>CATKUM010000037.1:1200000-1800000 GCA_949786405.1 Onychomys arenicola | reverse complement strand
ATAACGGTGTTTCCTACACATACACACCATATCTAGGTCAACTCTTCTTCTGAAACTGATATAAAGCACAGTTCCATTAACATGCAGTGCTTTCCAGTTAAGAGCGAGAAACGTGTGAGCTTCGTGAACGATGTAGTTTCCTTTGAGCTGAAAAGTGACTGAGTTTACCTGAAAAGATGTCTTGCTTGGAGGAAGACACAGAGCCTGGGATTTACCTCCATTTCTGAAGGGAAACACACAGCACAGTTCTCATCCATGAATCACACTCTGCTTTAGAGCAAGCATTATACTCTTACTTTCTAGAGTCTATAATAGAGCCATAAACTTGACAGTGTGCTCAGAACAAAAGAACGGTGTTTCATACACATACGGACCATTGCAAGTCCAACTCTGCCTCTGAAACTGAAACAAACCACAGGTCCTCTAACATCCAATGCTTAACAGTTAAGAGCTAGAAACTTGTGAGGTACGTGAACGATGTAGCTTTGTTTGAGCTGAAAGGTGAGTTAGTTTACTTAAACAAAGTCTTGCTTGTAGGAAGATACAGAGCCTGTGATTTAACTCCATTTCTGAAGGGAAACACACAGCACAGTTCTCACGAATAAACACACTCTGCATATAGGAAGAAGCACGCTCTTGCTTTATAGACTCTCTAAGAGAGCAGGAAACGTGAGTGTGCTCAGAACAAAAGAACGGTGTTTCCTACACATGCGGACCATAGCTAGTTCAACTCTGCTTCTGAAACTGATACAAACCACAAGGCATCTAACATCCAATGCTTTTCAGTTAAGAGCGAGAAACGTGTGAGCTTCGTATACGATTTATGTTGATTTGAGCTGAAAAGTGACTGCATTTACCTGATATGATGTCTTGCTTGTAGGAAGACACAGAGCCTGGAATTTAACTCCATTTCTGAAGGGAAACACACAGCACAGTTCTCATCCATGAAACACACTCTGCTTTAGAGCAAGAAGCACGCTCTTGTTTTCTATGTGTCTCTAAACAGCAGGAAAAGTGACTGTGGTCAGAACAAAATAATGGTGTTTGCTACACATTCTGACCATATCTAGGAAAACTCTTCTTCTGAAACTGATGCAAAGCACAGTTCCTCTGACATGCAATGCTTTCCAGTTAAGAGCAAGAATCTTGTGAGCTTCGTGAACGATGTAGCTTCTTTGAGCTGAAAAGTGACTGAGTTTACCTGAAAAGATGTCTTGCTTGTAGGAAGACACAGAGCCTGGAATTTAACTCCATTTCTGATGGAAACACACCACAGTTGTCCTCCGTGAAAAAAACTCTGCTTTAGAGCAAGAAGCACGCTCTTGCGTTCTAGAGTCTCTAATATAGCAGGAAACGTGATTGTGCTCAGGACAAAAGAACGGTGTTTCCTACAACTCTCCTTCTGAAATTGATACAAACCACAAGTCATCTAACATCAAATGCTTTTCAATTAAGAGCGAGAAACGTGTGATCTTCATAAACGATTTACATTCACTTGAGCTGAAAATTGACTGTGTTTACCTGAAATGATGTCTTGCTTGTAGGAACACACAGAGACGGGAATTTAACTCCATTTCTGAAGGGAAACACACAGCACAGTTCTCATCCATGAAACACACTCTGCTTTAGAGCAAGAAGCACGCTCTTCCTTTCAAAGAGTCTCTAATACATCAAGAAACGTGACAGTGGTCAGAACAAAATAACGGTGTTTCCTACACATACACTCCATATCTAGGTCCACTCCTCTTCTGAATCTGATACAAATCACAGTTGCATTAACATGCAATGCTTTTCAGTTAAGAGCGAGAAACGTGTGAGCTTCGTGAACGATGTAGCTTCCTTTGAGCTGAAAAGTGACTAAGTTTATCTGAAAAGATGTCTTGCTTGTAGGAAGACACAGAGCCTGGTATTTAACTCCATTTCTAAAGGGAAACACACAGCACAGTTCTCATCCATGAAACACACTCTGCTTTAGAGCAAGAAGTATACTCTTGATTTCTAGAGTCTATAATAGAGCCAGAAACTTGAAATTGTCATCAGAACAGAAGAACGGTGTTTCATACACATACGGACCATTGCTAATCCAACTCTGCCACTGAAACTGATACAAACCACAGGTCCTCTAACATCCAATGCTTTACAGTTAAGAGCAAGAAACGTGTGAGCTACGTGAACAATGTAGTTTTGTTTGAACTGAAAGGTGACTGAGTTTACATGAAACGAAGTCTTGCTTGTAGGAAGATACAGAGCCTGTGATTTAACTCCATTTCTGAAGGGAAACACACAGCACAGATGTCACGATGAAACACACTCTGCGTATAGGAGGAAGCACGCTCTTGCTTTCTAGAGTCTCTAATAGAGCAGGAAACATGAGTGTGCTCAGAACAAAATAACAGAGTTTCCTACTCATACAGACCATATCTAGTCCAACTCTGCTTATGAAACTTATACAAACCACAGTTCCTCTAATATCCAGTGCTTTTAACTTAGAGCAAGAAACAGGTGAGCTACGTAAAAGATGTAGCTTTGTTTGAGCTGAAAAGTGAGTTATTTTACCTGAAACGAAGTCTTGCTTATAGGAAGACACAGAGCCTGGGATTTAACTCCGTTTCTGAAGGGAAACACACAGCACAGTTGTCCTCCGTGAAACACACTCTGCTTTAGAGCAAGAAGCACGCTCTTGCTTTCTAGAGTCTCTAATAGAGCCAGAAACTTGAAAGTGTGCTCAGAACAAAAGAACGTTGTTTCCTACACATACGGACCATTGCTAGTTCAACTCTGCTTCTGAAACTGATACAAGCAAGAAGTCATCTATCATCCAATGCTTTTCAGTTAAGAGCGAGAAACGTGTGAGCTTCGTAAACGATTTATATTCATGTGAGCTGAAAACTGACTGCATTGACCTGAAATGATTTCTTGCTTGTAGGAAGACACAGAGCCTGGAATTTAACTCCATTTCTTAAGGGAAACACACAGCACAGTTCTCATCCATGAAACACACTCTGCTTTAGAGCAAGAAGCACGCTCTTGCTTTCAACGAGTCTCAAATACAGCAGGTATAGTGACTGTGGTCAGTACAAAATAACGGTGTTTCCTACACATACACACCATATCTAGGTCAACTCTTCTTCTGAAACTGATACAAAGCACAGTTCCATTAACATGCAATGCTTTCCAGTTAAGAGCGAGAAACGTGTGAGCTTCGTGAACGATGTAGTTTCCTTTGAGCTGAAAAGTGACTGAGTTTACCTGAAAAGATATCTTGCTTGGAGGAAGACACAGAGCCTGGGATTTACCTCCATTTCTGAAGGGAAACACACAGCACAGTTCTCATCCATGAATCACACTCTGCTTTAGAGCAAGCATTATACTCTTACTTTCTAGAGTCTATAATAGAGCCATAAACTTGACAGTGTGCTCAGAACAAAAGAACGGTGTTTCATACACATACGGACCATTGCAAGTCCAACTCTGCCTCTGAAACTGAAACAAACCACAGGTCCTCTAACATCCAATGCTTAACAGTTAAGAGCTAGAAACTTGTGAGGTACCTGAACGATGTAGCTTTGTTTGAGCTGAAAGGTGAGTTAGTTTACTTAAACAAAGTCTTGCTTGTAGGAAGATACAGAGCCTGTGATTTAACTCCATTTCTGAAGGGAAACACACAGCACAGTTCTCACGAATAAACACACTCTGCATATAGGTAGAAGCACGCTCTTGCTTTATAGACTCTCTAAGAGAGCAGGAAACGTGAGTGTGCTCAGAACAAAAGAACGGTGTTTCCTACACATGCGGACCATAGCTAGTTCAACTCTGCTTCTGAAACTGATACAAACCACAAGGCATCTAACATCCAATGCTTTTCAGTTAAGAGCGAGAAACGTGTGAGCTTCGTATACGATTTATGTTGATTTGAGCTGAAAAGTGACTGCATTTACCTGATATGATGTCTTGCTTGTAGGAAGACACAGAGCCTGGAATTTAACTCCATTTCTGAAGGGAAACACACAGCACAGTTCTCATCCATGAAACACACTCTGCTTTAGAGCAAGAAGCACGCTCTTGTTTTCTATGTGTCTCTAAACAGCAGGAAAAGTGACTGTGGTCAGAACAAAATAATGGTGTTTGCTACACATTCTGACCATATCTAGGACAACTCTTCTTCTGAAACTGATGCAAAGCACAGTTCCTCTGACATGCAATGCTTTCCAGTTAAGAGCAAGAAACTTGTGAGCTTCGTGAACGATGTAGCTTCTTTGAGCTGAAAAGTGACTGAGTTTACCTGAAAAGATGTCTTGCTTGTAGGAAGACACAGAGCCTGGAATTTAACTCCATTTCTGATGGAAACACACCACAGTTGTCCTCCGTGAAAAAAACTCTGCTTTAGAGCAAGAAGCACGCTCTTGCGTTCTAGAGTCTCTAATATAGCAGGAAACGTGATTGTGCTCAGGACAAAAGAACGGTGTTTCCTACAACTCTCCTTCTGAAATTGATACAAACCACAAGTCATCTAACATCAAATGCTTTTCAATTAAGAGCGAGAAACGTGTGATCTTCATAAACGATTTACATTCACTTGAGCTGAAAATTGACTGCATTTACCTGAAATGATGTCTTGCTTGTAGGAACACACAGAGACGGGAATTTAACTCCATTTCTGAAGGGAAACACACAGCACAGTTCTCATCCATGAAACACACTCTGCTTTAGAGCAAGAAGCACGCTCTTCCTTTCAAAGAGTCTCTAATACATCAAGAAACGTGACAGTGGTCAGAACAAAATAATGGTGTTTCCTACACATACACTCCATATCTAGGTCAACTCCTCTTCTGAATCTGATACAAAGCACAGTTGCATTAACATGCAATGCTTTTCAGTTAAGAGCGAGAAACGTGTGAGCTTCGTGAACGATGTAGCTTCCTTTGAGCTGAAAAGTGACTAAGTTTATCTGAAAAGATGTCTTGCCTGTAGGAAGACACAGAGACTGGTATTTAACTCCATTTCTAAAGGGAAACACACAGCACAGTTCTCATCCATGAAACACACTCTGCTTTAGAGCAAGAAGTATACTCTTGATTTCTAGAGTCTATAATAGAGCCAGAAACTTGAAATTGTCCTCAGAACAGAAGAACGGTGTTTCATACACATACGGACCATTGCTAGTCCAACTCTGCCACTGAAACTGATACAAACCACAGGTCCTCTAACATCCAATGCTTTACAGTTAAGAGCAAGAAACGTGTGAGCTACGTGAACAATG
Organism: Onychomys arenicola; assembly: GCA_949786405.1. NCBI lineage: Eukaryota > Metazoa > Chordata > Mammalia > Rodentia > Cricetidae > Onychomys > Onychomys arenicola. The sequence goes on along the minus strand of CATKUM010000037.1, from coordinate 1,794,740 downwards.
TAGTTTTGTTTGAACTGAAAGGTGACTGAGTTTACATGAAACGAAGTCTTGCTTGTAGGAAGATACAGAGCCTGTGATTTAACTCCATTTCTGAAGGGAAACACACAGCACAGATGTCACGATGAAACACACTCTGCGTATAGGAGGAAGCACGCTCTTGCTTTCTAGAGTCTCTAATAGAGCAGGAAACATGAGTGTGCTCAGAACAAAATAACAGAGTTTCCTACTCATACAGACCATGTCTAGTCCAACTCTGCTTCTGAAACTGATACAAACCACAAGGCATCTAACATCCAATGCTTTTCAGTTAAGAGTGAGAAACGTGTGAGCTTCGTATACGATTTATGTTGATTTGAGCTGAAAAGTGACTGCATTTACCTGATATGATGTCTTGCTTGTAGGAAGACACAGAGCCTGGAATTTAAGTCCATTTCTGAAGGGAAACACCCAGCACAGTTCTCATCCATGAAACACACTCTGCTTTAGAGCAAGAAGCACGCTCTTGTTTTCTAAGTGTCTCTAAACAGCAGGAAAAGTGACTGTGGTCAGAACAAAATAATGGTGTTTGCTACACATTCTGACCATATCTAGGACAACTCTTCTTCTGAAACTGATGCAAAGCACAGTTCCTCTGACATGCAATGCTTTCCAGTTAAGAGCGAGAAACTTGTGAGCTTCGTGAACGATGTAGCTTCCTTTGAGCTGAAAAGTGACTGAGTTTACCTGAAAAGATGTCTTGCTTGTAGGAAGACAGAGAGCCTGGAATTTAACTCCATTTCTGATGGAAACACACCACAGTTGTCCTCCGTGAAAAACACTCTGCTTTAGAGCAAGAAGCATGCTCTTGCGTTCTAGAGTCTCTAATATAGCAGGAAACATGAGTGTGCTCAGGACAAAAGAACGGTGTTTCCTACACATACGGACCATAGCTAGTTCAACTCTGCTTCTGAAATTGATACAAACCACAAGTCATCTAACATCAAATGCTTTTCAATTAAGAGCGAGAAACGTGTGATCTTCATAAACGATTTACATTCCCTTGAGCTGAAAATTGACTGCGTTTACCTGAAATGATGTCTTGCTTGTAGGAACACACAGAGACGGGAATTTAACTACGTTTCTGAAGGGAAACACACAGCACAGTTCTCATCCATGAAACACACTCTGCTTTAGAGCAAGGAGCACGCTCTTGCTTTCAAAGAGTCTCTAATAGAGCAGGAAAATTGACTGTGGTCAGAATAAAATAACGGTGTTTCCTACACATACACACCATATCTAGGTCAACTCTTCTTCTTAATCTGATACAAAGCACAGTTGCATTAACATGCAATGCTTTTCAGTTAAGAGTGAGAAACGTGTGAGCTTCGTGAACGATGTAGCTTCCTTTGAGCTGAAAAGTGACTGAGTTTATCTGAAAAGATTTCTTGCTTGTAGGAAGACACAGAGCCTGGTATTTAACTCTTTTTCTAAAGGGAAACACACAGCACAGTTCTCATCCATGAAACACAGTCTGCTTTAGAGCAAGAATTATACTCTTGCTTTCTAGAGTCTATAATAGAGCCAGAAACTTGAAATTTTCCTCAGAACAGAAGAACGGTGTTTCATGCACATACGGACCATTGCTAGTCCAACTCTGCCACTGAAACTGATACAAACCACAGGTCCTCTAACATCCAATGCTTTACAGTTAAGAGCAAGAAACGTGTGAGCTACGTGAACGATGTAGTTTTGTTTGAACTGAAAGGTGACTGAGTTTACATGAAACGAAGTCTTGCTTGTAGGAAGATACAGAGCCTGTGATATAACTCCATTTCTGAAGGGAAACACACAGCACAAGATCTCACGATGAAACACACTCTGCGTATAGGTGGAAGCACGCTCTTGCTTTCTAGAGTCTCTAATAGAGCAGGAAACATGAGTGTGCTCAGAACCAAATAACAGAGTTTCCTACTCATACAGACCATATCTAGTCCAACTCTGCTTCTGAAACTGATACAAACCACAGTTCCTCTAATATCCAGTGCTTTTGAATTAGAGCAAGAAACGGGTGAGCTACGTAAAAGATGTAGCTTTGTTTGAGCTGAAAAGTGAGTTATTTTACCTGAAACGAAGTCTCGCTTATAGGAAGACACAGAGCCTGGGATTTAACTCCGTTTCTGAAGGGAAACACACAGCACAGTTGTCCTCCGTGAAACACACTCTGCTTTAGAGCAAGAAGCACGCTCTTGCTTTCTAGAGTCTCTAATAGAGCCAGAAACTTGAAAGTGTGCTCAGAACAAAAGAACGGTGTTTCCTACACATACGGACCATTGCTAGTTCAACTCTGCTTCTGAAACTGATACAAGCAAGAGGTCATCTATCATCCAAAGCTTTTCAGTTAAGAGTAAGAAACGTGTGAGCTTCGTAAACGATTTATATTCATGTGAGCTGAAAACTGACTGCATTGACCTGAAATGATTTCTTGCTTGTAGGAAGACACAGAGCCTGGAATTTAACTCCATTTCTTAAGGGAAACACACAGCACAGTTCTCATCCATGAAACACACTCTGCTTTAGAGCAAGGAGCACGCTCTTGCTTTCAAAGAGTCTCTAATAGAGCAGGAAAATTGACTGTGGTCAGAATAAAATAACGGTGTTTCCTACACATACACACCATATCTAGGTCAACTCTTCTTCTTAATCTGATACAAAGCACAGTTGCATTAACATGCAATGCTTTTCAGTTAAGAGCGAGAAACGTGTGAGCTTCGTGAACGATGTAGCTTCCTTTGAGCTGAAAAGTGACTGAGTTTATCTGAAAAGATGTCTTGCTTGTAGGAAGACACAGAGCCTGGTATTTAACTCTTTTTCTAAAGGGAAACACACAGCACAGTTCTCATCCATGAAACACAGTCTGCTTTAGAGCTAGAATTATACTCTTGCTTTCTAGAGTCTATAATAGAGCCAGAAACTTGAAATTTTCCTCAGAACAGAAGAACGGTGTTTCATACACATACGGACCATTGCTAGTCCAACTCTGCCACTGAAACTGATACAAACCACAGGTCCTCTAACATCCAATGCTTTACAGTTAAGAGCAAGAAACGTGTGAGCTACGTGAACGATGTAGTTTTGTTTGAACTGAAAGGTGACTGAGTTTACATGAAACGAAGTCTTGCTTGTAGGAAGATACAGAGCCTGTGATATAACTCCATTTCTGAAGGGAAACACACAGCACAGATGTCACGATGAAACACACTCTGCGTATAGGTGGAAGCACGCTCTTGCTTTCTAGAGTCTCTAATAGATCAGGAAACATGAGTGTGCTCAGAACAAAATAACAGAGTTTCCTACTCATACAGACCATATCTAGTCCAACTCTGCTTCTGAAACTGATACAAACCACAGTTCCTCTAATATCCAGTGCTTTTGAATTAGAGCAAGAAACGGGTGAGCTACGTAAAAGATGTAGCTTTGTTTGAGCTGAAAAGTGAGTTATTTTACCTGAAACGAAGTCTTGCTTATAGGAAGACACAGAGCCTGGGATTTAACTCCGTTTCTGAAGGGAAACACACAGCACAGTTGTCCTCCGTGAAACACACTCTGCTTTAGAGCAAGAAGCATGCTCTTGCTTTCTAGAGTCTCTAATAGAGCCAGAAACTTGAAAGTGTGCTCAGAACAAAAGAACGGTGTTTCCTACACATACGGACCATTGCTAGTTCAACTCTGCTTCTGAAACTGATACAAGCAAGAAGTCATCTATCATCCAATGCTTTTCAGTTAAGAGTGAGAAACGTGTGAGCTTCGTAAACGATTTATATTCATGTGTGCTGAAAACTGACTGCATTGACCTGAAATGATTTCTTGCTTGTAGGAAGACACAGAGCCTGGAATTTAACTCCATTTCTTAAGGGAAACACACAGCACAGTTCTCATCCATGAAACACACTCTGCTTTAGAGCAAGAAGCACGCTCTTGCTTTCAACGAGTCTCAAACACTGCAGGTATAGTGACTGTGGTCAGAACAAAATAACGGTGTTTCCTACACATACACACCATATCTAGGTCAACTCTTCTTCTGAAACTGATACAAAGCACAGTTCCATTAACATGCAGTGCTTTCCAGTTAAGAGCGAGAAACGTGTGAGCTTCGTGAACGATGTAGTTTCCTTTGAGCTGAAAAGTGACTGAGTTTACCTGAAAAGATGTCTTGCTTGGAGGAAGACACAGAGCCTGGGATTTACCTCCATTTCTGAAGGGAAACACACAGCACAGTTCTCATCCATGAATCACACTCTGCTTTAGAGCAAGCATTATACTCTTACTTTCTAGAGTCTATAATAGAGCCATAAACTTGACAGTGTGCTCAGAACAAAAGAACGGTGTTTCATACACATACGGACCATTGCAAGTCCAACTCTGCCTCTGAAACTGAAACAAACCACAGGTCCTCTAACATCCAATGCTTAACAGTTAAGAGCTAGAAACTTGTGAGGTACGTGAACGATGTAGCTTTGTTTGAGCTGAAAGGTGAGTTAGTTTACTTAAACAAAGTCTTGCTTGTAGGAAGATACAGAGCCTGTGATTTAACTCCATTTCTGAAGGGAAACACACAGCACAGTTCTCACGAATAAACACACTCTGCATATAGGAAGAAGCACGCTCTTGCTTTATAGACTCTCTAAGAGAGCAGGAAACGTGAGTGTGCTCAGAACAAAAGAACGGTGTTTCCTACACATGCGGACCATAGCTAGTTCAACTCTGCTTCTGAAACTGATACAAACCACAAGGCATCTAACATCCAATGCTTTTCAGTTAAGAGCGAGAAACGTGTGAGCTTCGTATACGATTTATGTTGATTTGAGCTGAAAAGTGACTGCATTTACCTGATATGATGTCTTGCTTGTAGGAAGACACAGAGCCTGGAATTTAACTCCATTTCTGAAGGGAAACACACAGCACAGTTCTCATCCATGAAACACACTCTGCTTTAGAGCAAGAAGCACGCTCTTGTTTTCTATGTGTCTCTAAACAGCAGGAAAAGTGACTGTGGTCAGAACAAAATAATGGTGTTTGCTACACATTCTGACCATATCTAGGACAACTCTTCTTCTGAAACTGATGCAAAGCACAGTTCCTCTGACATGCAATGCTTTCCAGTTAAGAGCAAGAAACTTGTGAGCTTCGTGAACGATGTAGCTTCTTTGAGCTGAAAAGTGACTGAGTTTACCTGAAAAGATGTCTTGCTTGTAGGAAGACACAGAGCCTGGAATTTAACTCCATTTCTGATGGAAACACACCACAGTTGTCCTCCGTGAAAAAAACTCTGCTTTAGAGCAAGAAGCACGCTCTTGCGTTCTAGAGTCTCTAATATAGCAGGAAACGTGATTGTGCTCAGGACAAAAGAACGGTGTTTCCTACAACTCTCCTTCTGAAATTGATACAAACCACAAGTCATCTAACATCAAATGCTTTTCAATTAAGAGCGAGAAACGTGTGATCTTCATAAACGATTTACATTCACTTGAGCTGAAAATTGACTGTGTTTACCTGAAATGATGTCTTGCTTGTAGGAACACACAGAGACGGGAATTTAACTCCATTTCTGAAGGGAAACACACAGCACAGTTCTCATCCATGAAACACACTCTGCTTTAGAGCAAGAAGCACGCTCTTCCTTTCAAAGAGTCTCTAATACATCAAGAAACGTGACAGTGGTCAGAACAAAATAACGGTGTTTCCTACACATACACTCCATATCTAGGTCCACTCCTCTTCTGAATCTGATACAAATCACAGTTGCATTAACATGCAATGCTTTTCACTTAAGAGCGAGAAACGTGTGAGCTTCGTGAACGATGTAGCTTCCTTTGAGCTGAAAAGTGACTAAGTTTATCTGAAAAGATGTCTTGCTTGTAGGAAGACACAGAGCCTGGTATTTAACTCCATTTCTAAAGGGAAACACACAGCACAGTTCTCATCCATGAAACACACTCTGCTTTAGAGCAAGAAGTATACTCTTGATTTCTAGAGTCTATAATAGAGCCAGAAACTTGAAATTGTCATCAGAACAGAAGAACGGTGTTTCATACACATACGGACCATTGCTAATCCAACTCTGCCACTGAAACTGATACAAACCACAGGTCCTCTAACATCCAATGCTTTACAGTTAAGAGCAAGAAACGTGTGAGCTACGTGAACAATGTAGTTTTGTTTGAACTGAAAGGTGACTGAGTTTACATGAAACGAAGTCTTGCTTGTAGGAAGATACAGAGCCTGTGATTTAACTCCATTTCTGAAGGGAAACACACAGCACAGATGTCACGATGAAACACACTCTGCGTATAGGAGGAAGCACGCTCTTGCTTTCTAGAGTCTCTAATAGAGCAGGAAACATGAGTGTGCTCAGAACAAAATAACAGAGTTTCCTACTCATACAGACCATATCTAGTCCAACTCTGCTTATGAAACTTATACAAACCACAGTTCCTCTAATATCCAGTGCTTTTAAGTTAGAGCAAGAAACGGGTGAGCTACGTAAAAGATGTAGCTTTGTTTGAGCTGAAAAGTGAGTTATTTTACCTGAAACGAAGTCTTGCTTATAGGAAGACACAGAGCCTGGGATTTAACTCCGTTTCTGAAGGGAAACACACAGCACAGTTGTCCTCCGTGAAACACACTCTGCTTTAGAGCAAGAAGCACGCTCTTGCTTTCTAGAGTCTCTAATAGAGCCAGAAACTTGAAAGTGTGCTCAGAACAAAAGAACGTTGTTTCCTACACATACGGACCATTGCTAGTTCAACTCTGCTTCTGAAACTGATACAAGCAAGAAGTCATCTATCATCCAATGCTTTTCAGTTAAGAGCGAGAAACGTGTGAGCTTCGTAAACGATTTATATTCATGTGAGCTGAAAACTGACTGCATTGACCTGAAATGATTTCTTGCTTGTAGGAAGACACAGAGCCTGGAATTTAACTCCATTTCTTAAGGGAAACACACAGCACAGTTCTCATCCATGAAACACACTCTGCTTTAGAGCAAGAAGCACGCTCTTGCTTTCAACGAGTCTCAAATACAGCAGGTATAGTGACTGTGGTCAGTACAAAATAACGGTGTTTCCTACACATACACACCATATCTAGGTCAACTCTTCTTCTGAAACTGATACAAAGCACAGTTCCATTAACATGCAATGCTTTCCAGTTAAGAGCGAGAAACGTGTGAGCTTCGTGAACGATGTAGTTTCCTTTGAGCTGAAAAGTGACTGAGTTTACCTGAAAAGATATCTTGCTTGGAGGAAGACACAGAGCCTGGGATTTACCTCCATTTCTGAAGGGAAACACACAGCACAGTTCTCATCCATGAATCACACTCTGCTTTAGAGCAAGCATTATACTCTTACTTTCTAGAGTCTATAATAGAGCCATAAACTTGACAGTGTGCTCAGAACAAAAGAACGGTGTTTCATACACATACGGACCATTGCAAGTCCAACTCTGCCTCTGAAACTGAAACAAACCACAGGTCCTCTAACATCCAATGCTTAACAGTTAAGAGCTAGAAACTTGTGAGGTACCTGAACGATGTAGCTTTGTTTGAGCTGAAAGGTGAGTTAGTTTACTTAAACAAAGTCTTGCTTGTAGGAAGATACAGAGCCTGTGATTTAACTCCATTTCTGAAGGGAAACACACAGCACAGTTCTCACGAATAAACACACTCTGCATATAGGTAGAAGCACGCTCTTGCTTTATAGACTCTCTAAGAGAGCAGGAAACGTGAGTGTGCTCAGAACAAAAGAACGGTGTTTCCTACACATGCGGACCATAGCTAGTTCAACTCTGCTTCTGAAACTGATACAAACCACAAGGCATCTAACATCCAATGCTTTTCAGTTAAGAGCGAGAAACGTGTGAGCTTCGTATACGATTTATGTTGATTTGAGCTGAAAAGTGACTGCATTTACCTGATATGATGTCTTGCTTGTAGGAAGACACAGAGCCTGGAATTTAACTCCATTTCTGAAGGGAAACACACAGCACAGTTCTCATCCATGAAACACACTCTGCTTTAGAGCAAGAAGCACGCTCTTGTTTTCTATGTGTCTCTAAACAGCAGGAAAAGTGACTGTGGTCAGAACAAAATAATGGTGTTTGCTACACATTCTGACCATATCTAGGACAACTCTTCTTCTGAAACTGATGCAAAGCACAGTTCCTCTGACATGCAATGCTTTCCAGTTAAGAGCAAGAAACTTGTGAGCTTCGTGAACGATGTAGCTTCTTTGAGCTGAAAAGTGACTGAGTTTACCTGAAAAGATGTCTTGCTTGTAGGAAGACACAGAGCCTGGAATTTAACTCCATTTCTGATGGAAACACACCACAGTTGTCCTCCGTGAAAAAAACTCTGCTTTAGAGCAAGAAGCACGCTCTTGCGTTCTAGAGTCTCTAATATAGCAGGAAACGTGATTGTGCTCAGGACAAAAGAACGGTGTTTCCTACAACTCTCCTTCTGAAATTGATACAAACCACAAGTCATCTAACATCAAATGCTTTTCAATTAAGAGCGAGAAACGTGTGATCTTCATAAACGATTTACATTCACTTGAGCTGAAAATTGACTGTGTTTACCTGAAATGATGTCTTGCTTGTAGGAACACACAGAGACGGGAATTTAACTCCATTTCTGAAGGGAAACACACAGCACAGTTCTCATCCATGAAACACACTCTGCTTTAGAGCAAGAAGCACGCTCTTCCTTTCAAAGAGTCTCTAATACATCAAGAAACGTGACAGTGGTCAGAACAAAATAACGGTGTTTCCTACACATACACTCCATATCTAGGTCCACTCCTCTTCTGAATCTGATACAAATCACAGTTGCATTAACATGCAATGCTTTTCAGTTAAGAGCGAGAAACGTGTGAGCTTCGTGAACGATGTAGCTTCCTTTGAGCTGAAAAGTGACTAAGTTTATCTGAAAAGATGTCTTGCTTGTAGGAAGACACAGAGCCTGGTATTTAACTCCATTTCTAAAGGGAAACACACAGCACAGTTCTCATCCATGAAACACACTCTGCTTTAGAGCAAGAAGTATACTCTTGATTTCTAGAGTCTATAATAGAGCCAGAAACTTGAAATTGTCATCAGAACAGAAGAACGGTGTTTCATACACATACGGACCATTGCTAATCCAACTCTGCCACTGAAACTGATACAAACCACAGGTCCTCTAACATCCAATGCTTTACAGTTAAGAGCAAGAAACGTGTGAGCTACGTGAACAATGTAGTTTTGTTTGAACTGAAAGGTGACTGAGTTTACATGAAACGAAGTCTTGCTTGTAGGAAGATACAGAGCCTGTGATTTAACTCCATTTCTGAAGGGAAACACACAGCACAGATGTCACGATGAAACACACTCTGCGTATAGGAGGAAGCACGCTCTTGCTTTCTAGAGTCTCTAATAGAGCAGGAAACATGAGTGTGCTCAGAACAAAATAACAGAGTTTCCTACTCATACAGACCATATCTAGTCCAACTCTGCTTATGAAACTTATACAAACCACAGTTCCTCTAATATCCAGTGCTTTTAAGTTAGAGCAAGAAACGGGTGAGCTACGTAAAAGATGTAGCTTTGTTTGAGCTGAAAAGTGAGTTATTTTACCTGAAACGAAGTCTTGCTTATAGGAAGACACAGAGCCTGGGATTTAACTCCGTTTCTGAAGGGAAACACACAGCACAGTTGTCCTCCGTGAAACACACTCTGCTTTAGAGCAAGAAGCACGCTCTTGCTTTCTAGAGTCTCTAATAGAGCCAGAAACTTGAAAGTGTGCTCAGAACAAAAGAACGTTGTTTCCTACACATACGGACCATTGCTAGTTCAACTCTGCTTCTGAAACTGATACAAGCAAGAAGTCATCTATCATCCAATGCTTTTCAGTTAAGAGCGAGAAACGTGTGAGCTTCGTAAACGATTTATATTCATGTGAGCTGAAAACTGACTGCATTGACCTGAAATGATTTCTTGCTTGTAGGAAGACACAGAGCCTGGAATTTAACTCCATTTCTTAAGGGAAACACACAGCACAGTTCTCATCCATGAAACACACTCTGCTTTAGAGCAAGAAGCACGCTCTTGCTTTCAACGAGTCTCAAATACAGCAGGTATAGTGACTGTGGTCAGTACAAAATAACGGTGTTTCCTACACATACACACCATATCTAGGTCAACTCTTCTTCTGAAACTGATACAAAGCACAGTTCCATTAACATGCAATGCTTTCCAGTTAAGAGCGAGAAACGTGTGAGCTTCGTGAACGATGTAGTTTCCTTTGAGCTGAAAAGTGACTGAGTTTACCTGAAAAGATATCTTGCTTGGAGGAAGACACAGAGCCTGGGATTTACCTCCATTTCTGAAGGGAAACACACAGCACAGTTCTCATCCATGAATCACACTCTGCTTTAGAGCAAGCATTATACTCTTACTTTCTAGAGTCTATAATAGAGCCATAAACTTGACAGTGTGCTCAGAACAAAAGAACGGTGTTTCATACACATACGGACCATTGCAAGTCCAACTCTGCCTCTGAAACTGAAACAAACCACAGGTCCTCTAACATCCAATGCTTAACAGTTAAGAGCTAGAAACTTGTGAGGTACCTGAACGATGTAGCTTTGTTTGAGCTGAAAGGTGAGTTAGTTTACTTAAACAAAGTCTTGCTTGTAGGAAGATACAGAGCCTGTGATTTAACTCCATTTCTGAAGGGAAACACACAGCACAGTTCTCACGAATAAACACACTCTGCATATAGGTAGAAGCACGCTCTTGCTTTATAGACTCTCTAAGAGAGCAGGAAACGTGAGTGTGCTCAGAACAAAAGAACGGTGTTTCCTACACATGCGGACCATAGCTAGTTCAACTCTGCTTCTGAAACTGATACAAACCACAAGGCATCTAACATCCAATGCTTTTCAGTTAAGAGCGAGAAACGTGTGAGCTTCGTATACGATTTATGTTGATTTGAGCTGAAAAGTGACTGCATTTACCTGATATGATGTCTTGCTTGTAGGAAGACACAGAGCCTGGAATTTAACTCCATTTCTGAAGGGAAACACACAGCACAGTTCTCATCCATGAAACACACTCTGCTTTAGAGCAAGAAGCACGCTCTTGTTTTCTATGTGTCTCTAAACAGCAGGAAAAGTGACTGTGGTCAGAACAAAATAATGGTGTTTGCTACACATTCTGACCATATCTAGGACAACTCTTCTTCTGAAACTGATGCAAAGCACAGTTCCTCTGACATGCAATGCTTTCCAGTTAAGAGCAAGAAACTTGTGAGCTTCGTGAACGATGTAGCTTCTTTGAGCTGAAAAGTGACTGAGTTTACCTGAAAAGATGTCTTGCTTGTAGGAAGACACAGAGCCTGGAATTTAACTCCATTTCTGATGGAAACACACCACAGTTGTCCTCCGTGAAAAAAACTCTGCTTTAGAGCAAGAAGCACGCTCTTGCGTTCTAGAGTCTCTAATATAGCAGGAAACGTGATTGTGCTCAGGACAAAAGAACGGTGTTTCCTACAACTCTCCTTCTGAAATTGATACAAACCACAAGTCATCTAACATCAAATGCTTTTCAATTAAGAGCGAGAAACGTGTGATCTTCATAAACGATTTACATTCACTTGAGCTGAAAATTGACTGCATTTACCTGAAATGATGTCTTGCTTGTAGGAACACACAGAGACGGGAATTTAACTCCATTTCTGAAGGGAAACACACAGCACAGTTCTCATCCATGAAACACACTCTGCTTTAGAGCAAGAAGCACGCTCTTCCTTTCAAAGAGTCTCTAATACATCAAGAAACGTGACAGTGGTCAGAACAAAATAATGGTGTTTCCTACACATACACTCCATATCTAGGTCAACTCCTCTTCTGAATCTGATACAAAGCACAGTTGCATTAACATGCAATGCTTTTCAGTTAAGAGCGAGAAACGTGTGAGCTTCGTGAACGATGTAGCTTCCTTTGAGCTGAAAAGTGACTAAGTTTATCTGAAAAGATGTCTTGCTTGTAGGAAGACACAGAGCCTGGTATTTAACTCTTTTTCTAAAGGGAAACACACAGCACAGTTCTCATCCATGAAACACACTCTGCTTTAGAGCAAGAAGTATACTCTTGATTTCTAGAGTCTATAATAGAGCCAGAAACTTGAAATTGTCATCAGAACAGAAGAACGGTGTTTCATACACATACGGACCATTGCTAATCCAACTCTGCCACTGAAACTGATACAAACCACAGGTCCTCTAACATCCAATGCTTTACAGTTAAGAGCAAGAAACGTGTGAGCTACGTGAACGATGTAGTTTTGTTTGAACTGAAAGGTGACTGAGTTTACATGAAACGAAGTCTTGCTTGTAGGAAGATACAGAGCCTGTGATTTAACTCCATTTCTGAAGGGAAACACACAGCACAGATGTCACGATGAAACACACTCTGCGTATAGGAGGAAGCACGCTCTTGCTTTCTAGAGTCTCTAATAGAGCAGGAAACATGAGTGTGCTCAGAACAAAATAACAGAGTTTCCTACTCATACAGACCATATCTAGTCCAACACTGCTTATGAAACTTATACAAACCACAGTTCCTCTAATATCCAGTGCTTTTCAGTTAGAGCAAGAAACGGGTGAGCTACGTAAAAGATGTAGCTTTGTTTGAGCTGAAAAGTGAGTTATTTTACCTGAAACGAAGTCTTGCTTATAGGAAGACACAGAGCCTGGGATTTAACTCCGTTTCTGAAGGGAAACACACAGCACAGTTGTCCTCCGTGAAACACACTCTGCTTTAGAGCAAGAAGCACGCTCTTGCATTCTAGAGTCTATAATAGAGTCAGAAACTTGAATGTGTGCTCAGAAGAAAAGAACGGTGTTTCCTACACATACGGACCATTGCTAGTTCAACTCTGCTTCTGAAACTGATCCAAACCAGAAGTCATCTATATCCAATGCTTTTCAGTTAAGAGCAAGAAACGTGTGAGCTTCATAAACGATTTATATTCATTTGAGCTGAAAAGTTACTGCGATTACCAGAAATGATTTCTTGCTTGTATGAAGACTGAGAGCCTGGGATTTAACTCCATTTCTGAAGGGAAACACACAACACAGTTCTCATGAATAAACACACTCTGCATATAGGAAGAAACACGCTCTTGCTTTTTAGACTCTCTAATAGAGCAGGAAATGTGAGTGTGCTCAGAACAAAAGAACGTTGTTTCCTACACATACGGACCATAGCTAGTTCAACTCTGCTTCTGAAACTGATACAAACCACAAGGCATCTAACATCCAACGCTTTTCAGTTAAGAGCGAGAAACGTGTAAACTACGTAAACGATTTATATTCATTTGAGCTGAAAAGTGACTGCATTTACCTGAAATGATGTCTTGCTTGTAGGAAGACACAGAGCCTGGAATTTAACTCCATTTCTGAAGAGAAACACACAGCACAGTTCTCATCCATGAAACACACTCTGCTTTAGAGCAAGAAGCACGCTCTTGCTTTCTAAGTGTCTCTAAACAGCAGGAAAATTGACTGTGGTCAGAACAAAATAATGGTGTTTCCTACACATTCTGACCATATCTAGGACAACTCTTCTTCTGAAACTGATACAAACCACAGTTCCTCTAACATGCAATGCTTTCCAGTAAAGAGCGAGAAACGTGTGAGCTTCGTGAACGATGTAGCTTCCTTTGAGCTAAAAAGTGACTGAGTTTACCTGAAAGGTGTCTTGCTTGTAGGAAGACACAGAGCCTGGAATTTAACTCCAATTTTGATGGGAAACACACAGCACAGTTCTCATCCATGAAACACACTCTCCTTTAGAGAAAGAAGCACGCTCTTCCTTTCTAAAGTCTATAATAGATTCAGATACTTGAAAGTGTGCTCAGAACAAAAGACCGGTGTTTCCTACACATACGGACCATTGCTAGTTCAACTCTTCTTCTGAACCTGATACAAACCACAGGTCCTCTAACATCCAATGCTTTAGAGTTAAGAGCAAGAAACCTGTGAGCTACATGAACGATGTAGCTTTGTTTGAGCTGAAAGGTGACTGAGTTTACGTGGAACAAAGTCTTGCTTGTAATAAGATACAGAGCCTGTGATTTAACTCCAATTCTGAAGGGAAACACACAGCACAGTTCTAACGATGAAACACACTCTGTGTATAGGAAGAATCACGCTCTTCCTTTCTAGACTCTCTAATAGAGCAGGAAACATTAGTGTGCTCAGAACAAAATAACGGAGTTTCCGACACATACAGACCATATCTAGTCCAACTCTGCTTCTGAAACTTATACAAACCACAGGTCCTCTAACATCCTATGCTTTTCAGTTAGAGCAAGAAACGGGCGTGTTACATAAAAGATGTAGCTTTGTTTGAGATGAAACGTTAGTGAGTTTACCTGAAACGAAGTCTTGCTTGTAGGAAGACACAGAGCCTGGGATTTAACTCCGTTTCTCAAGGCAACCACACTGCACAGTTGTCCTCCGTGAAACACACTCTGCTTTAGAGCAAGGATCACGCTCTTGCTTTCTAGAGTCTCTAATAGAGCCAGAAACTTTAAAGTGTGCTAAGAACAAAAGAACGATGTTTCCTACACATAGAGACCATTGCTAGTTCAACTCTGCTTCTGAAACTGATACAAACCACAAGTCATCTAACATCCAATGCTTTTCAGTTAAGAGCGAGAAACATGTGAGCTTTGTAAACGATTTATATTCATGTGAGCTGAAAAGTGACTGCATTTACCTGAAATGATTTCTTGCTTGTAGGAAGACACAGAGCCTGGAATTTAACTCCATTTCTGAAGGGAAACACACAGCACAGTTCTCATCCATGAAACACACTCTGCCTTAGAGCAAGAAGCCCGCTCTTGCTTTCTAAGTGTCTCTAATACAGCAGGTAATGTGACTGTGGATAGAACAAAATAACGGTGTTTCCTACACATACAGACCATATCTATGTCAACTCTTCTTCTGAAACTGACACAAACCACAGTTCCATTAACATGCAATGCTTTCCAGTTAAGAGCGAGAAACGTGTGAGCTTCGTGAAGGATATAGCTTCCTTTGAGCTTAAAAGTAACTGACTTTACCTGAAAAGATGTCTTGCTTCTAGGAAGACACAGAGCCTGGGATTTAACTCCATTTCTGAAGGGAAACACACAGCACAGTTCTAACGATGAAACACACTCTGCGTATAGGAAGAAACACGCTCTTGCTTTCTAGAGTCTCTAATAGAGCAGGAAAAATTAGTGTGCTAAGAACAAAATAACGGAGTTTCCTACACATACAGACCATATCTAGTCCAACTCTGCTTCTGAAACTTATACAAACCACAGGTCCTCTAACATCCTATGCTTTTCAGTTAGAGCAAGAAACGGGCGTGTTACATAAAAGATGTAGCTTTGTTTGAGATGAAACGTTAGTGAGTTTACCTGAAACGAAGTCTTGCTTGTAGGAAGACACAGAGCCTGGGATTTAACTCCGTTTCTCAAGGCAACCACACTGCACAGTTGTCCTCCGTGAAACACACTCTGCTTTAGAGCAAGGATCACGCTCTTGCTTTCTAGAGTCTCTAATAGAGCCAGAAACTTTAAAGTGTGCTAAGAACAAAAGAACGATGTTTCCTACACATAGAGACCATTGCTAGTTCAACTCTGCTTCTGAAACTGATACAAACCACAAGTCATCTAACATCCAATGCTTTTCAGTTAAGAGCGAGAAACATGTGAGCTTTGTAAACGATTTATATTCATGTGAGCTGAAAAGTGACTGCATTTACCTGAAATGATTTCTTGCTTGTAGGAAGACACAGAGCCTGGAATTTAACTCCATTTCTGAAGGGAAACACACAGCACAGTTCTCATCCATGAAACACACTCTGCCTTAGAGCAAGAAGCCCGCTCTTGCTTTCTAAGTGTCTCTAATACAGCAGGTAATGTGACTGTGGATAGAACAAAATAACGGTGTTTCCTACACATACAGACCATATCTATGTCAACTCTTCTTCTGAAACTGACACAAACCACAGTTCCATTAACATGCAATGCTTTCCAGTTAAGAGCGAGAAACGTGTGAGCTTCGTGAAGGATATAGCTTCCTTTGAGCTTAAAAGTAACTGACTTTACCTGAAAAGATGTCTTGCTTCTAGGAAGACACAGAGCCTGGGATTTAACTCCATTTCTGAAGGGAAACACACAGCACAGTTCTAACGATGAAACACACTCTGCGTATAGGAAGAAACACGCTCTTGCTTTCTAGAGTCTCTAATAGAGCAGGAAAAATTAGTGTGCTAAGAACAAAATAACGGAGTTTCCTACACATACAGACCATATCTAGTCCAACTCTGCTTCTGAAACTGATACAAACCAAAGTTCCTCTAATATCCAATGAATTTCAGTTAGAGCAAGAAACGTGTGAGCTTTGTAAAAGATGTAGCTTTGTTTGAGCTGAAACGTGAGTGAGTTTACCTGAAAAGAAGTCTTGCTTGTAGGAAGACACAGAGCCTGGAATTTAACTCCATTTCTGAAGGGAAACACACAGCACAGTTCTCAACCATGAAACACACACTGCTTTAGAACAAGAAGCACGCTCTTGCTTTCTAAGAGTCTCTAATACAGCAGTATACGTGACTGTGGATAGAACAAAATAACGGTGTTTCCTACACATACAGACCATATGTAGGTCAACTCTTATTCTGAAACTGATACAAAGCACAGTTCCATTAACATGAAATGCTTTCCAGTTAAGAGCAAGAAACGTGTGAGCTTCGTGAACGATATAGCTTCCTTTGAGCTGAAAAGTGACTGAGTTTACCTGAAAAGATGTCTTGCTTGTAGGAAGACACAGAGCCTGGGATTTAACTCCATTTCTGAAGGGAAACACACAGCACAGTTCTAACGATGAAACACACTCTGCGTATAGGAAGAAACACGCTCTTGCTTTCTAGAGTCTCTAATAGAGCAGGAAACATTAGTGTGCTAAGAACAAAATAACGGAGTGTCCTACACATACAGACCATATCTAGTCCAACTCTGCTTCTGAAACTGATACAAACCACAGTTCCTCTAATATCCAATGCTTTTCAGTTAGAGGAAGAAACGGGTGAGTTACATAAAAGATGTAGCTTTGTTTTAGCTGAAACGTGAGTGAGTTTACCTTAAACGAAGTCTTGCTTGTAGGAAGACACAGAGCCTGGGATTTAACTCCATTTCTGAAGGGAAACACACAGCACAGTTGTCCTCCGTAAAACACACTCTGCTTTAGAGCAAGAAGCACGCTCTCGCTTTCTAGAGTCTCTAATAGAGCCAGAAACTTGAAAGTGTGCTCAGAAAAAAGAACGGTGTTTCCTACACATAGGGACCATGGCTAGTTCAACTCCGCTTCTGAAAATGATACAAACCACAAGTCACCTAACATCCAATGCTTTTCATTTAAGAGGAGAAACGTGTGAGCTTCGTAAACAATTTATATTCATTTGAGCTGAAAAGTGACTGCATTTACCTGAAATGATTTCTTGCTTGTAGAAAGACACAGAGCCTGGAATTTAACTCCAATTATGAAGGGAAACACACAGCACAGTTCTCATCCATGAAACACACTCTGTTTTAAGAGCAAGAATCCCGCTCTTGCTTTCTAAGTGTCTCTAATACAGCAGGAAACGTGACTGTGGATAGAACAAAATAACGGTGTTTCATACACATACAGACCATATCAAGGTCAACTCTTCTTCTGAAACTGATACAAAGCACAGTTCCGTTAATATGCAATGCTTTCCAGTTAAGAGCGAGAAACGTGTGAGCTTCGTGTAAAATGTAGCTTCCTTTGAGCTGAAAAGTGACTGAGTTTACCTGAAATGATGTATTGATTGTAGGAAGACACAGAGCCTGGGATTTAACTCCATTTCTGAAGGGAAACACACAGCACAGTTCTCATGCATGAAACACACTCTGCTTTAGAGCAAGAAGCATGCTCTTGCTTTCTAGAGTCTCTAATACAGCCAGAAACTTGAGGGTACTCAGCACAAAAGAACGGTGTTTCCTACACATAAGGACCATTGCTAGTTCAACTCTGCTTCTGAAACTGATACAAACCACAGGTCCTCTAACATCCAATGCTTTACAGTTAAGAGCAAGAAACGTGTGAGCTACGTGAACGATGTAGCTTTGTTTGAGCTGAAAGGTGATTGAGTTTATGTGAAACGAAGTCTTGCTTGTAGGAAGATACAGAGCCTGTGATTTAACTCCTTTCTGAAGGGAAACACACAGCACAGTTCTCACGATGAAACACACTCTGTGTATAGGAAGAAGCACACTCTTGCTTTCTAGAGTCTCTAATAGAGCAGGAAACATGAGTGTGCTCAGAACAAAATAACGGAGTTTGCTACACCTACAGACCATATCTAGTCCAACTCTGCTTCTGAAACTGATACAAACCACAGTTCCTCTAATATCCAATGCTTTTCAGTTAGAGGAAGAAACGGGTGAGTTACATAAAAGATGTAGCTTTGTTTTAGCTGAAACGTGAGTGAGTTTACCTGAAAAGAAGTCTTGCTTGTAGGAAGACACAGAGCCTGGAATTTAAATCCATTTCTGAAGTGAAACACACAGCACAGTTCTCAACCATGAAACACACACTGCTTTAGAGCAAGAAGCATGCTCTTGCTTTCTAGAGTCTCTAATATAGCCAGAAATTGAGGGTACCTTGAACAAAAGAACGTTGTTTCCTACACATACGGACCATTGCTAGTTCAACTCTGCTTCTGAAACTAATACAAACCACAGGTCTTCTAACATCCAATGCTTTGCAGTTAAGAGTAAGAGAGGTGTGTGCTACATGAAAGATGTAGCTTTTTTTGAGCTGAAAGGTGACTGAGTTTACGAGAAGCGAAGTCTTGCTTGTAGGAAGATACAGAGCCTGTGATTTAAATCCATTTCTGAAGGGAAACACACAGCACAGTTGTCCTCCGTGAAACACACTCTGCTTAAGAGCAAGAAGCACGCTCTTCCATTATAGAGTCTCTAATAGAGCCAGAAACTTGAAAGTGTGCTCAGAACAAAAGAACAGTGTTTCCTACACATAGGGACCATTGCTAGTTCAACTCTGCTTCTGAAACTGATACAAACCACAAGTCATCTAACATCCAATTCTTTTCAGTTAAGAGCGAGAAACGTGTGAGCTTCGTAAATGATTTATATTCATTTGAGCTGAAAAGTGACTGCATTTACCTGAAAAGATATATTGCTTGTAGAAAGACACAGAGCCTGGAATTTAACTCCATTTCTGAAGGGAAACACACAGCACAGTTCTCATCCATGAAACACACTCTGCTTTAGAGCAAGAAGCCCGCTCTTGCTTTCTAAGTGTCTCTAATACAGCAGGTAAGGTGACTGTGTATAGAACAAAATAACGGTGTTTCCTACACATACAGACCATATCTATGTCAACTCTTCTTCTGAAACTGATACAAAGCACAGTTCCATTAACATGAAATGCTTTCCAGTTAAGAGCGAGAAACGTGTGAGCTTCGTGAACGATATAGCTTCCTTTGAGCTGAAAAGTGACTGAGTTTACCTGAAAAGATGTCTTGCTTGTAGGAAGACACAGAGCCTGGGATTTAACTCCATTTCTGAAGGGAAACACACAGCACAGTTCTAACGATGAAACACACTCTGCGTATAGGAAGAAACACGCTCTTGCTTTCTAGAGTCTCTAATAGAGCAGGAAACATTAGTGTGCTAAGAACAAAATAACGGAGTTTCCTACACATACAGACCATATCTAGTCCAACTCTGCTTCTGAAACTGATACAAACCAAAGTTCCTCTAATATCCAATGCATTTCAGTTAGAGCAAGAAACGTGTGAGGTTTGTAAAAGATGTAGCTTTGTTTGAGCTGAAACGTGAGTGAGTTTACCTGAAACGAAGTCTTGCTTGTAGAAAGACACAGAGCCTGGAATTTAACTCCATTTCTGAAGGGAAACACACAGCACAGTTCTCAACCATGAAACACACACTGCTTTAGAACAAGAAGCACGCTCTTGCTTTCTAAGAGTCTCTAATACAGCAGGATACGTGGCTGTGTATAGAACAAAATAACGGTGTTTCCTACACATACAGACCATATGTAGGTCAACTCTTCTTCTGAAACTGATACAAAGCACAGTTCCATTAACATGAAATGCTTTCCAGTTAAGAGCGAGAAACGTGTGAGCTTCGTGAACGATATAGCTTCCTTTGAGCTGAAAAGTGACTGAGTTTACCTGAAATGATGTCATGATTGTAGGAAGACACAGAGACTGGTATTTAACTCCATTTCTGAAGGGAAACACACAGCACAGTTCTCATGCATGAAACACACTCTGCTTTAGAGCAAGAAGCATGCTCTTGCTTTCTAGAGTCTCTAATACAGCCAGAAACTTGAGGGTACTCAGCACAAAAGAACGGTGTTTCCTACACATAAGGACCATTGCTAGTTCAACTCTGCTTTTGAAACTGATACAAACCACAGGTCCTCTAACATCCAATGCTTTACAGTTAAGAGCAAGAAACGTGTGAGCTACGTGAACGATGTAGCTTTGTTTGAGCTGAAAGGTGATTGAGTTTATGTGAAACGAAGTCTTGCTTGTAGGAAGATACAGAGCCTGTGATTTAACTCCTTTCTGAAGGGAAACACACAGCACAGTTCTCACGATGAAACACACTCTGCATATAGGAAGAAGCACGCTCTTGCTTTCTAGAGTCTCTAATAGAGCAGGAAACATGAGTGTGCTCAGAACAAAATAACGAAGTTTCCTACACCTACAGACCATATCTTGTCAAACTCTGCTTCTGAAACTGATACAAACCACAGTTCCTCTAATATCCAATGCTTTTCAGTTAGAGGAAGAAACGGGTGAGTTACATAAAAGATGTAGCTTTGTTTTAGCTGAAACGTGAGTGAGTTTACCTGAAACGAAGTCTTGCTTGTAGGAAGACACAGAGCCTGGGATTTAACTCCATTTCTGAAGGGAAACACACAGCACAGTTGTCCTCCGTAAAACACACTCTGCTTTAGAGCAAGAAGCACGCTCTTGCTTTCTAGAGTCTCTAATAGAGCCAGAAACTTGAAAGTGTGCTCAGAAAAAAGAACGGTGTTTCCTACACATAGGGACCATTGCTAGTTCAACTCTGCTTCTGAAACTGATACAATCCACAAGTCATCTAACATCCAATGCTTTTCATTTAAGAGGAGAAACGTGTGAGCTTCGTAAACAATTTATATTCATTTGAGCTGAAAAGTGACTGCATTTACCTGAAATGATTTCTTGCTTGTAGAAAGACACAGAGCCTGGAATTTAACTCCAAATATGAAGGGAAACACACAGCACAGTTCTCAACCATGAAACACACTATGGTTTAAGAGCAAGAAGCCCGCTCTTGCTTTCTAAGTGTCTCTAATACAGCAGGAATCGTGACTGTGGATAGAACAAAATAACGGTGTTTCATACACATACAGACCATATCAAGGTCAACTCTTCTTCTGAAACTGATACAAAGCACAGTTCCCTTAACATGCAACGCTTTCCAGTTAAGAGCGAGAAACGTGTGAGCTTCGTGTAAAATGTAGCTTCCTTTGAGCTGAAAAGTGACTGAGTTTACCTGAAATGATGTATTGATTGTAGGAAGACACAGAGCCTGGGATTTAACTCCATTTCTGAAGGGAAACACACAGCACAGTTCTCATGCATGAAACACACTCTGCTTTAGAGCAAGAAGCATGCTCTTGCTTTCTAGAGTCTCTAATACAGCCAGAAACTTGAGGGTACTCAGCACAAAAGAACGGTGTTTCCTACACATAAGGACCATTGCTAGTTCAACTCTGCTTCTGAAACTGATACAAACCACAGGTCCTCTAACATCCAATGCTTTACAGTTAAGAGCAAGAAACGTGTGAGCTACGTGAACGATGTAGCTTTGTTTGAGCTGAAAGGAGACTGAGTTTACATGAAACAAATTCTTGCTTGTAGGAGGATACAGAGCCTGTGATTTAACTCCACTTCTGAAGGGAAACACACAGCACAGTTCTCACGATGAAACACACTCTCCATATAGGAAGAAGCATGCTCTCGCTTTCTAGATTCTCTAATAGAGCCAGAAACTTGAAAGTGTGCTCAGAACAAAAGACTGGTGTTTCCTACACATACGGACCATTGCTAGTTCCACTCTGCTTCTGAAACTGATACAAACCACAAGTCATCTAACATCCAATTCTTTTCATTTAAGAGCGAGAAACGTGTGAGCTTCGTAAACGATTTATATTCATTTGAGCTGAAAAGTGACTGCATTTACCTGAAAAGATTTCTTGCTTGTAGGAAGACACAGAGCCTGGAATTTAACTCCATTTCTGAAGGGAAACACACAGCACAGTTCTCATCCATGAAACACACGCTGCTTTAGAGCAAGAAGCCCCCACTTGCTTTCTAAGTGTCTCTAATAGAGCAGTAAACGTGACTGTGGATAGAACAAAATAACGGTGTTTCATACACATACAGACCATATCTAGGTCAACTCTTTTTCTGAAACTGATACAAAGAACAGTTCCATTAACATGCAATGCTTTCCAATTAAGAGCGAGAAACGTGTGAGCTTCGTGAACAATGCAGCTTCCTTTGAGCTGAAAAGTGACTGAGTTTATCTGAAATGATGTCTTGCTTGTAGGAAGACACAGAGCCTGGGATTTAACTCCATTTCTGAAGGGAAACACACAGCACAGTTCTCATGCATGAAACACCCTCTGCTTTAGAGCAAGAAGCATGCTCTTGCTTTCTAGAGTCTCTAATACAGCCAGAAACTTGAGGGTACTCAGACAAAAGAACGGTGTTTCCTACACTTACGGACCATTGCTAGTTCAACTCTGCCTCTGAAACTGATACAAATCACAGGTCCTGTAACATCCAATGCTTTACAGTTAAGAACAAGAAACTTTTGAGCTACGTGAACCATGTTGCTTTGTTTGAGCTGAAAGGAGACTGAGTTTACATGAAACGAAGTCTTGCTTGTAGGAGGATACAGAGCCTGTGATTTAACTCCAATTCTGAAGGGAAACACACAGCACAGTTCTCAAGATGAAACACACTCTCCTTATAGGAAGAATCACGCTCTTGCATTCTAGAGTCTCTAATAGAGCAGGAAACGTGAGTTTGCTCAGAACAAAAGAACGGTGTTTCCTACACATACGGACCATAGCTAGTTCACCTCTGCTTCTGAAACTGATACAAAACACAAGTCATCTAACATCCAATGCTTTTCAGTTAAGAGGAGAAACGTGTGAGCTTCGTAAACAATTTATATTCATTTGAGCTGAAAAGGGACTGCATTTACCTGAAATGATTTCTTGCTTGTAGGAAGACACAGAGCCTGGAATTTAACTCCATATCTGAAGGGAAACACACAGCACAGATCTCATCCATGAAACACACTCTGCTTTAGAGCAAGAAGCCCGCTCTTTCTTTCTAAGTGTCTCTAATACAGCAGGACACGTGACTGTGGATAGAACAAAATAACGGTGTTTCCTACACATACAGACCATATCTAGGTCAACTCCCCTTCTGAAACTGATACAAAGCACAGTTCCATTAAAATGCAATGCATTCCAGTTAAGAGCGAGACACATTGGAGCTTAGTGAACATTGTAGGTTCCTTTGAGCTGAAAAGTGACTGAGTTTACCTGAAATGATGTCATGCTTGTAGAAAGACACAGAGCCTGGGATTTAACTCCATTTCTCAAGGGAAACACACAGCACAGTTCTCACGGTGAAACACACTCTGCTTATAGGAAGAAGCACGCTCTCGCTTTCTAGAGTCTCAAATAGAGCAGGAAACGTGAGTGTGCTCAGAACAAAATGATAGAGTTTCCAACACATTCAGACCATATCTAGTCCAACTCTGCTTCTGAAACTGATACAAACCACAGTTCCTCTAATATCCAATGCTTTTCAGTTAGAGCAAGAAACGGGTGAGGTACGTAAAAGATGTAGCTTTGTTTGAGCTGAAACGTGAGTGAGTATACCTGAAACGAAGTCTTGCTTGTAGGAAGACACAGAGCCTGGGATTTAACTCCATTTCTGAAGGGAAACACACAGCACAGTTGTCATGCATGAAACACCCTCAGCGTTAGAGCAAGAAGCATGCTCTTGCTTTGTAGAGTCTCTAATACAGCCAGAAACTTGAGGGTACTCAGAACAAAAGAACGGTGTTTCCTACACTTACTGACCATTGCTAGTTCAACTCTGCCTCTGAAACTGATACAAATCACAGGTCCTGTAACATCCAATGCTTTCCAGTTAAGAACAAGAAACTTTTGAGCTACGTAAACGATGTAGCTTTGTTTGAGCTGAAGGAGACTGAGTTTACGTGAAACGAAGTCTTGCTTGTAGGAGGATACAGAGCCTGTGATTTAACTCCAATTCTGAAGGGAAACACACAGCACAGTTCTCACGATGAAACACACTCTCCGTATAGGAAGAAGCACGCTCTTGCTTTCTAGAGTCTCTAATAGAGCAGGAAACGTGAGTGTGCTCAGAACAAAAGAACGGTGTTTCCTACACATACGGACCATAGCTAGTTCAACTCTGCTTCTGAAACTGATACAAACCACAGTTCCTCTAATATCCAATGCTTTTCAGTTAGAGCAAGAAACAGGTTAGCTACGGAAAAGATGTAGCTTTGTTTGAGCTGAAAGGTGAGTGAGTTTACCTGAAACAAAATCTTGCTTGTAGGAAGACACATAGCCTGGGATTTAACTCCATTTCTGAAGGGAAACACACAGCACAGTTGTCCTCCGTGAAACACACTCTGCTTTAGAGCAAGAAGCACGCTCTTGCTTTCTAAGAGTCTCTAATACATCAGGAAACGTGACTGTGGATAGAAAAAAATAACGGTCTTTCCAACACATACAGACCATATCTAGGTCAACTCTTCTTCTGAAACTGAATCAATCCACATTTCCATTAACATGCAATGCTTTTCATATAAGAGCGAGAAACGTGTGAGCTTCATGAATGATGTAGCTTCCTTTTAGGTAAAAAGTGTCTGAGATTACCTGAAATGATGTCTTGCTTGTAGGAAGACACAGAGCCTGGGATTTAACTCCATTTCTGAAGGGAATCACACATGACAGTTCTCATGCATGAAACACACTCTGCTTTAGAGCAAGAAGCATGCTCTTGCTTTCTAGCGTCTCTAATAGAGCCAGAAACTATAGGGTACTCAGAACAAAAGAACGGTGTTTCCTACAAATACAGACCATATCTAGGTCAACTCTTCTTCTGAAACTGATACAAACCACAGTTCCTCTGACATGCAATGCTTTCCACTTAAGAATGAGAAAATTGTGAGCTTCTTGAACTATGTAGATTCCCTTGAGCTGAATAGTGACTGCGTTTACCTGAAATGATGTCTTGCTTTTAGGATGACTCAAAGCCTCGGATTTAACTCCATTTCTGAAGGGAAACACTCAGCACAGTTCTCATCCATGAAACACACAATGGTTTAGAACACGAAGCATGCTCTGGCTTTCTAGAGTCTCTAATAGAGCCAGAAATTGAGGGTACTCAGAACCAAAGAACGGTGTTTCCTACACTTATGGACCTTTGCTAGTTCACCACTACTTCTGATACTGATACAAGCCACAAGTTATCTAACTTAAAGTGCTTTTCAATGAAGAGCGAAAAACGTGTGATCTTCGTAAACAATTTATATTCATTTGAGCTGAAATGTGACTTAGTTTACCTGAACTGATGTCTTGCTAGTAGGAAGAAACAGAGCCTGGAATTTAACTCCATTTCTGAAGGGAAACACAAAGCACAGTTCTCATCCATGAAACACACTCTGCTTTAGAGCAAGAAGCACGCTCTTGCTTTATAAGAGTCTCTAATACAGCAGGAAACGTGACTGTGGTCAGAAAAAAATAACGGTGTTTCCTAAACATGCAGACCATATCTAGGTCAACTCTTCATCTGAAACTGATACAAAGCACAGTTCCATTAAAATGCAATGCTTTCCAGTTAAGAGCGAGAAACGTGTGAGCTTCGTGAACGATGTAGCTTCCTTTGAGCTGAAAAGTGACTGAGTTTTCCTGAAAAGATGTCTTGCTTGTAGGGAGACACAGAGCATGGGATTTAACTCCATTTCTGAAGGGAAACACACAGCACAGTTCTCATCAATGAAACACACTCTGCTTTAGAGCAAGAAACATGCTCTTGCATTCCAGAGTCTGTATTAGAGCCAGAAATTTGAGGGTACTCAGAACAAAAGAAAGGTGTTTGCTACACATACGGACCATAGCTAGTTCAACTCTGCTTCTGAAAGTGATACAAACCACAAGTCATCTAACATCCAATGCTTTTCAGTTAAGAGTGAGAAACGTGTAAGCTTCGTAAACGATTTATATTCATTTGAGCTGAAAAGTGACAGCCTTTACCTGAAATGATGTCTTGCTTGTAGGAAGACACAGAGCCTGGGATTTAACTCCATTTCTGAAGGGAAACACACAGCACAGTTCTCATCCATGAAACACACGCTGCTTTAGAGCAAGAAGCACGCTCTTGCTTTCTACGAGTCTCTAATAGTGCAGAAAACGTGACTGTTTTCAGTACAAAATAACGGTGTTTCCTACACATACGGACCATATCTAGGTCAACTCTTCTTCTGAAACTGATACAAACGACAGTTCTTCTAACATGCAATGCTTTCCAGTTAAGAGCGAGAAACTTGTGAGCTTCGTGAACGATATAGATTTGTTTGACCTGAAAGGTGACAGAGTTTACGTGAAACGAAGTCTTGTTTGTAGGAACATACAAAGCCTGTGATTTACCTCTATTTCTAAAGGGAAACACACAGCACAGTTCTCATCCATAAAACACTCTCTGCTTTAAAGCAAGAAGCAAGCTCTTGCTTTCTAATTATCTCTAATAGAGCAGGAAACGTGACTTTGGTCAGTACAAAATAACGGTGTTTCCTAAACACACGGACCATATCTACGTCAAGACTTCTTCTGAAACTGAATACAGAGCACAGATCCATTAACATGCAATGCTTTCAAGTTAAGAGAGAGAAACATGTGAGCTTCGTAAACGATTTATAATCATTTCAGCTGAAAAGTGACAGCGTTTATCTCAAAAGATGACTTGCTTGTAGGAAGACACAGAGCCTGGGATTTCACTCCATTTCTGAAGGGAAACACACAGCACAGTTCTCATCCATGAAACACACAATGCTTTAGAGCACGGAGCATGCTCTTGCCTTCTAGAGTCTCTAATAGAGCCTGAAAGGGAATGTGCTCAGAACAAAAGAACGGTGTTTCCTACACTTATGGACCATTGCTAGTTCAACACTTCTTCTGAAACTGATACAAGCCACAAGTCATCTAACATAAAATGCTTTTCAATGAAGAGCGACAAACGTGTGATCTTCATAAACAATTTGTATTCATTTGAGCTGAAATGTGACTTAGTTTACCTGAACTGATGTCTTGCTAGTAGGAAGAAACAGAGCCTGGAATTTAACTCCATTTCTGAAGGGAAACACAAAGCACAGTTCTCATCCATGAAACACACTCTGCTTTAGAGCAAGAAGCACGCTCTTGCTTTATAAGAGTCTCTAATACAGCAGGAAACGTGACTGTGGTCAGAAAAAAATAACGGTGTTTCCTAAACATGCAGACCATATCTAGGTCAACTCTTCATCTGAAACTGATACAAAGCACAGTTCCATTAAAATGCAATGCTTTCCAGTTAAGAGCGAGAAACGTGTGAGCTTCGTGAACGATGTAGCTTCCTTTGAGCTGAAAAGTGACTGAGTTTTCCTGAAAAGATGTCTTGCTTGTAGGGAGACACAGAGCATGGGATTTAACTCCATTTCTGAAGGGAAACACACAGCACAGTTCTCATCAATGAAACACACTCTGCTTTAGAGCACGAAGCATGCTCTTGCTTTCTTGAGTCTCTAATAGATCCAGAAACATGAGGGTGCTCTGAACAAACTAACGGTGTTTCCTACATAAACGGACCATTGCTAGTTCAACTCTGCTTCTGAAACTGATACAAACCACAAGTCATCTAACATCCAATGCTTTTCAGTTAAGAACAAGAAACATGTGAGCTTCCTAAACGATTTATATTCATTTGAGCTTAATAGTTACTGCGTTTACCTG
Organism: Onychomys arenicola; assembly: GCA_949786405.1. NCBI lineage: Eukaryota > Metazoa > Chordata > Mammalia > Rodentia > Cricetidae > Onychomys > Onychomys arenicola. The sequence continues at coordinate 1,766,500 of CATKUM010000037.1, read as the reverse complement.
AAATTATGTCTTGCTTGTAGGAAGACAAAGCGCCTGGAATAAAACTCCATTTCTGAAGGGAAACACACAGCACAGTTTTCAAACCTGAAGCACAATCTGCTTTAGAGCAAGAAGCACACTCTTGCTTTGTAAGAGTCTCTAATACAGCAGGAAACGTGATTGTGGTCAGACCAAAATGACAGTGTTTCCTACACATACGGTCCATATCTAGGTCAACTCTTCTTCTGCAACTTATACAAAGCACAGTTACATTAACATGCAATGCTTTCAAGTTAAGAGCGAAAAACGTGTGAGCTTCGTGAACGATGTAGCTTCCTTTGAGCTGAAAAGTGACTGAGTTTACATGAAAAGATGTCTTGCTTGTAGGAAGACACAGAGCCTGGGATTTAACTCCATTTCTGAATGGAAACACACAGCACAGTTCTCATCCATGAAACACACTCTGATTAAGAGCAAGAAGCACGCTCTTGCTTTCTAAGAGTCTCTAATACAGCAGGAAACGTGACTGTGGTCAGAACACAATAACGGTGTTTCCTACACATGCAGACCATATCTAGGTCAACTCTTCTTCTGCAACTTATACAAAGCACAGTTACATTAACATGCAATGCTTTCAAGTTAAGAGCGAAAAACGTGTGAGCTTCGTGAACGATGTAGCTTCCTTTGAGCTGAAAAGTGACTGAGTTTACATGAAAAGATGTCTTGCTTGTAGGAAGACACAGAGCCTGGGATTTAACTCCATTTCTGAATGGAAACACACAGCACAGTTCTCATCCATGAAACACACTCTGCTTAAGGGGCAAGAAGCACGCTCTTGCTTTCTAAGAGTCTCTAATACAGCAGGAAACGTGACTGTGGTCAGAACACAATAACGGTGTTTCCTACACATGCAGACCATATCTAGGTCAACTCTTAGTCTGAAAATGAGACAAAACACACTTCCATTAACATGCAATGCTTTCCAGTTAAGAGCGAGAAACGTGTGAGCTTCGTGAACGATGTAGCTTCCTTTGAGCTGAAAAGTGACTGAGTTTTCCTGAAAAGATGTCTTGCATATAGGAAGACACAGAGCCTGGGATTTAACTCCATTTCTGAAGGGAAACACACAGCACAGTTCTCATTCATGAAACACACTCTGCTTTATAGCAAGAAGCATGCTCTTGCTTTCCAGAGTCGCTAATAGAGCCAGAAACTTGAGGGTGCTCAGAATAAAAGATCGGTGTTTCCTACACATACGGACCATTGCTAGTTCAACCCTGCTGCTGAATCTGATACAAACCAAAAGTCATCTAACATCCAATGCTTTTCAGTTAAGAGCAAGAAACGTGTGATCTTTGTAGACAATTTATATTCATTTGAGCTGAAATGTGACTGCGTTTACAGGAAAAGATGTCTTGCTTGTAGGAAGACACAGAGCCTGGGATTTACTCCATTTCTGAAGGGAAACACACAGCCCAGTTCTCATCCATAAAACACTCTCTGCTTTAAAGCAAGAAGCAAGCTCTTGCTTTCTAAGAATCTCTAATACAGCAGGAAACGTGACTTTGGTCAGTACAAAATAACGGTGTTTCCTACACATACGGACCATATCTAGGTCAACTCTTCTTCTGCAACTGATACAAACCACAGTTCCTCTAATGTGCAATGCTTTCCAGTTAAGAGCGAGAAACTTGTGAGCTTCGTGAACGATATAGATTTGTTTGACCTGAAAGGTGACAGAGTTTACGTGAAACGAAGTCTTGTTTGTAGGAACATACAAAGCCTGTGATTTACCTCTATTTCTGAAGGGAAACACACAGCACAGTTCTCATCCATAAAACACTCTCTGCTTTAAAGCAAGAAGCAAGCTCTTGCTTTCTAAGAATCTCTAATACAGCAGGAAACGTGACTTTGGTCAGTACAAAATAACGGTGTTTCCTACACATACGGACCATATCTAGGTCAAGACTTCTTCTGAAACTGATACAGAGCACAGTTCCATTAACATGCAATGCTTTCAAGTTAAGAGAGAGAAACATGTGAGCTTCGTAAACGATTTATAATCATTTCAGCTGAAAAGTGACAGCGTTTACCTGAAAAGATGACTTGTTTGTAGGAAGACACAGAGCCTGGGATTTCACTCCATTTCTGAAGGGAAACACACAGCACAGTTCTCATCCATGAAACACACAATGCTTTAGAGCACTGAGCATGCTCTTGCATTCTAGATTCTCTAATAGAGCCAGAAACTTGAGGGTGCTCAGAATAAAAGATCGGTGTTTCCTACACATATGGACCATTGCTAGTTCAACCCTGCTGCTGAATCTGATACAAACCAAAAGTCATCTAACATCCAATGCTTTTCAGTTAAGAGCGACAAACGTGTGATCTTCATAAACAATTTATATTCATTTGAACTGAAATGTGACTGCGTTTACCTGAATTGATGTCTTGCTAATAGGAAGACACAGAGCCTGGAATTTAACTCCATTTCTGAAGGGAAACGCACAGTACAGTTCTCATCCATGAATCGACCTCTGCTTTAGAGCAAGAAGCACTCTCTTGCTTTCTAAGAGTCTCTAATACAGCAGGAAACGTGACTGTGGTCAGAACAAAATAAAGGTGTTTCCTACACATGCAGACCATATCTAGGTCAACTCTTCGTCTGAAACTGACACAAACCAAAGTTCCATTAACAAGCAATGCTTTCCACTTAAGAGCGAGAAACGTGTGAGCTTCGTGAACGATGTAGCTTCCTTTGAGCTGAAAAGTGACTGAGTTTTCATGAAAAGATGTCTTGCTTGTAGGAAGACACAGAGCCTGAGATTTACTCCATTTCTGAAGCGAAACACACAGCACAGTTCTCATCCATAAAACACTCTCTGCTTTAAAGCAAGAAGCAAGCTCTTGCTTTCTAAGAATCTCTAATACAGCAGGAAACGTGACTTTGGTCAGTACAAAATAACGGTGTTTCCTACACATACGGACCATATCTAGGTCAAGACTTCTTCTGAAACTGATACAGAGCACAGTTCCATTAACATGCAATGCTTTCAAGTTAAGAGAGAGAAACATGTGAGCTTCGTAAACGATTTATAATCATTTCAGCTGAAAAGTGACAGCGTTTACCTGAAAAGATGACTTGCTTGTAGGAAGACACAGAGCCTGGGATTTCACTCCATTTCTGAAGGGAAACACACAGCACAGTTCTCATCCATGAAACACACAATGCTTTAGAGCACGGAGCATGCTCTTGCATTCTAGATTCTCTAATAGAGCCAGAAAGTGAATGTGCTCAGAACAAAAGAACGGTGTTTCCTACACTTATGGACCATTGCTAGTTCAACACTTCTTCTGAAACTGATACAAGCCACAAGTCATCTAACATAAAATGCTTTTCAATGACGAGCGACAAACGTGTGATCTTCATAAACAATTTATATTCATTTGAGCTGAAATGTGACTTAGTTTACCTGAACTGATGTCTTGCTAGTAGGAAGAAACAGAGCCTGGAATTTAACTCCATTTCTGAAGGGAAACACAAAGCAGAGTTCTCATCCATGAAACACACTCTGCTTTAGAGCAAGAAGCATGCTCTTGCTTTCTAAGAGTCTCTAATACAGCAGGAAACGTGACTGTGGTCAGAAAAAAATAACGGTGTTTCCTACACATGCAGACCATATCTAGGTCAACTCTTCGTCTGAAACTGATACAAACCACAGTTCCATTAACATGCAATGCTTTCCAGTTAAGAGCGAGAAACGTGTGAGCTTCGTGAACTATGTAGGGTCCTTTGAGCTGAAAAGTGACTGAGTTTTCCTGAAAAGATGTCTTGCATGTAGGAAGACACAGAGCCTGGGATTTAACTCCATTTCTGAAGGGAAACACACAGCACAGTTCTCGTCCATGAAACACACTCTGGTTTAGAGCACAAAGCAGGCTCTTGCTTTCTTGAGTCTCTAATAGATCCAGAAACATGTGGGTGCTCTGAACAAAATAACGGTGTTTCCTACATAAACGGACCATTGCTAGTTCAACTCTGCTTCTGAAACTGATACAAACCACAAGTCATCTAACATCCAATGCTTTTCAGTTAAGAGCAAGAAACATGTGAGCTTCGTAAACGATTTATATTCATTTGAGCTTAAAAGTTACTGCGTTTACCTGAAATGATGTCTTGCTTGTAGGAAGACAAAGCGCCTGGAATAAAGCTCCATTTCTGAAGGGAAACACACAGCACAGTTTTCAAACATGAAGCACACTCTGCTTTAGAGCAAGAAGCACACTCTTGCTTTCTAAGAATCTCTAATACAGCAGGAAACGTGACTGTGGTCAGACCAAAATGACGGTGTTTCCTACACATACGGACCATATCTAGGTCAACTCTTCTTCTGCAACTGATACAAAGCACAGTTACATTAACATGCAATGCTTTCAAGTTAAGAGCGAAAAACGTGTGAGTTTCGTGAACGATGTAGCTTCCTTTGAGCTGAAAATTGACTGAGTTTACCTTAAAAGATGTCTTGCTTGTAGGAAGACACAGAGCCTGGGATTTAACTCCATTTCTGAACGGAAACACACAGCACAGTTCTCATCCATGAAACACACTCTGCTTAAGAGCAAGAAGCACGCTCTTGCTTTCTAAGAGTCTCTAATACAGCAGGAAACGTGACTCTGGTCAGAGCAAAATAACGGTGTTTCCTACACATGCAGACCATATCTAGGTCAACTCTTCATCTGAAACTGATAAAAACCACAGTTCCATTAACATGCAATGCTTTCCAGTTAAGAGCGAGAAACGTGTGAGCTTCGTGAACGATGTAGCATCCTTTGAGCTGAAAAGTGACTGAGTTTTCCTGAAAAGATGTCTTGCATGTAGGAAGACACAGAGCCTGGGATTTAACTCCATTTCTGAAGGGAAACACACAGCACAGTTCTCATCCATGAAACACACTCTGCTTTATAGCAAGAAGCATGCTCTTGCTTTCCAGATTCTCTAATAGAGGCAGAAACTTGAGGGTGCTCAGAATAAAAGATCGGTGTTTCCTACACATACGGACCATTGCTAGTTCAACCCTGCTGCTGAATCTGATACAAACCAAAAGTCATCTAACATCCAATGCTTTTCAGTTAAGAGCGACAGACGTGTGATCTTCATAAACAATTTATATTCATTTGAGCTGAAATGTGACTGCGTTTATCTGAATTGATGTCTTGCTAATAGGAAGACACAGAGCCTGGAATTTAACTCCATTTCTGAAGGGAAACGCACAGTACAGTTCTCATCCATGAATCGCCCTCTATTTTAGAGCAAGAAGCACTCTCTTGCTTTCTAAGAGTCTCTAATACAGCAGGAAACGTGACTGTGGTCAGAACAAAATAAAGGTGTTTCCTACACATGCAGACCATATCTAGGTCAACTCTTCGTCTGAAACTGAGACAAACCACACTTCCATTAACATGCAATGCTTTACAGTTAAGAGCGAGAAACGTGTGAGCTTCGTGAACGATGTAGGGTCCTTTGAGCTGAAAAGTGACTGAGTTTTCATGAAAAGATGTCTTGCTTGTAGGAAGACACAGAGCCTGGGATTTACTCCATTTCTGAAGGGAAACACACAGCCCAGTTCTCATCCGTAAAACACTCTCTGCTTTAAAGCAAGAAGCAAGCTCTTGCTTTCTAAGAATCTCTAATACAGCAGGAAACGTGACTTTGGTCAGTACAAAATAACGGTGTTTCCTACACATGTGGACCATATCTAGGTCAACTCTTCTTCTGCAACTGATACAAACCACAGTTCCTCTAACGTGCACTGCTTTCCCGTTACGAGCGAGAAACTTGTGAGCTTCGTGAACGATATAGATTTGTTTGACCTGAAAGGTGACAGAGTTTACGTGAAACGAAGTCTTGTTTGTAGGAACATACAAAGCCTGTGATTTACCTCTATTTCTGAAGGGAAACACACAGCACAGTTCTCATCCATAAAACACTCTCTGCTTTAAAGCAAGAAGCAAGCTCTTGCTTTCTAAGAATCTCTAATACAGCAGGAAACGTGACTTTGGTCAGTACAAAATAACGGTGTTTCCTACACATACGGACCATATCTAGGTAAAGACTTCTTCTGAAACTGATACAGAGCACAGTTCCATTAACATGCAATGCTTTCAAGTTAAGAGAGAGAAACATGTGAGCTTTGTAAACGATTTATAATCATTTCAGCTGAAAAGTGACAGCGTTTACCTGAAAAGATGACTTGCTTGTAGGAAGACAAAGAGCCTGGGATTTCACTACATTTCTGAAGGGAAACACACAGCACAGTTCTCATCCATGAAACACACAATGCTTTAGAGCACGGAGCATGCTCTTGCCTTCTAGATTCTCTAATAGAGCCAGAAAGGGAATGTGCTCAGAACAAAAGAACGGTGTTTCCTACACTTATGGACCATTGCTAGTTCAACACTTCTTCTGAAACTGATACAAGCCACAAGTCATCTAACATAAAATGCTTTTCAATGAAGAGCGACAAACGTGTGATCTTCATAAACAATTTATATTCATTTGAGCTGAAATGTGACTTAGTTTACCTGAACTGATGTCTTGCTAGTAGGAAGAAACAGAGCCTGGAATTTAACTCCATTTCTGAAGGGAAACACAAAGCACAGTTCTCATCCATGAAACACACTCTGCTTTAGAGCAAGAAGCACGCTCTTGCTTTCTAAGAGTCTCTAATACAGCGGAAACGTGACTGTGGTCAGAAAAAAATAACGGTGTTTCCTACACATGCAGACCATATCTAGGTCAACTCTTCATCTGAAACTGATACAAACCACAGTTCCATTAACATGCAATGCTTTCCAGTTAAGAGCGAGAAACGTGTGAGCTTCTCGAATGATGTAGGGTCCTTTGAGCTGAAAAGTGACTGAGTTTTCCTGAAAAGATGTCTTGCATGTAGGAAGACACAGAGCCTGGGATTTAACTCCATTTCTGAAGGGAAACACACAGCACAGTTCTCATCCATGAAACACACTCTGCTTTAGAGCACGAAGCATGCTCTTGCTTTCTTGAGTCTCTAATAGATCCAGAAACATGAGGGTGCTCTGAACAAAATAACGGTGTTTCCTACATAAATGGACCATTGCTAGTTCAACTCTGCTTCTGAATCTGATACAAACCACAAGTCATCTAACATCCAATGCTTTTCAGTTAAGAGCAAGAAACATGTGAGCTTCGTAAACGATTTATACTCATTTGAGCTTAAAAGTTACTGCGTTTACCTGAAATGATGTCTTGCTTGTAGGAAGACAAAGCGCCTGGAATAAAGCTCCATTTCTGAAGGGAAACACACAGCACAGTTTTCAAACATGAAGCACACTCTGCTTTAGAGCAAGAAGCACACTCTTGCTTTCTAAGAGTCTCTAATACAGCAGGAAACGTGACTGTGGTCAGACCAAAATGACGGTGTTTCCTACACATACGGACCATATCTAGGTCAACTCTTCTTCTGCAACTGATACAAAGCACAGTTACATTAACATGCAATGCTTTCAAGTTAAGAGCGAAAAACGTGTGAGCTTCGTGAACGATGTAGCTTCCTTTAAGCTGAAAAGTGACTGAGTTTACCTGAAAAGATGTCTTGCTTGTAGGAAGACACAAAGCCTGGGATTTAACTCCATTTCTGAACGGAAACACACAGCACAGTTCTCATCCATGAAACACACTCTGCTTAAGAGCAAGAACCACGCTCTTGCTTTCTAAGAGTCTCTAATACAGCAGGAAACGTGACTCTGGTCAGAGCAAAATAACGGTGTTTCCTACACGTGCAGACCATATCTAGGTCAACTCTTCATCTGAAACTGATACAAACCACAGTTCCATTAACATGCAATGCTTTCCAGTTAAGAGCGAGAAACGTGTGAGCTTCGTGAACGATGTAGCATCCTTTGAGCTGAAAAGTGACTGAGTTTTCCTGAAAAGATGTCTTGCTTGTAGGAAGACAGAGAGCCTGGGATTTAACTCCATTTCTGAAGGGAAACACACAGCACTGTTCTCATCCATGAAACACACTCTGCTTTAAAGTAAGAAGCATGCTCTTGCTTTCCAGAGTCTCTAATAGAGCCAGAAACTTGAGGGTGCTCAGAATAAAAGATCGGTGTTTCCTACACATACGGACCATTGCTAGTTCAACCCTGCTGCTGAAACTGATACAAACCAAAAGTCATCTAACATGCAATGCTTTCCAGTTAAGAGCGAGAAACGTGTGAGCTTCGTGAACGATGTAGCTTCCTTTGAGCTGAAAAGTGACTGAGTTTTCCTGAAAAGATGTCTTGCTTGTAGGAAGACACAGAGCCTGGGATTTAACTCCATTTCTGAAGGGAAACACACAGCACAGTTCTCATCCATAAAACACTCTCTGCTTTAAAGCAAGAAGCAAGCTCTTGCTTTCTAAGAATCTCTAATACAGCAGGAAACGTGACTTTGGTCAGTACAAAATAACGGTGTTTCCTACACATACGGACCATATCTAGGTCAAGACTTCTTCTGAAACTGATACAGAGCACAGTTCCATTAACATGCAATGCTTTCAAGTTAAGAGAGAGAAACATGTGAGCTTCGTAAACGATTTATAATCATTTCAGCTGAAAAGTGACAGCGTTTACCTGAAAAGATGACTTGCTTGTAGGAAGACACAGAGCCTGGGATTTCACTCCATTTCTGAAGGGAAACACACAGCACAGTTCTCATCCATGAAACACACAATGCTTTAGAGCACGGAGCATGCTCTTGCCTTCTAGATTCTCTAATAGAGCCAGAAAGGGAATGTGCTCAGAACAAAAGAACGGTGTTTCCTACACTTATGGACCATTGCTAGTTCAACACTTCTTCTGAAACTGATACAAGCCACAAGTCATCTAACATAAAATGCGTTTTAATGAAGAGCGACAAACGTGTGATCTTCATAAACAATTTATATTCATTTGAACTGAAATGTGACTTAGTTGACCTGAACTGATGTCTTGCTAGTAGGAAGAAACAGAGCCTGGAATTTAACTCCATTTCTGAAGGGAAACACAAAGCACAGTTCTCATCCATGAAACACACTCTGCTTAAGAGCAAGAAGCACGCTCTTGCTTTCTAAGAGTCTCTAATACAGCAGGAAACGTGACTCTGGTCAGAGCAAAATAACGGTGTTTCCTACACATGCAGACCATATCTAGGTCAACTCTTCTTCTGAAACTGATACAAACCACAGTTCCATTAACATGCAATGCTTTCCAGTTAAGAGCGAGAAACGTGTGAGCTTCGTGAACGATGTAGCATCCTTTGAGCTGAAAAGTGACTGAGTTTTCCTGAAAAGATGTCTTGCTTGTAGGAAGAGAGAGAGCCTGGGATTTAACTCCATTTCTGAAGGGAAACACACAGCACTGTTCTCATCCATGAAACACACTCTGCTTTAGAGCACGAAGCATGCTCTTGCTTTCTTGAGTCTCTAATAGATCCAGAAACATGAGGGTGCTCTGAACAAAATAACGGTGTTTCCTACATAAACGGACCATTGCTAGTTCAACTCTGCTTCTGAAACTGATACAAACCACAAGTCATCTAACATCCAATGCTTTTCAGTTAAGAGCAAGAAACATGTGAGCTTCGTAAACGATTTATATTCATTTGAGCTTAAAAGTTACTGCGTTTACCTGAAATGATGTCTTGCTTGTAGGAAGACAAAGCGCCTGGAATAAAGCTCCATTTCTGAAGGGAAACACACAGCACAGTTTTCAAACATGAAGCACACTCTGCTTTAGAGCAAGAAGCACACTCTTGCTTTCTAAGAGTCTCTAATACAGCAGGAAACGTGACTGTGGTCAGACCAAAATGACGGTGTTTCCTACACATACGGACCATATCTAGGTCAACTCTTCTTCTGCAACTGATACAAAGCACAGTTACATTAACATGCAATGCTTTCAAGTTAAGAGCGAGAAACGTGTGAGCTTCGTGAACGATGTAGCTTCCTTTGAGCTGAAAAGTGACTGAGTTTTCCTGAAAAGATGTCTTGCTTGTAAGAAGACACAGAGCCTGGGATTTAACTCCATTTCTGAAGGGAAACACACAGCACAGTTCTCATCCATAAAACACTCTCTGCTTTAAAGCAAGAAGCAAGCTCTTGCTCTCTAAGAATCTCTAATACAGCAGGAAACGTGACTCTGGTCAGAACAAAATAACGGTGTTTCCTACACATACGGACCATATCTAGGTCAACTCTTCTTCTACAACTGATACAAACCACAGTTCCTCTAACGTGCAATGCTTTCCAGTTAAGAGCGAGAAACTTGTGAGCTTCGTGAACGATATAGATTTGTTTGACCTGAAAGGTGACAGAGTTTACGTGAAACGAAGTCTTGTTTGTAGGAACATACAAAGCCTGTGATTTACCTCTATTTCTGAAGAGAAACACACAGCACAGTTCTCATCCATAAAACACTCTCTGCTTTAAAGCAAGAAGCAAGCTCTTGCTTTCTAAGAATCTCTAATACAGCAGGAAACGTGACTTTGGTCAGTACAAAATAACGGTGTTTCCTACACATACGGACCATATCTAGGTCAAGACTTCTTCTGAAACTGATACAGAGCACAGTTCCATTAACATGCAATGCTTTCAAGTTAAGAGAGAGAAACATGTGAGCTTCGTAAACGATTTATAATCATTTCAGCTGAAAAGTGACAGCGTTTACCTGAAAAGATGACTTGTTTGTAGGAAGACACAGAGCCTGGGATTTCACTCCATTTCTGAAGGGAAACACACAGCACAGTTCTCATCCATGAAACACACAATGCTTTAGAGCACGGAGCATGCTCTTGCCTTCTAGATTCTCTAATAGAGCCAGAAAGGGAATGTGCTCAGAACAAAAGAACGGTGTTTCCTACACTTATGGACCATTGCTAGTTCAACACTTCTTCTGAAACTGATACAAGCCACAAGTCATCTAACATAAAATGCGTTTTAATGAAGAGCGGCAAACGTGTGATCTTCATAAACAATTTATATTCATTTGAACTGAAATGTGACTTAGTTTACCTGAACTGATGTCTTGCTAGTAGGAAGAAACAGAGCCTGGAATTTAACTCCATTTCTGAAGGGAAACACAAAGCACAGTTCTCATCCATGAAACACACTCTGCTTTAGAGCAAGAAGCACGCTCTTGCTTTCTAAGAGTCTCTAATACAGCAGGAAACGTGACTGTGGTCAGAACAAAATAACGGTGTTTCCTACACATGCAGACCATATCTAGGTCAACTCTTCGTCTGAAACTGAGACAAACCACACTTCCATTAACATGCAATGCTTTCCAGGTAAGAGCGAGAAACGTGTGAGCTTCGTGAACGATGTAGCTTCCTTTGAGCTGAAAAGTTACTGAATTTTTCTGAAAAGATGTCTTGCTTGTAGGAAGACACAGAGCCTGGGATTTAACTCCATTTCTGATGGGAAACACACAGCACAGTTCTCATCCATGAAACACACTCTGCTTTATAGCAAGAAGCATGCTCTTGCTTTCCAGAGTCTCTAATAGAGCCCGAAACTTGAGGGTGCTCAGAATAAAAGATCGGTGTTTCCTACACATACGGACCATTGCTAGTTCATCCCTGCTGCTGAAACTGATACAAACCAAAAGTCATCTAACATCCAATGCTTTTCAGTTAAGAGCGACAAACGTGTGATCTTTGTAGACAATTTATATTCATTTGAGCTGAAATGTGACTGCGTTTACCTGAATTGATGTCTTGCTAATAGGAAGACACAGAGCCTGGAATTTAACTCCATTTCTGAAGGGAAACGCACAGTACAGTTCTCATCCATGAATCGCCCTCTGCTTTAGAGCAAGAAGCACTCTCTTGCTTTCTAAGAGTCTCTAATACAGCAGGAAACGTGACTCTGGTCAGAACAAAATAAAGGTGTTTCCTACACATGCAGACCATATCTAGGTCAAGTCTTCGTCTGAAACTGACACAAACCAAAGTTCCATTAACATGCAATGCTTTCCAGTTAAGAGCGAGAAACGTGTGAGCTTCGTGAACGATGTAGCTTCCTTTGAGCTGAAAAGTGACTGAGTTTTCATGAAAAGATGTCTTGCTTGTAGGAAGACACAGAGCCTGGGATTTTCTCCATTTCTGAAGGGAAACACACAGCACAGTTCTCATCCATAAAACACTCTCTGCTTTAAAGCAAGAAGCAAGCTCTTGCTTTCTAAGAATCTCTAATACAGCAGGAAACGTGACTTTGGTCAGTACAAAATAACGGTGTTTCCTACACATACGGACCATATCTAGGTCAAGACTTCTTCTGAAACTGATACAGAGCACAGTTCCATTAACATGCAATGCTTTCAAGTTAAGAGAGAGAAACATGTGAGCTTCGTAAACGATTTATAATCATTTCAGCTGAAAAGTGACAGCGTTTACCTGAAAAGATGACTTGTTTGTAGGAAGACACAGAGCCTGGGATTTCACTCCATTTCTGAAGGGAAACACACAGCACAGTTCTCATCCATGAAACACACAATGCTTTAGAGCACGGAGCATGCTCTTGCCTTCTAGATTCTCTAATAGAGCCAGAAAGGGAATGTGCTCAGAACAAAAGAACGGTGTTTCCTACACTTATGGACCATTGCTAGTTCAACACTTCTTCTGAAACTGATACAAGCCACAAGTCATCTAACATAAAATGCGTTTTAATGAAGAGCGGCAAACGTGTGATCTTCATAAACAATTCATATTCATTTGAACTGAAATGTGACTTAGTTTACCTGAACTGATGTCTTGCTAGTAGGAAGAAACAGAGCCTGGAATTTAACTCCATTTCTGAAGGGAAACACAAAGCACAGTTCTCATCCATGAAACACACTCTGCTTTAGAGCAAGAAGCACGCTCTTGCTTTCTAAGAGTCTCTAATACAGCAGGAAACGTGACTGTGGTCAGAACAAAATAACGGTGTTTCCTACACATGCAGACCATATCTAGGTCAACTCTTCGTCTGAAACTGAGACAAACCACACTTCCATTAACATGCAATGCTTTCCAGGTAAGAGCGAGAAACGTGTGAGCTTCGTGAACGATGTAGCTTCCTTTGAGCTGAAAAGTTACTGAATTTTTCTGAAAAGATGTCTTGCTTGTAGGAAGACACAGAGCCTGGGATTTAACTCCATTTCTGATGGGAAACACACAGCACAGTTCTCATCCATGAAACACACTCTGCTTTATAGCAAGAAGCATGCTCTTGCTTTCCAGAGTCTCTAATAGAGCCCGAAACTTGAGGGTGCTCAGAATAAAAGATCGGTGTTTCCTACACATACGGACCATTGCTAGTTCATCCCTGCTGCTGAAACTGATACAAACCAAAAGTCATCTAACATCCAATGCTTTTCAGTTAAGAGCGACAAACGTGTGATCTTTGTAGACAATTTATATTCATTTGAGCTGAAATGTGACTGCGTTTACCTGAATTGATGTCTTGCTAATAGGAAGACACAGAGCCTGGAATTTAACTCCATTTCTGAAGGGAAACGCACAGTACAGTTCTCATCCATGAATCGCCCTCTGCTTTAGAGCAAGAAGCACTCTCTTGCTTTCTAAGAGTCTCTAATACAGCAGGAAACGTGACTCTGGTCAGAACAAAATAAAGGTGTTTCCTACACATGCAGACCATATCTAGGTCAAGTCTTCGTCTGAAACTGACACAAACCAAAGTTCCATTAACATGCAATGCTTTCCAGTTAAGAGCGAGAAACGTGTGAGCTTCGTGAACGATGTAGCTTCCTTTGAGCTGAAAAGTGACTGAGTTTTCATGAAAAGATGTCTTGCTTGTAGGAAGACACAGAGCCTGGGATTTTCTCCATTTCTGAAGGGAAACACACAGCACAGTTCTCATCCATAAAACACTCTCTGCTTTAAAGCAAGAAGCAAGCTCTTGCTTTCTAAGAATCTCTAATACAGCAGGAAACGTGACTTTGGTCAGTACAAAATAACGGTTTTTCTTACACATACCGACCATATCTAGGTCAAGACTTCTTCTGAAACTGATACAGAGCACATTTCCATTAACATGCAATGCTTTCAAGTTAAGAGAGAGAAACATGTGAGCTTCGTAAACGATTTATAATCATTTCAGCTGAAAAGTGACAGCGTTTACCTGAAAAGATGACTTGCTTGTAGGAAGACACAGAGCCTGGGATTTCACTCCATTTCTGAAGGGAAACACACAGCACAGTTCTCATCCATGAAACACACAATGCTTTAGAGCACGGAGCATGCTCTTGCCTTCTAGATTCTCTAATAGAGCCAGAAAGGGAATGTGCTCAGAACAAAAGAACGGTGTTTCCTACACTTATGGACCATTGCTAGTTCAACACTTCTTCTGAAACTGATACAAGCCACAAGTCATCTAACATAAAATGCTTTTCAATGAAGAGCGACAAACGTGTGATCTTCATAAACAATTTATATTCATTTGAGCTGAAATGTGACTGCGTTTACCTGAACTGATGTCTTGCTAGTAGGAAGAAACAGAGCCTGGAATTTAACTCCATTTCTGAAGGGAAACACAAAGCACAGTTCTCATCCATGAAACACACTCTGCTTTAGAGCAAGAAGCATGCTCTTTCTTTCTAGATTCTCTAATAGAGCCAGAAATATGAGGGGACTCTGAACAAAAGTGCGGTGCTTCCTACACATAAGGACCATTGCCAGTTCAACTCTGCTTCTGAAACTGATACAAACCACAGGTCCTCTAACATCCAATGCTTTACAGTTAAGAGCAAGAAACGTGTGAGCTAAGTGAACGATGTAGCTTTGTTTGAGCTGAAAGGTGACTGTGTTTACGTGAAACAAAGTCTTGCTTGTAGGAAGATGCAGAGACTGTGATTTAACTCCATTTCTGAAGGGAAACACACAGCACTGTTCTCACGATGATTCACACTCTGCATATAAGAAGAAGCACGCACTTGCTTTCTAGACTATCTAATATAGTAGGAAACGTTAGTGTTCTCATAAAAAAAGAACAGTGTTTCCTACACATACGGACCATTGCTAGTTCAACTCTGCTTCTGAAACTGATACAAACCACAGGTCCTCTAATATCCAATGTTCTACAGTTAAGAGCAAGAAACATGTGAGCTACGTGAACGATGTAGCTTTGTTTGAGCTGAAAGGTGACTAAGTTTACATGAAACGAAGTCTTGCTTGCAGGAAGATACAGAGCCTGTGATTTAACTCAATTTATGAAGGGAAACACACAGCACTGTTCTCACAATGAAACACACTCTGCATATAAGAAGAAGCACGCTCTTGCTTTCTAAGAGTCTCTAATACAGCAGCAAATGTGACATTGGTCAGAACAAAATAACGGTGTTTCCTACACATACAGACCAAATCTAGGTCAACTCTTCTTATGAAACTGATACAAACCACAGTTCCATTAAAATGCAATGCTTTCCAGTTAAGAACGAGAAACGTGTGATCTTCGTGAACGATGTAGCTTCCTTTGAGCTGAAAAGTGACTGAGTTTACCTGAAAAGATGTCTTGCTTGTAGGAAGACACAGATCCTGGGATTTAACTCCATTTCTGATAGGAAACACACAGCACAGTTCTCATCCATGAAACACACTCTGCTTTAGATCAAGAAGCATGCTCTTGCTTTCCAGAGTCTCTAATAGAGCCAGAAACGTGAGGGTTCTCAGAACAAATAACAGTGTTTCCTACACATACAGACCATTGCTAGTTCAACTCTGCTTCTGAAACTGATACAAACCACAAGTCATCTAACATCCAATGCTTTTCAATGAAGAGCGATAAATGTGTGATCTTCGTAAACGATTTATATTCATTTGAGCTGAAAAGTGACTGCGTTTACCTGAAATGATCTCATACATGTAGGAAGACACAGAGCCTGGAATTTAACTCCATTTCTGAAGGGTAACACACAGCACAGTTCTCATCGATGAAACACACTCTGTTTTAGAGCAAGAAGCACACTCTTGCTGTCTAAGAGTTTCTAATACAGCAGGAAACGTTACTGTGGTCAGAACAAAATAACGGTGTTTCCTACACAAACGGAGGATATCTAGGTCAACTCTACTTCTGAAACTGATACAAAGCACAGTTCCATTAACATGCAGTGCTTTGCATTTAAGAGCGAAAAACGTGTGAGCTTTGTGAACGATGTAGCTTCCTTTGAGCTGAAAAGTGACTGAGTTTATCAGAAAAGATGTCTTGCTTGTACGAAGACACAGAGCCTGGGATTTAACTCCATTTCTGAAGGAAAACACACAGCACAGATCTCATCCATGAAACACACTCTGCTTGAGAGCACGAAGCATGCTCTTGCTTTCTAGATTCTCTAATACAGCCAGAAACTTGAGGTCACTCTGAACAAAAGAACGGTGTTTCCTACACATACGGACCATTACTAGTTCAACTCTGCTTCTGAAACTGATACAAACCACAGGTCCTCTAACTTCCAATGCTTTACAGTTAAGAGCCAGAAACGTGTGAGCTACGTGAATGATGTAGCTTTGTTTGAGCTGAAAGGTGACTGAGTTTACGTGAAACGAAATCTTGCTTTCAGGAATATACAGAGCCTGTGATTTAACTCCATTTATGAAGGGAAACAAACAGCACTGTTCTCACGATAAAACACACTCTGCATATAAGAGGAAGAACGCTATTGCTTTCTAAGAGTCTCTAATAAAACAGGAAACGTGACAATGGTCAGATCAAAATAACGGTGTTTCCTACACATACGGACCAAATCTAGGTCAACTCTTCTTATGAAACTGATGCAAACCACAGTTCCATTAACATGCAATGCTTTCCAGTTAAGAATGAGAAACGTGTGAGTTTCGTGAACGATGTAGCTTCCTTTGAGCTGAAAAGTGACTGAATTTACCTGAAAAGATGTCTTGCTTGTAGGAAGACACAGAGCCTGGGATTTAACTCCATTTCTGAAGAGAAACACACAGCACAGTTCTCATCCATGAAACACACTCTGCTTTAGAGCAAGAAGCATGCACTTGCTTTCCAGAGTCTCTAATAGAGCCAGAAACATGAGGGGACTCTGAAAAAACAATCAGTGCTTCCTACACATAAGGACCATTGCCAGTTCAACTCTGCTTCTGAAACTGATACAAACCACAGGTCCTCTAACATCCAATGCGTTACAGTTAAGAGCAAGAAACGTGTGAGCTACGTGAACGATGTAGCTTTGTTTGAGCTGAAAGGTGACTGAGTTTATGTGAAACAAAGTCTTGCTTGTAGGAAGATGCAGAGCCTGTGATTAAACTCGATTTCTGAAGGGAAACACACAGCACTGTTCTCACGATGATTCACACTCTGCATATAAGAAGAAGCACGCTCTTGCTTTCCAGACTCTCTAATATAGCAGGAAACATGAGTGTGCTCATAACAAAAGAACGGTGTTTCCTACACATATGGGCCATTGCTAGTTCAACTCTGCTTCTGAAACTGATACAAACCACAAATCCTCTAACATCCAATGCTTTACAGTTAGGAGCAAGAAACGTGTGAGCTACGTGTACGATGTAGCTTTGTTTGAGTGCAAGGTGGATGAGTTTACCTGAAAAGATGTCTTGCTTGTAGGAAGACACAGAGCCTGGGATTTAACTCCATTTCTGAAGGGAAACACACAGCACAGTTCTCACGAGGAAACACACTCTGCGTATAGGAAGAAGCACGCTCTTGCTTTCTAGAGGCTCTATTATAGCAGGAAACATGTGTGTGTTCAGAACAAAAGAAGGGTGTTTCCTAAACATACGGACCATTGCTAGTCCAACTCTGCTTCTGAAACTGATACAAACCAGAGTTCCTGTAACATGCAATGCTTTCCTGTTAAGAGCAAGAAACATGTGAGCTTCGTGAACAATGTAGCTTCCTTTGAGCTGAAAAGTGACTGAGTTTACCTGAAAAGATTTCTTGCTTGTAGGAAGACACAGAGCCTGGGATTTAACTCCATTTCTGAAGGGAAACACACAGCACAGTTCTCATCCATGAAATACACTCTGTTTTAGAGCAAGAGGCACGCTCTTGCTTTCTAGAGTCTATAATAGAGCCAGAAACTTGCGGGTACTAAGAACAAAAGAACGGTGTTTCCTACACATACAGACCATTGCTAGTTCACCTCTCCTTCTGAAACTGATATAAACCACAGGTCTTCTAACATCCAATGCTTTACAGTTAAATGCAAGAAACCTGTGAGCTATTTGAACGATATAGCTTTGTTTGAATGCAAGCTGACTGAGTTTACCTGAAATGATGTCATGCCCTTAGGAAGACACAGAGCCTGGAATTTAACTCCATTTCTGATGGGAAACACAAAGCACAGTTCTCATCCATGAATCACACTCTGCTTTAGAGCAAGATGCACGCTCTTGCTTTCTAAGAGTCTCTAATACAGCATGAAACGGGACTGTGGTCAGAACAAAAGAACGGTATTTCCTACACATACGGACCATATCTAGGTCAACTCTTCTTCTGAAACTGATACAAAGCAGAGTTCCTGTAACATGCAATGCGTTCCAGTTAAGAGCGAGAAACATGTGAGCTTCGTGAACGATGTAGCTTCCTTTGAGCTGAAAAGTGACTGAGTTTACCTGAAAAGATGTCTTGCTTGTAGGAAGACACAGAGCCTGGGATTTAACTCCATTTCAGAAGGGAAACACACAGCACAGTTGTCATCCATGAAACACACTCTGCTTTAGAGTAAGAAACAAGCTCATGCTGTCTAGAGTCTATAATAGACTCAGAAACTTGAATTTGTGCTCAGAACAAAAGAATGGCGTTTCCTACACATACGGTCCATTGCTAGTTCAACTCTGCTTCTGAAACTGATAAAAAGCACAAGTCACCTAACATCCAATGCTTTTCAGTTAATAGCGAGAAACGTGTGAGCTTCTTAATCGATTTATATTCATTTGAGCTGAAAAGTGTCTGCGTTTACCTGAAATGATGTCTTGCTTGTAGGAAGACACAGAGCCTGGGATTTAACTCCATTTCTGAAGGGAAACACACTGCACAGTTCTCATCCATGAAACACACTCTGCTTTAGAGCAAGAAGCATGCTCTTGCTTTCTAAGAGTCTCTTATAGAGCAAGAAATGTTACTGTGTTCAGAACAAAATAACCGTGTTTCCTACACATACGGACCATATCTAGATCAACTCTTCTTCTGAAACTGATACAAACCACAAGCCATATAACGTCCAATGCTTTACAGTTAGGAGCAAGAAACGTGTGAGCTACGTGTACGATGTAGCTTTGTTTGAGTGCAAGGTGAATGAGTTTACCTGAAAAGATGTCTTGCTTGTAGGAAGACACAGAGCCTGGGATTTAACTCCATTTCTGAAGGGAAACACACAGCACAGTTCTCACGATGAAACACACTCTGCGTATAGGAAGAAGCACGCTCTTGCTTTCTAGAGTCTCTAGTAGAGAAGGAAACGTGAGTGTGCTCAGAACAAAAGAAGAGTGTTTCCTACACATACGGACCATTGCTAGTTCAACTCTGCTTCTGAAACTGATACAAACCACAAGACATCTAACATCCATTGCTTTTTAGTTTAGAGCTAGAAACGTGTGAGTTTCGTAAACGATTTATATTCATTTGAGCTGAAAAGTGACTGCGTTTACCTGAAATGATGTCTTGCATGTAGGAAGACACAGAGCCTGGAATTTAACTCCATTTCTGAAGGGAAACACACAGCACAGTTATAATCCATGAAACACACTCTGCTTTAGAGCAGGAAGCATGCTCTTGCTTTCTAGAGTCTCTAATAGAGCCAGAAACTTGAGGGTACTCAGAACAAAAGTATGGTGTTTCCTACACATACGGACCATTGCTAGATCAAGTCTGCTTCTGAAACTGATACAAACCACAAATCCTCTGACATCCAATGCTTTACAGTTAGGAGCAAGAAACGTGTGAGCTACGTGTACGATGTAGCTTTGTTTGAGTGCAAGGTGAATGAGTTTACCTGAAAAGATATCTTGCTTGTAGGAAGACACAGAGCCTGGGATTTAACTCCATTTCTGAAGGGAAACACACAGCACAGTTCTCACGATGAAACACACTCTGCTTATAGGAAGAAGCCCGCTCTTGCTTTCTAGAGTCTCTAATAGAGCAGGAAACGTGAGTGTGCTCATAACAAATGAACGGTGTTTCTTACACATACGGACGACTGCTAGGTCAACTCTGCTTCTGAAACTGATACAAACCAAAATCATCTAACATCAAATGCTGTTCAGTTAAGAGCAAGAAATGTGTGAGCTTCGTAAACGATTTATATTATTTGAGTTGTAAAGTGACTGCGTTTACCTGAAATGATGTCTTGCTTGTAGGAAGGCACGTGGCCTGGAATTTAACTCCATTTCTGAATGGAAACACACAACAGAATTCTCATCCATGAAACACACTCTGCTTTAGAGCAAGAAGCACGCTCTTGATTTCTAAGTGTCTCTAATACAGGAGGAAACATGACTATGGTCAGATCAAAATAACGGTGTTTCCTACACATACGGACCATATCTAGGTCAACTCTTCTTCTGAAACTGATACAAACCACAGATCCTCTAACATGCAATGTTTTCCAGTTAAGAGCGAGAAATGTGTGAGCTTCGTGAACGATGTAGCTTCCTTTGAGCAGAAAAGTGACTGACTTTTCCTGAAAAGATGTCTTGCTTTTAGGAAGACACAGAGCCTGGTATTTAACTCCATTTCTGAAGGGAAACACACACCACAGTTCTCATCCATGAAACACACTCTGCTTTAGAGCAAGAAGCATGTTCTTGCTTTCCAGATTCTCTAATAGAGCCAGAAAGTTGAGGGTACTCTGAACAAAAGAACGGTGTTTCCTACACATAAGGAAAATTGCAAGTTCAACTCTACTTCTCAAACTGATACAAACCACAGGTCCTCTAATTTCCAATTCTTTACAATTAAGAGCAAGAAACGTGTGAGCTATGTGAACGATGTAGCTCTGTTTGAGTGCAAGGTGAATGAGTTTACATGAAATGAAGTATTGCTTGTAAGAAGATGCAGAGCCTGTGATTTAACTCCATTTCTGAAGGGAAACACACAGCACAGTACTCACGATGAAACACACTCTGCGTAAAGGAAGAAGCACGCTCTTGCTTTCTAGAGTCTCTAATAGAGCTGGAAACGTGAGTGTGGCCAGAACAAAAGAATGCTGTTTCCTACACATACGGACCAGTGCTAGTTCAACTCTGCTTCTGAAACTGATAGAAACCACAAGTCATCTAACATCCAATGCTTTTCAGTTAAGAGCGAGAAACGTGTGAGCTTCGTGAATTATGTAGCTTCCTTTGAGCTGAAGAGTGACTGAGTTTACTGGAAAAGATGTCTTGCATGTAGGAAGACACAGAGCCTGGGATTTAACTCCATTTCTGGAGGGAAACACACAGCACAGTTCTCATCCATGAAACACACTCTGCTTTAGAGCAAGAAGCATGTTCTTGCTTTCCAGAGTCTCTAATAGAGCCAGAAAGTTGAGGGTACTCTGAACAAAAGAACGGTGTTTCCAACACATAAGGATCATTGCTAGTTCAACTCTGCTTCTGAAACTGATACAAACCACAGGTCCTCTAACATCCAATGCATTACAGTTAAGAGCAAGAAACGTGCGAGCTACGTGAACGATGTAGCTTTGTTTGAGTGCAAGGTGACTGAGTTTACATGAAACGAAGTCTTGCTTGTAAGAAGATACAGAGCCTGTGATTTAACTCCATTTCTCAAGGGAAACACACAGCACAGTTCTCACAATGAAACCCACTCTGCATTTAGGAAGAAGCACGCTCTTGCTTTCTAGAGTCTCTAATAGAGCAGGATATTTGAGTGTGCTCAGAACAAAAGAACGGTGTTTGCTACACATACGGACCACTGCTAGTTCAACTCTGCTTCTGAAACTGATCCAAACCCCAAGTCATCTAACATCCAATTCTTTTCAATTAAGAGTGAGAAATGTGTGATCTTCGTAATCGATTTATATTCATTTAAGCTGAAAAGTGACTGCGTTTACCTGAAATGATGTCTTGCTTGTAGGAAAACACGGAGCCTGGAATTTAACTCCTTTTCTGAGTGGAAATACACAGCACAGTTCTCATCCATGAAACACACACTGCTTTAGAGCAAGAAGCATGCTCTTGCTTTCCAGAGTCTCAAATAGAGCCAGAAACTTGAGGGTTCTAGAACAAAATAACGGTGTTTCCTACACTTACGGACCATGCTAGTCCAACTCTGCCTCTGCAACTGATACAAACCACAGGTCGTCTAACATCCAATGCTTTACAGTTAAGAGCAAGAAACTTGTGAGCTTCGTGAACGATGTACCTTTGTTTGAGCTGAAAGGTGTCTGAGTTTACGTGAAACGTAGTCTTGCTTGTAGGAAGATACAGAGCTTGTGATTCAACTCCATTTCTGAAGGGAAACACAGAGCACAGTACACACGATGAAACACACTCTGCATATAGGAAGAAGCACGCTCTTGCTTTTTAGATTCTCTAATAGAGCTGGAAACGTGAGTGTGTCCAGAACAAAAGAACGGTGTTTCCTACACATATGGACCACTGCTAGTTCAACTCTGCTTCTGAAACTGATACAAACCACAAGTCATCTAACATCCGATGCTTTTCAGGTAAGAGCAAGAAACGTGTGATCTTCGTAAACGATTTATATTCATTTGAACTGAAAGGTGACTGCGTTTACCTGAAATGATATCTTGCTTATAGGAAGACACAGAGCCTGGAATTTAACTCCATTTCTGAAGGGAAACAAACAGCACAGTACTCCTGCATGAAACACACTCTGCTTTAGAGCAAGAAGCATGCTCTTGCTTTCCAGAGTCTCTAATACAGCCAGAAACTTGAGGGTATTCAGAACAAAAGAACGGTGTTTCCTCCACGTACGGACCATATCTAGGTCAACTCTTCTTCTGAAACTGATACAAACCACAGTTCCTCTAACATGCGATGCTTTCTATTTAAGAGCTAGAAACGTGTGAGCTTCGTGAACGATGTAGCTACCTTTGAGCTGAAAAGTGACTGAGTTTACCTGATAAGATGTCTTGCTTGTAGGAAGGTACAGAGCCTGGTTTTTAACTCCATTTCTGAAGGGAAACACACACCACAGTTCTCATCCATGAAACACACTCTGCTTTAGAGCAAGAAGCATGTTCTTGCTTTCCAGATTCTCTAATAGAGCCAGAAAGTTGAGGGTACTCTGAACAAAAGAATGGTGTTTCCTACACATAAGGAAAATTGCAAGTTCAACTCTACTTCTGAAACTGATACAAACCACAGGTCTTCTAACTTCCAGTGCTTTACAATTAAGAGCAAGAAACGTGTGAGCTATGTGAACGATGTAGCTCTGTTTGAGTGCAAGGTGAATGAGTTTACATGAAATGAAGTATTGCTTGTAAGAAGATGCAGAGCCTGTGATTTAACTCCATTTCTGAAGGGAAACACACAGCACAGTACTCACGATGAAACACACTCTGCGTAAAGGAAGAAGCACGCTCTTGCTTTCTAGAGTCTCTAATAGAGCTGGAAACGTGACTGTGGCCAGAACAAAAGAACGGTGTTTCCTACACATACGGACCAGTGCTAGTTCAACTCTGCTTCTGAAACTGATAGAAACCACAAGTCATCTAACATCCAATGCTTTTCAGTTAAGAGCGAGAAACGTGTGAGCTTCGTGAATTATGTAGCTTCCTTTGAGCTGAAGAGTGACTGAGTTTACTGGAAAAGATGTCTTGAATGTAGGAAGACACAGAGCCTGGGATTTAACTCCATTTCTGAAGGGAAACACACAGCACAGTTCTCATTCATGAAACACACTCTGCTTTAGAGCAAGAAGCATGTTCTTGCTTTCCAGAGTCTCTAATAGAGCCAGAAAGTTGAGGGTACTCTGAACAAAAGAACGGTGTTTCCTACACATACGGACCATATCTAGGTCAACTCTTCTTCTGCAACTTATACAAAGGACAGTTCCATTATCATGCAATGCTTTCAAGTTAAGAGCGAGATACGTGTGAGCTTCGTGTACGATGTAACTTTGTTAGAGCTGAAAGGTGACTGAGTTAACATGAAACGAAGACTTGCAAGTAGGAAGATACAGAGCCTGTGATTTAACTCCATTTCTGAAGGGAAACACACAGCACAGTACTCACGATGAAACACACTCTGCGTAAAGGAAGAAGCACGCTCTTGCTTTCTAGAGTCTCTAATAGAGCTGGAAACCTGAGTGTAGACAGAACAAAAGAACGGTGTTTCCTACACATATGGACCAGTGCTAGTTCAACTCTGCTTCTGAAACTGATAGAAACCACAAGTCATCTAACAGCCAATGCTTTTCAGTTAAGAGCGAGAAACGTGTGAGCTTCGTGAATTATGTAGCTTCCTTTGAGCTGAAGAGAGACTGAGTTTACTGGAAAAGATGTCTTGCATGTAGGAAGACACAGAGCCTGGGATTTAACTCCATTTCTGAAGGGAAACTCACAGCACAGTTCTCATCCATGAAACACACTCTGCTTTAGAACAAGAAGCATGTTCTTGCTTTCCAGAGTCTCTAATAGAGCCAGAAAGTTGAGGGTACTCTGAACAAAAGAACTGTGTTTCCAACACATAAGGATCATTGCTAGTTCAACTCTGCTTCTGAAACTGATACAAACCACAGGTCCTCTAACATCCAATGCATTACAGTTAAGAGCAAGAAACGTGTGAGCTACGTGAACGATGTAGCTTTGTTTGAGTGCAAGGTGACTGAGTTTACATGAAACGAAGTCTTGCTTGTAAGAAGATACAGAGCCTGTGATTTAACTCCATTTCTCAAGGGAAACACACAGCACAGTTCTCACGATGAAACACACTCTGCATTTAGGAAGAAGCACGCTCTTGCTTTCTAGAGTCTCTAATAGAGCAGGAAATTTGAGTGTGCTCAGAACAAAAGAACAGTGTTTGCTACACATACAGACCACTGCTAGTTCAACTCTGCTTCTGAAACTGATCCAAACGACAAGTCATCTAACGTCCAATTCTTTTCATTTAAGAATGAGAAACATGTGATCTTCGTAATCGATTTATATTCATTTAAGCTGAAAAGTGACTGCGTTTACCTGAAATGATGTCTTGCTTGTAGGAAGACACGGAGCCTGGAATTTAACTCCATTTCTGAATGGAAATACACAGCACAGTTCTCATCCATGAAACACACTCTGCTTTAGAGCAAGAAGCACACTCTTGCTTTCTTAGACTCTCTAATACAGCAGGAAACGTGACTGTGGTCAGAACAAAATAACGGTGTTTCCTCCACGTACGGACGATATCTAGGTCAAGTCTTCTTCTGAAACTTATACTAACCACAGTTCCTCTAACATGCGATGCTTTCTATTTAAGAGCTAGATACGTGTGAGCTTCGTGAACGATGTAGCTTCCTTTGAGCTGAAAAGTTACTGAGATTACCTGATAAGATGTCTTGCTTGTAGGAAGATACAGAGCCTGGTATTTAACTCCATTTCTGAAGGGAAACACACAGCACAGTTCTCATCCATGAAACACACTCTGCTTTAGAGCAAGAAGCATGTTCTTGCTTTCCAGATTCTCTAATAGAGCCAGAAAGTTGAGGGTACTCTGAACAATAGAACGGTGTTTCCTACACATACGGACCATATCTAGGTCAACTCTTCTTCTGCAACTTATACAAAGGACAGTTCCATTAACATGCAATGCTTTCAAGTTAAGAGCGAGAAACGTGTGAGCTTCGTGTACGATGTAACTTTGTTAGAGCTGAAAGGTGACTGAGTTAACGTGAAACGAAGTCTTGCAAGTAGGAAGATACAGAGCCTGTGATTTAACTCCATTTCTGAAGGGAAACACACAGCACAGTACTCACGATGAAACACACTCTGCGTAAAGGAAGAAGCACGCTATTGCTTTCTAGAGTCTCTAATAGAGCTGGAAACGTGAGTGTGGCCAGAACAAAAGAACGGTGTTTCCTACACATACGGACCAGTGCTAGTTCATCTCTGCTTCTGAAACTGATAGAAACCACAAGTCATCTAACATCCAATGCTTTTCAGTTAAGAGCGAGAAACGTGTGAGCTTCGTGAATTATGTAGCTTCCTTTGAGCTGAAGAGTGACTGAGTTTACTGGAAAAGATGTCTTGCATGTAGGAAGACACAGAGCCTGGGATTTAACTCCATTTCTGAAGGGAAACACACAGCACAGTTCTCATCCATGAAACACACTCTGCTTTAGAGCAAGAAGCATGTTCTTGCTTTCCAGAGTCTGTAATAGAGCCAGAAAGTTGAGGGTACTCTGAACAAAAGAACTGTGATTCCAACACATAAGGATCATTGCTAGTTCAACTCTGCTTCTGAAACTGATACAAACCACAGGTCCTCTAACATCCAATGCATTACAGTTAAGAGCAAGAAACGAGTGAGCTACGTGAACGATGTAGCTTTGTTTGAGTGCAAGGTGACTGAGTTTACGTGAAACGAAGTCTTGCTTGTAAGAAGATACAGAGCCTGTGATTTAACTCCATTTCTGAAGGGAAACACACAGCACAGTTCTCACGATGAAACCCACTCTGCATTTATGAAGAAGCACGCTCTTGCTTTCTAGAATCTCTAATAGAGCAGGAAATTTGAGTGTGCTCAGAACAAAAGAACGGTGTTTGCTACACATACGGACCACTACTAGTTCAACTCTGCTTCTGAAACTGATCCAAATGACAAGTCATCTAACATCCAATTCTTTTCAGTTAAGAGCGAGAAACGTGTGAGCTTCGTAATCGATTTATATTCATTTAAGCTGAAAAGTGACTGCGTTTACCTGAAATGATGTCCTGCTTGTAGGAAAACACGGAGCCTGGAATTTAACTCCATTTCTGAATGGAAATACACAGCACAGTTCTCATCCATGAAACACACACTGCTTTAGAGCAAGAAGCATGCTCTTGCTTTCTACGATCTCTAATACAGCAGGAAACGTGACTGTGATCAGAACAAAATAACGGTGTTTTGGACACATACTGACCATATCTAGGTCAACTCTTCTTTTGAAACTGATACAAACCACAGTTCCTCTAACATGCAATGGTTTCAAGTTAAGAGCGAGAAACGTGTGAGCTTCGTGAACGATGTAGCTTCCTTTGAGCTGCAAAGGGACTGAGTTTACTTGAAAAGTTGTCTTGCTTGTAGGAAGACACAGAGCCTGGGATTTAACTCCATTTCTGAAGGGAAACACACGGCACAGTTCTCATCCATGAAAAACACTCTGCTTTAGAGCAAGAAGCATGCTCTTGCTTTCCAGAGTCTCTAATAGCGCCAGAAACTTGAGGATACCCATAACAAAAGAATGGTGTTTCCTACACATACGGACCATTGCTAGTTCAACTCTGCTTGTGAAACTGATACAAACCACAGGTCCTCTAACATCCAATGCCTTACATTTAAGAGCAAGAAACGTGTCAGCTATGTGAACGATGTAGATTTGTTTGAGCTGAAAGGTGACTGAGTTTACGTGAAACGAAGTCTTGCTTGTAGGAAGACACAAAGCTTGGGATTTAACTCCATTTCTGAAGGGAAACATACAGCACAGTTCTCACGATGAAACACAATCTGCGTTTAGGAAGAAGCACGCTCTTGCTTTCTAGAGTCTCTAATAGAGCAGGAAATTTGAGTGTGCTCAGAACAAATGAACGGTGTTTCCTACACATATGGACCACTGCTAGTTCAACTCTGCTTCTGAAACTGATACAAACCACAAGTCATCTAACATCCAATGCTTTTCAGTTAAGAGTGAGAAACGTGTGATCTCCGTAAACGATGTAGCTTCCTTTGAGCTGAAAAGTGACTGAGGTTACCTGAAAAATGTCTTGCTTGTAGGAAGATACAGAGCCTGGGATTTAACTCCATTTCTGAAGGGAAACGCACAGCACAGTTCTCATCCATGAAAAACACTCTACTTTAGAGCAAGAAGCACTCTCTTGCTTTCTAAGTGTCTCTAATACAGCAGGAAACGTGACTGTCGTCAGAACAAAATAACGGTGTTTCCTACACATACGGACCACTGCTAGTTCAACTCTGCTTCTGAAACTGATACAAACAACAGTTCCATTAACACGTAATGCTTTCAATTTAAGAGCGAGAAACGTGAGAGCTTCGTGAGCAATGTAGCTTCCTTTGAGCTGAAAAGTGACTGAGTTTACTTAAAAAGATGTCTTGCTTGTAGGAAGACACAGAGCATGGGATTTAACTCCATTTCTGAAGGGAAACACACAGCACAGTTCTCATCCATGAAACACAATCTTCTTTAGATCAAGAAGCATGCTCTTGCTTTCTATGCGTCTCTAATACAGCAGGAAATGTGACTGTGGTCAGAACAAAATAACGGTGTTTCCTACACGTACGGACCATTGCTAGGTCAACTCTTCTTCGGAAACTGATACAAACCACAGTTCCTCTAATATGCAATGCTTTCCATTAAGAGTGAGAAACTTGTGAGCTTTGTCAATGATGTAGCTTCCTTAGAGATGAGAAGTGACTTAGATTACCTGAAAACATGTCTTGCTTGTATAAATACACCGAGCCTGGGATTTAACTCCATTACTGAAGGGAAACACACAGCACAGTTCTCATCCATGAAACAAACTCTGCTTTAGAGCAAGAAGCATGCTCTTGCTTTCTATGTGTCTCTAATACATCAGGAAACGTGACTGTGGTCACAAAAAAAGAATGGTGTTTCCTACACATACGGACCACTGCTAGTTCAACTCTGCTTCTGAAAATGATACAAACCACACGTCATCTAACATCCAATGCTTTTCAGTTAAGTCTGAGAAACTTGTGATCTTCGTAAACGATGTAGCTTCCTTTGAGCTGAAAAGTGACTGAGTATACCTGAAAAGATGTCTTGCTTGTAGGAAGACACAGAGCATGGGATTTAACTCCATTTCTGAAGGGAAACACACAGCACAGTTCTCATCCATGAAACACATTCTGCTTTAGAACAAGAAGCACGCTCTTGCTTTCTATGTTCTCTAATACAGCAGGAAACGTGACTGTGGTCAGAACAAAATAACGGTGTTTCCTACACATACGGTCCATATCTAGGCCAACTCTTCTTCTGAATGTGATACAAACCACAGTTCCTCTAACATGCAATGGCTTTGCAGTAAAGAGTGAGAAACTTGTGAGCTTCGTGAACGATGTAGCTTCCTTTGAGGTGAATAGTGCCTGAGTTTACCTGAAAAGATATCTTCCTTGTAGGAAGACACAGAGCTTGGGATTTAACTACATTTCTGAAGGGAAACACACAGCACAGTCCTCATCCATGAAACACACTCTGCTTTAGAGCACGAAGCATGCTCTTGCTTTCTAGTGTCTCTAATAGAGCAGGAAATGTGAGTGAGCTCAGAACAAAAGCACGGTGTTTCCTACACATACAGACCATAGCTAGTTCAACTCTGCATCTGAAACTGATACAAACCACAGGTCCTCTAACATCCAATGCTTTAGAGTTAAGAGCAAGAAATGTGTGAGCTTCGTGAACGATGTACCTTTGTTTGAGATGAAAGGCGACTGAGTTTACGTGAAACGAAGTCTTGCTTGTAGGAAGACATGGAGCCTGTAATTTAACTCCATTTCTGAAGGGAAACACACCGCATATTTCTCACGATGAAACACACTCTGCGTTTAGGAAGAAGCACGCTCTTGCTTTCTAGTGTCTCTAATAGAGCAGGAAATTTGACTGTGCTCAGAACAAAAGAACGGTGTTTCCTACACATATGGACCACTGCTAGTTCAACTCTGCTTCTGAAACTGATACAAACCACAAGTCATCTAACATCCAATGCTTTTCAGTTAAGAGTGAGAAACATATGATCTTCGTTATCGATGTATATTCATTTAAGCTGAAAAGTGACTGCGTTTACCTGAAATGATGTCTTGCTTGTAGGAAGACACGGAGCCTGGAATTGAACTCGATTTCTGATGGGAAACACACAGCACAGTTCTCATCCATGAAACACACTCTGCTTTAGAGCAAGAAGCACGCTCTTGCTTTCTAAGAGTCACTAATACAGCAGGAAACGTGACTGTGGTCAGAACAAAATAACTGTGTTTCCTACTGTACGGACCATATCTAGGTCAACTCTTCTTCTGAAACTGATACAAACCACAGTTCCACTAACATGCAATGCTTTCCAGTTAAGAGCGAGAAACGTGTGAGCTTTGTGAACGATGTAGCTTCCTTTGAGCTGAAAATTGACTGAGTTTACCTGGAAAGATGTCTTGCTTGAAGGAAGATACAGAGCCTGGGATTTAACTCTATTTCTGAAGGGAAACACACAGCACAGTTCTCATCCATGAAACACACTCTGCTTTGAGCACTAAGGATGCTCTTGCTTTCTAGAGTCTCTAATAGAGCCAAAAACATGAGGGTGCACTGAATAAAATAACGGTGTTTCCTACATTTACGGACCATTGCTAGTTCAACTCTGCTTCTGAAACTGATAAAAACCACAAGTCATCTAACATCCAATGCTTTTTAGTTAAGAGCGAGAAACGTGTGAGCTTCGTGTACAATGTAGCTTCCTTTGAGCTGAAAATTGACTTAGTTTACCTGGAAAGATGTCTTGCTTGAAGGAAGATACAGAGCCTGGGATTTAACTCTACTTCTGAAGGGAAACACACAGCACAGTTCTCACGATGAAACACACTCTGCTTTAGAGCAAGAAGCATGCTCTTGCTTTCTAAGAGTCTCTAATAGAGAAGGAAACGTGACTGTGGTCAGCACAAAATAACGGTGTTTCCTACTGTAGGGACCATATCTAGGTCAACTCTTCATCTGAAACTGATACAAACCACAGTTCCTCTAACATGCAATGCTTTCCAGTTAAGAGCGAGATAAGTGTGAGCTTCTTAAACGATTTATATTCCTTTGAGCTGAAAAGTGACTGCATTTACCTGAAATGATGTCTTGGTTGTAGGAAGACACAGAGCCTGGAATTTAACTCCATTTCTGAAGGGAAACACACTGCACAGTTCTCATCCATGAAACACACTCTGCTTTAGAGCAAGAAGCATGCTCTTGCTTTCTATGTGTCTCTAATACAGCAGGAAAGGTGACTGTGGTCAGAACAAAATAACGGTGTTTCCTATACATATGGACCATACCTAGGTCAACTATTCTTCTGAATATGATACAAACCACAGTTCCTCTAACATTTAAGCTTTCCAGTTAAGAGCGAGAAACATGTGAGCTTCGTGAATGATGTAGCTTCCTTTGAGGTGAATAGTGACTGAGTTTACCTGAAAAGATGTCTTGCTTGTCGGAAGTCACAGAGCCTGGGTTTTAACTCCATTTCTGAAGGGAAACGAACAGCACAGTTCTTATCCATGAAACACACTCTGGTTTAGAGCAATAACCACGCTCTTGCTTTCGAAGAGTCTCTAATAGAGCAGGAAAGGTGACTGTTTTCAGAACAAAATAACGGTGTTTCCTACCCATACGGACCATATCTAGGTCAACTCTTCTTCTCAAACTGATACAAACCGCAGTTCCTCTAACATGCAATGCTGTCCAGTTAAGAGCGAGAAACATATGAGCTTTGTGAACGATGTTGCTTCCTTTGAGTTGAATAGTGTTTGAGTTTACCTGAAAAGTTGTCTTGCTTGTCGGAAAACACAGAGACTGGGATTTAACTCCATTTCTGAAGGGAAACACACAGCACAGTTCTCATCCATGAAACACACTCTGCTTTAGAGCTAGAAGCACGCTCTTGGTTTCTAAGAGTCTCTAATACAGCAGGAAAAGTGACTGTGGTCAGAACAAATTAACGGTGTTTTCTACTGTATGGGCCATATCTAGGTCAACTCTTCTTCTCAGACTGATACAAACCGTAGTTCCTCTAACATGCAATGCTTTCCAGTTAAGATCGAGAAACATGTGAGCTTCGTGAACGATGTAGCTTCATTTGAACTTAAAAGTGACTGAGTTTACCTGAAAAGATGTCGGGCTTGAAGGAAGATACAGAGCCTGGGATTTAACTCTCTTTCTGAAGGGAAACACACAGCACAGTTCTCATCCATGAAACACACTCTGCTTTAGAGCAAGAAGCATGCTCTTGCTTTCTATGTGTCTCTAATACAGCAGGAAACGTGACTGTGGTCAGAACAAAAGAACGGTGTTTCCTACACATACGGACCCCTGCTAGTTCAACTCTGCTTCTGAAACTGATACAAACCACAAGTCATCTAACATCCAATGCTTTTCAATTAAGAGTGAGAACCGTGTAATCTTCGTAAATGATGTAGCTTCCTTTGAGCTGAAAAGTGACTGAGTTTACCTGAAAAGATGTCTTGCTTGTAGGAAGATATAGAGCCTGGGATTTAACTCCATTTCTGAAGGGAAACACACAGCACAGTTCTCATCCATGAAACACACTCTGGTTTAGAGCACGAAGCATGCTCTTGCTTTCTATGTGTCTCTAACACAGCAGGAAACTTGACTCTGCTCAGAACAAAATAACAGTGTTTCCTACACATACGGACCATATCTAGGTCAACTCTTCTTCTGAATGTGATACAAACAACAGTTCCTCTATCATACAAGCTTTCCAGTTAAGAGTGAGAAACGTGTGAGCTTCGTGAACAATATAGCTTCCTTTGAGGTGAATAGTGTCTGAGTTTATCTGAAAAGATGCCTTCCTTGTAGGAACACACAGATCCTGGGATTTAACTCCATTTCTGAGGGGAAACACACAGCAGAGTTCTCATCCATGACACACTCTGCTTTAGAGCAAGAAGCATGCTCTTGCTTTCTAAGAGTCTCTAATACAGCAGGAAACGTGACTGTCGTCTGAACAAAATAACGGTGTTTCCTACACATACGGACCATATCTAGGTCAACTCTTCTTCTGAATGTGATACAAACCACAGTTCCTCTAACATACAAGCTTTCCAGTTAAGAGTGAGAAACGTGTGAGCTTTGTGAACGATGTTGCTTCCTTAGACCTGAGAAGTGACTTAGTTTACCTGAAAACATGTCTTGCTTGTAGGAAGACACAGAGCCTGGGTTTTAACTCCATTTCTGAAGGGAAACACTCAGCACACTTCTCACGATGAAACACACTCTGCGTTTAGGAAGAAGCACGCTCTTGCTTTCTAGAGTCTCTAATAGAGCAGGAAATTTGAGTGTGCTCAGAACAAAAGAACGGTGTTTCCTACATTTACGGACTTTTGCTAATTCAACTCTGCTTCTGAAACTGATACAAACCACAAGTGATCTAACATCCAATGTTTTTCAGTTAAGAGCAAGAAACGTGTGTGCTTCGTAAACGATTTATATTCATTTGAGCTGAAAAGTGACTGCGATTATCTGAAATGATATCTTGCTTATAGGAAGACACAGAGCCTGGAATTTAACTCCATTTCTGAAGGGAAACACACAGCACAGTACTCATCCATGAAACACACTCTGCTTTAGAGCAAGAAGCATGATCTTGCTTTCTAGAGTCTCTAATATAGCCAGAAAATTGAGGGTACTCAGAAAAAAAGAATGGTGTTTCCTACACATACTGACCATTGCTAGTTCAACCCTGCTTCTGAAAATGATACAAACCACAGGTCCTCTAACATCCAATGCTTTACAATTATGAACAAGAAACGTGTGAGCTTCGTGAACGATGTACCTTTGTTTGAGATGAAAGGCTACTGAGTTTACGTGAAACGAAGTCTTGCTTGTAGGAAGATACAGAGCCTGTGATTTCAATCCATTTCTGAAGGGAAACACACAGCACAGTTCTCATCCATGAAACACACACTGCTTTAGAGCAAGAAGCCCGCTCTTGCTTTCTAAGAGTCTCTAATACAGCAGGAAACGTGATTGTGGTCAGAACAAAATAACGGTGTTTCTGACACATACGGACCATATCTAGGTCAACTGTCCTTCTGAAACTGATACAAACCACAGTTCCTCTAACATACAATGCTTTCTATTTAAGAGCAAGAAATGTGTGAGCTTCGTGAACGATGTAGCTTCCTTTGAGCTGAAAAGTGACTGAGTTTACCTGAAATAATGTCTTGCTTGTAGGAAGATACAGAGCCTGGTATTTAACTCCATTTCTGAACGGAAACACACAGCACAGTTCTCGTCCATGAAACACACTCTGCTTTAGAGCATGAAGCATGCTCTTGCTTTTTAGAGTCTCTAATTGAGCAGGAAACGTGAAAGAGCTCAGAACAAAAGAACGGTGTTTCCTACACATAGGGACCATAGCTAGTTCAACTCTGTTTCTGAAACTGATACAAACCACAAGTCATCTAACATCCAATGCTTTTCAGTTAAGAGCGAGAAACGTGTGAGCTTCGTAAACAATTTATATTCATTTGAGTTGAAAAGTGACTGCGTTTACCTGAAATGTTTTCTTGCTTGTAGGAAGACACGGGTCCTGGAATTTAAGTCCATTTCTGAAGGGAAAAACACAGCACAGTTCTCATCCATGAAACACACTCTGCTTTAGAGCACGAAATATGCTCTTGCTTTCTAGAGTCTCTAGTAGAGCCAGAAACATGAGGGAGCTCTGAACAAAATAACGGTGTTTCCTACATATACGAACCATTGCTAGTTCAACTCTGCTTCTGAAACTGATCCAAACCACAAGTCTTCTACATCCAATGCTTTTCAGTTAAGAGCAAGTAACGTGTGACCTTCGTAAACGATTTATATTCATTTGAGCTGAAAATTGACTGCGTTTACCTGAAATGATGTCTTGCTTGTAGTAAGACACAGAGCCTGGGATTTAACTCCATTTCTGAAGGGAAACACACAGAACAGTTCTCACGAGGAAACACACTCTGCATATAGGAAGAAGCACGCTCTTGCTTTCTAGAGACTCTAATAGTGTAGGAAACGTGAGTGTGCTCAGAACAAAAGAACGGTGTTTCCTACACATACGGACCATAGCTAGTTCAACTCTGCTTCTGAAACTGATACAAACCACAAGTCATCTAACATCCAATGCTTTTCAGTTAAGAGCAAGAAACATGTGTGCTTCGTAAACGATTTATATTCATTTGAGCTGAAAAGTGACTGCATTTACCTGAAATGATGTCTTGCTTGTAGGAAGACACAGAGCCTGGAATTTAACTCCATTTCTGAAGGGAAACAGACAGCACAGTTCTCACGAGGAAACACACTCTGCGTATAGGAAGAAGTACGCTCTTGCTTTCTATGAGTCTCTAATACAGCAGGAAAAGTGACAAAGTCAGAACAAAATAATGGTGTTTACTACACATACGGACCATATCTAGATCAACTCCTCTTCTGAAACTGATACAAACCACAGTGCCTCTACATGCAATGCTTTCAAGTTAAGAGCGAGAATCGTGTGAGCTTCGTGAACGATGTAGCTTCCTTTGAGCTGAATAGTTACTGAGTTTACCTGAAAAGATGTCTTGCTTGTAGGAAGACACCGAGCCTGCGATTTAACTCCATTTCTGAAGGGAAACTCACAGCACAGTTCTCATCCATGAAACACACTTCGCTTTAGAGCAAGAAGCATGCACTTGCTTTCTAAGAATCTCTAATACAGCAGGAAACGTGACTGTGGTCAGAACAAAAGAACGGTGTTTCCTACACATACGGACCCCTGCTAGTTTAACTCTGCTTCTGAAACTGATACAAACCGCAAGTTATCTACCATCCAATGTTTTTCAGTTAAGAGCAAGAAACGTGTG
The DNA here is from genome assembly GCA_949786405.1 of Onychomys arenicola. NCBI lineage: Eukaryota > Metazoa > Chordata > Mammalia > Rodentia > Cricetidae > Onychomys > Onychomys arenicola. Next base: position 1,730,703 of record CATKUM010000037.1, on the reverse strand, counting down.
AGCTTCGTAAACGATTTATATTCATTTGAACTGAAAAGAGACTGTGTTTATCTGAAATGATATCTTGCTTATAGGAAGACCATGAGCCTGGAATTTAACTTCATTTCTGAAGGGAAACACACAGCACAGTTCTCATCCATGAAACACACTCTGCTTTAGAGCAGGAAGCACGCTCTTGGTTTCTAAGAGTGTCTAATACAGCAGGAAACGTGACTGTGCTCAGAACAAAATAACGGTGTTTCCTACTGTACGGACCATATCTAGGTCAACTCTTCTTCTGAAACTGATACAGACCACAGTTCCTCTAACATGCAATGCTTTCCAGTTAAGAGTGAGAAACGTGTGAGCTTCGTGAACGATGTAGCTTCCTTTGAGCTGAAAATTGACTGAGTTTACCTGAAAAGATGTCTTGCTTGAAGGAAGATACAGAGCCTGGGATTTAACTCTATTTCTGAAGGGAAACACACAGCACAGTTCTCATCCATGAAACACACTCTGCTTTGGAGCACGAAGGATGCTCTTGCTTTCTAGAGTCTCTAATAGAGCCAGAAACATGAGGGTGCTCTGAACAAAATAACGGTGTTTCCTACATTTACGGACCATTGCTAGTTCAAATCTTCTTCTGAAACTGATACAAACCACAAGTCATCTAACATCCAATGCTTTTCAGTTGAGAGTGAGAAACGTGTGATCTTCGTCAACGATTTATATTCATTTGAGCTGAAAAGTGACTGAGTTTATCTGAAAAGGTGTCTTGCTTGTAGGAAGACACAGAGCCTGGGATTTAACTCCATTTCTGAAGGGAAACACACAGCACAGTTCTCATCCATGAAACACACACTGCTTTAGAGCAAGAAGCCCGCTCTTGCTTTCTAAGAGTCTCTAATACAGCAGGAAACGTGATTGTGGTCAGAACAAAATAACGGTGTTTCTGACACATACAGACCATATCTAGGTCAACTGTCCTTCTGAAACTGATACAAACCACAGTTCCTCTAACATACAATGCTTTCTATTTAAGAGCAAGAAATGTGTGAGCTTCGTGAACGATGTAGCTTCCTTTGAGCTGAAAAGTGACTGAGTTTACCTGAAATAATGTCTTGCTTGTAGGAAGATACAGAGCCTGGTATTTAACTCCATTTCTGAACGGAAACACACAGCACAGTTCTCGTCCATGAAACACACTCTGCTTTAGAGCATGAAGCATGCTCTTGCTTTTTAGAGTCTCTAATTGAGCAGGAAACGTGAAAGAGCTCAGAACAAAAGAACGGTGTTTCCTACACATAGGGACCATAGCTAGTTCAACTCTGCTTCTGAAACTGATACAAACCACAAGTCATCTAACATCCAATGCTTTTCAGTTAAGAGCGAGAAACGTGTGAGCTTCGTAAACAATTTATATTCATTTGAGTTGAAAAGTGACTGCGTTTACCTAAAATGTTTTCTTGCTTGTAGGAAGACACGGGTCCTGGAATTTAAGTCCATTTCTGAAGGGAAAAACACAGCACAGTTCTCATCCATGAAACACACTCTGCTTTAGAGCACGAAATATGCTCTTGCTTTCTAGAGTCTCTAGTAGAGCCAGAAACATGAGGGTGCTCTGAACAAAATAACGGTGTTTCCTACATATACGAACCATTGCTAGTTCAACTCTGCTTCTGAAACTGATCCAAACCACAAGTCTTCTACATCCAATGCTTTTCAGTTAAGAGCAAGTAACGTGTGACCTTCGTAAACGATTTATATTCATTTGAGCTGAAAATTGACTGCGTTTACCTGAAATGATGTCTTGCTTGTAGTAAGACACAGAGCCTGGGATTTAACTCCATTTCTGAAGGGAAACACACAGAACAGTTCTCACGAGGAAACACACTCTGCATATAGGAAGAAGCACGCTCTTGCTTTCTAGAGACTCTAATAGTGTAGGAAACGTGAGTGTGCTCAGAACAAAAGAACGGTGTTTCCTACACATACGGACCATAGCTAGTTCAACTCTGCTTCTGAAACTGATACAAACCACAAGTCATCTAACATCCAATGCTTTTCAGTTAAGAGCAAGAAACATGTGTGCTTCGTAAACGATTTATATTCATTTGAGCTGAAAAGTGACTGCATTTACCTGAAATGATGTCTTGCTTGTAGGAAGACACAGAGCCTGGAATTTAACTCCATTTCTGAAGGGAAACAGACAGCACAGTTCTCACAAGGAAACACACTCTGCGTATAGGAAGAAGTACGCTCTTGCTTTCTATGAGTCTCTAATACAGCAGGAAAAGTGACAATAGTCAGAACAAAATAATGGTGTTTACTACACATACGGACCATATCTAGATCAACTCCTCTTCTGAAACTGATACAAACCACAGTGCCTCTACATGCAATGCTTTCAAGTTAAGAGCGAGAATCGTGTGAGCTTCGTGAACGATGTAGCTTCCTTTGAGCTGAATAGTGACTGAGTTTACCTGAAAAGATGTCTTGCTTGTAGGAAGACACCGAGCCTGCGATTTAACTCCATTTCTGAAGGGAAACTCACAGCACAGTTCTCATCCATGAAACACACTTCGCTTTAGAGCAAGAAGCATGCACTTGCTTTCTAAGAATCTCTAATACAGCAGGAAACGTGACTGTGGTCAGAACAAAAGAACGGTGTTTCCTACACATACGGACCCCTGCTAGTTTAACTCTGCTTCTGAAACTGATACAAACCGCAAGTTATCTACCATCCAATGTTTTTCAGTTAAGAGCAAGAAACGTGTGAGCTTCGTAAACGATTTATATTCATTTGATCTGAAAAGAGACTGTGTTTATCTGAAATGATATCTTGCTTATAGGAAGACCATGAGCCTGGAATTTAACTTCATTTCTGAAGGGAAACACACAGCACAGTTCTCATCCATGAAACACACTCTGCTTTAGAGCAGGAAGCACGCTCTTGGTTTCTAAGAGTGTCTAATACAGCAGGAAACGTGACTGTGCTCAGAACAAAATAACGGTGTTTCCTACTGTACGGACCATATCTAGGTCAACTCTTCTTCTGAAACTGATACAGACCACAGTTCCTCTAACATGCAATGCTTTCCAGTTAAGAGTGAGAAACGTGTGAGCTTCGTGAACGATGTAGCTTCCTTTGAGCTGAAAATTGACTGAGTTTACCTGGAAAGATGTCTTGCTTGAAGGAAGATACAGAGCCTGGGATTTAACTCTATTTCTGAAGGGAAACACACAGCACAGTTCTCATCCATGAAACACACTCTGCTTTGGAGCACGAAGGATGCTCTTGCTTTCTAGAGTCTCTAATAGAGCCAGAAACATGAGGTGCTCTGAACAAAATAACGGTGTTTCCTACATTTACGGACCATTGCTAGTTCAAATCTTCTTCTGAAACTGATACAAACCACAAGTCATCTAACATCCAATGCTTTTCAGTTGAGAGTGAGAAACGTGTGATCTTCGTCAACGATTTATATTCATTTGAGCTGAAAAGTGACTGAGTTTATCTGAAAAGGTGTCTTGCTTGTAGGAAGACACAGAGCCTGGGATTTAACTCCATTTCTGAAGGGAAACACACAGCACAGTTCTCATCCATGAAACACACACTGCTTTAGACCAAGAAGCACGTTCTTGCTTTCTAAGAGTCTCTAATACAGCAGGAAACGTGATTGTGATCAGAACAAAATAACGGTGTTTCTGACACGTACAGACCATATCTAGATTAACTCTCCTTCTGAAACTGATACAAACCACAGTTCCTCTAACATGCAATGCTTTCTATTTAAGAGCAAGAAACGTGTTAGCTTGGTGAACGATGTAGCTTCCTTTGAGCTGAATAGTGACTGAGTTTACCTGAAAAGATGTCTTGCTTGTAGGAACATACAGAGCCTGGTATTTAACTCCATTTCTGAAGGCAAACACACAGCACAGTTCTCATCCATGAAACACACTCTGCTTTAGAGCATGAATCATGCTCTTGCTTTCTAGAGTCTCTAAAGAGCAGGAAACGTTAAAGAGCTCAGAACAAAAGAACGGTGTTTCCTAACATACGGAACATAGCAAGTTCAACTCTGCTTCTGAAACTGATACAAACAACAAGTCATCTAACATATAATGCTTTCAGTTAAGAGCGAGAAACGTGTGAGCTTCGTAAACAATTTATATTCATTACAGCTGAAAAGTGACTGCGTTTACCTGAAATGATTTCTTGCTTGTAGGAAGAAACGGGGCCTGGAATTTAACTCCATTTCTGAAGGTTAACACACAGCACAGTTCTCATCCATGAAAAACACTCTACTTTAGAGCAAGAAGCACTCTCTTGCTTTCTACGTGTCTCTAATACAGCAGGAAACGTGACTGTGGTCAGAACAAAATAACGGTGTTTCCTACACATACAACCATAACTAGGTCAACTCTTCTTCTGAATTTGATACAAACCACAGTTCCTCTAACATGCAATGCTTTCCAGTTAGGAATGAGAAACTTGTGAGCTTTGTGAACGATGTTGCTTCCTTAGAGCTGAGAAGTGACTTAGTTTACCTGAAAACATGTCTTGCTTGTAGGAAGACACAGACCCTGGGATTTAACTCCATTTCTGAAGGGAAACACACAGCACAGTTCTCACGATGAAACACACTCTGCGTTTAGGAAGAAGCACGGTCTTGCTTTCTAGAGTCTCTAATAGAGCAGGAAATTTCAGCGTGCTCAGAACAAAAGAACGGTGTTTCCTACATTTACGGACTTTTGCTAGTTCAACTCTGCTTCTGAAACTGATACAAACCACAAGTCATCTAACATCCAATGCTTTTCAGTTAAGAGCGAGAAACGTGTGAGCTTCGTAAACAATTTATATTCATTTGAGTTGAAAAGTGACTGCGTTTACCTGAAATGTTTTCTTGCTTGTAGGAAGACACGGGTCCTGGAATTTAACTCCATTTCTGAAGGGAAAAACACAGCACAGTTCTCATTCATGAAACACACTCTGCTTTAGAGCACGAAATATGCTCTTGTTTTCTAGAGTCTCTAATAGAGCCAGAAACATGAGGGTGCTCTGAACAAAATAACGGTGTTTCCTACATATACGAACCATTGCTAGTTCAACTCTGCTTCTGAAACTGATCTAAACCACAAGTCTTCTAACATCCAATGCTTTTCAGTTAAGAGCAAGTAACGTGTGACCTTCGTAAACGATTTATATTCATTTGAGCTGAAAATTGACTGTGTTTACCTGAAATGATGTCTTGCTTGTAGTAAGACACAGAGCCTGGGATTTAACTCCATTTCTGAAGGGAAACACACAGCACAGTTCTCACGAGGAAACACACTCTGCGTATAGGAAGAAGCACGCTCTTGCTTTCTAAAGACTCTAATAGTGTAGGAAACGTGAGTGTGCTCAGAACAAAAGAACGGTGTTTCCTACACATACGGACCATAGCTAGTTCAACTCTGCTTCTGAAACAGATACAAACCACAAGTCATCTAACATCCAATGCTTTTCAGTTAAGAGCAAGAAACGTGTGTGCTTCGTAAACGATTTATATTCATTTGAGCTGAAAAGTGGCTGCATTAACCTGTAATGATGTCTTGCTTGTAGGAAGACACAGAGCCTGGAATTTAACTCCATTTCTGAAGGGAAACAGACAGCACAGTTCTCACGAGGAAACACACTCTGCGTATAGGCAGAAGTACGCTCTTGCTTTCTATGAGTCTCTAATACACAGGAAAAGTGACAATGGTCAGAACAAAGTAACGGTGTTTACTACACATGCGGACCATATCTAGTTCAACTCCTCTTCTGAAACTGATACAAACCACAGTGCCTCTACATGCAATGCTTTCAAGTTAAGAGCGAGAATCGTGTGAGCTTCGTGAACGATGTAGCTTCCTTTGAGCTGAATAGTGACTGAGTTTACCTGAAAAGATGTCTTGCTTGTAGGAAGACACCGAGCCTGCGATTTAACTCCATTTCTGAAGGGAAACTCACAGCACAGTTCTCATCCATGAAACACACTTCGCTTTAGAGCAAGAAGCATGCACTTGCTTTCTAAGAATCTCTAATACAGCAGGAAACGTGACTGTGGTCAGAACAAAAGAACGGTGTTTCCTACACATACGGACCCCTGCTAGTTTAACTCTGCTTCTGAAACTGATACAAACCGCAAGTTATCTACCATCCAATGTTTTTCAGTTAAGAGCAAGAAACGTGTGAGCTTCGTAAACGATTTATATTCATTTGATCTGAAAAGAGACTGTGTTTATCTGAAATGATATCTTGCTTATAGGAAGACCATGAGCCTGGAATTTAACTTCATTTCTGAAGGGAAACACACAGCACAGTTCTCATCCATGAAACACACTCTGCTTTAGAGCAGGAAGCACGCTCTTGGTTTCTAAGAGTGTCTAATACAGCAGGAAACGTGACTGTGCTCAGAACAAAATAACGGTGTTTCCTAGTGTACGGACCATATCTAGGTCAACTCTTCTTCTGAAACTGATACAGACCACAGTTCCTCTAACATGCAATGCTTTCCAGTTAAGAGTGAGAAACGTGTGAGCTTCGTGAACGATGTAGCTTCCTTTGAGCTGAAAATTGACTGAGTTTACCTGGAAAGATGTCTTGCTTGAAGGAAGATACAGAGCCTGGGATTTAACTCTATTTCTGAAGGGAAACACACAGCACAGTTCTCATCCATGAAACACACTCTGCTTTGGAGCACGAAGGATGCTCTTGCTTTCTAGAGTCTCTAATAGAGCCAGAAACATGAGGTGCTCTGAACAAAATAACGGTGTTTCCTACATTTACGGACCATTGCTAGTTCAAATCTTCTTCTGAAACTGATACAAACCACAAGTCATCTAACATCCAATGCTTTTCAGTTGAGAGTGAGAAACGTGTGATCTTCGTCAACGATTTATATTCATTTGAGCTGAAAAGTGACTGAGTTTATCTGAAAAGGTGTCTTGCTTGTAGGAAGACACAGAGCCTGGGATTTAACTCCATTTCTGAAGGGAAACACACAGCACAGTTCTCATCCATGAAACACACACTGCTTTAGACCAAGAAGCACGTTCTTGCTTTCTAAGAGTCTCTAATACAGCAGGAAACGTGATTGTGATCAGAACAAAATAACGGTGTTTCTGACACGTACAGACCATATCTAGATTAACTCTCCTTCTGAAACTGATACAAACCACAGTTCCTCTAACATGCAATGCTTTCTATTTAAGAGCAAGAAACGTGTTAGCTTGGTGAACGATGTAGCTTCCTTTGAGCTGAATAGTGACTGAGTTTACCTGAAAAGATGTCTTGCTTGTAGGAACATACAGAGCCTGGTATTTAACTCCATTTCTGAAGGCAAACACACAGCACAGTTCTCATCCATGAAACACACTCTGCTTTAGAGCATGAATCATGCTCTTGCTTTCTAGAGTCTCTAAAGAGCAGGAAACGTTAAAGAGCTCAGAACAAAAGAACGGTGTTTCCTAACATACGGAACATAGCAAGTTCAACTCTGCTTCTGAAACTGATACAAACAACAAGTCATCTAACATATAATGCTTTCAGTTAAGAGCGAGAAACGTGTGAGCTTCGTAAACAATTTATATTCATTACAGCTGAAAAGTGACTGCGTTTACCTGAAATGATTTCTTGCTTGTAGGAAGAAACGGGGCCTGGAATTTAACTCCATTTCTGAAGGTTAACACACAGCACAGTTCTCATCCATGAAAAACACTCTACTTTAGAGCAAGAAGCACTCTCTTGCTTTCTACGTGTCTCTAATACAGCAGGAAACGTGACTGTGGTCAGAACAAAATAACGGTGTTTCCTACACATACAACCATAACTAGGTCAACTCTTCTTCTGAATTTGATACAAACCACAGTTCCTCTAACATGCAATGCTTTCCAGTTAGGAATGAGAAACTTGTGAGCTTTGTGAACGATGTTGCTTCCTTAGAGCTGAGAAGTGACTTAGTTTACCTGAAAACATGTCTTGCTTGTAGGAAGACACAGACCCTGGGATTTAACTCCATTTCTGAAGGGAAACACACAGCACAGTTCTCACGATGAAACACACTCTGCGTTTAGGAAGAAGCACGGTCTTGCTTTCTAGAGTCTCTAATAGAGCAGGAAATTTCAGCGTGCTCAGAACAAAAGAACGGTGTTTCCTACATTTACGGACTTTTGCTAGTTCAACTCTGCTTCTGAAACTGATACAAACCACAAGTCATCTAACATCCAATGCTTTTCAGTTAAGAGCGAGAAACGTGTGAGCTTCGTAAACAATTTATATTCATTTGAGTTGAAAAGTGACTGCATTTACCTGAAATGTTTTCTTGCTTGTAGGAAGACACGGGTCCTGGAATTTAACTCCATTTCTGAAGGGAAAAACACAGCACAGTTCTCATCCATGAAACACACTCTGCTTTAGAGCACGAAATATGCTCTTGTTTTCTAGAGTCTCTAATAGAGCCAGAAACATGAGGGTGCTCTGAACAAAATAACGGTGTTTCCTACATATACGAACCATTGCTAGTTCAACTCTGCTTCTGAAACTGATCTAAACCACAAGTCTTCTAACATCCAATGCTTTTCAGTTAAGAGCAAGTAACGTGTGACCTTCGTAAACGATTTATATTCATTTGAGCTGAAAATTGACTGTGTTTACCTGAAATGATGTCTTGCTTGTAGTAAGACACAGAGCCTGGGATTTAACTCCATTTCTGAAGGGAAACACACAGCACAGTTCTCACGAGGAAACACACTCTGCGTATAGGAAGAAGCACGCTCTTGCTTTCTAAAGACTCTAATAGTGTAGGAAACGTGAGTGTGCTCAGAACAAAAGAACGGTGTTTCCTACACATACGGACCATAGCTAGTTCAACTCTGCTTCTGAAACAGATACAAACCACAAGTCATCTAACATCCAATGCTTTTCAGTTAAGAGCAAGAAACGTGTGTGCTTCGTAAACGATTTATATTCATTTGAGCTGAAAAGTGGCTGCATTAACCTGTAATGATGTCTTGCTTGTAGGAAGACACAGAGCCTGGAATTTAACTCCATTTCTGAAGGGAAACAGACAGCACAGTTCTCACGAGGAAACACACTCTGCGTATAGGCAGAAGTACGCTCTTGCTTTCTATGAGTCTCTAATACACAGGAAAAGTGACAATGGTCAGAACAAAGTAACGGTGTTTACTACACATGCGGACCATATCTAGTTCAACTCCTCTTCTGAAACTGATACAAACCACAGTGCCTCTACATGCAATGCTTTCAAGTTAAGAGCGAGAATCGTGTGAGCTTCGTGAACGATGTAGCTTCCTTTGAGCTGAATAGTGACTGAGTTTACCTGAAAAGATGTCTTGCTTGTAGGAAGACACCGAGCCTGCGATTTAACTCCATTTCTGAAGGGAAACTCACAGCACAGTTCTCATCCATGAAACCCACTTCGCTTTAGAGCAAGAAGCTTGCTCTTGCTTTCTAAGAGTCTCTAATACAGCAGGAAACGTGACTGGGGTCAGAACAAAAGAACTGTATTTCCTACATATACGGACCATATCTAGGTCAACTCTCCTTCTGAAACTGATACAAACCACAGTTCCTCTAACATGCAATGCTTTCTATTTAAGAGCAAGATACGTGTAAGCTTCGTGAACGATGTAGCTTCCTTTGAGCTGAAAAGTGACTGAGTTTACCTGAAATGATGTCTTGCTTGTAGGAAGATACAGAGCCTGGTACTTAACTCCATTTCTGAAGGGAAACACATAGCACAGTTCTCATCTATGAAACACACTCTGCTTTAGAGCATGAAGTATGCTCTTGCTTTCGAGAGTCTCTAATAGTGCAGGAAACGTGAAAGAGCTCAGAACAAAAGAACGGTGTTTCCTACACATACGGACCATAGCTAGTTCAACTCTGCTTCTGAAACTGATACAAACCACAAGTCATCTAACATCCAATGCTTTTCAGTTAAGAGCGAGAAACGTGTGAGCTTTGTAAACAATTTATATTCATTTGAGTTGAAAAGTAACTGCGTTTACCTGAAATGTTTTCTTGCTTGTAGGAAGACACGGGTCCTGGAATTTAACTCCATTTCTGAAGGGAAACACACAGCACAGTTCCCATCCATGAAAAACACTCTACTTTAGAGCAAGAAGCACTCTCTTGCTTTCTACGTGTCTCAAATACAGCAGGAAACGTGACTGTCGTCTTAACAAAATAACGGTGTTTCCTACACATACAACCATAACTAGGTCAACTCTTCATCTAAAACAGATACAAACCACAGTTCATCTAACATGCAATGCTTTCCAGTTAAGACTGAGAAACTTGTGAGCTTTGTGAACGATGTAGCTTCCTTAGAACTGAGAAGTGACTTAGTTTACCTGAAAACATGTCTTGCTTGTATAAAGACACAGAACCTGGGATTTAACTACATTTCTGAAGGGAAACACACAGCACAGTTCTAATCCATGAAACACACTCTGCTTTAGAGCAAGAAGCATACTCTTGCTTTCGATGTGTCTCTAATACAGCAGGAAACGTGACTGTGGTCAGAACAAAATAACGGTGTTTCCTACACATACGGACCACTGCAGGTTCAACTCTGCTTCTGAAACTCATACAAACCACAAGTCATCTAATATCCAATGCTTTTCAGTTAAGAGTGAGTAACGTGTGATCTTCGTAAACGATGTAGCTTCCTTTGAGCTGAAAAGTGACTGAGTTTACCTGAAAAGATGTCTTGCTTGTCGGAAAACACAGAGACTGGGATTTAACTCCATTTCTGAAGGGAAACACACAGCACAGTTCTCATCCATGAAACACACTCTGCTTTAGAGCTAGAAGCACGCTCTTGGTATCTAAGGGTCTCTAATACAGCAGGAAAAGTGACTGTGGTCAGAACAAAATAACGGTGTTTCCTACACATACGGACCATATCTAGGTCAACTCTTCTTCTGTATGTGATACAAACCACAGTTCCTCTAACATGCAAGCTTTCCAGTTAAGAGTGAGAAACGTGTGAGCTTCGTGAACAATATAGCTTCCTTTGCGGTGAATAGTGTCTGAGTTTACCTGAAAAGATGCCTTCTTTGTAGGAAGACACAGATCCTGGGATTTAACTCCTTTTCTGAGGGGAAACACACAGCAGAGTTCTCATCTATGAAACACACTCTGCTTTAGAGCAAGAAGCATGCTCTTGCTTTCCAGAGTCTCTAATAGAGCCAGAAACTTAAGGGTACTCAGAAAAAAAGAATGGTGTTTCCTACACATACGGACCATTGATAGTTCAACCCTGCTTCTCAAAATGATACAAACCAGAGGTCCTCTAACATCCAATGCTTTACAATTAAGAGCAAGAAACGTGTGAGCTTCGTGAACGATGTTCCTTTGTTTGAGATGAAAGGTGACTGAGTTTACATGAAACGAAGTCTTGCTTGTAGGAAGATACAGAGCCTGTGATTTAAATCCATTTCTAAAGGAAAACACACAGCACAGTTCTCATCCATGAAACACACACTGCTTTAGAGCAAGAAGCACGCTCTTGCTTTCTAAGAGCCTCTAATACAGCAGGAAACGTGACTGTCGTCTGAACAAAATAACGGTGTTTCCTACACATACGGACCATATCTAGGTCAACTCTTCTTCTGAATTTGATACAAACCACAGTTCCTCTAACATGCAATGCTTTCCAATTAAGAGTGAGAAACTTGTGAGCTTTGTGAACGATGTTGCTTCCTTAGAGCTGAGAAGTGACTTAGTTTACCTGAAAACATGTCTTGCTTGTAGGAAGACCCAGAGCCTGGGATTTAACTCCATTTCTGAAGGGAAAGACACAGCACAGTTCTCAAGAGGAAACACAATCTGCATATAGTAAGAAGCAAGCTCTTGATTTCTTGAGTCTCTAATAGTCCAGGAAACGTGAGTTTGCTCAGAACAAAAGAACGATGTTTCCTACAATACGGACCACTGCTAGTTCAACTCTGCTTCTGAAACTGATACAAACCACAAGTCATCTAACATCCAATGCTTTTCAGTTAAGAGTGAGAAACTTGTGATCTTCGTAAATGATGTAGCTCCCTTTGAGCTGAAAAGTGACTGAGTATACCTGAAAAGATGTCTTGCTTGTAGGAAGATACAGAGCCTAGGATTTAACTCCATTACTGAAGAGAAACACACAGCACATTTCTCATCCATGAAACACACTCTGCTTTAGAGCACGAAGCATGCTCTTGCTTTCTAGAGTATCTAATAGAGCAGGAAACGCGAGTGAGCTCAGAACAAAAGAACGGTGTTTCCTACACAAAAGGACCATAGCTAGTTCAACTCTGCTTCTGAAACTGATACAAACCACAAGTCATCTAACATCCAATGCTTTTCAGTTAAGAGTGAGAAACGTGTGATCTTCGTCAAAGATTTATATTCATTTGAGCTGAAAAGTGACTGAGTTTACCTGAAAAGATGTCCTTCTTGTAGGAATACACAGAGCCTGGGATTTAACTCCATTTCTGAAGGGAAAAACGTAGCACAGTTCTCATCCATGAAACACACTCTGCTTTAGAGCAAGAAGCATGCTCTTGCTTTCTAAGAGTCTCTAAAAGAGCAGGAAACGTGACTGTGGTCAGAACAAAATAATGGTGTTTGCTACACATACGGACCATTTCTAGGTCAACTCTTCTTCTGACACTGATACAAACCACAGTTCATCTAACATGCAATGCTCTCCAGTTAAGAGTGGAAAACTTGTGAGCTTTGTGAAAGATGTAGCTTTCTTAGAGCTGAAAAGTGACTTAGTTTACCTGAAAACATGTCTTGCTTGTAGGAAGAAACAGAGCCTGGGATTTAACTTCATTTATGAAGGGAAACACACAGCACAGTTCTCATCCATGAAACACACTCTACTTTAGAGCAAGAAGCATGCTCTTGCTTTCTAAGAGTCTCTAATACAGCAGGAAAAGTGACTGTGGTCAGAACAACATAATGGTGTTTCCTACATGTTCGGACCATATCTAGGTCAACTCTGCTTCTGAAACTAATACAAACCACAAGTCATCTAACATCCAATGCTTTTCAGTTAAGAGCAGGAAACGTGTGAGCTTCGTAAACAATTTATATTCATTTGAGCTGAAAAATGACTGCGTACCTGAAATGATATCTTGCTTATAGCCAGACACAGAGCCAGGATTTTAAATACATTTCTGCAGGGAAACACACAGCACAGTGTTCATCCATGAAACACACTCTGCTTTAGAGCACGAAATATGCTCTTGCTTTCTAGCATCTCTAATAGAGCCAGAAACATGAGGGTGCTCTGAACAAAATAACGGTGTTTCCTACATATACGAACCATTGCTAGTTCAACTCTGCTTCTGAAACTGATCCAAACCACAAGTCTTCTAACATCCAATGCTTTTCAGTTAAGAGCAAGTAACGTGTGACCTTCGTAAACGATTTATATTCATTTGGCTGAAAATTGACTGTGTTTACCTGAAATGATGTCTTGCTTGTAGGAAGACACAGAGCCTGTGATTTAACTCCATTTCTGAAGGGATATACACATCACAGTTCTCACGAGGAAACACACTCTGCATATAAGAAGAAGCAAGCTCTTGCTTTCTAGAGTCTCTAATAGTGCAGGAAACGTGAGTGTGCTCAGAACAAAAGAACGGCGTTTCCTACACATACGGACCATATCTAGGTCAACTCTTCTTCTGAAACTGATACAAACTACAGTTCTTCTAAGATGCAATACTTTCCAGTTAAGAGCGAGAAACGTGTGAGCTTCGTGAACGATATAGCTTCCTTTCAGTTGAATAGTGCCTGAGTTTACCTGAAAAGATGTCTTCCTTGTAGGAAGACACAAAGCCTGGGATTTAACTCTATTTCTGAGGGGAAACACATAGCACAGTTCTCATCCATGAAATACACTCTGCTTTGGAGCAAGAAGCATGCTCTTGCTTTCTAAGAGTCTCTAATACAGCAGGAAACGTGACTGCCGTCAGAACAAAATAACGGTGTTTCCAAAACATATGAACAATATCTAGGTCAACTCTTCTTCTGAAACTGATACAAACCACAGTTCCTCTAACATGCAATGCTTTCCATTTAAGAGTGAGAAACTTCTGAGCTTTGTGAACGATGTAGCTTCCTTAGAGCTGAGAAGTGACTTAGTTTGCCTGAAAACATGTCTTGCTTGTATAAAGACACACAGCCTGGGATTTAACTCCAATTCTGAAGGGAAACACACACCACAGTTCTCATCCATGAAACACCCTCTGCTTTACAGCAAGAAGCACGCTCTTGATTTCTAAGAGTCTCTAATGCAGCAGGAAACGTGACTGTGGTCAGAACAAAATAACGGTGTTTCCTACTGTACGGACCATATCTAGGTCAACCCTTCATCTGAAACTGATACAAACCACAGTTCCTCTAACATGCAAAGCTTTCCAGTTAAGAGCGAGATACGTGTCAGCTTCGTGAACGATGTAGCTTCCTTTGAGCTGAAAAGTGACTGAGTTTACATGAATAGATGTCTTGCTTGTATGAAGATACAGAGCCTGGGAATTAACTCCATTTCTGAAGGGAAACACACAGCACAGTTCTCATCCATGAAACACACTCTGCTTTAGAGCATGAAGCATGCTCTTGCTTTCTAGAGTCTCTAATAGAGCCAGAAATATTAGGGTGCTCTGAACATAATAGCGGTGTTTCCTACATATATGGACCTTTGCTAGTTCAAATCTGCTTCTGAAAATGATACAAACTACAGTTCTTCTAAGATGCAATACTTTCCAGTTAAGAGCGAGATACATGTGAGCTTTGTAAACGATGTAGCTTCCTTTGAGCTGAGGAGTGACTTAGTTTACTTGAAAATATGTCTTGCTTGTAGGAAGACACAGAGCCGGGGATTTAACTCCATTTCTGAAGGGAAACACACAGCACAGTTCTCATCCATGAAACGCACTCTGCTTTAGAGCAAGAAGCACGCTCGTGCTTTCTAAGAGTCTCTAATACAGCAGGAAACGTGACTGTGGTCAGAACAAAATAACGGTGTTTCCTAATGTATGGACCATATCTAGGCCAACTCTTCCTCGGAAACTGATACAAACCACAGTTCCTCTAACATGCAATGCTTTCCAGTAAAGAGCGAGAAACGTGTGAGCTTCGTGAACGATGTAGCTTCCTTTGAGCTGAAAAGTGACTGAATTTACCTGAAAAGATGTCTTGATTGTATGAAGATACAGAGCCTGGGATTTAAATCCATTACTGAAGGGAAACACACAGCACATTTCTCATCCATGAAACACACTCTGCTTTAGAGCACAAAGCATGCTCTTGCTTTCTATAGTCTCTAATAGAGCCAGAAACATGAGGGTGCTCCGAACAAAATAACGGTGTTTCCTACATATACGGACCATTGCTAGTTCAACTCTGCTTCTGAAACTGATCGAAACTACAAGACATCTAACATCCAATGCTTTTCAGTTAAGAGCAAGTAACGTGTTAGCTTCCTAAAAGATTTATATTCATTTCAGCTGAAAATTGACTGCGTTTACCTGAAATGATGTAGTGCTTGTTGGAAGACACAGAGCCTGGGATTTAACTCCATTTCTGAAGGGAAACACACAGCACAGTTCTCACAAGGAATCACACTCTGTGTATAGGAAGAAGCACACTCTTGCTTTCTAGAGTCTCTAATAGTGCAGGAAACGTGAGTGTGCTCAGAACAAAAGAACGGTGTTTCCTACACATACGGACCACTTCTAGAGCCACTCTGTTCCTGAAACTGATACAAACCGCAAGTCATCTAACATCCAATGCTTTTCATTTAAGAGTGAGAAACGTGTGATCTTTGTAAACGATGTAGCTCCCTTTGATCTTAAAAGTGACTGAGTTTACCTGACAAGATGTCTTGCTTGTAGGAAGATACAGAGCCTGGGATTTAACTCCATTACTGAAGGCAAACACACAGCACAGTTCTGATCCATGAAACACACTCTGCTTTAGAGCACGAAGCATGCTCTTGCTTTCTAGAGTATCTAATAGAGCAGGAAACGTGAGTGAGGTCAGAACAAAAGAACGGTGTTTCCCAAACATACGGACCATAGCTAGTTCAACTCTGCTTCTGAAACTGATACAAACCACAAGTCATCTAACATCCAATGCTTTTCAGGTAAGAGCAAGAAACGTGTGAGCTTCATAAACGATTTATATTCATTTGAGCTGAAAAGTGACTGTGTTTACCTGAAATGATGTCTTGCTTATAGGAAGACACAGAGCCTGGAATTTAACTCCCTTTCTGAACGGAAACACACAGCACTGTATTACTCCATGAAATACACTCTGCTTAGAGCACGAAGCATGCTCTTGCTTTCTAGAGTATCTAATAGAGCAGGAAACGTGAGTGAGGTCAGAACAAAAGAACGCTGTTTCCCACACATACGGACCATAGCTACTTCAACTCTGCTTCTGAAACTGATACAAACCACAAGTCATCTAACATCAAATGCTTTTCAGTTAAGAGTGAAAAACGTGTGAGCTTCGTGAACGATGTAGCTTCCTTTGAGCTGAATAGTGACTGAGTTTACCTGAAAAGTTATCTTGCTTGTAGGAAGAAACAGAACTTGGGATTTAACTCCATTTCTGAAGGGAAAAACACAGCACAGTTCTCATCCATGAAACACACTCTGCTTTAGAGCAAGAAGCATTCTCTTGCTTTCTAAGAGTCTCTAAAAGAGCAGGAAACGTGACTGTGGTCAGAACAAAATAACGGTGTTTCCTACACATATGGACCATATCTAGTTCAACTCTTCTTCTGAAACTGATACAAACCACAGTTCCTCTAACATGCAATGCTTTCCAGTTAAGAGTGAGAAACTTGTGAGCTTCGTGAACCATGTAGCTTCCTTAGAGCTGAAAAGTGACATAGTTTACCTGAAAACATATCTTGCTTGTAGGAAGACACAGAGCCTGGGATTTAACTCCATTTATGAAGGGAAACACACAGCACAGTTCTCATCCATGAAACACACTCTGCTTTAGAACACGAAGCATGCTCTTGCTTTCTAAGAGACTCTAATACAGCAGGAAACGTGACTGTGGTCTCGAACAAAATAACGGAGTTTCCTAAATATACGGTCCATATCTAGGTCAACTCTGCTTCTGAAACTGATACAAACCACAAGTCATCTAACATCCAATGCTTTTCAGTTAAGAGCAAGAAACGTGTGAGCTTCGTGAACGATTTATATTCATTTGAGCTGAAAAGTGACTGCGTTTACCTGAAATGATGTCTTGCTTGTAGGAAGATACAGACCCTGGGATTTAACTCCATTTCTGAAGGGAAACACACAGCACACTTCTCATCCATGAAACACACTCTGCTTTAGAGCAAGAAGCATGCTCTTGCTTTCTATGTGTCTCTAATACAGCAGGAAACGTGACTGTGGTCAGAACAAAAGAATGGTGATTCCTACACATACGGACCCCTGCTAGTTCAAATCTGCTTCTGAAACAAATACAAACCACAAGTCATCTGACATCCAATGCTTTTCAGTTAAGAGTGAGAAACGTGTGATCTTCGTAAACGATGTAGCTTCCTTTGAGCTGAAAAATGACTGAGTTTACCTGAAAAGATGTCTTGCTTGTAGGAAGATACAGAGCCTGGGATTTAACTCCATTTCTGAAGGAAAACACACAGCACAGTTCTCATCCATGAAACACACTCTGCTTTAGAGCACGAAGCATGCTCTTGCTTTCTATAGTCTCTAATAGAACAGGAAACGTGAGTTAGCTCAGAACAAAAGAACGGTGTTTCCTACACATACAGACCATAGCTAGTTCAACTCTGCTTCTGAAACTGATACAAACCACAAGTCATCTAACATCCAATGCTTTTCAGTTAAGAGCGAGAAACGTGTGAGCTTTGTAAACGATTTATATTCATTTGAGCTGGAAAGTGACTGCATTTACGTGCAATGATGTCTTGCTTGTAGGAAGACACACAGCCCGGAATTTAACTCCCTTTCTGAAGGGAAACACACAGCACAGTTCTCATCCATGAAACGCACTCTGCTTTAGAGCAAGAAGCACGCTCTTGCTTTCTAAGAGTCTCTAATACAGCAGGAAACGTGACTGTGGTCAGTACAAAATAACGGTGTTTCCTACACATACGGACCATATCTAGGTCAACTCTTCTTCTGAAACTGATACAAACCACAGTTCCTCTAACATGCAATGCTTTCCAGGTAAGAGCGAGAAACGTGAGAGCTTTGTAAATGATGTAGCTTCCTTTGAGCTGAAAAGTGACTTAGTTTACTTGAAAATATGTCTTGCTTGTAGGAAGACACAGAGCCGGGGATTTAACTCCATTTCTGAAGGGAAACACACAGCACAGTTCTCATCCATGAAACGCACTCTGCTTTAGAGCAAGAAGCACGCTCTTGCTTTCTAAGAGTCTCTAATACAGCAGGAAATGTGACTGTGGTCAGAACAAAATAACGGTGTTTCCTACTGTACGGACCATATCTAGACCAACTCTTCTTCGGAAACTGATACAAACCACAGTTCCTCTAACATGCAATGCTTTCCAGTTAAGAGCGAGAAACATGTGAGCTTCGTGAACGATGTAGCTTCCTTTGAGCTGAAAAGTGACTGAGTTTACCTGAAAAGATGTCTTGATTGTATGAAGATACAGAGCCTGGGATTTAAATCCGTTTCTGAAGGGAAACACACAGCACAGTTCTCATCCATGAAACACACTCTGCTTTAGAGCACAAAGCATGCTCTTGCTTTCTATAGTCTCTATTAGAGCCAGAAACATGAGGGTGCTCCGAACAAAATAACGGTGTTTCCTACATATACGGACCATTACTAGTTCAACTCTGCTTCTGAAACTGATCAAAACTACAAGTCATCTAACATCCAATGCTTTTCAGATAAGAGCAAGTAACGTGTTAGCTTCGTAAAAGATTTATATTCATTTCAGCTGAAAATTGACTGCGTTTACCTGAAATGATGTAGTGCTTGTTGGAAGACACAGAGCCTGGGATTTAACTCCATTTCTGAAGGGAAACACACAGCACAGTTCTCACAAGGAATCACACTCTGCGTATAGGAAGAAGCACACTCTTGCTTTCTAGAGTCTCTAATAGTGCAGGAAACGTGAGTGTGCTCAGAACAAAAGAACGGTGTTTCCTACACATAAGGACCACATCTAGGTCAACTCTACTTCTGAAACTGATACAAATCACAGTTCCTCTAACATGCAATGCTTTCCAGTTAAGAGCGAGAAACGTGTGAGCTTCGTGAACGATGTAGCTTCCTTTGAGTTGGATAGTGACTGAGTTTACCTGAAATGATGTCTTGCTTATAGGAAGACACAGAGCCTGGAATTTAACTCCCTTTCTGAACGGAAACACACAGCACTGTATTACTCCATGAAATACACTCTGCTTTAGAGCACGAAGCATGCTCTTGCTTTCTAGAGTATCTAATAGAGCAGGAAACGTGAGTGAGGTCAGAACAAAAGAACGCTGTTTCCCACACATACGGACCATAGCTACTTCAACTCTGCTTCTGAAACTGATGCAAACCACAAGTCATCTAACATCAAATGCTTTTCAGTTAAGAGTGAAAAACGTGTGAGCTTCGTGAACGATGTAGCTTCCTTTGAGCTGAATAGTGACTGAGTTTACCTGAAAAGTTATCTTGCTTGTAGGAAGACACAGAGCTTGGGATTTAACTCCATTTCTGAAGGGAAAAACACAGCACAGTTCTCATCCATGAAACACACTCTGCTTTAGAGCAAGAAGCATTCTCTTGCTTTCTAAGAGTCTGTAAAAGAGCAGGAAACGTGACTGTGGTCAGAACAAAATAACGGTGTTTCCTACACATACGGACCATATCTAGTTCAACTCTTCTTCTGAAACTGATACAAACCACAGTTCCTCTAACATGCAATGCTTTCCAGTTAAGAGTGAGAAACTTGTGAGCTTCGTGAACCACGTAGCTTCCTTAGAGCTGAAAAGTGACATAGTTTACCTGAAAACATATCTTGCTTGTAGGAAGACACAGAGCCTGGGATTTAACTCCATTTATGAAGGGAAACACACAGCACAGTTCTCATCCATGAAACACACTCTGCTTTAGAACACGAAGCATGCTCTTGCTTTCTAAGAATCTCTAATGCAGCAGGAAACGTGACTGTGGTCTCGAACAAAATAACGGAGTTTCCTAAATATACGGACCATATCTAGGTCAACTCTGCTTCTGAAACTGATACAAACCACAAGTCATCTAACATCCAATGCTTTTCAGTTAAGAGCAAGAAACGTGTGAGCTTCGTGAACGATTTATATTCATTTGAGCTGAAAAGTGACTGCGTTTACCTGAAATGATGTCTTGCTTGTAGGAAGATACAGACCCTGGGATTTAACTCCATTTCTGAAGGGAAACACACAGCACACTTCTCATCCATGAAACACACTCTGCTTTAGAGAAAGAAGCATGCTCTTGCTTTCTATGTGTCTCTAATACAGCAGGAAACGTGACTGTGGTCAGAACAAAAGAATGGTGATTCCTACACATACGGACCCCTGCTAGTTCAACTCTGCTTCTGAAACAAATACAAACTACAAGTCATCTAACATCCAATGCTTTTCAGTTAAGAGTGAGAAACGTGTGATCTTCGTAAACGATGTAGCTTCCTTTGAGCTGAAAAATGACTGAGTTTACCTGAAAAGATGTCTTGCTTGTAGGAAGATACAGAGCCTAGGATTTAACTCCATTTCTGAAGGAAAACACACAGCACAGTTCTCATCCATGAAACACACTCTGCTTTAGAGCACAAAGCATGCTCTTGCTTTCTAGAGTCTCTAATAGAACAGGAAACGTGAGTTAGCTCAGAACAAACGAACGGTGTTTCCTACATATACAGACCATAGCTAGTTCAACTCTGCTTCTGAAACTGATACAAACCACAAGTCATCAAACATCCAATGCTTTTCAGTTAAGAGCGAGAAACGTGTGAGCTTTGTAAACGATTTATATTCATTTGAGCTGAAAAGTAACTGCATTTACGTGCAATGATGTCTTGCTTGTAGGAAGACACACAGCCCGGAATTTAACTCCCTTTCTGAAGGGAAACACACAGCACAGTTCTCATCCATGAAACACACTCTGCTTTAGAGCAAGAAGCATGCTCTTGCTTTCTAAGAGTCTCTAATACAGCAGGAAACGTGACTGTGGTCAGAACAAAATAACGGTGTTTCCTACACATACGGACCATATCTAGGTCAACTCTTCTTCTGAAACTGATACAAACCACAGTTCCTCTAACATGCAATGCTTTCCAGTTAAGAGCAAGAAACGTGTGAGCTTTGTGAACGATATAGCTTCCTTTGAGGTGAATAGTGCCTGAGTTTCCCTGAAATGATATCTTCCTTGTAGGAAGACACAGAGCCTGGGATTTAACTCCATTTCTGAAGGGAAACACACAGCACAGTTCTCATCCATGAAACACACTCTGCTTTAGAGCAAGAAGCATGCTCTTGCTTTCTAAGAGTCTCTATACAGCAGGAAACGTGACTGTGGTCAGAACAAAATAACGGTGTTTCCTACTGTATGGACCATATCTAGGCCAACTCTTCTTCGGAAACTGATACAAACCACAGTTCCTCTAACATGCAATGCTTTCCAGTTAAGAGCGAGAAACGTGAGAGCTTTGTAAATGATGGAGCTTCCTTTGAGCTGAAAAGTGACTTAGTTTACTTGAAAATATGTCTTGCTTGTAGGAAGACACAGAGCCGGGGATTTAACTCCATTTCTGAAGGGAAACACACAGCACAGTTCTCATCCATGAAACGCACTCTGCTTTAGAGCAAGAAGCACGCTCTTGCTTTCTAAGAGTCTCTAATACAGCAGGAAACGTGACTGTGGTCAGAACAAAATAACGGTGTTTCCTACTGTATGGACCATATCTAGACCAACTCTTCTTCGGAAACTGATACAAACCACAGTTCCTCTAACATGCAATGCTTTCCAGTTAAGAGCGAGAAACATGTGAGCTTCGTGAACGATGTAGCTTCCTTTGAGCTGAAAAGTGACTGAGTTTACCTGAAAAGATGTCTTGATTGTATGAAGATACAGAGCCTGGGATTTAAATCCATTTCTGAAGGGAAACACACAGCACAGTTCTCATCCATGAAACACACTCTGCTTTAGAGCACAAAGCATGCTCTTGCTTTCTATAGTCTCTAATAGAGCCAGAAACATGAGGGTGCTCCGAACAAAATAACGGTGTTTCCTACATATACGGACCATTGCTAGTTCAACTCTGCTTCTGAAACTGATCAAAACTACAAGTCATCTAACATCCAATGCTTTTCAGATAAGAGCAAGTAACGTGTTAGCTTCGTAAAAGATTTATATTCATTTCAGCTGAAAATTGACTGCGTTTACCTGAAATGATGTAGTGGTTGTTGGAAGACACAGAGCCTGGGATTTAACTCCATTTCTGAAGGGAAACACACAGCACAGTTCTCACAAGGAATCACACTCTGCGTATAGGAAGAAGCACACTCTTGCTTTCTAGAGTCTCTAATAGTGCAGGAAACGTGAGTGTGCTCAGAACAAAAGAACGGTGTTTCCTACACATAAGGACCACATCTAGGTCAACTCTACTTCTGAAACTGATACAAATCACAGTTCCTCTAACATGCAATGCTTTCCAGTTAAGAGCGAGAAACGTGTGAGCTTCGTGAACGATGTAGCTTCCTTTGAGTTGGATAGTGACTGAGTTTACCTGAAATGATGTCTTGCTTATAGGAAGACACAGAGCCTGGAATTTAACTCCCTTTCTGAACGGAAACACACAGCACTGTATTACTCCATGAAATACACTCTGCTTTAGAGCACGAAGCATGCTCTTGCTTTCTAGAGTATCTAATAGAGCAGGAAACGTGAGTGAGGTCAGAACAAAAGAACGCTGTTTCCCACACATACGGACCATAGCTACTTCAACTCTGCTTCTGAAACTGATACAAACCACAAGTCATCTAACATCAAATGCTTTTCAGTTAAGAGTGAAAAACGTGTGAGCTTCGTGAACGATGTAGCTTCCTTTGAGCTGAATAGTGACTGAGTTTACCTGAAAAGTTATCTTGCTTTTAGGAAGACACAGAGCTTGGGATTTAACTCCATTTCTGAAGGGAAAAACACAGCACAGTTCTCTTCCATGAAACACACTCTGCTTTAGAGCAAGAAGCATTCTCTTGCTTTCTAAGAGTCTCTAAAAGAGCAGGAAACGTGACTGTGGTCAGAACAAAATAACAGTGTTTCCTACACATACGGACCATATCTAGTTCAACTCTTCTTCTGAAACTGATACAAACCACAGTTCCTCTAACATGCAATGCTTTCCAGTTAAGAGTGAGAAACTTGTGAGCTTCGTGAACCATGTAGCTTCCTTAGAGCTGAAAAGTGACATAGTTTACCTGAAAACATATCTTGCTTTTAGGAAGACACAGAGCCTGGGATTTAACTCCATTTATGAAGGGAAACACACAGCACAGTTCTCATCCATGAAACACACTCCGCTTTAGAACACGAAGCATGCTTTTGCTTTCTAAGAGTCTCTAATAGAGCAGGAAACGTGACTGTGGTCAGAACAAAATAACGGAGTTTCCTAAATATACGGACCATATCTAGGTCAACTCTGCTTCTGAAACTGATACAAACCACAAGTCATCTAACATTCAATGCTTTTCAGTTAAGAGCAAGAAACGTGTGAGCTTCGTGAACGATTTATATTCATTTGAGCTGAAAAGTGACTGCGTTTACCTGAAATGATGTCTTGCTTGTAGGAAAATACAGACCCTGGGATTTAACTCCATTTCTAAAGGGAAACACACAGCACACTTCTCATCCATGAAACACACTCTTCTTTAGAGCAAGAAGCATGCTCTTGCTTTCTATGTGTCTCTAATACAGCAGGAAACGTGACTGTGGTCAGAACAAAAGAACAGTGTTTCCTACACATACGGACCCCTGCTAGTTCAACTCTGCTTCTGAAACTGATACAAACCACAAGTCATCTAACATCCAATGCTTTTCAGTTAAGAGTGAGAAATGTGTGATCTTCGTCAACGATTTATATTCATTTGAGCTGAAAAGTGACTAAGTTTACCTGAAAAGATGTCTTGCTTGTAGGAAGACACAGAGCCGGGGATTTAACTCCATTTCTGAAGGGAAACACACAGCACAGTTCTCATCCATGAAACGCACTCTGCTTTAGAGCAAGAAGCACGCTCTTGCTTTCTAAGAGTCTCTAATACAGCAGGAAATGTGACTGTGGTCAGAACAAAATAACGGTGTTTCCTACTGTATGGACCATATCTAGACCAACTCTTCTTCGGAAACTGATACAAACCACAGTTCCTCTAACATGCAATGCTTTCCAGTTAAGAGCGAGAAACATGTGAGCTTCGTGAACGATGTAGCTTCCTTTGAGCTGAAAAGTGACTGAGTATACCTGAAAAGATGTCTTGATTGTATGAAGATACAGAGCCTGGGATTTAAATCCGTTTCTGAAGGGAAACACACAGCACAGTTCTCATCCATGAAACACACTCTGCTTTAGAGCACAAAGCATGCTCTTGCTTTCTATAGTCTCTAATAGAGCCAGAAACATGAGGGTGCTCCGAACAAAATAACGGTGTTTCCTACATATACGGACCATTACTAGTTCAACTCTGCTTCTGAAACTGATCAAAACTACAAGTCATCTAACATCCAATGCTTTTCAGATAAGAGCAAGTAACGTGTTAGCTTCGTAAAAGATTTATATTCATTTCAGCTGAAAATTGACTGCGTTTACCAGAAATAATGTAGTGCTTGTTGGAAGACACAGAGCCTGGGATTTAACTCCATTTCTGAAGGGAAACACACAGCACAGGTCTCACAAGGAATCACACTCTGCGTACAGGAAGAAGCACACTCTTGCTTTCTAGAGTCTCTAATAGTGCAGGAAACGTGAGTGTGCTCAGAACAAAAGAACGGTGTTTCCTACACATACGGACCACATCTAGGTCAACTCTACTTCTGAAACTGATACAAATCACAGTTCCTCTAACATGCAATGCTTTCCAGTTAAGAGCGAGAAACGTGTGAGCTTCGTGAACGATGTAGCTTCCTTTGAGTTGGATAGTGACTGAGTTTACCTGAAATGATGTCTTGCTTATAGGAAGACACAGAGCGTGGAATTTAACTCCCTTTCTGAACGGAAACACACAGCACTGTATTACTCCATGAAATGCACTCTGCTTTAGAGAACGAAGCATGCTCTTGCTTTCTAGAATATCTAATAGAGCAGGAAACGTGAGTGAGGTCAGAACAAAAGAACGCTGTTTCCCACACATACGGACCATAGCTACTTCAACTCTGCTTCTGAAACTGATACAAACCACAAGTTATCTAACATCAAATGCTTTTCAGTTAAGAGTGAAAAAAGTGTGAGCTTCGTGAACGATGTAGCTTTCTTTGAGCTGAATAGTGACTGAGTTTACCTGAAAAGTTATCTTGCTTTTAGGAAGACACAGAGCTTGGGATTTAACTCCATTTCTGAAGGGAAAAACACAGCACAGTTCTCATCCATGAAACACACTCTGCTTTAGAGCAAGAAGCATTCTCTTGCTTTCTAAGAGTCTGTAAAAGAGCAGGAAACGTGACTGTGGTCAGAACAAAATAACGGTGTTTCCTACACATACGGACCATATCTAGTTCAACTCTTCTTCTGAAACTGATACAAACCACAGTTCCTCTAACATGCAATGCTTTCCAGTTAAGAGTGAGAAACTTGTGAGCTTCGTGAACCATGTAGCTTCCTTAGAGCTGAAAAGTGACATAGTTTACCTGAAAACATACCTTGCTTGTAGGAAGACACAGAGCCTGGGATTTAACTCCATTTATGAAGGGAAACACACAGCACAGTTCTCATCCATGAAACACACTCTGCTTTAGAACACGAAGCATGCTCTTGCTTTCTAAGAGTCTCTAATACAGCAGGAAACGTGACTGTGGTCTCGAACAAAATAACGGAGTTTCCTAAATATACGGACCGTATCTAGGTCAACTCTGCTTCTGAAACTGATACAAACCACAAGTCATCTAACATCCAATGCTTTTCAGTTAAGAGCAAGAAACGTGTGAGCTTCGTGAACGATTTATATTCATTTGAGCTGAAAAGTGACTGCGTTTACCTGAAATGATGTCTTGCTTGTAGGAAGATACAGACCCTGGGATTTAACTCCATTTCTGAAGGGAAACACACAGCACACTTCTCATCCATGAAACACACTCTGCTTTAGAGAAAGAAGCATGCTCTTGCTTTCTATGTGTCTCTAATACAGCAGGAAACGTGACTGTGGTCAGAACAAAAGAATGGTGATTCCTACACATACGGACCCCTGCTAGTTCAACTCTGCTTCTGAAACTGATACAAACCACAAGTCATCTAACATCAAATGCTTTTCAGTTAAGAGTGAAAAAAGTGTGATCTTCGTAAACGATGTAGCTTCCTTTGAGCTGAAAAATGACTGAGTTTACCTGAAAAGATGTCTTGTTTGTAGGAAGATACAGAGCCTAGGATTTAACTCCATTTCTGAAGGAAAACACACAGCACAGTTCTCATCCATGAAACACACTCTGCTTTAGAGCACGAAGCATGCTCTTGCTTTCTAGAGTCTCTAATAGAACAGGAAACGTGAGTTAGCTCAGAACAAACGAACGGTGTTTCCTACACATACAGACCATAGCTAGTTCAACTCTGCTTCTGAGACTGATACAAACCACAAGTCATCAAACATCCAATGCTTTTCAGTTAAGAGTGAGAAACGTGTGATCTTCGTAAACGATGTAGCTTCCTTTGAGCTGAAAAATGACTGAGTTTACCTGAAAAGATGTCTTGCTTGTAGGAAGATACAGAGCCTAGGATTTAACTCCATTTCTGAAGGAAAACACACAGCACAGTTCTCATCCATGAAACACACTCTGCTTTAGAGAAAGAAGCATGCTCTTGCTTTCTATGTGTCTCTAATACAGCAGGAAACGTGACTGTGGTCAGAACAAAAGAATGGTGATTCCTACACATACGGACCCCTGCTAGTTCAACTCTGCTTCTGAAACAAATACAAACTACAAGTCATCTAACATCCAATGCTTTTCAGTTAAGAGTGAGAAACGTGTGATCTTCGTAAACGATGTAGCTTCCTTTGAGCTGAATAGTGACTGAGTTTACCTGAAAAGTTATCTTGCTTGTAGGAAGACACAGAGCTTGGGATTTAACTCCATTTCTGAAGGGAAAAACACAGCACAGTTCTCATCCATGAAACACACTCTGCTTTAGAGCAAGAAGCATTCTCTTGCTTTCTAAGAGTCTGTAAAAGAGCAGGAAACGTGACTGTGGTCAGAACAAAATAACGGTGTTTCCTACACATACGGACCATATCTAGTTCAACTCTTCTTCTGAAACTGATACAAACCACAGTTCCTCTAACATGCAATGCTTTCCAGTTAAGAGCGAGAAACGTGAGAGCTTTGTAAATGATGGAGCTTCCTTTGAGCTGAAAAGTGACTTAGTTTACTTGAAAATATGTCTTGCTTGTAGGAAGACACAGTGCCGGGGATTTAACTCCATTTCTGAAGGGAAACAAACAGCACAGTTCTCATCCATGAAACGCACTCTGCTTTAGAGCAAGAAGCACGCTCTTGCTTTCCAAGAGTCTCTAATACAGCAGGAAACGTGACTGTGGTCAGAACAAAATAACGGTGTTTCCTACTGTACGGACCATATCTAGACCAACTCTTCTTCGGAAACTGATACAAACCACAGTTCCTCTAACATGCAATGCTTTCCAGTTAAGAGCGAGAAACGTGTGAGCTTCGTGAATGATGTAGCTTCCTTTGAGCTGAAAAGTGACTGAGTTTACCTGAAAAGATGTCTTGATTGTATGAAGATACAGAGCCTGGGATTTAAATCCATTTCTGAAGGGAAACACACAGCACAGTTCTCATCCATGAAACACACTCTGCTTTAGAGCACAAAGCATGCTCTTGCTTTCTATAGTCTCTAATAGAGCCAGAAACATGAGGGTGCTCCGAACAAAATAACGGTGTTTCCTACATATACGGACCATTGCTAGTTCAACTCTGCTTCTGAAACTGATCAAAACTACAAGTCATCTAACATCCAATGCTTTTCAGATAAGAGCAAGTAACGTGTTAGCTTCGTAAAAGATTTATATTCATTTCAGCTGAAAATTGACTGCGTTTACCTGAAATGATGTAGTGCTTGTTGGAAGACACAGAGCCTGGGATTTAACTCCATTTCTGAAGGGAAACACACAGCACAGTTCTCACAAGGAATCACACTCTGCGTATAGGAAGAAGCACACTCTTGCTTTCTAGAGTCTCTAATAGTGCAGGAAACGTGAGTGTGCTCAGAACAAAAGAACGGTGTTTCCTACACATAAGGACCACATCTAGGTCAACTCTACTTCTGAAACTGATACAAATCACAGTTCCTCTAACATGCAATGCTTTCCAGTTAAGAGCGAGAAACGTGTGAGCTTCGTGAACGATGTAGCTTCCTTTGAGTTGGATAGTGACTGAGTTTACCTGAAATGATGTCTTGCTTATAGGAAGACACAGAGCCTGGAATTTAACTCCCTTTCTGAACGGAAACACACAGCACTGTATTACTCCATGAAATACACTCTGCTTTAGAGCACGAAGCATGCTCTTGCTTTCTAGAGTATCTAATAGAGCAGGAAACGTGAGTGAGGTCAGAACAAAAGAACGCTGTTTCCCACACATACGGACCATAGCTACTTCAACTCTGCTTCTGAAACTGATACAAACCACAAGTCATCTAACATCAAATGCTTTTCAGTTAAGAGTGAAAAACGTGTGAGCTTCGTGAACGATGTAGCTTCCTTTGAGCTGAATAGTGACTGAGTTTACCTGAAAAGTTATCTTGCTTGTAGGAAGACACAGAGCTTGGGATTTAACTCCATTTCTGAAGGGAAAAACACAGCACAGTTCTCATCCATGAAACACACTCTGCTTTAGAGCAAGAAGCATTCTCTTGCTTTCTAAGAGTCTGTAAAAGAGCAGGAAACGTGACTGTGGTCAGAACAAAATAACGGTGTTTCCTACACATACGGACAATATCTAGTTCAACTCTTCTTCTGAAACTGATACAAACCACAGTTCCTCTAACATGCAATGCTTTCCAGTTAAGAGTGAGAAACTTGTGAGCTTCGTGAACCACGTAGCTTCCTTAGAGCTGAAAAGTGACATAGTTTACCTGAAAACATATCTTGCTTGTAGGAAGACACAGAGCCTGGGATTTAACTCCATTTATGAAGGGAAACACACAGCACAGTTCTCATCCATGAAACACACTCTGCTTTAGAACACGAAGCATGCTCTTGCTTTCTAAGAATCTCTAATGCAGCAGGAAACGTGACTGTGGTCTCGAACAAAATAACGGAGTTTCCTAAACATACGGACCATATCTAGGTCAACTCTGCTTCTGAAACTGATACAAACCACAGTTCCTCTAACATGCAATGCTTTCCAGTTAAGAGCAAGAAACGTGTGAGCTTTGTGAACGATATAGCTTCCTTTGAGTTGAATAGTGCCTGAGTTTCCCTGAAATGATATCTTCCTTGTAGGAAGACACAGAGCCTGGGATTTAACTCCATTTCTGAAGGGAAACACACAGCACAGTTCTCATCCATGAAACACACTCTGCTTTAGAGCAAGAAGCATGCTCTTGCTTTCTAAGAGTCTCTATACAGCAGGAAACGTGACTGTGGTCAGAACAAAATAACGGTGTTTCCTACTGTATGGACCATATCTAGGCCAACTCTTCTTCGGAAACTGATACAAACCACAGTTCCTCTAACATGCAATGCTTTCCAGTTAAGAGCGAGAAACGTGAGAGCTTTGTAAATGATGGAGCTTCCTTTGAGCTGAAAAGTGACTTACTTTACTTGAAAATATGTCTTGCTTGTAGGAAGACACAGAGCCGGGGATTTAACTCCATTTCTGAAGGGAAACACACAGCACAGTTCTCATCCATGAAACGCACTCTGCTTTAGAGCAAGAAGCACGCTCTTGCTTTCTAAGAGTCTCTAATACAGCAGGAAACGTGACTGTGGTCAGAACAAAATAATGGTGTTTCCTACTGTACGGACCGTATCTAGACCAACTCTTCTTCGGAAACTGATACAAACCACAGTTCCTCTAACATGCAATGCTTTCCAGTTAAGAGCGAGAAACATGTGAGCTTCGTGAACGATGTAGCTTCCTTTGAGCTGAAAAGTGACTGAGTTTACCTGAAAAGATGTCTTGATTGTATGAAGATACAGAGCCTGGGATTTAAATCCATTTCTGAAGGGAAACACACAGCACAGTATTCATCCATGAAACACACTCTGCTTTAGAGCACAAAGCATGCTCTTGCTTTCTATAGTCTCTAATAGAGCCAGAAACATGAGGGTGCTCCGAACAAAATAACGGTGTTTCCTACATATACGGACCATTGCTAGTTCAACTCTGCTTCTGAAACTGATCAAAACTACAAGTCATCTAACATCGAATGCTTTTCAGATAAGAGCAAGTAACGTGTTAGCTTCGTAAAAGATTTATATTCATTTCAGCTGAAAATTGACTGCGTTTACCTGAAATGATGTAGTGCTTGTTGGAAGACACAGAGCCTGGGATTTAACTCCATTTCTGAAGGGAAACACACAGCACAGTTCTCACAAGGAATCACACTCTGCGTATAGGAAGAAGCACACTCTTGCTTTCTAGAGTCTCTAATAGTGCAGGAAACGTGAGTGTGCTCAGAACAAAAGAACGGTGTTTCCTACACATACGGACCACATCTAGGTCAACTCTACTTCTGAAACTGATACAAATCACAGTTCCTCTAACATGCAATGCTTTCCAGTTAAGAGCGAGAAACGTGTGAGCTTCGTGAATGATGTAGCTTCCTTTGAGTTGGATAGTGACTGAGTTTACCTGAAATGATGTCTTGCTTATAGGAAGACACAGAGCCTGGTATTTAACTCCCTTTCTGAACGGAAACACACAGCACTGTATTACTCCATGAAATACACTCTGCTTTAGAGCACGAAGCATGCTCTTGCTTTCTAGAGTATCTAATAGAGCAGGAAACGTGAGTGAGGTCAGAACAAAAGAACGCTGTTTCCCACACATACGGACCATAACTACTTCAACTCTGCTTCTGAAACTGATACAAACCACAAGTCATCTAACATCAAATGCTTTTCAGTTAAGAGTGAAAAACGTGTGAGCTTCGTGAACGATGTAGCTTCCTTTGAGCTGAATAGTGACTGAGTTTACCTGAAAAGTTATCTTGCTTTTAGGAAGACACAGAGCTTGGGATTTAACTCCATTTCTTAAGGGAAAAACACAGCACAGTTCTCATCCATGAAACACACTCTGCTTTAGAGCAAGAAGCATTCTCTTGCTTTCTAAGAGTCTCTAAAAGAGCAGGAAACGTGACTGTGGTCAGAACAAAATAACAGTGTTTCCTACACATACGGACCATATCTAGTTCAACTCTTCTTCTGAAACTGATACAAACCACAGTTCCTCTAACATGCAATGCTTTCCAGTTAAGAGTGAGAAACTTGTGAGCTTCGTGAACCATGTAGCTTCCTTAGAGCTGAAAAGTGACATAGTTTACCTGAAAACATATCTTGCTTTTAGGAAGACACAGAGCCTGGGATTTAACTCCATTTATGAAGGGAAACACACAGCACAGTTCTCATCCATGAAACACACTCCGCTTTAGAACACGAAGCATGCTTTTGCTTTCTAAGTGTCTCTAATAGAGCAGGAAACGTGACTGTGGTCAGAACAAAATAACGGAGTTTCCTAAATATACGGACCATATCTTGGTCAACTCTGCTTCTGAAACTGATACAAACCACAAGTCATCTAACATTCAATGCTTTTCAGTTAAGAGCAAGAAACTTGTGAGCTTCGTGAACGATTTATATTCATTTGAGCTGAAAAGTGACTGCGTTTACCTGAAATTATGTCTTGCTTGTAGGAAAATACAGACCCTGGGATTTAACTCCATTTCTAAAGGGAAACACACAGCACACTTCTCATCCATGAAACACACTCTTCTTTAGAGCAAGAAGCATGCTCTTGCTTTCTATGTGTCTCTAATACAGCAGGAAACGTGACTGTGGTCAGAACAAAAGAACGGTGTTTCCTACACATACGGACCCCTGCTAGTTCAACTCTGCTTCTGAAACTGATACAAACCACAAGTCATCTAACATCCAATGCTTTTCAGTTAAGAGTGAGAAATGTGTGATCTTCGTCAACGATTTATATTCATTTGAGCTGAAAAGTGACTAAGTTTACCTGAAAAGATGTCTTGCTTGTAGGAAGCCACAGAGCCTGGAATTTAACTCCATTTCTGAAGGGATACACACAGCACAGTTCTCATCCATGAAACACACTCTGCTTTAGAGAAAGAAGCATGCTCTTGCTTTCTAAGAGTCTCTAATTGAGCCAGAAACATGAGGGTGCTCCGAACAAATTAACGGTGTTTCCTACATATACGGACCATTGCTAGTTCAACTCTGCTTCTGAAACTGATCAAAACTACAAGTCATCTAACATCCAATGCTTTTCAGTTAAGAGCAAGTAACGTGTTAGCTTCGTAAAAGATTTATATTCATTTCAGCTGAAAATTGACTGCGTTTACCTGAAATGATGTTGTGCTTTTGGAAGACACAGAGCCTGGGATTTAACTCCATTTCTGAAGGAAAACACACAGCACAGTTCAAATCCATGAAACACACTCTGCTTTAGAGAAACAAGCATGCTCTTGCTTTCCAGAGTCTCTAATAGAGCCAGAAAATTGAGGGTACTCAGAACAAAAGAACGGTGTTTCCTACACATATGGATCATTGCTAGTTCAACTCTGCTTCTGAAACTGATACACACCACAGGTCCTCTAACATCCTATGCTTTACAGTTAAGAGCAAGAAACGTGTGAGCTACGTGAACCATGTAGCTTTGTTTGAGCTGAAAGGTGACTGAGTTTATGTGAAACGAAGTCTTGCTTGTAGGAAGACATAGAGCCTGTGATTTAATCCATTTCTGAAGGGAAACACACAGCACAGTTCACACGATGAAACACACTTTGCGTTTAGGAAGAAGCACGCTCTTGCTTTCTAGAGTCTCTAATAGAGCAGGAAACTTGAGTGTGCTCAGAACAAAAGAACGGTGTTTCCTACACATACAGACCACTGCTAGTTCAACTCTGCTTCTGAAACTGATACAAACCACAAGTCATCTAACATCCAATGCTTTTCAGTTAAGAGTGAGAAATGTGTGATCTTCGTCAACGATTTATATTCATTTGAGCTGAAAAGTGACTAAGTTTACCTGAAAAGATGTCTTGATTTAGGAAGCCACAGAGCCTGGAATTTAACTCCATTTCTGAAGGGAAACACACAGCACAGTTCTCATCCATGAAACACACTCTGCTTTAGAGAAAGAAGCATGCTCTTGCTTTCTAAGAGTCTCTAATACAACTGGAAACGTGACTGTGGTCAGAACAAAGTAACGGTGTTTCCTACACTTACGGACCATATCTAGGTCAACTCTTCTTCTGAAACTGATACAAACCACAGTTCCTCTAACATGCAATGCTTTCCAGTTAAGAGCGAGAAACGTGTGAGCTTCGTGAACGATGTAGCTTCCTTTGAGCTGAAAAGAGCCTGAGTTTACCTGAAAAGATGTCTTGATTGTATGAAGATACAGAGCCTGGGATTTAAATCCATTTCTGAAGGGAAACACACAGCACAGTTCTCATCCTTGAAACACACTCTGCTTTAGAGCACAAAGCATGCTCTTGCTTTCTATAGTCTCTAATTGAGCCAGAAACATGAGGGTGCTCCGAACAAATTAACGGTGTTTCCTACATATACGGACCATTGCTAGTTCAACTCTGCTTCTGAAACTGATCAAAACTACAAGTCATCTAACATCCAATGCTTTTCAGTTAAGAGCAAGTAACGTGTTAGCTTCGTAAAAGATTTATATTCATTTCAGCTGAAAATTGACTGCGTTTACCTGAAATGATGTAGTGCTTTTGGAAGACACAGAGCCTGGGATTTAACTCCATTTCTGAAGGGAAACACACAGCACAGTTCTCACAAGGAATCACACTCTGCGTATAGGAAGAAGCGCACCCTTGCTTTCTAGAGTCTCTAATAGTGCAGGAAACGTGAGTGTGCTCAGAACAAAAGAACGGTGTTTCCTACACATACGGACCAAATCTAGGTCAACTCTACTTCTGAAACTGATACAAATCACAGTTCCTCTAACATGCAATGCTTTCCAGTTCAAGCGAGAAACGTGTGAGCTTCGTGAACGATGTAGCTTCCTTTGAGTTGGATAGTGACTGAGTTTACATGAAAAGATGTCTTGCTTGTAGGACGACACAGAGCCTCGGATTTAACTACATTTATGAAGAGAAACACACAGCACAGTTCTCATCCATGAAACACACTCTGCTTTAGAGCAGGAAGCATGCTCTTGCTTTCTAAGATTCTCTAATACAGCATGAAACGTGACTGTGGTCAGAACGAAATAACGCTGTTCCCTACATATACGGACCATATCTAGTTCAACTCTTCTTCTGAAACTGATACAAACCACAAGTCATCTAACATCCATTGCTTTTCAGTTAAGAGCAAGAAACGTGTGAGCTTCGAAAACGATTTATATTCATTTGAGCTGAAAAGTGACTGCGTTTACCTGAAATGATGTCTTGCTTGTAGGAAGACACAGAGCCTGTGATTTAACTCCATTTCTGAAGGGAAACACACAGCACAGTTCTCACGAGGAAACACACTCTGCGTATAGAAAGAAGCAAGCTCTTGCTTTCTAGAGTCTCTAATAGTGCAGGAAACGTGAGTGTGCTCAGAACAAAAGAACGGTGTTTCCTACACATACGGACCACTTCTAGATCCACTCTGCTCCTGAAACTGATACAAACCGCAAGTCATCTAACATCCAATGCTTTTCATTTAAGAGTGAGAAACGTGTGATCTTTGTAAACGATGTAGCTCCCTTTGATCTTAAAAGTGACTGAGTATACCTGACAAGATGTCTTGCTTGTAGGAAGATACAGAGCCTGGAATTTAAGTCCATTTCTGAAGGGAAACACACAGCACAGTTCTCATCCATGAAACACACTCTGCTTTAGAGAAAGAAGCATGCTCTTGCTTTCTAAGAGTCTCTAATAGATCAAGAAACGTGAATGTGATCAGAATAAAATAACGGTGTTTCCTACACATTCGGACCATATCTACGTCAACTCTTCTTATGAAACTGATACAAACCACAGTTCCTCTAACATGCAATGCTTTCCAGTTAAGATCGAGAAACGTGTGAGCTTCGTGAACAATAGAGCTTCCTTTAAGGTGAATAGTGCCTGAGTTTACCTGAAAAGATGTCTTCCTTGTAGGAAGACACAGAGCCTGGGATTTAACTCCATTTCTGAGGGGAAACACACAGCACAGTTCTCATCCATGAAATACACTCTGCTTTACAGCAAGAAGCACGCTCTTGCTTTCTAAGAGTCTCTAATACAGCAGGAAACGTGAGTGTGCTCAGAACAAAGAACGGTGTTTCCTACACATACGGACCACTGCTAGATCAACTCTGCTCCTGAAACTGATACAAACCGCAAGTCATCTAACATCCAATGCTTTTCATTTAAGAGTGAGATGTGTGATTTTCGTAAACGATGTAGCTCCCTTTGAGCTGAAAAGTGACTGAGTTTACCTGACAAGATGTCTTGCTTGTAGGAAGATACAGAGCCTGGGATTTAACTCCATTACTGAATGGAAACACACAGCACCGTTCTCATCCATGAAACACACTCTGCTTTAGAGCACGACGCATGCTCTTGCTTTCTAGAGTATCTAATAGAGCAGGAAACGTGAGTGAGGTCAGAACAAAAGAATGGTGTTTCCCACACATACGGACCATAGCTAGTTCAACTCTGCTTCTGAAACTGATACAAACCACAGTTCCTCTAACATGCAATGCTTTCCAGTTAAGAGCGAGAAACGTGTGAGCTTCGTGAACGATGTAGCTTCCTTTGAGCTGAAAAGAGCCTGAGTTTACCTGAAAAGATGTCTTGATTGTATGAAGATACAGAGCCTGGGATTTAAATCCATTTCTGAAGGGAAACACACAGCACAGTTCTCATCCTTGAAACACACTCTGCTTTAGAGCACAAAGCATGCTCTTGCTTTCTATAGTCTCTAATTGAGCCAGAAACATGAGGGTGCTCCGAACAAATTAACGGTGTTTCCTACATATACGGACCATTGCTAGTTCAACTCTGCTTCTGAAACTGATCAAAACTACAAGTCATCTAACATCCAATGCTTTTCAGTTAAGAGCAAGTAACGTGTTAGCTTCGTAAAAGATTTATATTCATTTCAGCTGAAAATTGACTGCGTTTACCTGAAATGATGTAGTGCTTTTGGAAGACACAGAGCCTGGGATTTAACTCCATTTCTGAAGGGAAACACACAGCACAGTTCTCACAAGGAATCACACTCTGCGTATAGGAAGAAGCACACCCTTGCTTTCTAGAGTCTCTAATAGTGCAGGAAACGTGAGTGTGCTCAGAACAAAAGAACGGTGTTTCCTACACATACGGACCAAATCTAGGTCAACTCTACTTCTGAAACTGATACAAATCACAGTTCCTCTAACATGCAATGCTTTCCAGTTCAAGCGAGAAACGTGTGAGCTTCGTGAACGATGTAGCTTCCTTTGAGTTGGATAGTGACTGAGTTTACATGAAAAGATGTCTTGCTTGTAGGACGACACAGAGCCTCGGATTTAACTACATTTATGAAGAGAAACACACAGCACAGTTCTCATCCATGAAACACACTCTGCTTTAGAGCAGGAAGCATGCTCTTGCTTTCTAAGATTCTCTAATACAGCATGAAACGTGACTGTGGTCAGAACGAAATAACGCTGTTCCCTACATATACGGACCATATCTAGTTCAACTCTTCTTCTGAAACTGATACAAACCACAAGTCATCTAACATCCATTGCTTTTCAGTTAAGAGCAAGAAACGTGTGAGCTTCGAAAACGATTTATATTCATTTGAGCTGAAAAGTGACTGCGTTTACCTGAAATGATGTCTTGCTTGTAGGAAGACACAGAGCCTGTGATTTAACTCCATTTCTGAAGGGAAACACACAGCACAGTTCTCACGAGGAAACACACTCTGCGTATAGAAAGAAGCAAGCTCTTGCTTTCTAGAGTCTCTAATAGTGCAGGAAACGTGAGTGTGCTCAGAACAAAAGAACGGTGTTTCCTACACATACGGACCACTTCTAGATCCACTCTGCTCCTGAAACTGATACAAACCGCAAGTCATCTAACATCCAATGCTTTTCATTTAAGAGTGAGAAACGTGTGATCTTTGTAAACGATGTAGCTCCCTTTGATCTTAAAAGTGACTGAGTATACCTGACAAGATGTCTTGCTTGTAGGAAGATACAGAGCCTGGAATTTAACTCCATTTCTGAAGGGAAACACACAGCACAGTTCTCATCCATGAAACACACTCTGCTTTAGAGAAAGAAGCATGCTCTTGCTTTCTAAGAGTCTCTAATAGATCAAGAAACGTGAATGTGATCAGAATAAAATAACGGTGTTTCCTACACATTCGGACCATATCTACGTCAACTCTTCTTATGAAACTGATACAAACCACAGTTCCTCTAACATGCAATGCTTTCCAGTTAAGATCGAGAAACGTGTGAGCTTCGTGAACAATAGAGCTTCCTTTAAGGTGAATAGTGCCTGAGTTTACCTGAAAAGATGTCTTCCTTGTAGGAAGACACAGAGCCTGGGATTTAACTCCATTTCTGAGGGGAAACACACAGCACAGTTCTCATCCATGAAATACACTCTGCTTTACAGCAAGAAGCACGCTCTTGCTTTCTAAGAGTCTCTAATACAGCAGGAAACGTGAGTGTGCTCAGAACAAAGAACGGTGTTTCCTACACATACGGACCACTGCTAGATCAACTCTGCTCCTGAAACTGATACAAACCGCAAGTCATCTAACATCCAATGCTTTTCATTTAAGAGTGAGATGTGTGATTTTCGTAAACGATGTAGCTCCCTTTGAGCTGAAAAGTGACTGAGTTTACCTGACAAGATGTCTTGCTTGTAGGAAGATACAGAGCCTGGGATTTAACTCCATTACTGAATGGAAACACACAGCACCGTTCTCATCCATGAAACACACTCTGCTTTAGAGCACGACGCATGCTCTTGCTTTCTAGAGTATCTAATAGAGCAGGAAACGTGAGTGAGGTCAGAACAAAAGAATGGTGTTTCCCACACATACGGACCATAGCTAGTTCAACTCTGCTTCTGAAACTGATACAAACCACAAGTCATCTAACATCCAATGCTTTTCAGTTAAGAGCAAGAAACGTGTGACCTTCATAAACGATTTATATTCATTTGAGCTGAAAAGTGACTGCGTTTACCTGAAATGATGTCTTGCTTATAGGAAGACACAGAGCCTGGAATTTAACTCCCTTTCTGAACAGAAACACACAGCACTGCATTCCTCCATGAAGTACACTCTGCTTTAGAGCACGAAGCATGCTCTTGCTTTCTAGAGTATCTAATAGAGCAGGAAACGTGAGTGAGGTCAGAACAAAAGAACGGTGTTTCCCACACATACGGACCATAGCTACTTCAACTCTGCTTCTGAAACTGATACAAACCACAAGTCATCTAACATCAAATGCTTTTCAGTTAAGAGTGAAAAACGTGTGAGCTTCGTGAACGATGTAGCTTCCTTTGAGCTGAATAGTGACTGAGTTTACCTTAAAAGTTATCTTGCTTGTAGGAAGGCACAGAGCTTGGGATTTAACTCCATTTCTGAAGGGAAACACACAGCACAGTTCTCATCCATGAAACACACTCTGCTTTAGAGCAAGAAGCATGCTCTTGTTTTCTAAGAGTCTCTAAAAGAGCAGGAAACGTGACTGTGGTCAGAACAAAAGAATGGTGTTTCCTACACATACGGACCCCTGCTAGTTCAACCCTGCTTCTGAAACAAATACAAACCACAAGTCATCTAACATCCAATGCTTTTCAGTTAAGAGTGAGAAACGTGTGATCTTCGTAAACGATGTAGCCTCCTTTGAGCTTATAAATGACTGAGTTTACCTGAAAAGATGTCTTGCTTGTTGGAAGATACAGAGCCTGGGATTTAACTCCATTTCTGAAGGAAAACACACAGCACAGTTCTCATCCATGAAACACACTCTGCTTTAGAGCAAGAAGCATGCTCTTGCTTTCTAAGAGTCTCTAATAGAGCAGGAAACGTGACTGTGGTCAGAACAAAATAACGTTGTTTCCTACACATACGGACCATATCTAGGTCAACTCTTCTTCTGAAACTGATACAAACCACAGTTCCTCTAACATGCAATGCTTTCCAGTTAACATCGAGAAACGTGTGAGCTTCGTGAACGATATAGCTCCTTTGAGTTGAATAGTGCCTGAGTTTACCTGAAAAGATGTCTTCCGTGTAAGAAGACAAAGAGCCTGGGATTTAACTCCATTTCTGAGGGGAAACACACAGCACAGTTCTCATCCATGAAACACACTCTGCTTTAGAGCACGAAGCATGCTCTTGCTTTCTAGATTATCTATTAGAGCCAGAAAAATGAGGGTGCTCTGAACAAAATAACGGTGTTTCCTACACATATGGACCATAGCTTTTTCAACTCTGCTTCTGAAACTGATACAAACCACAAGTCATCTAACATCCAATGCTTTTCAGTAAAGAGCGAGAAACGTGTGAGCTTCATAAACAAATTATATTCATTTGAGCTGAAAAGTGACTGCGTTTACCTGAAATGATTTCTTGCTTGTAGGAAGACACGGGGCCTGGAATTTAACTCCATTTCTGGAGGGCAACACACAGCACAGTTCTCATCCATGAAAAACACTCTACTTTAGAGCAAGAAGCACTCTCTTGCTTTCTAAGTGTCTCTAATACAACGGTGACATGACTGTGGTCAGAACAAAATAACGGTGTTTCCTACACGTACGGACCATATCTAGGTCAACTCTTCTTCTGAATCTGATACAAACCACAGTTCATCTAACATGCAATGCTTTCCAGTTAAGAGTGAGAAACTTGTGAGCTTTGTGAACGATTTAGCTTCCTTAGAGCTGAGAAGTGACTTATTTTACCTGAAAACATGTCTTGCTTGTATAAAGACTCAGAGCCTGGGATTTAACTCCATTTCTGAAGAGAAACACACAGCACAGTTCTCATCCATGAAAAACACTCTGCTTTAGAGCAAGAAGCATGCTCTTGCTTTCTATGTGTCTCTAATACAGCAGGAAACGTGACTGTGGTCATAACAAAAGAACGGTGTTTCCTACACATATGGACCACTGCTAGTTCAACTCTGCTTCTGAAACTGATACAAACCACAAGTCATCTAACATCCAATGCTTTTCAGTTAAGAGTGAGAAACGTGTGATCTTCGTAAACGATGTAGCTTCCTTTGAGCTGAAAAATGACTGAGTTTACCTGAAAAGATGTCTTGCTTGTAGGAAGATACAGAGCCTGGGATTTAACTCCATTTCTGAAGGGAAACACACAGCACAGTTCTCATCCATGAAGCACACTCTGCTTAAGAGCACGAAGCATGCTCTTGCTTTCTATGTGTCTCTAATACAGCAGGAAACTTGACTCTGGTCAGAACAAAATAACGGTGTTTCCTACACATACGGACCATATCTAGGTCAACTCTTCTTCTGAATGTGATACAAACAACAGTTTCTCTAACATGGAAGCTTTCCAGTTAAGAGTGAGAAACGTGTGAGCTTCGTGAACAATATAGCTTCCTTTGAGGTGAATAGTGTCTGAGTTTACCTGAAAAGATGCCTTCCTTGTAGGAAGACACAGATCCTGGGATTTAAGTCCATTTCTGAGGGGAAACACACAGCAGAGTTCTCATCCATGAAACACACTCTGCTTTAGAGCAAGAAGCATGCTCTTGCTTTCTAAGAGACTCTAATACAGCAGGAAACGTGACTGTGGTCATAACAAAAGAACGGTGTTTCCTACACATACGGACCACTGCTAGTTCAACTCTGCTTCTGAAACTGATACAAACCACAAGTCATCTAACATCCAATGCTTTTCAGTTAAGAGTGAGAAACGTGTGATCTTCGTAAACGATGTAGCTTCCTTTGAGCTGAAAAATGACTGAGTTTACCTGAAAAGATGTCTTGCTTGTAGGAAGATACAGAGCCTGGGATTTAACTCCATTTCTGAAGGGAAACACACAGCACAGTTCTCATCCATGAAGCACACTCTGCTTTAGAGCACGAAGCATGCTCTTGCTTTCTATGTGTCTCTAATACAGCTGGAAACTTGACTCTGGTCAGAACAAAATAACGGTGTTTCCTACACATACGGACCATATCTAGGTCAACTCTTCTTCTGAATGTGATACAAACAACAGTTTCTCTAACATGGAAGCTTTCCAGTTAAGAGTGAGAAACGTGTGAGCTTCGTGAACAATATAGCTTCCTTTGAGGTGAATAGTGTCTGAGTTTACCTGAAAAGATGCCTTCCTTGTAGGAAGACACAGATCCTGGGATTTAAGTCCATTTCTGAGGGGAAACACACAGCAGAGTTCTCATCCATGAAACACACTCTGCTTTAGAGCAAGAAGCATGCTCTTGCTTTCTAAGAGTCTCTAATAAAGCAGGAAACGTGACTGTCGTCTGAACAAAATAATGGTGTTTCCTACACATACGGACCATATCTAGGTCAACTCTTCTTCTGATTTTGATACAAACCACAGTTCCTCTAACATGCAATGCTTTCCACTTAAGAGTGAGAAACTTGTGAGCTTTGTGAACGATGTTGCTTCCTTAGAGCTGAGAAGTGACTTAGTTTACCTGAAATCATGTCTTGCTTGTAGGAAGACACAGAGCCTGGGATTTAACTCCATTTCTGAAGGAAACACACAGCACAGTTCTCACGATGAAACACACTCTGCGTTTAGGAAGAAGCACGCTCTTGCTTTCTAGAGTGTCTAATAGAGCAGGAAACTTGAGTGTGCTCAGAACAAAAGAACGGTGTTTCCTACATTTACGGACCATTGCTAGTTCAACTCTGCTTCTGAAACTGATACAAACCACAAGTTATCTAACATCCAATGTTTTTCAGTTAAGAGCAAGAAACGTGTGAGCTTCGTAAACGATTTATATTCATTTGAGCTGAAAAGTGACTGCGATTATCTGAAATGATATCTTGCTTATAGGAAGACACAGAGCCTGGAATTGAACTCCATTTCTGAAGGGAAACACACAGCACCGTACTCATCCATGAAACACACTCTGCTTTAGAGCAAGAAGCATGCTCTTGCTTTCCAGAGTCTCTAATAGAGCCAGAAACTTGAGGGTACTCAGAAAAAAAGAATGGTGTTTCCTACACATACGGACCATTGCTAGTTCAACTCTGCTTCTGAAAATGATAAAAACCACAGGTCCTCTAACATCCAATGCTTTACAATTAAGAGCAAGAAACGTGTGATCTTCGTGAACAATGTACCTTTGTTTGAGATGAAAGTCGACCGAGTTTACATGAAACGAATTCTGGCTTGTTGGAAGATACAGAACCTGTGATTTAAATCCATTTCTGAAGGGAAACACACAGCACATTTCTCACGATGAAACACACTCCGCATTTTGGAGGAAGCACGCTCTTGCTTTCTAGAGTCTCTAATAGAGCAGGAAACGTGAGTGTGCTCAGAACAAAAGAACGGTGTTTCCTACACATATGGACCACTGCTAGTTCAACTCTGCTTCTGAAACTGATACAAACCACAAGTCATCTAACATCCAATGCTTTTCAGTTAAGAGTGAGAAACGTGTGATCTTCGTAATCGATTTATATTAATTTAAGCTGAAAAGTGACTGCGTTTACCTGAAATGATGTCTTGCTTGTAGGAAGACACAGAGCCTGGAATTTAACTCCCTTTCTGAAGGGAAACACACAGCACAGTTCTCATCCATGAAACACACTCTGCTTTAGAGAAAGAAGCATGCTCTTGCTTTCTAAGAGTCTCTAATAGATCAAGAAACGTGAATGTGATCAGAACAAAATAACGGTGTTT
The DNA here is from genome assembly GCA_949786405.1 of Onychomys arenicola. Lineage (NCBI taxonomy): Eukaryota > Metazoa > Chordata > Mammalia > Rodentia > Cricetidae > Onychomys > Onychomys arenicola. Next base: position 1,687,367 of record CATKUM010000037.1, on the reverse strand, counting down.
CCTACACATTCGGACCATATCTACGTCAACTCTTCTTATGAAACTGATACAAACCACAGTTCCTCTAACATGCAATGCTTTCCAGTTAAGATCGAGAAACGTGTGAGTTTCGTGAACAATAGAGCTTCCTTTAAGGTGAATAGTGCCTGAGTTTACCTGAAAAGATGTCTTCCTTGTAGGAAGACACAGAGCCTGGGATTTAACTCCATTTCTGAGGGGAAACACACAGCACAGTTCTCATCCATGAAATATACTCTGCTTTACAGCAAGAAGCACGCTCTTGCTTTCTAAGAGTCTCTAATACAGCAGGAAACGTGAGTGTGCTCAGAACAAAGAACGGTGTTTCCTACACATACGGACCACTGCTAGATCAACTCTGCTCCTGAAACTGATACAAACCGCAAGTCATCTAACATCCAATGCTTTTCATTTAAGAGTGAGATGTGTGATTTTCGTAAACGATGTAGCTCCCTTTGAGCTGAAAAGTGACTGAGTTTACCTGACAAGATGTCTTGCTTGTAGGAAGATACAGAGCCTGGGATTTAACTCCATTACTGAATGGAAACACACAGCACCGTTCTCATCCATGAAACACACTCTGCTTTAGAGCACGACGCATGCTCTTGCTTTCTAGAGTATCTAATAGAGCAGGAAACGTGAGTGAGGTCAGAACAAAAGAATGGTGTTTCCCACACATACGGACCATAGCTAGTTCAACTCTGCTTCTGAAACTGATACAAACCACAAGTCATCTAACATCCAATGCTTTTCAGTTAAGAGCAAGAAACGTGTGACCTTCATAAACGATTTATATTCATTTGAGCTGAAAAGTGACTGCGTTTACCTGAAATGATGTCTTGCTTATAGGAAGACACAGAGCCTGGAATTTAACTCCCTTTCTGAACAGAAACACACAGCACTGCATTCCTCCATGAAGTACACTCTGCTTTAGAGCACGAAGCATGCTCTTGCTTTCTAGAGTATCTAATAGAGCAGGAAACGTGAGTGAGGTCAGAACAAAAGAACGGTGTTTCCCACACATACGGACCATAGCTACTTCAACTCTGCTTCTGAAACTGATACAAACCACAAGTCATCTAACATCAAATGCTTTTCAGTTAAGAGTGAAAAACGTGTGAGCTTCGTGAACGATGTAGCTTCCTTTGAGCTGAATAGTGACTGAGTTTACCTTAAAAGTTATCTTGCTTGTAGGAAGACACAGAGCTTGGGATTTAACTCCATTTCTGAAGGGAAACACACAGCACAGTTCTCATCCATGAAACACACTCTGCTTTAGAGCAAGAAGCATGCTCTTGTTTTCTAAGAGTCTCTAAAAGAGCAGGAAACGTGACTGTGGTCAGAACAAAAGAACGGTGTTTCCTACACATACGGACCCCTGCTAGTTCAACCCTGCTTCTGAAACAAATACAAACCACAAGTCATCTAACATCCAATGCTTTTCAGTTAAGAGTGAGAAACGTGTGATCTTCGTAAACGATGTAGCCTCCTTTGAGCTTAAAAATGACTGAGTTTACCTGAAAAGATGTCTTGCTTGTTGGAAGATACAGAGCCTGGGATTTAACTCCATTTCTGAAGGAAAACACACAGCACAGTTCTCATCCATGAAACACACTCTGCTTTAGAGCAAGAAGCATGCTCTTGCTTTCTAAGAGTCTCTAATAGAGCAGGAAACGTGACTGTGGTCAGAACAAAATAACGTTGTTTCCTACACATACGGACCATATCTAGGTCAACTCTTCTTCTGAATGTGATACAAACAACAGTTTCTCTAACATGGAAGCTTTCCAGTTAAGAGTGAGAAACGTGTGAGCTTCGTGAACAATATAGCTTCCTTTGAGGTGAATAGTGTCTGAGTTTACCTGAAAAGATGCCTTCCTTGTAGGAAGACACAGATCCTGGGATTTAAGTCCATTTCTGAGGGGAAACACACAGCAGAGTTCTCATCCATGAAACTCATTCTGCTTTAGAGCAAGAAGCACGCTCTTGCTTTCTGGAGTCTCTAATACAGCAGGTAAAGTGAGTGTGCTCAGAAAAAACGAACTGTGTCCTACACATACGGACCATTGCTAGTTCAACTCTGCTTCTGAAACTGATACAAACCACAGGTCATCTAACATCCCATGCTTTTCAGTTAAGAGCGAGAAAGTTGTGAGCTTCGTGAATGATTTATATTCCTTTGAGCGAAAAGTGACTGCGTTTACCTGAAATGATGTATTGCTGTAGGAAGACACAGAGCCTGGGATTTAATTCCATTTCAGAAGAGAAACACACAGCACAGTTCTCATCCATGAAACTCACTCTGCTTTAGAGCAAGAAGCACGCTCTTGCTTTCTAGAGTCACTAATAAAGCAGGAAACATGAGTGTGCTCAGAATAAAAGAACGGTGTTTCCTACACATACGAACCATATCTAGTTCAACTCTGCTTCTGAAACTGATACAAACCACAGGTCCTCTAACATCCAAAGCTTTTCATTTAAGGGCGACAAACGTGTGAGCTTCGTGAACGATGTAGCTACATTTGAGCTGAAAAGTGACTGAATTTACCTGAAACGAAGACTTGCTTGTAGGAAGATACACAGCATGGGATTTAACTCCATTTCGGAGGGAAACACACAGCACAGTTCTCATCCATGAAACACACTCTGCTTTAGAACAAGAAGCACGCTCTTGCTTTCTAGTGTCTCTAATACAGCAGGAAACGTGAGTGTGCTCATAAAAAAAGAACGGTGTTTCCTACACATACAGACCATATCTAGTTCAACTAAGCTTGTGAAACTGATACAAAACACAGTTCCTCTAACATCCAAAGCTTTTCAGTTAAGAGCAAGAAACGTGTGAGCTATGTAAACGATGTAGCTGTGTATGAGCTGAATCGTGCGTGAGTTTACCTGAAACGAAGTCTTGCTTGTAGGAAGACACAGAGTCTGGGATTTAACTCCATTTTTGAAGGGAAACACACAGCACAGTTCTCATCCATGAAACACTTTCTGCTTTAGAGCAAGAAGCAAGCTCTTGCTTTCTAGAATCTCTAATACAGCAGGTAAAGTGAGTGTGGTCAGAACAAAAGAACGTGGTTTCCTATACATACGGAACATATCTACTTCAACTCTAATTCTGAAACTGATACAAAGCCCAGGTCCTCTAACATCCAATGATTTTCAGTTAAGAGCAAGAAACGTGTGAGCTTCGTGAATGATTTATATTCGTTTCAGCTAAAAGTGACTGCGTTTACCTGAAATAAAGTCTTTTTGTAGGAAGACACAGAGCCTGGGATTTAACTCCATTTCTGAAGGGAAACACACAGCACAGTTGTCATCCATGAAACACTATGCTTTAGAGCAAAAAGCACGCTCTTGCTTTCTAATTTCTCTAATAAAGCAGCAAACATGAGTGTGCTCAGAACAAAAGAATGGAGATTTCTACACATACGAACCATATCTAGTTCAACTCTTATTCTGAAACTGATACAAGCCACAGGTCCTTTAATATCCAATGCTTTATATTTAAGAGCGAATAACGTGTGAGCTATCTGAAAGATTTAGCTTTGTTTGAGCTGAAAATTATCTGAGTTTACATGAAAAGAAGTCATGCTTGTAGGAAGACACAGAGCCTGGGATTTAACTCCATTTCTGAAGGGAAACACACAGCACAGTTCTCATCCATGAAACTCTTTCTGCTTTATAGCAAGAAGCACGCTCTTGCTTTCTAGAGTCTCTAATAGTACAGGAAAAGTGATTGTGCTCAGACCATAAGAACGGTGTTTCCTACACACACGGACCATTGCTAGTTCAACTCTGCTTCTGAAACTGATACAAACCACAGGTTATCTAACATCCAATGCTTTTCAGTTAAGAGAGAGAAACATGTGAGCTTCGTGAATGATTTATATTCGTTTGAGCTAAAAGTGACTGTGTTTAACTGAAATAATGTCTTTTTGTAGGAAGACACAGAGCCCAGGATTTAACTCCATTTCTGAAGGGAAACACACAGCACAGTTCTCATCCATGAAACACACACTGCTTTAGAGCAAGAAGCATGCTCTTGCTTTTTGGAGTCTCTAATACAGCAGGTAAAGTGAGTGTAGTCAGAACAACAGAACGGTGTTTGCTACACATACGGACCATATCTAGTTCAACTCTGATTCTGAATCTGATTAAAAACCACAGGTCCTCTAACATCCAATTCTTTTCTGTTATGAGCGAGAAACGTGTGAGCTACGTGAACGTTGTAGTTTTGTTTGAGCTGAAAATTGACTGAGTTTACATTAAAAGAAGTCATGCTTTTTGAAGACACAGAGACTGTGATTTAACTCTATTTCTGAAGGGAAACACACAGCACAGTTCTCATCCATGAAACACACTCTGCTTAAAGCAAGAAGCACGCTCCTGCTTTCTAGAATCTCTAATAGAGCTAGAAACGTGTGTGTGCTCAGAACAAAAAAACGGTGTTTCCTACACATATGGACCATTGCTAGTTCAACGCTGCTTCTGAAACTGATACAAACCAAAGGTCCCCTAATATCCAATGCTTTACAGTTAAGAGCAAGAAATGTGTGAGCCACAGGAACGATGTAGCTTTGTTTGAGCTGAATGGTGACAGAGTTTAACTTAAACGAAGTCTTGCTTATAGGAAGACACAGATCCTGGGATTTAACTCCATTTCTGAAGGGAAATACACAGCACAGTTCTCATCCATGAAACACAGTCTGCTTTAGAGCAAGAAACACTGTTTGCTTCCTAGAGTCTTATACTGCAGGAAACATGAGTGTGCTAAGAACAAAGAACGGTGTTTCCTACACATAAAGACCATATCTAGTTCAACTCTGCTTCTGAAACAGATACAAACCACAGGTCCTCTAACATCCAATGCTTTTCAGTTTAGAGCCAGAAAGGTGTGAGGTACGTGAACTATGTAGTATTGTTTGCGCTGAAAAGTTACTGAGTTCACATGAAAAGAAGTCATGCTTGCAGGAAGACACAGAGCCTGTGATTTAACTCTATTTCTGAAGGGAAACACACAACACAGTTCTCATCCATGAAACACACTCTGCTTATAGCAAGAAGCACGCTCTTGCTTTCTAGAGTCTCTAATAGAGCAGGAAACGTGAGTGTGCTCAGAACAAAAGAACGGTGTTTCCTACACATACAGACCATTGTTAGTTCAACTCTGCTTCTGAAACTGATACAAACAACAGGTCATCTAACATCCAGTGCTTTTCAATTAAGAGCGATTAATATGTGAGCTTTGTGAATGATTCATATTTGTTTGAGCTAAAAGTGACGGCATATACCTGAAAAAATGTCTATTTGTAGGAAGACACAGAGCCTGTGATTTAACTGCATTTCTGAAAGGGAAACACACAGCACAGTTGTCATCCATGAAACACACTCTGCTTTAGAGCAAGAAACACGCTCTTTCTTTATTGAGTCTGTAATAAAGCAGGAAACATGAGTGTGCTCAGAACAAAAGAACGGTGTTTGCTACACATATGGACCATATCTAGTTCAACTCTGCTTCTGAAACTGATACAAACCACAGTTCCTGTAACATCCAATGCTTTCCTGTTAAGAATGAGAAACGTCTGAGCTTCGTGAACGATGTAGCTTCCTTTGATCTGAAAAGTGACTGAGTTTACCTGAAAAGATGTCTTGCCTGTAGGAAGACACAGAGCCTGGGATTTAACTCCATTTATGAAGGGAAACACAACGCTCTGTTCTCATCCATGAAACACACTTTGCTTTAGAGCAAGAAGAACGCTCTTGCTTTCTAGAGTGTCTAATAGAGCCAGAAACTTGAGTGTGCTCAGAACAAAAGAACGGTGTTTCCTACACCTACAGACCGTATCTATTTCAACTCTGCTTCTGAAACTGTTGCAAAACTCCAGTCCTCTAATATCCAATGCTTTACATTTAAGATCGAGAAAAGTGTTAGCTACGTAAACGATGTAGGTTTGTATGAGCTGAAACGTGAGTGAGTTTTCATGAAACGAAGTCATGCTTGTAGGAAGACACAGAGACTGCGATTTAACTCCATTTCTGAAGCGAAACACAGAGCACAGTTCTCATCCATGAAACTCATTCTGCTTTAGAGCAAGAAGCACGCTCTTGCTTTCTAGTGTCTCTAATACAGCAGGTAAAGTGAGTGTGCTCAGAAAAAACGTACTATGTCCTACACATACGGACCATTGCTAGTTCAACTCTGCTTCTGAAACTGATACAAACCACAGGTCATCTAACATCCAATGCTTTTCAGTTAAGAGCGAGAATGTTGTGAGCTTCGTGAATGATTTATATTCCTTTGAGCGAAAAGTGACTGCGTTTACCTGAAATGATGTATTGCTGTAGGAAGACACAGATCCTGGGATTTAATTCCATTTCGGAAGAGAAACACACAGCACAGTTCTCATCCATGAAACACACTCTGCTTTAGAGCAAGAAGCACGCTCTTGCTTTCTAGAGTCACTAATAAAGCAGGAAACATGAGTGTGCTCAGAATAAAAGAACGGTGTTTCCTACACATACGGACCATATCTAGTTCAACTCTGCTTCTGAAACTGATACAAACCACAGGTCCTCTAACATCCAAAGCTTTTCATTTCAGGGCGACAAACGTGTGAGCTTAGTGAACGATGTAGCTACATTTGAGCTGAAAAGTGACTGAGTTTACCTGAAACGAAGACTTGCTTATAGGATTATACACAGCATGGGATTTAACTCCATTTCGGAGGGAAACACACAGCACTGTTCTCATCCATGAAACACTCTCTGATTTAGAACAAGAAGCACGCTCTTGCTTTCTAGTGTCTCTAATACAGCAGGAAACGTGTGTGTGCTCATAAAAAAAGAACGGTGTTTCCTACACATACAGACCATATCTAGTTCAAGTCTGCTTCTGAAACTCATACAAAACACAGTTCCTCTAACATCCAAAGCTTTTCAGTTAACAGCAAGAAACGTGTGAGCTACGTAAACGATGTAGCTGTGTATGAGCTGAATCGTGCGAGAGTGTTCCTGAAACGAAGTCTTGCTTGTAGGAAGACACAGAGTCTGGGATTAAACTCCATTTCTGAAGGGAAACACACAGCACAGTTCTGATCCATGAAACACTTTCTGCTTTAGAGCAAGAAGCAAGCACTTGCTTTCTAGAATCTCTAATACAGCAGGTAAAGTGAGTGTTGTCAGAACAAAAGAACGTGGTTTCCTACACATACGGACCATATCTATTCAACTCTAATTCTGAAACTGATACAAACCACAGGTCATGTAACATCCAAAGATTTTCAGTTAAGAGCGAGAAACGTGTGAGCTTCGTGAATGATTTATATTCGTTTGAGCTAAAAGTGACTGCGTTTACCTGAAATAAAGTCTTTTTGTAGGAAGACACAGAGCCTGGGATTTAACTCCATTTCTGAAGGGAAACACACAGCACAGTTGTCATCCATGAAACACTATGCTTTAGAGCAAAAAGCACGCTCTTGCTTTCTAATTTCTCTAATAAAGCAGCAAACATGAGTGTGCTCAGAACAAAAGAATGGAGATTCCTACACATACGGACCATATCTAGTTCAACTCTTCTTCTGAAACTGATACAAGCCACAGGTCCTTTAATATCCAATGCTTTACATTTAAGAGCGAATAACGTGTGAGCTACCTGAACGATTTAGCTATGTTTGAGCTGAAAATTTACTGAGTTTACATGAAAAGAAGTCATGCTTGTAGGAAGACACAGAGCCTGGGATTTAACTCCATTACTGAAGGGAAACACACAGCACAGTTCTCATCCATGAAACGCTTTCTGCTTTATAGCAAGAAGCATGCTCGTGCTTTCTAGAGTCTCTAATAGTACAGGAAACGTGAATGTGCTCAGACCAAAAGGACGGTGTTTCCTACACACACGGACCATTGCTAGTTCAACTCTGCTTCTGAAACTGATACAAACCACAGGTTATCTAACATCCAATGCTTTTCAGTTGAGAGCGTGAAATGTGTGAGCTTCATAAATGATTTATTTTCATTTGAGCTGAAAAGTGACTGTGTTTGCCTGAAATGATGTCTTGCTTGTAGGAAGACACAGAGCCTGGAATTTAACTCCATTTCTGAAAGGAAACCCACAATACAGTTCTCATCCATGAAACACACTCTGCTTTTGCTTTCTAAGAGTCTCCAATACAGAAGGAAATGTGACTGTGGTCAGAACAAAATAACGGTGTTTCCTACACATAAGGACCGTATCTAGGTCAACTCTTCTTCTGAAGCTGATACAAAGCACAGTTCCATTAACATGCAATGCTTTCAAGTTAAGAGCGAGAAACATGGGAGCTTTGTGAACGATGTAGGTTCCTTTGAGCTTAAAAGTGACTTAGTTTACCTGAAAAGATGTCTTGCTTGTCGAAGACACAGAGCCTCTGATTTAACTCCATTTCTGAAGGGAAACACACAGCACAGTTCTCATCCATGAAACACACTCTGCTTTAGAGCAAGAAGCATTCTCTTGCTTTCCAAAGTCTCTAGTAGAGCCAGAAATTGAGGGTACTCAGAACAAAATAAATGTGTTTCCTACACATACGGGCCATTGCTAGTTCAACTTTGCTTCTGAAACTGATAGAAACCACAAGTCATCTAACATCCAATGCTTTTCAGTTGAGAGCGTGAAACGTGTGAGCTTCATAAACGATTTATTTTCATTTGAGCTGAAAAGTGACTGCGTTTACCTGAAATGATGTCTTGCTTGTAGGAAGACACAGAGGCTGGAATTTAACTATTTTCTGAAGGGAAACACACAGCACAGTTCTCATCCATGAAACGCACTCTGCTTTAGAGCAAGAAGCACACTCTTGCTTTCTAAGAGTCTCTAATACAGCAGGAAACGTGACTGTGGTCAAAACAAAATAACGGTGTTTCCTACACATAGGGACCATATCAAGGTCAACTCTTCTTCTGAACCTGATACAAACCACAGTTCCTGTATCATGCAATGCTTTCCAGTTAAGAGCGAGAAACGTGTGAGCTTTGTGAACGATGTAGATTCCTTTGAGCTGAAAAGTGAGTGAGTTTACCTGAAAAGATGTGTTGCTTGTAGGAAGACACAGAGCCTGGGATTTAACTCCATTTCTGAAGGGAAGCACACAGCACAGTTCTCATCCATGAAACACCTTTGCTTTAGAGCAAGAAGCACGCTCCTGCTTTCTAAGTGTCTCTAATACAGCAGGAAGCGTGACTGTGGTCAAAACAAAATAACGGTGTTTCCTACACATACGGACCATTGCTAGTTCAACTCTGCTTCTGAAACTGATACAAACCACAGGTCCTCTAACATCCAATGCTTTACACTTAATAGCAAGATTCGTGTGAGCTAAGTGAACAATGTAGCTTTGTTTGAGCTGAAAGGTGACTGACTTTACCTTAAATGGTATCTTGCTTGTAGGAAGACACAGAGCCTGGAATTTAACTCCATTTCTGAAGGGAAACACACAGCACAGTTCTCATCCATGAAATACACTCTGCTTTATAGCAAGAAGCACGCTCTTGCTTTCAAAAATTCTCTAATATATCAGGAAACATGACTGTGGTCAGAACAAAATAACGGTGTTTCCTACACATACGGACCATATCTAGGTCAGCTCTTCTTCTTAAACTGATACAAACCACAGTTCCTCTAACAAGCAATGCTTTCCAGTTAAAAGCGAGAAACGTGTGAGCTTCGGAAACGATTTATATTCATTAGGGCTGAAAAGTGACTGCGTTTACCTGAAATGATGTCTTGCTTGTAGGAAGACACAGAGCCTAGAATTTAACTCCATTTCTGAAGGGAAACACACAGCACAGTTCTCATACATGAAACACACTCTGCTTTAGAGCAAGAAGCACGCTCTTGCTTTCAAAAAGTCTCTAATACATCAGGAAACGTGACTGTGGTCAGAAAAAAATTAACGGTGTTTCCTACACATACAGACCATATCTAGGTCAACTCTTCTTCTGAAACTGATACAAACCACAGTTCCTCTAACAAGCAATGCTTTCAAGTTAAAAGCGAGAAACGTGTGAGCTTCTGAAACGATTTATATTCATTAGGGCTGAAAAGTGTCTGCGTTTACCTGAAATGATGTCTTGCTTGTAGGAAGACACAGAGCCTGGAATTTAACTCCATTTCTGAAGGGAAACCCACCGCACAGTTCTCATCCATGAAACACACTCTGCTTTAGAGCATGAAGCACGCTCTTGCTTTCTAAGAGTCTCTAATAGAGCACGAAACGTGACTGTGGTCAGAACAAAATAACGGTGTTTCCTACACATACAGATCGTATCTAGGTCAGCTGTTCTTCTGAAACTGATACAAAGCACAGTTCCATTAACATGCAATGCTTTCAACTTAACAGCGAGAAACATGTGAGCCTTGTGAACGATGTAGCTTCCTGTGAGCTGAAAAATGACTGCGTTTACCTGAAATGATGTCTTGCTTGTAGGAAGACATAGAGGCTGGAATTTAACTATTTTCTGAAGGGAAACACACAGCACAGTTCTCATCCATGAAACGCACTCTTCTTTACATCAAGAAGCACAGACTTACTTTCTAAGAGTCTCTAATGGAGACAGAAACTTGAGGGTACTCAGAAAAAAATAACGGTGTTTCCTACACATACGGACCATTGCTAGTTCAACTCTGCTTCTGAAACTGATACAAACCACAGGTCCTCTAACATTCAATGCTGTACACTTAATAGCAAGATTCGTGTGAGCTACGTGAACAATGTAGCTTTGTTTGAGCTGAAAAGTGACTGAGTTTACCTGAAATGATATCTTGGTTGTAGGAAGATAGCAAGCCTGTGATTTAACTCCATTTCTGAAGGGAAACACACAGCACAGTTCTCACCATGAAACACACTCTGTGTATAGGAAGAAGCACGCTCTTGCTTTCTAGAGTCTCTAATAGAGCAGGAAACGTGAGTGTGCTCAGAACAAAAGAACGGTGTTTCCTACACATATGGACCATTGCTAGTTCAACTTTGCTTCTGAAACTGATAGAAACCACAAGTCATCTAACATCCAATGCTTTTCAGTTGAGAGCGTGAAACGTGTGAGCTTCATAAACGATTTATTTTCATTTGAGCTGAAAAGTGACTGTGTTTGCCTGAAATGATGTCTTGCTTGTAGGAAGACACAGAGCCTGGAATTTAACTCCATTTCTGAAAGGAAACCCACAGCACAGTTCTCATCCATGAAACACACTCTGCTTTAGAGCAAGAAGCACGCTCTTGCTTTCTAAGAGTCTCTAATACAGAAGGAAATGTGACTGTGGTCAGAACAAAATAACGGTGTTTCCTACACATAAGGACCGTATCTAGGTCAACTCTTCTTCTGAAGCTGATAAAAGCACAGTTCCATTAACATGCAATGCTTTCAAGTTAAGAGCGAGAAACATGTGAGCTTTGTGAACGATGTAGCTTCCTTTGAGCTGAAAAGTGACTGAGTTTACCTGAAAAGATGTCTTGCTTGTAGGAAGACTCAGAGCCTGGGATTTAACTCCATTTCTGAAGGGAAACACACAGCACAGTTCTCATCCTTGAAACACACTCTGCTTAAGAGCAAGAAGCACGCTATTGCTTTCAAAAAGTCTCTAATACACCAGTAAACGTGACTGTGATCAGAACAAAAGAACGGTGTTTCCTACACATACGGACCATATCTAGGTCAACTCTTCTTTTGAAACTGATACAAGCAATCCTTTCCAGTTAAAAGCAAGAAACGTGTGAGCTTTGTGAACGATGTAGCTTCCTTTGAGCTGAAAAGTGAGTGAGTTTACCTGAAAAGATGTGTTGCTTGTAGGAAGACACAGAGCCTGGGATTTAACTCCATTTCTGAAGGGAAACACACAGCACAGTTCTCATCCATGAAACACACTCTGCTTTAGAGCAAGAAGCACGCTCCTACTTTCTAAGTGTCTCCAATACAGCAGGAAACGTGACTGTGGTCAGAACAAAATAACGGTGTTTCCTACACATACGTACCATTGCTAGTTCAACTCTGCTTCTGAAACTGCTACAAACCACAGGTCTTCTAACATCCAATGCTTTACACTTAATAGCAAGATTCGTGTGAGCTAAGTGAACAATGTAGCTTTGTTTGAGCTGAAAGTTGACTGAGTTTACCTTAAATGATATCTTGCATGTAGGAAGACACGGAGCCTGGAATTTAACTCCATTCCTGAAGGTAAACACACAGCACAGTTCTCATCCATGAAACACACTCTGCTTTAGAGCAAGAAGCACGCTCTTGCTTTCTAGGGTCTCTAATACAGCAAGTAAATTCAGTGTGGTCAGGACAAAAGAAAGGTGTTTCCTACACATACCAACCATATCTAGTTCCACTCTGCTTCTGAAACCTATAGAAACCACTGGTCCTCTAACATCCAATGCTTTTCTGTTAAATGTGAGAAACGTGTGAGCTTCGTGGACGATGTATATTTGTTTGAGGTGGAAGGTGACTGAGTTTACCTGAAACGAAGTATTGCTTGTGGTAAGACACAGAGCCTGGGATTTAACTCCATTTCTGAAGGGAAACACACAGCACAGTTCTCACCATGAAACACACTCTGTGTATAGGAAGAAGCACGCTCTTGCTTTCTAGAGTCTCTAATAGAGCAGGAAACGTGAGTGTGCTCAGAACAAAAGAACGGTGTTTCCTACACATATGGACCATTGCTAGTTCAACTTCGCTTCTGAAACTGATAGAAACCACAAGTCATCTAAGATCCAATGCTTTTCAGTTGAGAGCGTGAAATGTGTGAGCTTCATAAATGATTTATTTTCATTTGAGCTGAAAAGTGACTGTGTTTGCCTGAAATGATGTCTTGCTTGTAGGAAGACACAGAGCCTGGAATTTAACTCCATTTCTGAAAGGAAACCCACAATACAGTTCTCATCCATGAAACACACTCTGCTTTTGCTTTCTAAGAGTCTCCAATACAGAAGGAAATGTGACTGTGGTCAGAACAAAATAACGGTGTTTCCTACACATAAGGACCGTATCTAGGTCAACTCTTCTTCTGAAGCTGATACAAAGCACAGTTCCATTAACATGCAATGCTTTCAACTTAACAGTGAGAAACATGGGAGCTTCGTGAAGGATGTAGGTTCCTTTGAGCTTAAAAGTGACTTAGTTTACCTGAAAAGATGTCTTGCTTGTCGAAGACACAGAGCCTCTGATTTAACTCCATTTCTGAAGGGAAACACACAGCACAGTTCTCATCCATGAAACACACTCTGCTTTAGAGCAAGAAGCATTCTCTTGCTTTCCAAAGTCTCTAGTAGAGCCAGAAATTGAGGGTACTCAGAACAAAATAAATGTGTTTCCTACACATACGGGCCATTGCTAGTTCAACTTTGCTTCTGAAACTGATAGAAACCACAAGTCATCTAACATCCAATGCTTTTCAGTTGAGAGCGTGAAACGTGTGAGCTTCATAAACGATTTATTTTCATTTGAGCTGAAAAGTGACTGCGTTTACCTGAAATGATGTCTTGCTTGTAGGAAGACACAGAGGCTGGAATTTAACTATTTTCTGAAGGGAAACACACAGCACAGTTCTCATCCATGAAACGCACTCTGCTTTAGAGCAAGAAGCACACTCTTGCTTTCTAAGAGTCTCTAATACAGCAGGAAACGTGACTGTGGTCAAAACAAAATAACGGTGTTTCCTACACATAGGGACCATATCAAGGTCAACTCTTCTTCTGAACCTGATACAAACCACAGTTCCTGTATCATGCAATGCTTTCCAGTTAAGAGCGAGAAACGTGTGAGCTTTGTGAACGATGTAGATTCCTTTGAGCTGAAAAGTGAGTGAGATTACCTGAAAAGATGTGTTGCTTGTAGGAAGACACAGAGCCTGGGATTTAACTCCATTTCTGAAGGGAAGCACACAGCACAGTTCTCATCCATGAAACACCTTTGCTTTAGAGCAAGAAGCACGCTCCTGCTTTCTAAGTGTCTCTAATACAGCAGGAAGCGTGACTGTGGTCAAAACAAAATAACGGTGTTTCCTACACATACAGACCATTGCTAGTTCAACTCTGCTTCTGAAACTGATACAAACCACAGGTCCTCTAACATCCAATGCTTTACACTTAATAGCAAGATTCGTGTGAGCTAAGTGAACAATGTAGCTTTGTTTGAGCTGAAAGGTGACTGACTTTACCTTAAATGGTATCTTGCTTGTAGGAAGACACAGAGCCTGGAATTTAACTCCATTTCTGAAGGGAAACACACAGCACAGTTCTCATCCATGAAATACACTCTGCTTTATAGCAAGAAGCACGCTCTTGCTTTCAAAAATTCTCTAATATATCAGGAAACGTGACTGTGGTCAGAACAAAATAACGGTGTTTCCTACACATACGGACCATATCTAGGTCAACTCTTCTTCTGAAACTGATACAAACCACAGTTCCTCTAACAAGCAATGCTTTCCAGTTAAAAGCGAGAAACGTGTGAGCTTCGGAAATGATTTATATTCATTATGGCTGAAAAGTGACTGCGTTTTCCTGAAATGATGTCTTGCTTGTCGAAGACACAGAGCCTCTGATTTAACTCCATTTCTGAAGGGAAACACACAGCACAGTTCTCATCCATGAAACACACTCTGCTTTAGAGCAAGAAGCATTCTCTTGCTTTCCAAAGTCTCTAGTAGAGCCAGAAATTGAGTGTACTCAGAACAAAATAACGGTGTTTCCTACACATACGGACCATTGCTAGTTCAACTCTGCTTCTGAAACTGATACAAACCACAGGTCCTCTAACATCCAATGCTTTACACTTAATAGCAAGATTCGTGTGAGCTACGTGAACAATGTAGCTTTGTTTGAGCTGAAAGGTGACTGAGTTTTCCTGAAATGATATCTTGCTTGTAGGAAGATAGCGAGCCTGTGATTTAACTCCATTTCTGAAAGGAAACACACAGCACAGTTCTCACCATGAAACACACTCTGTGTATAGGACGAAGCAAGCTCTTGCTTTCTAGAATCTCTAATAGAGCAGGAAACGTGAGGGTGCTCAGAACAAAAGAACGGTGTTTCCTACACATACGGACCATTGCTAGTTCAACTTTGCTTCTGAAACTGATAGAAACCACAAGTCATCTAACATCCAATGCTTTTCAGTTGAGAGCGTGAAACGTGTGAGCTTCATAAACGATTTATTTTCATTTGAGCTGAAAAGTGACTGCGTTTACCTAAAATGATGTCTTGCTTGTAGGAAGACATAGAGGCTGGAATTTAACTATTTTCTGAAGGGAAACACACAGCACAGTTCTCATCCATGAAACGCACTCTGCTTTAGAGCAAGAAGCACACTCTTGCTTTCTAAGAGTCTCTAATACAGCAGGGAACGTGACTGTGGTCAGAAGAAAATAACGGTGTTTCCTACACATACAGACCATATCTAGGTCAACTCTTCTTCTGAAACTGATACAAACCACAGTTCCTCTAACAAGCAATGCTTACCAGTTAAGAGCGAGAAAAGTGTGAGCTTCGTATACGATTTATATTCCTTTGAGCTGAAAAGTTTCTGAGTTTACCTGAAAAGATATCTTGCTTGTAGGAAGACTCAGAGCTTGGGATTTAACTCCATTTCTGAAGGGAAACACACAGCACAGTTCTCATCCATGAAACACACTCGGCTTTAGAGCAAGAAGCACGCTCTTGCTCTCTAGAGACTCTAATAGAGCCAGAAACTTGATTGTGTTCAGAACAAAAGAACGGTGTTTCCTACACATATGGAACATTGCTAATTCAACTCTGCTTCTGAAACTGATACAAACCACAGGTCCTCTAACATCCAATGATTTTCACTTAAGAGAGAGAGACGTGTGAGCTTTGTGTATGATTTATATTCGTTTCAGCTAAAATTGACTGTGTTTCCCTGAAATGATGTCTTGATTGTAGGAAGACACAGAGCCTGGGATTTAACTCCATTCCTGAAGGGAAACACACAGCTCAGTTGTCATCCATGAAACACATCTGCTTTAGAGCAAGAAGCACGCTCTTGCTTTCTAGGGTCTCTAATACAGCAAGTAAATTCAGTGTGGTCAGGACAAAAGAAAGGTGTTTCCTACACATACCAACCATATCTAGTTCCACTCTGCTTCTGAAACCTATAGAAACCACAGGTCCTCTAACATCCAATGCTTTTCAGTTAAGAGTGAGAAACGTGTGAGCTTCGTGGACGATGTATGTTTGTTTGAGGAGGAAGGTGACTGAGTTTACCTGAAACGAAGTATTGCTTGTGGTAAGACACAGAGCCTTGGATTTAACTCCATTTCTGAAGGGAAACACACAGCATAGTTCTTATCCAAGAAACACAAGACACAGAGCCTTGGATTTAACTCCATTTCTGAAGGGAAACACACAGCATAGTTCTTATCCAAGAAACACACTCTGCTTTAGAGAGAGAAGCACGCTCTTGCTTTGTAGAGTCTCTAGTACAGCAGGTAAAGTGTGTGTGGTCAGAACAACAGAACGATGTGTCCTAAAAATACGTTCCATATCTAGTTCAACTCTCTTTCTGAAACTGATACAAACCACAGGTCCTCTAACATTCAATTCTTTTCTGTTAAGAGCGAGAAACGTGTGATTTACGTGAACTATGTAGTTTTGTTTGAGCTCAAAAGTGACTGAGTTTACATGAAACGAAGACATGCTTGTAGGAAGATACAGAGGCTGTGATTTAACTCCATTTCTGAAGGGAAACACACAGTACAGTTCTCATCCATGAAATACATTCTGCTTATAGCAAGAAGCTCGCTTTTGCTTTCTGGAGTCTCTAATACAGCAGGTAAAGTGAGTGTGGTCAGAACCCAGAATGGTGTTTCCTACACATATGAACCATATCTAGTTCAACTCTGCTTCTGAAACTGATAAATCACACAGGTCCTCTAACATCCAATGCTTTTCAGTTAAGAGCCAGAAACGTGTGAGCTACGTGAACGATGTAGTTTTGTTTGAGCTGAAAAGTTACTGAGTTTACATGAAAAGAAGTCATGCTTTTTGAAGACACAGAGACTGTGATTTAACTCTATTTCTGAAGGGAAACACACAGCACAGTTCTCATCCATGAAACACACTCTGCTTATAGCAAGAAGCACGCTCCTGCTTTCTAGAATCTCTAATAGAGCCAGAAACTTGTGTGTGCTCAAAACAAAAAAACGGTGTTTCCTACACATATGGACCATTGCTAGTTCAACGCTGCTTCTGAAACTGATACAAACCAAATGTCCCCTAATATCCAATGCTTTAGAGTTAAGAGCAAGAAATGTGTGAGCCAAGGAACGATGTAGCTTTGTTTGAGCATAGGTGACAGAGTTTACCTTAAACGAAGTCTTGCTTATAGGAAGACACAGATCCTGGGATTTAACTCCATTTCTGAAAGGAAATACACAGCACAGTTCTCATCCATGAAACACAGTCTGCTTTAGAGCAAGAAACACTGTTTGCTTCCTAGAGTCTTATACTGCAGGAAACGTGAGTGTGCTCAGAACAAAGAACGGTGTTTCCTACACATACAGACCATATCTAGTTCAACTCTGCTTCTGAAACTGATACAAACAACAGGTCATCTAACATCCAATGCTTTTCAATTAAGAGCGATTAACATGTGAGCTTCGTGAATGATTTATATTTGTTTGAGCTAAAAGTGACTGCATTTACCTGAAATGATGTCTTTTTGTAGGAAGACACAGAGCCTGTGATTTAACTCCATTTCTGAAAGGGAAACACACAGCACAGTTGTCATCCATAAAACACACTCTGCGTTAGAGCAAGAAACACGCTCTTGCTTTATTGAGTCTCTAATAAAGCAGGAAACATGAGTGTGCTCAGAACAAAAGAACGGTGTTTGCTACACATACGGTCCATATCTAGTTCAAGTCTTCTTCTGAATGTGATACAAGCCACAGGTACTGTAATATCCAAGCTTTACATTTAAGAGCGAATAACGTGTGAGCTACCAGAACGATTTAGCTTTGTTTGAGCTGAAAAGTTACTGAGTGTACATGAAAAGAAGTCATGCTTGTAGGAAGACACAGAGCCTGGGATTTAACTCCATTTCTGAAGGGAAACACACAGCACAGTTCTCATCCATGAAACTCTTTCTGCTTTATAGCAAGAAGCACGCTCTTGCTTTCTAGAGTCTCTAAGACAGCAGAAAATGTGGGTGTGCTCAGAACAAAAGAACGGTGTTTCCTACACATCCGGACCATATCTAGGTCAACTCTGCTTCTGAAACTGATACATCACACAGGTCCTCTAACATCCAATGCTTTTCAGTTAAGAGCCAGAAATGTGTGAGCTACGTGAACGATGTAGTTTTGTTTGAGCTGAAAAGTTACTGAGTTTACATGAAAAGAAGTCATGCTTTTTGAAGACACAGAGACTGTGATTTAACCCTATTTCTGAAGGGAAACACGCAGCACAGGTCTCATCCATGAAACACACTCTGCTTAGAGCATGAAGCACGCTCCTGCTTTCTAGAATCTCTAGTAGAGCCAGAAACTTGTGTGTGCTCAAAAAAAAAAAAAAAAAAAAACGGTGTTTCCTACACATATGGACCATTGCTAGTTCAACGCTGCTTCTGAAACTGATTCAAACCAAAGGTCCACTATTATCCAATGCTTTACAGTTAAGAGCAAGAAATGTGTGAACCACAGGAACGATGTAGCTTTGTTTGAGCTGAAAGGTGACAGAGTTTACCTTAAACGAAGTCTTGCTTATAGGAAGACATGGATCCTGGGATTTAACTCCATTTCTGAAGGGAAATACACAGCACAGTTCTCATCCAAGAAACACAGTCTGCTTTAGAGCCAGAAACACTGCTTGCTTACTAGAGTCTTATACTGCAGGAAACGTGAGTGTGCTCAGAACAAAGAACGGTGTTTCCTACACATACAGACCATATCTAGTTCAACTCTGCTTCTGAAACAGATACAAACCACAGGTCCTCTAACATCCAATGCTTTTCAGTTAAGAGCCAGAAAGGTGTGAGGTACGTGAACGATGTTGGTGTGTTTGAGCTGAAAAGTTACTGAGTTTACATGAAAAGAAGTCATGCTTGCAGGAAGACACAGAGCCTGTGATTTAACTCTATTTCTGAAGGGAAACACACAACACAGTTCTCATCCATGAAACACACTCTGCTTATAACAAGAAGCATGCTCTTGCTTTCTAGAGTCTCTAATAGAGCAGGAAACGTGAGTGTGCTCAGAACAAAAGAACGGTGTTTCCTACACATACGGACGATTGCTAGTTCAACTCTGCTTCTGAAACTGATACAAACAACAGGTCATCTAACATCCAATGCTTTTCAATTAAGAGCGATTAACATGTGAGCTTCGTGAATGATTTATATTTGTTTGAGCTAAAAGTGACTGCATTTACCTGAAATGATGTCTTTTTTTAGGAAGACACAGAGCCTGTGATTTAACTCCATTTCTGAAAGGGAAACACACAGCACAGTTGTCATCCATGAAACACACTCTGCTTTAGAGCAAGAAACACGCTCTTGCTTTATTGAGTTTCTAATAAAGCAGGAAACATGAGTGTGCTCAGAACAAAAGAATGGAGATTCCTACACATACGGACCATATCTAGTTCAACTCTTCTTCTGAAACTGATACAAGCCACAGGTCCTTTAATATCCAATGCTTTACATTTAAGAGCGAATAACGTGTGAGCTACCTGAACGATTTAGCTATGTTTGAGCTGAAAATTTACTGAGTTTACATGAAAAGAAGTCATGCTTGTAGGAAGACACAGAGCCTGGGATTTAACTCCATTTCTGAAGGAAAACACACAGCACAGTTCTCATCCATGAAACTCTTTCTGCTTTATAGCAAGAAGCACGCTCTTGCTTTCTAGAGTCTCTAATAGTACAGGAAACGTGAGTGTGCTCAGACCAAAAGAACTGTGTTTCCTACACACACGGACCGTTGCTAGTTCAACTCTGCTTCTGAAACTGATACAAACCACAGGTTATCTAACATCCAATGCTTTTCAGTTAAGAGAGAGAAACGTTTGAGCCTCGTGAATGATTTATATTCGTTTGAGCTAAAAGTGACTACATTTACCTGAAATAATGTCTTTTTGTAGGAAGACACAGAGCCTGGGATTTAACTCCATTTCTGAAGGGAAACACACAGCACAGTTCTCATCCATGAAACACACACTGCCTTAGAGCAAGAAGCACGCTCTTGCTTTCTAGAGTCTCTAATATAGCAGGTAAAGTGAGTGTAGTCAGAACAACAGAACGGTGTTTGCTACACATACGGACCATATCTAGTTCAACTCTGCTTCTGAAACTGATACAACATACAGGTCCTCTAATATCCAATGCTTTTCTGTTATGAGTGAGAAACGTGTGAGCTACATGAACGTTGTAGTTGTGTTTGAGCTGAAAATTGACTGAGTTTACATGAAAAGAAGTCATGCTTGTTGGAAGATTCAGAGGCTGTGGTTTAACTCCATTTCTGAAGGGAAACATCCAGTGCAGTTCTCATCCATGAAACACATTATGCTTATAGCAAGAAGCACGCTCTTGCTTTTTGGAACCTCTAATACAGCAGGTAAATTGAGAGTGGTCAGAACAAAAAACGGTGTTTCCTACACATACAGACCATATCTAGTTCAACTCTGCTTCTGAAACTGATACAAACCACAGGTCCTCTAACATCCAATGCTTTTCAGTTAAGAGCCAGAAATGTGTGAGCTACGTGAACGATGTAGTTTTGTTTGAGCTGAAAAATTACTGAGTTTACATGAAAAGAAGTCATGCTTTTTGAAGACACAGAGACTGTGATTTATCTCTATTTCTGAAGGGAAACACACAACACAGTTCTCATCCATGAAACACACTCTGCTTATAGCAAGAAGCACGCTCTTGCTTTCTAGAGTCTCTAATAGAGCAGGAAACGTGAGTGTGCTCAGAACCAAAGAACGGTGTTTCCTACACATACGGACCATTGCTAGTTCAACTCTGCTTCTGAAACTGATACAAACAACAGGTCATCTAACATCCAATGCTTTTCAATTAAGAGCGATTAACATGTGAGCCTCGTGAATGATTTATATTTGTTTGAGCTAAAAGTGACTGCATTTACCTGAAATGATGTCTTTTTGTAGGAAGACACAGAACCTGTGATTTAACTCCATTTCTGAAAGGGAAACACACAGCACAGTTGTCATCCATGAAACACACTCTGCTTTAGAGCAAGAAACACGCTCTTGCTTTATTGAATCTCTAATAAAACAGGAAACATGAGTGTGCTCAGAACAAAGAACGGTGTTTGCTACACATAGGGACCATATCTAGTTCAACTCTGCTTCTGAAACTGATACAAACCACAGTTCCTGTAACATCCAATGCTTTCCAGTTAAGAATGAGAAACGTCTGAGCTTCGTGAACGATGTAGCTTCCTTTGAGCTGAAAAGTGACTGAGTTTACCTGAAAAGATGTCTTGCTTGTAGGAAGACACAGAGCCTGGGATTTAACTCCATTTCTGAAGGGAAACACACAGGTCAGTTCTCATCCATGAAACACAGTCTGCTTTAGAGCAAGAAGCCCGCTCTTGCTTTCTAGAGTGTCTAATAGAGCCAGAAACTTGAGTGTGCTCAGAACAAAAGAACGGTGTTTCCTACACCTACAGACCATATCTATTTCAACTCTGCTTCTGAAACTGATACAAAACGTAAGTCCTGTAATATCCAATGTTTTACATTTAATATCGAGAAAAGTGTTAGCTACATAAACGATGTAGGTTTGTATGAGCTGAAACGTGAGACACTTTTCATGAAACGCAGTCATGCTTGTAGGAAGACACAGAGCCTTTGATTTAACTCCATTTCTGAAGGGAAACACACAGCACAGTTCTCATCCAGGAAACACATTCTGCTTTAGAGCAAGAAGCACGCTCTTGCTTTCTGGAGTTTCTAATACAGCAGGTAAAGTGAGTGTGCTCAGAAAAAACGAACTGTGTCCTACACATATGGACCATTGCTAGTTCAACTCTGCTTCTGAAACTGATACAAACCACAGGTCATCTAACATCCAATGCTTTTCAGTTAAGAGCGAGAAACATGTGAGCTCTGTGAATGATGTAGCTTCCTTTGAGCTGAAAAGTTACTGACATTACCTGATATGAAATCTGGCTTGAATGAAGACACAGAGACTGGGATTGAACTCCATTTCTGAGGGAAACACACAGCACAGTTCCCATCCATGAACCGCACTCTGCTTTAGAACAAGAAGCATGCTCTTGCTTTCTATAGTCACTAATACAGCAGGAAACGTGAGTGTGCTCAGAAAAAAGACGGTGTTTCCTACACATCTGGACCATATCAAGTTCAAATATGCTTCTGAAACTGATACAAACCACATGTCCTCTAACTTACAATGCTTGTCAGTTCAGAAGAGAAATGTGTGAGCTTCGTGAACGATGCAGGGCCTTTGAGCAGAAAAGTGACTACCCTTACCTGAAACGAAGTATTTCTTGTAGGAAGACACTGAGCCAGGGATTTAACTCCATTTCTGAAGGGAAACACACAGCACAGTTCTCATCCATGAAACACACTCTGCTTTAGAGCAATAAACACGCTCTTGCACTCTAGAGTCTCTAATACACCAGGAAACATGAGTGTACTCAGAACAAAAGAACGGTGTTTCCTACACATACCAACCATATCTAGTTCAACTCTGCTTCTGAAACTGATACAAACCACAGGTCCTCTAACATCCAATGCGTGTCAGTTAAGAAGAGAAATGTGTGAGATTCGTGATCAATGTAGGCCCTTTGAGCTGAAAAGTGAATACATTAACCTGAAACGAAGTCTTGCTTGTAAGAAGACACAGAGCCTGGGATTTAACTGCATTTCTGAAGGGAAACACACAGCACAGTTCTCATTCATGAAACACACTCTGCTTTAGAGCAAGAACCAAGCTCTTGCTTTCTGGAGTCTCTAATACAGCAGGTAAGGTGAGTGTGCTCAGAAAAAACGAACTGTGTCCTACACATACGGACCATTGCTAGTTCAACTCTGCTTCTGAAACTGATACAAACCACAGGTCATCTAACATCCAATGCTTTTCAGTTAAGAACGAGAAAGTTGTGAGCTTCGTGAATGATTAAATTCCGTTGAGCTAAAAGTGACTGCGTTTACCTGAAATGATGTCTTGCTGTTGAAAGACACAGAGCCTGGGATTTAATTCCATTTCAGAAGAGAAACACACAGCACAGTTCTCATCCATGAAACACACTCTGCTTTAGATCAAGAAGCAAGCTCTTGCTTTCTAGAATCTCTAATACAGCAGGTAAAGTGAGTGTGGTCAGAACGAAAGAACGTGGTTTCCTACACATACCTCCCATATCTAGTTCAACTCTACTTCTGAAACTTATACAAAGCCCAAGTCCTCTAACATCCAATGATTTTCAGTTAAGAGCGAGAAACGTGTGAACTTCGTGTATGATTTATATTCCTTTGAGCTAAAAGTGACTGCGTTTACCTGAAATAAAGTCTTTTTGTAGGAAGACACAGAGCCTGGGATTTAACTCCATTTCTGAAGGGAAACACACAGCACAGTTGTCATCCATGAAACACTATGCTTTAGAGCAAGAAGCACACTCTTGCTTTCTAATTTCTCTAATAAAGCAGGAAACATGAGTGTGCTCAGAACAAAAGAATTGAGATTCCTACACATACTGACCATATCTAGTTCAACTCTTCTTCTGAAACTGATATAATCCACAGGCCCTGTAATATCCAATGCTTTACATTTAAGAGGGAGTAACGTGTGAGCTACCTGAACGATTTAGCTTTGTTTGAGCTGAAAAGTTACTGAGTTTACATGAAAAGAAGTCATGCTTGTAGGAAGACACAGAGCCTGGGATTTAACTCCATTTCTGAAGGGAAACACACAGCACAGTTCTCATCCATGAAACTCTTTCTGCTTTATAGCAAGAAGCACGCTCTTGCTTACTAGAGTCTCTAATAGTACAGGAAACGTAAGTGTGCTCAGACCAAAGTAACGGTGTTTCCTACACACACGGACCGTTGCTAGTTCAACTCTGCTTCTGAAACTGATACAAACCACAGGTTATCTAACATCCAATGCTTTTCAGTTAAGAGAGAGAAACATGTGAGCTTCGTGAATGATTTATATTCGTTTGAGCTAAAAGTGACTGTGTTTAACTGAAATAATTTCTTTTTGTAGGAAGACACAGAGCCCAGGATTTAACTCCATTTCTGAAGGGAAACACACAGCACAGTTGTCATCCATGAAACACACACTGCTTTAGAGCAAGAAGCACGCTCTTGCTTTTTGGAGTCTCTAATACAGCAGGTAAAGTGAGTGTAGTCAGAACAACAGAAAGGTGTTTCCTAAGGATACATTCCATATCGAGTTCAACTCTGCTTCTGAAACTGATTACAAACCACAGGTCCTCTAACATCCAATTCTTTACTGTTATGAGCGAGAAACGTGTGAGCTACGTGAACGTTGTCGTTTTGTTTGACCTGAAAATTGACTGAGTTTACATGAAACGAATTCATGCTTGTAGGAAGATACAGAGGCTGTGATTTAACTCCATTTCTGAAGGGAAACACACAGTGCAGTTCTCATCCATGAAACACATTCTACTTATAGCAAGAAGCACGCTCTTGTTTTTTGGAGTCTCTAATACAGCATGTAAATTGAGTGTGGTCAGAACAAAAAACGGTGTTTCCTACACATATGGACCATATCTAGTTCAACTCTGCTTCTGAAACTGATACAAACCACAGGTCCTCTAATATCCAATGCTTTTCAGTTAAGAGGCAGAAACGTGTGAGCTATGTGAACGATGTAGTTTTGTTTGAGCTGAAAAGTTACTGAGTATACATGAAAAGAAGTCATACTTTTGGAATTTACAGAGCCTGTGATTTAACTCTATTACTGAAGGGAAACACAAAGCACAGTTCTCATCCATGAAACACACTCTGCTTTAGAACAAGAAGTATGCTCTTGCTTTCTAGAGTCTCTAAAACAGAAGGAAATTTGAGTGTGCTCTGACAAAAAGAACTGTGTTTCCTACACATTCGGAACATATCTAGTACAACTATGCCTCTGAAACTGATGCAAACCACAGATCCTCTCACATCCAATGCTTTTCATTTAAGAGCAAGAAACGAGTGACCTCCGCGAACTATGTAGCTTCCTTGGAGCTGAATATTTACAGGATTTACCTGAAACGAAATCTTGCTTGTAGGAAGACACTGAGCATAGGATTTAACTCCATTTCTGAGGGAAACACATAGCATAGTTCTCATTCATGACTCACAGTGTGCTTTAGAGCAAGAACCAAGCTCTTCCTTTCTAGAGTCTCTAATAGAGCAGGAAAAGTGATTGTGCTCAGAAAAAAGAAAGGTGTTCCCTACATATACGGACCATACCTAGTTCAACTGTTCTTCTGAAACTGATACAAACCACAGGTCCTCTAACATCCAATGCGTGTCATGTAAGAAGAGAAATGTGTGAGCTTCTTGATCAATGTAGGACCTTTGAGCTGGAAAGTGACTACCATTACCTGAAAGGAAGTCTTGCTTGTAGGAATACACAGAGCATGGGATTTAACTCCATTTCTGAAGGGAAACACACAGCATAGTTCTCATCCATGAAACACACTATGCTTTAGAGCAAGAAGCACGCTCTTGCTTTCTAGAGTCTCTAAAACAGAAGGAAACATGAGTGTGCTCAGACCAACAGAACTGTGTTTCCTACACATTCAGACCATATCTAGTAACACTCTGCTTCTGAAACTTATACAAACCATAGGTCCTCTAACATCCAATGCGTTTCAGTTAATAGCGAGAAACGTGTGAGCTCTGTGAATGATGTAGCTTCCTTTGAGCTCAAAAGTTACTGTGTTTTCCTGAAACGAAATCTTGCTTGTATGAAGACACAGAGCCTGGGATTGAACTCCATTTCTTAGGGAAACACAAAGCACAGTTCTCATCCATGAACCACACTCTGCTTTAGAGCATGAACCAAGCTCTTGCTTTCTAGAGTCTCTAATACAGAAGGAAACGTGAGTGTGCTCAGAAAAAGAAAGGTGTTTCCTACATATACGGACCATATCTAGTTCAACTCTGCTTCTGAAAGTGATACAAACCGCAGGTCGTCTAACATCCAAAGCTTTTCAGTTAAGGGCAACAAACGTGTGACCTTCGTGAACGATGTAGCTATATTTGAGCTGAAAAGTGAATGAGTTTACCTGAAACGAAGACTTGCTTGTAGGAAGACACAGAGCCTGCGATTTAACTGCATTTCTGAAGGGAAAAACACAGCACAGTTCTCATCCATTAGACACAATCTGCTTTAGAGTAAGATGCACGCCCTTGATTTCTAGAGTCTCTAATACAGCAGGAACCGTGAGTGTGCTCAGAACAAAAGAACAGTGTTTCCTACACATTCGGACCATATCTAGTACAACTCTGGCTCTGAAACTGATACAACCCATATGTCCTCTAATATCAAATGCATTTCAGTTCAGAGCAAGAAACGTGAGAACTCTGTGAATGATGAAGTTTCCTTTGAGCTGAAATGTTACTGCCTTTACCAGAAATGAATTCTTGCTTGTATGAAGACACAGAGCCTGGGATTGAACCCCATTTCTGAGGGAAACACAAAGCACAGTTCTCATCCATGAACCACACTCTGCTTTAGAGCAAGAAGCATGCTCTTGCTTTCTAGAGTCTCTAATACGGCAGGTAATGTGAGTGTGCTCAGAAAAAAGACGGTGTTTCCTACACATCTGGACCATATCTAGTTCAAATCTGCTTCTGAAACTGATACAATCCACAGGTCCTGTAACATCCAATGCGTGTCAGTTAAGAAGAGAAATGTGTGAGATTCGTGATCAATGTAGGTCCTTCGAGCTGAAAAGTGACTACTCTTCCCTGAAACGAATTCTTGCTTGTAGGAAGATACAGAGCCTGGAATTTAACTGCATTTCTGAAGGGAAACACACAGCACAGTTCTCATCCATGAAAAACCCAATGCTTTAGAGCATGAAGCACCCTCTTGCATTCTAGAGTCTCTAATTCAACAGGAAACGTGAGTGTACTCAGAACAAATGAATGATGTTTCCTACACATATGGACCATATCTAGTTCAACTCTGTTTCTGAAAATGATACAAAACACAGGTCCTCTAACATCCAATTCGTGTCAGTTAAGAAGAGAAATGTGTGAGATTCGTGATCAATGTAGCTCCTTTGAGGAGAAAAGTGACTATACTTTTCCTGAAACGAAGTCTTGCTTGTAGGAAGATATAGATCCTGGGATTTAAATGCAGTTCTGAAGGGAAACACACAGCACAGTTCTCATCCATGAAACACACTCTGCTTTAGAACAAGAAGTATGCTCTTGCTTTCTAGAATCTCTAAAACAGAAGGAAACATGAGTGTGCTCTGACAAAAAGAAATGAGTTTCCTACACATTCGGACCATATCTAGTACAACTCTGCCTCTGAAAGTGATACAACCCATAGGACCTCTAATATCCAATGCTTTTCAGTTCAGAGCGAGAAACGTGAGAGCTTTGTGAATGATGTAGTTTCCTTTGAACTGAAAAGTTACTGCCTTTACCAGAAATGAATTCTGGCTTGTATGAAGACACAGAGCCTGGGATTGAACTCCATTTCTGAGGGAAACACAAAGCATAGTTCTCATCCATGAACCACACTCTGCTTTAGAGCAAGAAGCATGCTCTTGCTTTCTAGAGTCTCTAATACGGCAGGAAACATGAGTGTACTCAGAACAAAAGAACGGTATTTCCAACACATACCAACCATATCTAGTTCAACTCTGCTTCTGAAACTGATACAAACCATAGATCCTCTAACATCCAATTCGTGTCAGTTAAGAAGAGAAATGTGTGAGATTCCTGATCAATGTAGGTCCTTTGAGCTGAAAAGTGACTACCCTTCCCTGAAACGAATTCTTGCTTGTAGGAAGATACAGAGCCTGGGATTTAACTGCATTTCTGAAGGGAAACACACAGCACAGTTCTCATCCATGAAAAACCCAATGCTTTAGTGCACGAAGCACCCTCTTGCATTCTAGAGTCTCTAATACAACAGGAAACGTGAGTGTACTCAGAACAAATGAATGGTGTTTCCTACACATATGGACCATATCTAGTTCAACTCTGTTTCTGAAAATGATACAAACCACAGGTCCTCTAACATCCAATTCGTGTCAGTTAAGAAGAGAAATGTGTGAGATTCGTGATCAATGTACCTCCTTTGAGCTAAAAAGAGAATACACTTACCTGAAAAGAAGTCTTGCTTGTAGGAAGACACAGAGCCTGGGATTTAACTGCATTTCTGAAGGGAAACACACAGCACAGTTCTCATCCATGAAACACCCACTGCTTTAGAGCACAAAGCACCCTCTTGCATTCTAGAGTCTCTATTACAACAGGAAACGTGAGTGTACTCAGAACAAAAGAAGGGTGTTTCCTACACATATGGGCCATATCTAGTTCAACTCTGCTTCAGAGAATGATATAAACCACAGGTCCTCTAAATTCCAATGCGTGTCAGTTAGAAGAGAAATGTGTGAGATCGTGATCAATGTAGCTCCTTTGAGGAGAAAAGTGACTATACTTTTCCTGAAACAAAGTCTTGCTTGTAGGAAGACACAGATCCTGGGATTTAAATGCAGTTCTGAAGGGAAACACACTGCACAGTTTTCATCCATGAAAGACACTCTGCTTTAGAGCGAGTAGCATGCTCTTGCTTTCCAGAGTCTCTAAAACAGAAAGAAACATGAGTGTGCTCACACCAAAAGAACTGTGTTTCCTACACATTCGGAACATACCTAGTACAACTCTGTTCTGAAACTGATGCAAAGCACAGAACCTCTATCATCCAATGCTTTTCAGTTAAGAGCAAGAAACGTGTGACCTCCGTGAACTATGTAGCTTCCTTTGAGCTGAAAAGATAATGGGTTTACCTGAAATGAAATCTTGCTTGTAGGAAGACACAGAGCATAAGATTTAACTCCATTTCTGGGGGAAACACAAAGCACAGTTCTCATCCATGAAACGCAGTGTGATTTAGAGCAAGAACCAAGCTCTTGCCTTCCAGAGTCTCTAATACAGCAGGAAAAGAGAGAGCGCTCAAAAAAAATGAACGGTGTTTCCTACATATATGAACCATATCTAGTTCAACTCTGCTTCTGAAACTGATACACACCAAAGGTCCTCTAACATCCAATGCTTTTCAGGTTGAGAGCGATAAACGTGAGAGCTCTGTGAATGATGTAGTTTCCTTTGAGCTGAAAATTTACTGCCTTTACCAGAAATGAATTATTGCTTGTATGAAGACACCATCTGAGATAGAACTCCATTTCTGAGGGAAACACAAAGCACAGTTCTCATCCATGAACCACACTCTGGTTTAGAGCAAGAAACATACTCTTGCTTTCTAGAGTCTCTAATACGGCAGGAACCATTAGTGTGCTCAGAAAAAAAGACGGTGTTTCCTACACATCCGGACCATATCTAGTTCAAATCTGCTTCTGAAACTGATACAAACCACAGGTCCTCTAACATCCAATGCTTGTCAGTTCAGAAGAGAAATGAGTGAGCTTCGCGAACGATGCAGGTCCTTTGAGCTGAAAAGTGACTAGCCTTACCTGAAACGAAGTATTGCTTGTAGGAAGACATTGAGCTGAGGATTTAACTCCATTTCTGAAGGGAAACACAAAGCACAGTTCTCATCCATGAAACACACTATGCTTTAGAGCAAGAAGCACGCTCTTGCTTTCTAGAGTCTCTAAAACAGAAGGAAACATGAGTGTGCTCAGACCAAAAGAACTGTGTTTCCTACACATTCGGACCATATCTATTACCACTTTGCTTCTGAAACTGATACAAACCATAAGTCCTCTAACATCCAATGCTTTTCAGTTAATAGCGAGAAACGTGTGAGCTCTGTGAATGATGTAGCTTCCTTTGAGCTGAAAAGTTACTGTGTTTACCTGAAGCGAAATCCTGCTTGTAGGAAGACACAGCGCCTAGGATTTAACTCCATTTATGAAGGAAACACACAGCACAGTTCTCATTCATGAAACACACTCTGCTTTAGAACAAGAACCAAGGTCTTGCTTTCTAGAGTCTCTAATACAGCAGGAAACGTGAGTGTGCTCAGAAAAAAGAAAGGTGTTCCCTACATATACGGACCATATCTAGTTCAACTCTGCTTCTGAAACTGATACAAACCACAGGTCCTCTAACATCCAATGCGTGTCATGTAAGAAGAGAAATGTGTGAGATTAGTGATCAATGTAGGTCCTTTGAGCTGAAAAGTGACTACCCTTCCCTGAAACGAAGTCTTGCTTGTAGGAAGACACAGATTCTGGGATTTAACTTCATTTCTGAAGGGAAACACCAGCATAGTTCTCATCCATGAAACACACTATGCTTTAGAGCAAGAAGCACGCTCTTGCTTTCTAGAGTCTCTAAAACAGAAGGAAACATGAGTGTGCTCTGACCAAAAGAACTGTGTTTCCTACACATTCAGACCATATCTAGTACAACTCTGCCTCTGAAAGTGATACAAACCATAGGTCCTCTAATATCCAATGCATTTCAGTTAAGAGCGAGAAACGTGAGAGCTCTGTGAATGGTGTAGCTTCCTTTGAGCTGAAAAGTTACTGCCTTTACCTGAAATGATTTCTTGCTTGTATGAAGGCACAGAGCCTGGGATTGAACTCCATTTCTGAGGGAAACACAAAGCACAGTTCTCATCCATGAACCACACTCTGCTTTAGAAAAAGAAGCATGCTCTTTCTTTCTATAGTCTCTATTACAGCAGGAAACTTGAGTGTGCTCAGAAAAAAGACGGTGTTTCCTACACTTCCGGACAATATCTAGTTCAAATCTGCTTCTGAAACTGATACAAACCACAGGTCCTCTAACATCCAATGCTTATCATTTCAGAAGAGAAATGTGTGAGCTTTGTGAACGATGTAGGTCCTTTGAGCTAAAAAGTGACTACCCTTACCTGAAACGAAATATTTCTTGTAGGAAGACACAGAGCCTGGTATTTAACTCCATTTCTGAAGGCAATAACACAGCACAGTTCTCATCCATGAAACACAGTGTGCTTTAGAACAAGATCAAAGCTCTTGCTTTCTGGAGTCTCTAATACAGCAGGAAACGTGAGTGTACACTTAAAAAAGAATGGTGTACCCTACATATGCAGGCCATACCTAGTTCAACTCTGATTCTGAAACTGACACAAACCTCAGGTCCTCTACCATCCACTGCTTTTCAGGAAAGAGCGAAAAACCTGTGAGCAGCGTGAACAATGTAGCTTCCTTTGAGCTGAAAAGTGAGTGCGTTTACATGAAATGAATTATTACATGTAGGAAGACACAGAGCCTGTGATTTAACTCCATTTCTGACGGGAAACACACAGCACAGTTCTCATCCATGAACAACTCTCTACTATAGAGCAAGAAATAAGCTCTTGCTTTCTAGTGTCTCTAATACAGCAGGAAAATTGAGTGTACTCAGAACAAAAGAACGGTGTTTCTACACATACAGACCATATCTAGTTAAACTCTGCTTCTGAAACTGATAAAAACCCCAGGTCCTCTAATATACAATGCTTTTCTATTAAGAGCGACAAACGTGTGAGCTTCGTGAAAGATGTAGCTTGCTTTGAGCTGAAAAGTGACTGCGTTTACCTGAAACAAAATCTTGCTTCTAGGAAGACACAGAGCCTGGAATTTAACTCCATTTCTGAAGGGAAACACACAGCACAGTTCAAATCCATGAAAAACACTTGCTTTAGATCAAAAACAACCTCTTGCTTTATAGTGTCTCTAATACTGCAAGAAACGTGAGTGTGCTCATAAAAAAAGAACTGTGTTTCCTACAGGTAAGCATCACATGTAGGTCAACTCTGCTTCAGAAACTGATACAAACCACAGCTCCTCTATCATCCAATGCTTGTCAGTTAAGAAGAGAAATGTGTGAGTTTGTGAACGATGCAAGTCCTTTGAGCTGAAAAGTGACTACCCTTACTTGAAAAGAAATTTTGCTTGTAGGAAGACACAGGGCATGTGATTTAACTCCATTTCTGAAGGGAAACACGAAGCATAGTTCTCAACCATGACACACACTCTGTTTTAGAGTAATAAGCACGGACTTTCTTTCTAGAATCTCTGAAACAGAAGGAAACATGAGTGTACTCAGACCAAAAGAACTGTGTTTCCCACACATTCGGATCATATCTAGTTCAACTCTGCTTCTGAAACTGATAAAAACCACAGGTCCTCTAACATCCGATGCTTTTCAATTAAGAGCGACAAACGTGAGAGCTGCTTGCACGATGTAGCTTCCTTTGAGCTCTAAACTGACTGCGTTTTCATGAAACGAATTCTTGCTTGTAGGAAGACACAGAGCGTGGGATTGAACTCCATTTCGGAAGGGAAACACTAGCACAGTTCCCATCCAAGAAAAACACTCTGCTTTAGAGAAAGAACCAAGCTGTTGCTTTCTAGATCCTCTAATACAGCAGGAAACGTGATGTGCTCAGAAAAAAAGAACTCTGTGCCCTACACATATGGACCTTATCTACTTCAACTCTGCTTCTGAAAGTGATACAAACCACAGGTCCTCTAACATCCAATGCTTTTCAGTTAAGAGCGAGAAACGTGTGAGCTTTGTGTATGATGTAGCTTCCTTTGAGCTGAAAAGTGACTGTGTTTACCTGAAACGAAGTCTTGCTTGTAGGAAGACACAGAGCCTGGGATTGAACTCCATTTCTGAGTGAAACACAAAGCACAGTTCTCATCCATGAAACACACTCTGCTTTAGAGCAAGAAAGATGCTTTTGCTTTCTAGAGTCTCTAATACAGCAGGAAACTTTAGTGTGCTCAGAAAAAAGAACGGTGTTTCCTACACATACGGACCATATCTAGTTCATCTCTGCTTCTGAAAGTGATACAAACCACAGGTCCTCTAACATCCAATGCTTCTCAGTTAATAAGAGAAATGTGTGAGCTTCATGAACGATGTAGGTCCTTTGCGCTGAAAAGTGAGTACCCTTTCCTGAAACGAAATCTTGCTTGAAGGAAGACAGAGAGCTTGGGATTTAACTCCATTTCTGAAAGAAATGCACTGCACAGTTCTCATCCATGAAACACACTCTCCTTTAGAGCAAGGAGCACGCACTTGCTTTCTAGAGTCTCTAATACAGCAGGAAAAGTGATGTGCTCTGAACAAAAGAACTGTGTGTCCTGTACATATGGACCATATCTAGTTCAACTTTGCTTCTGAAAGTGATACAAATTACAGTACTTCTAACATCCAATGCTTTTCAGTTAAGAGTGAGAAACGTGTGAGCTTCGTGAAAGATGTAGCTTGCTTTGAGCTGAAAAGTGACTGCGTTTACCTGAAACAAAGTCTTGCTTGTAGGAAGATACAGAGCCTGGGATTTAACTCCATTTCTGAAGGGAAACACACAGCACAGTTCTCATCCATGAAAAACACTCTGCTTTAGATCAAAAACCAAGCTCTTGCTTTATAGTGTCTCTAATATTGCAGGAAACGTGAGTGTGCTCAGAACAAAAGAACTCTGTTTCCTACAGGTAATGATCACATCTAGGTCAACTCTGCTTCTGAAACTGATACAAACCACAGGTCCTCTAACATCCTATGCTTGTCAGTTAAGAAGAGAAATGTCTGAGCTTCGTGAATGATGCATGTCCTTTGAGCTGAAAAGTGACTACCCTTACTTGAAAAGAAATTTTGCTTGTAGAAGACACAGAGCGTGGGATTTAACTCCCTTTCAGAAGGGAAACACACAGCACAGTTCTCATCCATGAAACACAATGTGCTTTAGAGCATGAACCAAGCTCTTGCTTTCTAGAGTCTCTAATACAGCAGGAAAAGTGAGTGTGCTCTGAAAAAAGAACATAGTATCCTACATATGCAGACAATACCTGATTCAACTCTGCTTCTGAAACTGATACAAACCACAAGTCCTCTAACCTCCAATATTTTCAGTTAAGAGTGACAAAGGTGTGAGCTGCGTGAACTATGTATCTCCTTTGAGGTGAAAAGTGACTGCGTTTACATGAAATGAATTATTGCCTGTAGGAAGACACAGAGCCTGGGATTTAACTCCATTTCTGACAGGAAACCCGCAGCACAGTTCACATCCATGAAAACACTCTGCTATAGAGCGAGACCCAAGCTCTTGATTTCTAGTGTCTATAATACAACAAGAAACATGAGTGTGCTTAGGACAAAAGAACAGTGTTTTCTACACATACGGACCATATCTAGTTCAACTCTGCTTCTGAAACTGATAAAAACCACAGGTCCTCTAACATCCAATGATTTTCATTTAAGAGCGAGAAACGTGTGAGCTTTGTGAATGATGTGGATTCGTTTGAGCTGAAAAGGGAATGCGTTTACCTTAAACGAAGTCTTGCTTGTAGGAAGACACAGAGCCTGGGATTGAACTCCATTACTGAGTGAAACACAAAGCACAGTTCTCATCCATGAAACACACTCTGCTTTAGAGCAAGAAACATGCTCTTGCTTTCTAGAGTCTCTAATACAGCAGGAAAAGTTAGTGTGCTCAGAAAAAAGAACAGTGTTTCCTACACATACGGACCATATATAGTTCATCTCTGCTTCTGAAACTGATACAAACCACAGGTGCTCTGCCATCCAATGCTTCTCAGTTCAGAAGAGAAATGTGTGAGCTTCGTGACGGATGCCGGTCCTTTGAGCTAAAAAGTGACTACCCTTAACTGAAATGAAGTATTGTTTGAAGGAAGACACAGAGCCTGGGATTTAACTCCATTTCGGAAGGGAAACACACAGAACAGTTCTCATCCATGAAACACAATGTGCTTCAGAGCAAGAACCAAGGTCTTGCTTTCTAGAGTCTCTAATACAGCAGGAAAAGTGAGTGAGCTCTGAAAAAAGAACGTGGTATTGTACATATACAGACCATACCTGATTCAACTCTGCTTCTGAAACTGATACAAACCATAGGTCCTCTAACATCCAATGCTTTTCAGGTAAGAACGACAAACGTGTGAGCTTCGTGAACGATGTAGCTTCCTTTGAGCTGAAAATGACTGCGTGTACATGAGAAGTAGTCATACTTGTAGGAAGACACTGAGCCTGGGATTTAACTCCATTTCAGAACGGGAACACACAGCAGAGTTCTCATCCAGGAAACACACCCTGATTTAGAGCAAGAATAAAGCTCTTGCTTTCTAGAGTCTCTATTACAGCAGGAAACATGAGTGTGCTCAGAGCAAAAGCATGGTGTTTTCAACACATACGGACCATATCAAGTTCAACTATGTCGGAAACAGATACAAACCATAGGTCGTCTAACGTCCAATGCTTGTCAGTTAAGAAGAGAAATGTGTGAGCTTCGTGAACATTGCAGGTCCTGTGAGCTGAAAAGTGAATACCCTTACCTGAAAAGAAATTTTGCTTGTAGGCAGACACAGAGCATGGGATTTAACTCCATTTCTGAAGGGAAACACACAGCACAGTTCTCATCCATGAAACACACTCTGCTTTAGAGTAATAAGCATGATCTTTCGTTCTAGAATCTCTAAAACAGAAGGAAACATGAGTGTGCTCAGACCAAAAGAACTGTGTTTCCCACACATTTGGACAATATCTAGTTCAACTCTTCTCCTGAAACTGATAAACACCACAAGTCCAATAACCTCCAATATTTTTAATTAAGAGTGACAAACGTCTGAGCTGCGTGAACTATGTAGCTCCTTTGAGGTGAAAAGTGACTGCATTTACATGAAATGAATTATTGCCTGTAGGAAGAAACAGAGCCTTGGATTTAACTCCACTTCTGAAGGGAAACACACAGCACAGTTCTCATCCATTAAAAACACTCTGCTATAGAGCAAGAACCAAGCTCTTGCTTTCTAGTGTCTCTAATACTGCAGGAAAAGTGAGTGTGCTCAGAAAAAAAGAACTGAATTTCCTAAACATACGGACCATATCTAGTTCAAATCTGCTTCTGAAACTGATACAAAACACAGGTCCACTAACATCCAATGCTTTTTCAGTTAAGAACGACAAACGTGTGAGCTTCGTGAGCGATGTAGCTTCCTTTGAGCTGAAAATTACTGCATTTACCTCAAACGTAGTCATGCTTGTAGGAAGACACTGAGCCTGGGATTTAACTCCATTTCTGAACGGGAACACACAGCAGAGTTCTCATCCAGGAAACACACCCTGATTTAGAGCAAGAATCAAGCTCTTGCTTTCTAGAGTCTCTAATACAGCAGGAAACTTGACTGTGCTCAGAACAAAAGAACTGTGTTTCTTAAATGTAGGGATCACATCTAGTTCAACTCTACTTCTGAAACTGATACAAACCACAGGTCCTCTAACATCCAATGCTTGTCATTTAAGAAGAGAAACGTGTGTGCTTCGTGAACGATGTAGGTCCTTGGAGCTACAAACTGACTGTGTTTACCTGAAACGAAGTCTTGCTTGTAGGAAGACACAGAGTCTGGGATTTAACACCATTTCGGAAGGGATACACACAGCCCAGTTCTCAGCCATGAAACACACTCTGCTTTAGAGTAATAAGCACGGTCTTTCTTTCTAGAAACTCTAAAACAGAAGGAAACATGAGTGTGCTAAGACCAAAAGAACTGTGTTTCCCACACATTCGGACCATATCTAGTTCAACTCTGCTTCTGAAACTGATACAAACCACAAGTCCTCTAACCTCCAATACTTTCAGTTAAGAGTGACGAAGGTGTGAGCTGCGTGAACTATATAGCTCCTTTGAGGTGAAAAGTGACTGTGTTTACATGAAACGAATTATTGCCTGTAGGAAGACACAGAGCCTGGGATTTAACTCCATTTCAGACGGGAAACACACAGCACAGTTCACATCCATGAAAAACACTCTGCTATAGAGCGAGACCTAAGCTCTTGCTTTCTAGTGTCTATAATACAACAAGAAACATGAGTGTGCTCAGAACAAAAGAACAGTGTTTTCTACACATATGGACCATATCTAGTTCAACTCTGCTTCTGAAACTGATAAAAACCACAGGTCCTCTAACATCCAATGATTTTCAGTTAAGAGCAAGAAACATGTGAGCTTTGTGAATGGTGTGGATTCGTTTGAGCTGAAAAGGGAATGCGTTTACCTGAAACGAAGTCTTGCTTGTAGGAAGACACAGAGCCTGGGATTGAACTCCATTTCTGAGTGAAACACAAAGCACAGTTCTCATCCATGAAACACACTCTGCTTTAGAGCAAGAAACATGCTCTTGCTTTCTAGAGTCTCTAATACAGCAGGAAAAGTTAGTGTGCTCAGAAAAAAGAACAGTGTTTCCTACACATACGGACCATATATAGTTCATCTCTGCTTCTGAAACTGATACAAACCACAGGCGCTCTACCATCCAATGCTTCTCAGTTCAGAAGAGAAATGTGTGAGCTTCGTGATGGATGCCGGTCCTTTGAGCTGAAAAGTGACTACCCTTAACTGAAATGAAGTATTGTTTGTAGGAAGACACAGAGCCTGGGATTTAACACCATTTCGGAAGGGAAACACACAGAACAGTTCTCATCCATGAAACAAAATGTGCTTCAGAGCAAGAACCAAACTCTTGCTTTCTAGAGTCTCTAATACAGCAGGAAAAGTGAGTGAGCTCTGAAAAAAGAACGTGGTATCCTACATATGCAGACCATACCTGATTCAACTCTGCTTCTGAAACTGATACAAACCACAGGAACTCTAACATCAAATGCTTTTCAGTTAAGAACGACAAACGTGTGAGCTTTGTGAATGATGTAGCTTCCTTTGAGCTGAAAATGACTACGTTTACATGAAAAGTTGTCATGCTTGTAGGAAGACACTGAGCCTGGGATTTAACTCCATTTCAGAACGGGAACACACAGCAGAGTTCTCATCCAGGAAACACACCCTGATTTAGAGCAAGAATCAAGCTCTTGCTTTCTAGAGTCTCTAATACAGCAGGAAACGTGAGTGTGC
This sequence comes from Onychomys arenicola, assembly GCA_949786405.1. Lineage (NCBI taxonomy): Eukaryota > Metazoa > Chordata > Mammalia > Rodentia > Cricetidae > Onychomys > Onychomys arenicola. The sequence goes on along the minus strand of CATKUM010000037.1, from coordinate 1,649,237 downwards.
TCAGAACAATAGAACTATGTTTCTTACTGTAAGGATCACATCTAGTTCAAATCTGCTACTGAAACTGAAACAAACCACAGGTCCTCTAACATCCAATGCTTGTCACTTTAGAATAGAATCGTGTGAGCTCAGTGAACGATGAAGATCCTTGGAGCTGAAAAGTGACTGTGTTTACCTGAAACGTAGTCTTGCTTGTAGGAAGACACAGAGCCTGGGATTTAACACCATTTCTGAAGGGAAACACACAGCACCGGTCTCATCCATGAAACACACTCTGCTCTAGAGCACGAATCACGCTCTTGCTTTCTAGAGTCTCTAATACAGCAGGTAACATGAGCGTGCTCAGAGCGAAAGCATGGTGTTTCCAACACATTTGGACCATATCAAGTTCAACTCTGTCGGAAACTGATACAAACCATAGGTCCTCTAACATCCAATGCTTGTCAGTTAAGAAGAGAAATGTGTGAGCTTCGTGATCGAGCAGGTCCTTTGAGCTGAAATGTGACTACCCTTAACTGAAATGAAGTATTGTTTGTAGGAAGACACAGAGCCTGGGATTTAACTCCATTTCGGATGGGAAACACACAGCACAATTCTCATCAATGAAACACAATGTGCTTCAGAGCAAGAACCAAGCTCTTGCTTTCTAGAGTCTCTAATACAGCAGGAAAAGTGAGTGAGCTCTGAAAAAAGAACGTGGTATCATACATATGCAGACCATACATGATTCAACTCTGATTCTGAAACTGATACAAACCACAGGTCCTCTAACATCCAATGCTTGTCAGTTAAGAAGAGAATCGTGTGAGCTTCGTGAACGATGTAGGTCCTTGGAGCTGAAAAGTGACTGTGTTTACCTGAAACGAAGTCTTGCTTGTAGGAAGACACAGAACCTGGGATTTAACACCATTTCTGAAGGGAAACACACAGCACAGTTCTCATCCATGAAACACACCCTGATTTAGAGCAAGAATCAAGCTCTTGCATTCTAGAGTCTCTAATACAGCAGGAAACGTGAGTGTACTCAGAACAATAGAACTGTGTTTCTTACTGTAAGGATCACATCTAGTTCAACTCTGCTTCTGAAACTGATACAAACCACAGGTCCTCTAACATCCAATGCTTGTCAGTTAAGAATAGAATCGTGTGAGCTCTGTGTATGATGTAGATCCTTGGAGCTGAAAAGTGTCTGTGTTTACCTGAAAAGTAGTCTTGCTTGTAGGAAGACACAGAGCCTGGGATTTAACTACATTTCCGAAGGGAAACACACAGAACAGTTCTCATCCATGAAACACAATGTGCTTCAGAGCAAGAACCAAGCTCTTGCTTTCTAGAGTCTCTAATACAGCCGGAAAAGTGAGTGAGCTCTGAAAAAAAAAAAAACGTGGTATCGCACATATGCAGACCATACCTGATTCAACTCTGTTTCTGAAACTGATCCAAACCACAGGTCCTCTAACATCCAATGCTTTTCAGGTAAGAATGACAAAAGTGTGAGCTTCGTGAACGATGTAGCTTCCTTTGAGCTGAAAATTCACTTGAGAAGTAGTCATGCTTGTAGGAAGACACTGATCCTGGGATTTAACTCCATTTCAGAATGGGAACACACAGCACAGTTCTCATCCATGAAACACACTCTGCTCTAGAGCACGAAGCACGCTCTTGCTTTCTAGAGTCTCTAATACAGCAGGAAACATGAGTGTGCTCAGAGCAAAAGCATGGTGTTTCCAACACATATGGACCATATAAAGTTCAACTCTGTCAGAAATTGATACAAAACATAGGTCCTCTAACATCCAATGCTTGTCAGTTAAGAAGAGAAATGTTTGAGCTTCGTGAATGAGCAGGTCCTTTGAGCTGAAAAGTGACTACCCTTACCTGAAAAGAAATTTTGCTTGTATGAAGACATAGAGCATGGGATTTACTCCATTTCTGAAGGGAAACACACAGCACAGTTCACAACCATGAAACACACTCTGATTTAGAGTAATAAGCACGGTCTTTCTTTCTAGAATCTCTAAAACAGAAAGAAACATGAGTGTGCTCAGACCAAAAGAACTGTGTTTCCCAAACATTCGGGCCATATCTAGTTCAACTCTGTTTCTGAAACTGATACAAACCACAAGTCCTCTAACCTCCAATATTTTCAGTTAAGAGTGACAAACGTGTGAGCTGCGTGAACGATGTAGCTCCTTTGAGGTGAAAAGTGACTGCGTTTACATGAAAAGAATTATTGCCTGTAGGAAGACACAGAGCCTGGTATTTAACTCCATTTCTGATGGGAAACCCACAGCACAGTTCTCATCCATGAAAAACACTCTGTTTTAGAGCAAGAAACATGCTCTTGCTTTCTAGAGTCTCTAATACAGCAGGAAACATTAGTGTGCTCAGAAAAAAGAACGGTGTTTCCTACACATACGGACCATATCTAGTTCATCTCCGCTTCTGAAACTGATACAAACCACAGATCCTCTAACATCCAATGCTTCTCAGTTCAGAAGAGAAATGTGTGAGCTTCGTGTGGATGCCGGTTCTTTGAGCTGAAAAGTGACTCCCCTACCTGAAACGAAGTATTGCTTGTAGGAAGACACAGAGCGTGGGATTTAACACCCTTTCGGAAGGGAAACACACAGCACAGTTCTCATCCATGAAACACAATGTGCTTTAGAGCAAGAACCAAGCCCTTGCTTTCTAGAGTCTCTAATACAGCAGGAAAAGTGAGTGTGCTCTGAAAAAAGAACGTAGTATCCTACATATGCAGACCATACCTGATTCAACTCTGCTTCTGAAACTGATACAAACCACAGGTCCTCTAACATCCAATGCTTTTTCAGTTAAGAACGACAAACGTGTGAGCTTCGTGAGCGATGTAGCTTCCTTTGAGCTGAAAATTACTGCATTTACCTCAAACGTAGTCATGCTTGTAGGAAGACACTGAGCCTGGGATTTAACTCCATTTCTGAACGGGAACACACAGCAGAGTTCTCATCCAGGAAACACACCCTGATTTAGAGCAAGAATCAAGCTCTTGCTTTCTAGAGTCTCTAATACAGCAGGAAACTTGACTGTGCTCAGAACAAAAGAACTGTGTTTCTTAAATGTAGGGATCACATCTAGTTCAACTCTACTTCTGAAACTGATACAAACCACAGGTCCTCTAACATCCAATGCTTGTCATTTAAGAAGAGAAACGTGTGTGCTTCGTGAACGATGTAGGTCCTTGGAGCTACAAACTGACTGTGTTTACCTGAAACGAAGTCTTGCTTGTAGGAAGACACAGAGTCTGGGATTTAACACCATTTCGGAAGGGATACACATAGCCCAGTTCTCAGCCATGAAACACACTCTGCTTTAGAGTAATAAGCACGGTCTTTCTTTCTAGAAACTCTAAAACAGAAGGAAACATGAGTGTGCTAAGACCAAAAGAACTGTGTTTCCCACACATTCGGACCATATCTAGTTCAACTCTGCTTCTGAAACTGATACAAACCACAAGTCCTCTAACCTCCAATACTTTCAGTTAAGAGTGACGAAGGTGTGAGCTGCGTGAACTATATAGCTCCTTTGAGGTGAAAAGTGACTGTGTTTACATGAAACGAATTATTGCCTGTAGGAAGACACAGAGCCTGGGATTTAACTCCATTTCAGACGGGAAACACACAGCACAGTTCACATCCATGATAAACACTCTGCTATAGAGCGAGACCTAAGCTCTTGCTTTCTAGTGTCTATAATACAACAAGAAACATGAGTGTGCTCAGAACAAAAGAACAGTGTTTTCTACACATATGGACCATATCTAGTTCAACTCTGCTTCTGAAACTGATAAAAACCACAGGTCCTCTAACATCCAATGATTTTCAGTTAAGAGCAAGAAACATGTGAGCTTTGTGAATGGTGTGGATTCGTTTGAGCTGAAAAGGGAATGCGTTTACCTGAAACGAAGTCTTGCTTGTAGGAAGACACAGAGCCTGGGATTGAACTCCATTTCTGAGTGAAACACAAAGCACAGTTCTCATCCATGAAACACACTCTGCTTTAGAGCAAGAAACATGCTCTTGCTTTCTAGAGTCTCTAATACAGCAGGAAAAGTTAGTGTGCTCAGAAAAAAGAACAGTGTTTCCTACACATACGGACCATATATAGTTCATCTCTGCTTCTGAAACTGATACAAACCACAGGCGCTCTACCATCCAATGCTTCTCAGTTCAGAAGAGAAATGTGTGAGCTTCGTGATGGATGCCGGTCCTTTGAGCTGAAAAGTGACTACCCTTAACTGAAATGAAGTATTGTTTGTAGGAAGACACAGAGCCTGGGATTTAACACCATTTCAGAAGGGAAACACACAGAACAGTTCTCATCCATGAAACAAAATGTGCTTCAGAGCAAGAACCAAACTCTTGCTTTCTAGAGTCTCTAATACAGCAGGAAAAGTGAGTGAGCTCTGAAAAAAGAACGTGGTATCCTACATATGCAGACCATACCTGATTCAACTCTGCTTCTGAAACTGATACAAACCACAGGAACTCTAACATCAAATGCTTTTCAGTTAAGAACGACAAACGTGTGAGCTTTGTGAATGATGTAGCTTCCTTTGAGCTGAAAATGACTACGTTTACATGAAAAGTTGTCATGCTTGTAGGAAGACACTGAGCCTGGGATTTAACTCCATTTCAGAACGGGAACACACAGCAGAGTTCTCATCCAGGAAACACACCCTGATTTAGAGCAAGAATCAAGCTCTTGCTTTCTAGAGTCTCTAATACAGCAGGAAACGTGAGTGTGCTCAGAACAATAGAACTATGTTTCTTACTGTAAGGATCACATCTAGTTCAAATCTGCTACTGAAACTGAAACAAACCACAGGTCCTCTAACATCCAATGCTTGTCACTTTAGAATAGAATCGTGTGAGCTCAGTGAACGATGAAGATCCTTGGAGCTGAAAAGTGACTGTGTTTACCTGAAACGTAGTCTTGCTTGTAGGAAGACACAGAGCCTGGGATTTAACACCATTTCTGAAGGGAAACACACAGCACCGGTCTCATCCATGAAACACACTCTGCTCTAGAGCACGAATCACGCTCTTGCTTTCTAGAGTCTCTAATACAGCAGGTAACATGAGCGTGCTCAGAGCGAAAGCATGGTGTTTCCAACACATTTGGACCATATCAAGTTCAACTCTGTCGGAAACTGATACAAACCATAGGTCCTCTAACATCCAATGCTTGTCAGTTAAGAAGAGAAATGTGTGAGCTTCGTGATCGAGCAGGTCCTTTGAGCTGAAATGTGACTACCCTTAACTGAAATGAAGTATTGTTTGTAGGAAGACACAGAGCCTGGGATTTAACTCCATTTCGGATGGGAAACACACAGCACAATTCTCATCCATGAAACACAATGTGCTTCAGAGCAAGAACCAAGCTCTTGCTTTCTAGAGTCTCTAATACAGCAGGAAAAGTGAGTGAGCTCTGAAAAAAGAACGTGGTATCATACATATGCAGACCATACATGATTCAACTCTGATTCTGAAACTGATACAAACCACAGGTCCTCTAACATCCAATGCTTGTCAGTTAAGAAGAGAATCGTGTGAGCTTCGTGAACGATGTAGGTCCTTGGAGCTGAAAAGTGACTGTGTTTACCTGAAACGAAGTCTTGCTTGTAGGAAGACACAGAACCTGGGATTTAACACCATTTCTGAAGGGAAACACACAGCACAGTTCTCATCCATGAAACACACCCTGATTTAGAGCAAGAATCAAGCTCTTGCATTCTAGAGTCTCTAATACAGCAGGAAACGTGAGTGTACTCAGAACAATAGAACTGTGTTTCTTACTGTAAGGATCACATCTAGTTCAACTCTGCTTCTGAAACTGATACAAACCACAGGTCCTCTAACATCCAATGCTTGTCAGTTAAGAATAGAATCGTGTGAGCTCCGTGTATGATGTAGATCCTTGGAGCTGAAAAGTGTCTGTGTTTACCTGAAAAGTAGTCTTGCTTGTAGGAAGACACAGAGCCTGGGATTTAACTACATTTCCGAAGGGAAACACACAGAACAGTTCTCATCCATGAAACACAATGTGCTTCAGAGCAAGAACCAAGCTCTTGCTTTCTAGAGTCTCTAATACAGCCGGAAAAGTGAGTGAGCTCTGAAAAAAAAAAAAAACGTGGTATCGCACATATGCAGACCATACCTGATTCAACTCTGTTTCTGAAACTGATCCAAACCACAGGTCCTCTAACATCCAATGCTTTTCAGGTAAGAATGACAAAAGTGTGAGCTTCGTGAACGATATAGCTTCCTTTGAGCTGAAAATTCACTTGAGAAGTAGTCATGCTTGTAGGAAGACACTGATCCTGGGATTTAACTCCATTTCAGAATGGGAACACACAGCACAGTTCTCATCCATGAAACACACTCTGCTCTAGAGCACGAAGCACGCTCTTGCTTTCTAGAGTCTCTAATACAGCAGGAAACATGAGTGTGCTCAGAGCAAAAGCATGGTGTTTCCAACACATATGGACCATATCAAGTTCAACTCTGTCAGAAATTGATACAAAACATAGGTCCTCTAACATCCAATGCTTGTCAGTTAAGAAGAGAAATGTTTGAGCTTCGTGAATGAGCAGGTCCTTTGAGCTGAAAAGTGACTACCCTTACCTGAAAAGAAATTTTGCTTGTATGAAGACATAGAGCATGGGATTTACTCCATTTCTGAAGGGAAACACACAGCACAGTTCACAACCATGAAACACACTCTGATTTAGAGTAATAAGCACGGTCTTTCTTTCTAGAATCTCTAAAACAGAAAGAAACATGAGTGTGCTCAGACCAAAAGAACTGTGTTTCCCAAACATTCGGGCCATATCTAGTACAACTCTGCTTCTGAAACTGATACAAACCACAAGTCCTCTAACCTCCAATATTTTCAGTTAAGAGTGACAAACGTGTGAGCTGCGTGAACGATGTAGCTCCTTTGAGGTGAAAAGTGACTGCGTTTACATGAAAAGAATTATTGCCTGTAGGAAGACACAGAGCCTGGTATTTAACTCCATTTCTGATGGGAAACCCACAGCACAGTTCTCATCCATGAAAAACACTCTGTTTTAGAGCAAGAAACATGCTCTTGCTTTCTAGAGTCTCTAATACAGCAGGAAACATTAGTGTGCTCAGAAAAAAGAACGGTGTTTCCTACACATACGGACCATATCTAGTTCATCTCCGCTTCTGAAACTGATACAAACCACAGATCCTCTAACATCCAATGCTTCTCAGTTCAGAAGAGAAATGTGTGAGCTTCGTGTGGATGCCGGTTCTTTGAGCTGAAAAGTGACTCCCCTACCTGAAACGAAGTATTGCTTGTAGGAAGACACAGAGCGTGGGATTTAACACCCTTTCGGAAGGGAAACACACAGCACAGTTCTCATCCATGAAACACAATGTGCTTTAGAGCAAGAACCAAGCCCTTGCTTTCTAGAGTCTCTAATACAGCAGGAAAAGTGAGTGTGCTCTGAAAAAAGAACGTAGTATCCTACATATGCAGACCATACCTGATTCAACTCTGCTTCTGAAACTGATACAAACCACAGGTCCTCTAACATCCAATGCTTTTTCAGTTAAGAACGACAAACGTGTGAGCTTCGTGAGCGATGTAGCTTCCTTTGAGCTGAAAATTACTGCATTTACCTCAAACGTAGTCATGCTTGTAGGAAGACACTGAGCCTGGGATTTAACTCCATTTCTGAACGGGAACACACAGCAGAGTTCTCATCCAGGAAACACACCCTGATTTAGAGCAAGAATCAAGCTCTTGCTTTCTAGAGTCTCTAATACAGCAGGAAACATGAGTGTGCTCAGAGCAAAACCATGGTGTTTTCAACACATACGGACCATATCAAGTTCAACTATGTCGGAAACTGATACAAACCATAGGTCCTCTAACGTCCAATGCTTGTCAGTTAAGAAGAGAAATGTGTGAGCTTCGTGAACGTTGCAGGTCCTGTGAGCTGAAAAGAAAATACCCTTCCCTGAAAAGAAATTTTGCTTGTAGGAAGACATAGAGCATGGGATTTAACTCCATTTCTGAAGGGAAACACACAGCACAGTTCTCATCCATGAAACACACTCTGCTTTAGAGTAATAAGCATGATCTTTCCTTCTAGAATCTCTAAAACAGAAGGAAACATGAGTGTGCTCAGACCAAAAGAACTGTGTTTCCCAAACATTTGGACAATATCTAGTTCAACTCTGCTTCTGAAACTGATAAACACCACAAGTCCAATAACCTCCAATATTTTTAATTAAGAGTGACAAACGTGTGAGCTGCGTGAACTATGTAGGTCCTTTGAGGAGAAAAGTGACTGCATTTACATGAAATGAATTATTGCCTGTAGGAAGACACAGAACCTTGGATTTAACTCCACTTCTGAAGGGAAACACACAGCACAGTGCTCATCCATTAAAAACACTCTGCTATAGAGCAAGAACCAAGCTCTGGCTTTCTAGTGTCTCTAATACTGCAGGAAAAGTGAGTGTGCTCAGAAAAATAGAACTGAATTTCCTAAACATACGGACCATATCTAGTTCAAATCTGCTTCTGAAACTGATACAAAACACAGGTCCACTAACATCCAATCCTTTTTCAGTTAAGAACGACAAACGTGTGAGCATCGTGAACGATGTAGCTTCCTTTGAGCTGAAAATTACTGCATTTACCTCAAACGTAGTCATGCTTGTAGGAAGACACTGAGCCTGGGATTTAACTCCATTTCAGAATGGGAACACACAGCAGAGTTCTCATCCAGGAAACACACCCTGATTTAGAGCAAGAATCAAGTTCTTGCTTTCTAGAGTCTCTAATACAGCAGGAAACGTAATTGTGCTCAGAACAAAAGAACTGTGTTTCTTAAATGTAAGGATCACATCTAGTTCAACTCTGCTTCTGAAACTGATACAAACCACACGTCCTCTAACATCCAATGCTTGTCATTTAAGAAGAGAAACGTGTGTGCTTCGTGAACGATGTAGATCCTTGGAGCTAAAAAGTGACTGTGTTTACCTGAAACGAAGTCTTGCTTGTAGGAAGACACAGAGCGTGGGATTTAACTCCCTTTTGGAATGGAAACACACAGCACAGTTCTCATCCATGAAACACAATGTGCTTTAGAGCAAGAACCAAGCTCTTACTTTCTAGAGTCTCTATTACAGCAGGAAAAGTGAGTGTGCTCTGAAAAAAGAACGTGGTATCCTACATATGCAGACCATACCTGATTCAACTCTGCTTCTGAAATTGATACAAACCACAGGTCCTCTAACATCCAATGCTTTTCAGTTAAGAACGACAAACGTGTGAGCTTTGTGAATGATGTAGCTTCCTTTGAGCTGTAAATGACTGCGTTTCCCTGAAACGTAGTCATGCTTGTAGGAAGACACTGAGCCTGGGATTTAACTCCATTTCAGAACGGGAACACACAGCAGAGTTGTCATCCAGGAAACACACCCTGATTTAGAGCAAGAATCAAGCTCTTGCTTTCTAGAGTCTCTAATACAGCAGGAAACATGAGTGTGCTCAGAGCAAAAGCATGGTGTTTTCAACACATACGGACCATATCAAGTTCAACTATGTTGGAAACTGATAGAAACCATAGGTCCTCTAACATCCAATGCTTGTCAGTTAAGAAGAGAAATGTGTGAGCTTCGTGAACGATGCAGGTCCTTTGAGCTGAAATGTGACTACCCTTAACTGAAAACAAATTTTGCTTCTAGAAAGACACAGAGCCTGGGATTTAACTCCACTTCTGAAGGGAAACACACAGCACAGTTCTCATCCATGAAAAACACTCTGCATTAGATAAAATACCAAGCTCTTGCTTTATAGTGTCTATAATACTGCAGGAAACGTGAGTGTGCTCAGAACTATAGAACTGTGTTTCCTACAGGTAAGGATCACATCTAGGTCAACTCTGCTTCTGACACTGATACAAACCACAGGTCCTCTAACATCCAATGCTTGTCAGTTAAGAAGAGAAATGTGTGAGCTTCGTGAATGACGCAGGTCCTTTGAGCTGAAAAGTGCCTACCCTTACCTGAAAACAAATTTTGCTTGTAGGAAGACACAGAGCATGGGATTTAACTCCATTTCTGAAGGGAAACACACAGCACAGTTCTCAACCATGAAACACACTCTGCTTTAGAGTAATAAGCACGGTCTTTCTTTCTAGAATCTCTAAAACAGAAGGAAACATGAGTGTGCTCAGACCAAAAGAACTGTGTTCCCCAAACATTAGGACCATATCTAGTTCAACTCTGCTTCTGAAACTGATAAAAACCACAGGTCCTCTAACATCCGATGCTTTTCAATTAAGAGCCTCAAACGTGTGAGCTGCTTGAACAATGTAGCTTCCTTTGAGCTCTAAAGTGACTGCGTTTCCATGAAACGAATTCTTGATTGTAGGAAGACACAGAGCCTGGGATTTAACTCCGTTTCGGAAGGGAAACACTAGCACAGTTCTCATCCAAGAAAAACACACTGCTTTAGAGCAAAAACCAAGCTGTTGCTTTCTAGAGTGTCTAATACAGCAGAAAACATTAGTGTGCTCAGAAAAAAGAACGGTGTTTCCTACAAATATGGACCATATCTAGTTCATCTCTGCTTCTGAAACTGATACAAACCACAGGTCCTCTAACATCGAATGCTTCTCAGTTCAGAAGAGAAATGTGTGAGCTTCGTGTGGATGCCGGTCCTTTGAGCTGAAAAGTGACTACCCTTTCCTTAAACGAAATATTGCTTGTAGGAAGACACAGAGCGTGGGATTTAACTCCCTTTCGGAAGGGAAACACACAGCACAGTTCTCATCCATGAAACACAATGTGCTTTAGAGCAAGAACCAAGCTCTTGCTTTCTAGAGTCTCTATTACAGCAGGAAAAGTGAGTGTGCTCTGAAAAAAGAACGTGGTATCCTACATATGCAGACCATACCTGATTCAACTCTGCTTCTGAAATTGATACAAACCACAGGTCCTCTAACATCCAATGCTTTTCAGTTAAGAACGACAAACGTGTGAGCTTTGTGAATGATGTAGCTTCCTTTGAGCTGAAAATGACTGCGTTTCCCTGAAACGTAGTCATGCTTGTAGGAAGACACTGAGCCTGGGATTTAACTCCATTTCAGAACGGGAACACACAGCAGAGTTCTCATCCAGGAAACACACCCTGATTTAGAGCAAGAATCAAGCTCTTGCTTTCTAGAGTCTCTAATACAGCAGGAAACATGAGTGTGCTCAGAGCAAAAGCATGGTGTATTCAACACATACGGACCATATCAAGTTCAACTATGTTGGAAACTGATACAAACCATAGGTCCTCTAACATCCAATGCTTGTCAGTTAAGAAGAGAAATGTGTGAGCTTCGTGAACGATGCAGGTCCTTTGAGCTGAAAAGTGACTACCCTTACCTGAAAACAAATTTTGCTTGTAGGAAGACACAGAGCATGGGATTTAACTCCATTTCTGAAGGGAAACACACAGTACAGTTCTCATCCATGAAACACACTCTGCTTTAGAGTAATAAGCACGGTCTTTCTTTCTAGAATCTCTAAAACAGAAGGAAACATGAGTGTGCTCAGACCACAAGAACTGTGTTTCCCACACATTCGGACCATATCTAGTTCAACTCTGCTTCTGAAACTGATACAAACCACAAGTCCAATAACCTCCAGTATTTTCAGTTAAGAGTGACAAACGTGTGAGCTGCGTGAACTTTGTAGCTCCTTTGAGGTGAAAAGTGACTGCATTTACATGAAATGAATTATTGCCTGTAGGAAGACACAGAGCCTGGGATTTAACTCCACTTCTGAAGGGAAACACACAGCACAGTTCTCATCCATGAAAAACACTCTGCTCTAGAGCAAGAACCAAGCTCTTGCTTTCTAGTGTCTCTAATACTGCAGGAAAAGCGAGTGTGCTCTGAACAAAAGAACTGTGTGTCCTGCACATATGGGCCATATCTAGTTCAACTCTGCTTCTGAAATTGATACAAATTACAGGTCTTCTAACATCCAATGCTTTTCAGTTAAGAGCGAGAAACGTGTTAGCTTCGTGAAAGACGTAGCTTGCTTTGAGCTGAAAAGTGACTGCGTTTACCTGAAACAATGTCTTGCTTGTAGGAAGACACAGAGCCTGGGATTTAACTCCATTTCTGAAGGGAAACACACAGCACAGTTCTCATCAATGAAACACACTCTGCTTTAAAGCAAGAAACATGCTCTTGCTTTCTAGAGTCTCTAATACAGCAGGAAACGTTAGTGTGCTCAGAAAAAAGAACGGTGTTTCCTACACATACGGACCATATCTAGTTCATCTCTGCTTCTGAAACTGATACAAACCACAGGTCCTCTAACATCGAATGCTTCTCAGTTCAGAAGAGATATGTGTGAGGTTCGTGTGGATGCCGGTCTTTGAGCTGAAAAGTGACTACCCTTTCCTGAAACGAAGTATTGCTTGTAGGAAGTCACAGAGCATGGGATTTAACTCCCTTTCAGAAGGGAAACACACAGCACAGTTCTCATCCATGAAACACAATGTGCTTTAGAGCAAGAACCAAGCTCTTGCTTTCTAGAGTCTCTATTACAGCAGGAAAAGTGAGTGTGCTCTGAAAAAAGAACGTGGTATCCTACATATGCAGACCATACCTGATTCAACTCTGCTTCTGAAATTGATACAAACCACAGGTCCTCTAACATCCAATGCTTTTCAGTTAAGAACGACAAACGTGTGAGCTTTGTGAATGATGTAGCTTCCTTTGAGTTGAAAATGACTGCGTTTCCCTGAAACGTAGTCATGCTTGTAGGAAGACACTGAGCCTGGGATTTAACTCCATTTCAGAACGGGAACACACAGCAGAGTTCTCATCCAGGAAACACACCCTGATTTAGAGCAAGAATCAAGCTCTTGCTTTCTAGAGTCTCTAATACAGCAGGAAACATGAGTGTGCTCAGAGCAAAAGCATGGTGTATTCAACACATACGGACCATATCAAGTTCAACTATGTTGGAAACTGATACAAACCATAGGTCCTCTAACATCCAATGCTTGTCAGTTAAGAAGAGAAATGTGTGAGCTTCGTGAACGATGCAGGTCCTTTGAGCTGAAAAGTGACTACCCTTACCTGAAAACAAATTTTGCTTGTAGGAAGACACAGAGCATGGGATTTAACTCCATTTCTGAAGGGAAACACACAGTACAGTTCTCATCCATGAAACACACTCTGCTTTAGAGTAATAAGCACGGTCTTTCTTTCTAGAATCTCTAAAACAGAAGGAAACATGAGTGTGCTCAGACCACAAGAACTGTGTTTCCCACACATTCGGACCATATCTAGTTCAACTCTGCTTCTGAAACTGATACAAACCACAAGTCCAATAACCTCCAGTATTTTCAGTTAAGAGTGACAAACGTGTGAGCTGCGTGAACTTTGTAGCTCCTTTGAGGTGAAAAGTGACTGCATTTACATGAAATGAATTATTGCCTGTAGGAAGACACAGAGCCTGGGATTTAACTCCACTTCTGAAGGGAAACACACAGCACAGTTCTCATCCATGAAAAACACTCTGCTCTAGAGCAAGAACCAAGCTCTTGCTTTCTAGTGTCTCTAATACTGCAGGAAAAGCGAGTGTGCTCTGAACAAAAGAACTGTGTGTCCTGCACATATGGGCCATATCTAGTTCAACTCTGCTTCTGAAATTGATACAAATTACAGGTCTTCTAACATCCAATGCTTTTCAGTTAAGAGCGAGAAACGTGTTAGCTTCGTGAAAGACGTAGCTTGCTTTGAGCTGAAAAGTGACTGCGTTTACCTGAAACAATGTCTTGCTTGTAGGAAGACACAGAGCCTGGGATTTAACTCCATTTCTGAAGGGAAACACACAGCACAGTTCTCATCAATGAAACACACTCTGCTTTAAAGCAAGAAACATGCTCTTGCTTTCTAGAGTCTCTAATACAGCAGGAAACGTTAGTGTGCTCAGAAAAAAGAACGGTGTTTCCTACACATACGGACCATATCTAGTTCATCTCTGCTTCTGAAACTGATACAAACCACAGGTCCTCTAACATCGAATGCTTCTCAGTTCAGAAGAGATATGTGTGAGGTTCGTGTGGATGCCGGTCTTTGAGCTGAAAAGTGACTACCCTTTCCTGAAACGAAGTATTGCTTGTAGGAAGTCACAGAGCATGGGATTTAACTCCCTTTCAGAAGGGAAACACACAGCACAGTTCTCATCCATGAAAAAAAATGTGCTTTAGAGAAAGAACCAAGCTCTTGCTTTCTAGAGTCTCTATTACAGCAGGAAAAGTGAGTGTGCTCTGAAAAAAGAACGTGGTATCCTACATATTCAGACCATACCTGATTCAACTCTGCTTCTGAAATTGAAACAAACCACAGGTCATCTAACATCCAATGCTTTTCAGTTAAGAACGACAAACGTGTGAGCTTTGTGAATGATGTAGCTTCCTTTGAGCTGTAAATGACTGCGTTTCCCTGAAACGTAGTCATGCTTGTAGGAAGACACTGAGCCTGGGATTTAACTCCATTTCAGAACGGGAACACACAGCAGAGTTCTCATCCAGGAAACACACCCTGATTTAGAGCAAGAATCAAGCTCTTGCTTTCTAGAGTCTCTAATACAGCAGGAAACATGAGTGTGCTCAGAGCAAAAGCATGGTGTATTCAACACATACGGACCATATCAAGTTCAACTATGTTGGAAACTGATACAAACCATAGGTCCTCTAACATCCAATGCTTGTCAGTTAAGAAGAGAAATGTGTGAGCTTCGTGAACGATGCAGGTCCTTTGAGCTGAAAAGTGACTACCCTTACCTGAAAACAAATTTTGCTTGTAGGAAGACACAGAGCATGGGATTTAACTCCATTTCTGAAGGGAAACACACAGTACAGTTCTCATCCATGAAACACACTCTGCTTTAGAGTAATAAGCACGGTCTTTCTTTCTAGAATCTCTAAAACAGAAGGAAACATGAGTGTGCTCAGACCACAAGAACTGTGTTTCCCACACATTCGGACCATATCTAGTTCAACTCTGCTTCTGAAACTGATACAAACCACAAGTCCAATAACCTCCAGTATTTTCAGTTAAGAGTGACAAACGTGTGAGCTGCGTGAACTTTGTAGCTCCTTTGAGGTGAAAAGTGACTGCATTTACATGAAATGAATTATTGCCTGTAGGAAGACACAGAGCCTGGGATTTAACTCCACTTCTGAAGGGAAACACACAGCACAGTTCTCATCCATGAAAAACACTCTGCTCTAGAGCAAGAACCAAGCTCTTGCTTTCTAGTGTCTCTAATACTGCAGGAAAAGCGAGTGTGCTCTGAACAAAAGAACTGTGTGTCCTGCACATATGGGCCATATCTAGTTCAACTCTGCTTCTGAAATTGATACAAATTACAGGTCTTCTAACATCCAATGCTTTTCAGTTAAGAGCGAGAAACGTGTTAGCTTCGTGAAAGACGTAGCTTGCTTTGAGCTGAAAAGTGACTGCGTTTACCTGAAACAATGTCTTGCTTGTAGGAAGACACAGAGCCTGGGATTTAACTCCATTTCTGAAGGGAAACACACAGCACAGTTCTCATCAATGAAACACACTCTGCTTTAAAGCAAGAAACATGCTCTTGCTTTCTAGAGTCTCTAATACAGCAGGAAACGTTAGTGTGCTCAGAAAAAAGAACGGTGTTTCCTACACATACGGACCATATCTAGTTCATCTCTGCTTCTGAAACTGATACAAACCACAGGTCCTCTAACATCGAATGCTTCTCAGTTCAGAAGAGATATGTGTGAGGTTCGTGTGGATGCCGGTCTTTGAGCTGAAAAGTGACTACCCTTTCCTGAAACGAAGTATTGCTTGTAGGAAGTCACAGAGCATGGGATTTAACTCCCTTTCAGAAGGGAAACACACAGCACAGTTCTCATCCATGAAAAAAAATGTGCTTTAGAGAAAGAACCAAGCTCTTGCTTTCTAGAGTCTCTATTACAGCAGGAAAAGTGAGTGTGCTCTGAAAAAAGAACGTGGTATCCTACATATTCAGACCATACCTGATTCAACTCTGCTTCTGAAATTGAAACAAACCACAGGTCATCTAACATCCAATGCTTTTCAGTTAAGAACGACAAACGTGTGAGCTTTGTGAATGATGTAGCTTCCTTTGAGCTGTAAATGACTGCGTTTCCCTGAAACGTAGTCATGCTTGTAGGAAGACACTGAGCCTGGGATTTAACTCCATTTCAGAACGGGAACACACAGCAGAGTTCTCATCCAGGAAACACACCCTGATTTAGAGCAAGAATCAAGCTCTTGCTTTCTAGAGTCTCTAATACAGCAGGAAACATGAGTGTGCTCAGAGCAAAAGCATGGTGTATTCAACACATACGGACCATATCAAGTTCAACTATGTTGGAAACTGATACAAACCATAGGTCCTCTAACATCCAATGCTTGTCAGTTAAGAAGAGAAATGTGTGAGCTTCGTGAACGATGCAGGTCCTTTGAGCTGAAAAGTGACTACCCTTACCTGAAAACAAATTTTGCTTGTAGGAAGACACAGAGCATGGGATTTAACTCCATTTCTGAAGGGAAACACACAGTACAGTTCTCATCCATGAAACACACTCTGCTTTAGAGTAATAAGCACGGTCTTTCTTTCTAGAATCTCTAAAACAGAAGGAAACATGAGTGTGCTCAGACCACAAGAACTGTGTTTCCCACACATTCGGACCATATCTAGTTCAACTCTGCTTCTGAAACTGATACAAACCACAAGTCCAATAACCTCCAGTATTTTCAGTTAAGAGTGACAAACGTGTGAGCTGCGTGAACTTTGTAGCTCCTTTGAGGTGAAAAGTGACTGCATTTACATGAAATGAATTATTGCCTGTAGGAAGACACAGAGCCTGGGATTTAACTCCACTTCTGAAGGGAAACACACAGCACAGTTCTCATCCATGAAAAACACTCTGCTCTAGAGCAAGAACCAAGCTCTTGCTTTCTAGTGTCTCTAATACTGCAGGAAAAGCGAGTGTGCTCTGAACAAAAGAACTGTGTGTCCTGCACATATGGGCCATATCTAGTTCAACTCTGCTTCTGAAATTGATACAAATTACAGGTCTTCTAACATCCAATGCTTTTCAGTTAAGAGCGAGAAACGTGTTAGCTTCGAGAAAGACGTAGCTTGCTTTGAGCTGAAAAGTGACTGCGTTTACCTGAAACAATGTCTTGCTTGTAGGAAGACACAGAGCCTGGGATTTAACTCCATTTCTGAAGGGAAACACACAGCACAGTTCTCATCAATGAAACACACTCTGCTTTAAAGCAAGAAACATGCTCTTGCTTTCTAGAGTCTCTAATACAGCAGGAAACGTTAGTGTGCTCAGAAAAAAGAACGGTGTTTCCTACACATACGGACCATATCTAGTTCATCTCTGCTTCTGAAACTGATACAAACCACAGGTCCTCTAACATCGAATGCTTCTCAGTTCAGAAGAGATATGTGTGAGGTTCGTGTGGATGCCGGTCTTTGAGCTGAAAAGTGACTACCCTTTCCTGAAACGAAGTATTGCTTGTAGGAAGTCACAGAGCATGGGATTTAACTCCCTTTCAGAAGGGAAACACACAGCACAGTTCTCATCCATGAAACACAATGTGCTTTAGAGCAAGAACCAAGCTCTTGCTTTCTAGAGTCTCTATTACAGCAGGAAAAGTGAGTGTGCTCTGAAAAAAGAACGTGGTATCCTACATATGCAGACCATACCTGATTCAACTCTGCTTCTGAAATTGATACAAACCACAGGTCCTCTAACATCCAATGCTTTTCAGTTAAGAACGACAAACGTGTGAGCTTTGTGAATGATGTAGCTTCCTTTGAGCTGAAAATGACTGCGTTTCCCTGAAACGTAGTCATGCTTGTAGGAAGACACTGAGCCTGGGATTTAACTCCATTTCAGAACGGGAACACACAGCAGAGTTCTCATCCAGGAAACACACCCTGATTTAGAGCAAGAATCAAGCTCTTGCTTTCTAGAGTCTCTAATACAGCAGGAAACATGAGTGTGCTCAGAGCAAAAGCATGGTGTATTCAACACATACGGACCATATCAAGTTCAACTATGTTGGAAACTGATACAAACCATAGGTCCTCTAACATCCAATGCTTGTCAGTTAAGAAGAGAAATGTGTGAGCTTCGTGAACGATGCAGGTCCTTTGAGCTGAAAAGTGACTACCCTTACCTGAAAACAAATTTTGCTTGTAGGAAGACACAGAGCATGGGATTTAACTCCATTTCTGAAGGGAAACACACAGTACAGTTCTCATCCATGAAACACACTCTGCTTTAGAGTAATAAGCACGGTCTTTCTTTCTAGAATCTCTAAAACAGAAGGAAACATGAGTGTGCTCAGACCACAAGAACTGTGTTTCCCACACATTCGGACCATATCTAGTTCAACTCTGCTTCTGAAACTGATACAAACCACAAGTCCAATAACCTCCAGTATTTTCAGTTAAGAGTGACAAACGTGTGAGCTGCGTGAACTTTGTAGCTCCTTTGAGGTGAAAAGTGACTGCATTTACATGAAATGAATTATTGCCTGTAGGAAGACACAGAGCCTGGGATTTAACTCCACTTCTGAAGGGAAACACACAGCACAGTTCTCATCCATGAAAAACACTCTGCTCTAGAGCAAGAACCAAGCTCTTGCTTTCTAGTGTCTCTAATACTGCAGGAAAAGCGAGTGTGCTCTGAACAAAAGAACTGTGTGTCCTGCACATATGGGCCATATCTAGTTCAACTCTGCTTCTGAAATTGATACAAATTACAGGTCTTCTAACATCCAATGCTTTTCAGTTAAGAGCGAGAAACGTGTTAGCTTCGTGAAAGACGTAGCTTGCTTTGAGCTGAAAAGTGACTGCGTTTACCTGAAACAATGTCTTGCTTGTAGGAAGACACAGAGCCTGGGATTTAACTCCATTTCTGAAGGGAAACACACAGCACAGTTCTCATCAATGAAACACACTCTGCTTTAAAGCAAGAAACATGCTCTTGCTTTCTAGAGTCTCTAATACAGCAGGAAACGTTAGTGTGCTCAGAAAAAAGAACGGTGTTTCCTACACATACGGACCATATCTAGTTCATCTCTGCTTCTGAAACTGATACAAACCACAGGTCCTCTAACATCGAATGCTTCTCAGTTCAGAAGAGATATGTGTGAGGTTCGTGTGGATGCCGGTCTTTGAGCTGAAAAGTGACTACCCTTTCCTGAAACGAAGTATTGCTTGTAGGAAGTCACAGAGCATGGGATTTAACTCCCTTTCAGAAGGGAAACACACAGCACAGTTCTCATCCATGAAACGCAATGTGCTTTAGAGCAAGAACCAAGCTCTTGCTTTCTAGAGTCTCTATTACAGCAGGAAAAGTGAGTGTGCTCTGAAAAAAGAACGTGGTATCCTACATATGCAGACCATACCTGATTCAACTCTGCTTCTGAAATTGATACAAACCACAGGTCCTCTAACATCCAATGCTTTTCAGTTAAGAACGACAAACGTGTGAGCTTTGTGAATGATGTAGCTTCCTTTGAGCTGAAAATGACTGCGTTTCCCTGAAACGTAGTCATGCTTGTAGGAAGACACTGAGCCTGGGATTTAACTCCATTTCAGAACGGGAACACACAGCAGAGTTCTCATCCAGGAAACACACCCTGATTTAGAGCAAGAATCAAGCTCTTGCTTTCTAGAGTCTCTAATACAGCAGGAAACATGAGTGTGCTCAGAGCAAAAGCATGGTGTATTCAACACATACGGACCATATCAAGTTCAACTATGTTGGAAACTGATACAAACCATAGGTCCTCTAACATCCAATGCTTGTCAGTTAAGAAGAGAAATGTGTGAGCTTCGTGAACGATGCAGGTCCTTTGAGCTGAAAAGTGACTACCCTTACCTGAAAACAAATTTTGCTTGTAGGAAGACACAGAGCATGGGATTTAACTCCATTTCTGAAGGGAAACACACAGTACAGTTCTCATCCATGAAACACACTCTGCTTTAGAGTAATAAGCACGGTCTTTCTTTCTAGAATCTCTAAAACAGAAGGAAACATGAGTGTGCTCAGACCACAAGAACTGTGTTTCCCACACATTCGGACCATATCTAGTTCAACTCTGCTTCTGAAACTGATACAAACCACAAGTCCAATAACCTCCAGTATTTTCAGTTAAGAGTGACAAACGTGTGAGCTGCGTGAACTTTGTAGCTCCTTTGAGGTGAAAAGTGACTGCATTTACATGAAATGAATTATTGCCTGTAGGAAGACACAGAGCCTGGGATTTAACTCCACTTCTGAAGGGAAACACACAGCACAGTTCTCATCCATGAAAAACACTCTGCTCTAGAGCAAGAACCAAGCTCTTGCTTTCTAGTGTCTCTAATACTGCAGGAAAAGCGAGTGTGCTCTGAACAAAAGAACTGTGTGTCCTGCACATATGGGCCATATCTAGTTCAACTCTGCTTCTGAAATTGATACAAATTACAGGTCTTCTAACATCCAATGCTTTTCAGTTAAGAGCGAGAAACGTGTTAGCTTCGTGAAAGACGTAGCTTGCTTTGAGCTGAAAAGTGACTGCGTTTACCTGAAACAATGTCTTGCTTGTAGGAAGACACAGAGCCTGGGATTTAACTCCATTTCTGAAGGGAAACACACAGCACAGTTCTCATCAATGAAACACACTCTGCTTTAAAGCAAGAAACATGCTCTTGCTTTCTAGAGTCTCTAATACAGCAGGAAACGTTAGTGTGCTCAGAAAAAAGAACGGTGTTTCCTACACATACGGACCATATCTAGTTCATCTCTGCTTCTGAAACTGATACAAACCACAGGTCCTCTAACATCGAATGCTTCTCAGTTCAGAAGAGATATGTGTGAGGTTCGTGTGGATGCCAGTCTTTGAGCTGAAAAGTGACTACCCTTTCCTGAAACGAAGTATTGCTTGTAGGAAGTCACAGAGCATGGGATTTAACTCCCTTTCAGAAGGGAAACACACAGCACAGTTCTCATCCATGAAAAAAAAATGTGCTTTAGAGAAAGAACCAAGCTCTTGCTTTCTAGAGTCTCTATTACAGCAGGAAAAGTGAGTGTGCTCTGAAAAAAGAACGTGGTATCCTACATATTCAGACCATACCTGATTCAACTCTGCTTCTGAAATTGAAACAAACCACAGGTCATCTAACATCCAATGCTTTTCAGTTAAGAACGACAAACGTGTGAGCTTTGTGAATGATGTAGCTTCCTTTGAGCTGTAAATGACTGCGTTTCCCTGAAACGTAGTCATGCTTGTAGGAAGACACTGAGCCTGGGATTTAACTCCATTTCAGAACGGGAACACACAGCAGAGTTCTCATCCAGGAAACACACCCTGATTTAGAGCAAGAATCAAGCTCTTGCTTTCTAGAGTCTCTAATACAGCAGGAAACATGAGTGTGCTCAGAGCAAAAGCATGGTGTATTCAACACATACGGACCATATCAAGTTCAACTATGTTGGAAACTGATACAAACCATAGGTCCTCTAACATCCAATGCTTGTCAGTTAAGAAGAGAAATGTGTGAGCTTCGTGAACGATGCAGGTCCTTTGAGCTGAAAAGTGACTACCCTTACCTGAAAACAAATTTTGCTTGTAGGAAGACACAGAGCATGGGATTTAACTCCATTTCTGAAGGGAAACACACAGTACAGTTCTCATCCATGAAACACACTCTGCTTTAGAGTAATAAGCACGGTCTTTCTTTCTAGAATCTCTAAAACAGAAGGAAACATGAGTGTGCTCAGACCAAAAGAACTGTGTTTCCCACACATTCGGACCATATCTAATTCAACTCTGCTTCTGAAACTGATACAAACCACAAGTCCAATAACCTCCAGTATTTTCAGTTAAGAGTGACAAACGTGTGAGCTGCGTGAACTTTGTAGCTCCTTTGAGGTGAAAAGTGACTGCATTTACATGAAATGAATTATTGCCTGTAGGAAGACACAGAGCCTGGGATTTAACTCCACTTCTGAAGGGAAACACACAGCACAGTTCTCATCCATGAAAAACACTCTGCTATAGAGCAAGAACCAAGCTCTGGCTTTCTAGTGTCTCTAATACTGCAGGAAAAGTGAGTGTGCTCAGAACAAAAGAACTGTGTTTCCCACACATTCGGACCATATCTAGTTCAACTCTGCTTCTGAAACTGATACAAAACACAGGTCCACTAACATCCAATGCTTCTCAGTTAAGCAGAGAAATGTGTGAGCTTCGTGAACGATGTAGGTCCTTTGGGCTGAAAAGTGAGTACCCTTACCTGAAACGAAATCTTGCTTGAAGGAAGACACAGAGCCTGGGATTTAACTCCACTTCTGAAGGGAAACACACAGCACAGTTCTCATCCATGAAAAACACTCTGCTCTAGAGCAAGAACCAAGCTCTTGCTTTCTAGTGTCTCTAATACTGCAGGAAAAGCGAGTGTGCTCTGAACAAAAGAACTGTGTGTCCTGCACATATGGGCCATATCTAGTTCAACTCTGCTTCTGAAATTGATACAAATTACAGGTCTTCTAACATCCAATGCTTTTCAGTTAAGAGCGAGAAACGTGTTAGCTTCGTGAAAGACGTAGCTTGCTTTGAGCTGAAAAGTGACTGCGTTTACCTGAAACAATGTCTTGCTTGTAGTAAGACACAGAGCCTGGGATTTAACTCCATTTCTGAAGGGAAACACACAGCACAGTTCTCATCCATGAAACACACTCTGCTTTAGAGCAAGAAACATGCTCTTGCTTTCTAGAGTCTCTAATACAGCAGGAAACGTTAGTGTGCTCAGAAAAAAGAACGGTGTTTCCTACACATACGGACCATATCTAGTTCATCTCTGCTTCTGAAACTGATACAAACCACAGGTCCTCTAACATCGAATGCTTCTCAGTTCAGAAGAGATATGTGTGAGGTTCGTGTGGATGCCGGCCTTTGAGCTGAAAAGTGACTACCCTTTCCTGAAACGAAGTATTGCTTGTAGGAAGTCACAGAGCATGGGATTTAACTCCCTTTCAGAAGGGAAACACACAGCACAGTTCTCATCCATGAAAAAAAATGTGCTTTAGAGAAAGAACCAAGCTCTTGCTTTCTAGAGTCTCTATTACAGCAGGAAAAGTGAGTGTGCTCTGAAAAAAGAACGTGGTATCCTACATATTCAGACCATACCTGATTCAACTCTGCTTCTGAAATTGAAACAAACCACAGGTCATCTAACATCCAATGCTTTTCAATTAAGAACGACAAACGTGTGAGCTTTGTGAATGATGTAGCTTCCTTTGAGCTGTAAATGACTGCGTTTCCCTGAAACGTAGTCATGCTTGTAGGAAGACACTGAGCCTGGGATTTAACTCCATTTCAGAACGGGAACACACAGCAGAGTTCTCATCCAGGAAACACACCCTGATTTAGAGCAAGAATCAAGCTCTTGCTTTCTAGAGTCTCTAATACAGCAGGAAACATGAGTGTGCTCAGAGCAAAAGCATGGTGTATTCAACACATACGGACCATATCAAGTTCAACTATGTTGGAAACTGATACAAACCATAGGTCCTCTAACATCCAATGCTTGTCAGTTAAGAAGAGAAATGTGTGAGCTTCGTGAACGATGCAGGTCCTTTGAGCTGAAAAGTGACTACCCTTACCTGAAAACAAATTTTGCTTGCAGGAAGACACAGAGCATGGGATTTAACTCCATTTCTGAAGGGAAACACACCGCACAGTTCTCATCCATGAAACACACTCTGCTTTAGAGTAATAAGCACGGTCTTTCTTTCTAGAATCTCTAAAACAGAAGGAAACATGAGTGTGCTCAGACCACAAGAACTGTGTTTCCCACACATTCGGACCATATCTAGTTCAACTCTGCTTCTGAAACTGATACAAACCACAAGTCCAATAACCTCCAGTATTTTCAGTTAAGAGTGACAAACATGTGAGCTGCGTGAACTATGTAGCTCCTTTGAGGTGAAAAGTGACTGCATTTACATGAAATGAATTATTGCCTGTAGGAAGACACAGAGCCTGGGATTTAACTCCACTTCTGAAGGGAAACACACAGCACAGTTCTCATCCATGAAAAACACTCTGCTTTAGATAAAAAACCAAGCTCTTGCTTTATAGTGTCTCTAATATTGCAGGAATAGTGAGTGTGCTCAGAACAAAAGAACTGTGTTTCCTAAACATACGGACCATATCTAGTTCAACTCTGCTTCTGAAAGTGATACAAAACACAGGTCCACTAACATCCAATGCTTCTCAGTTAAGAAGAGAAATGTGTGAGCTTCGTGAACGATGTAGGTCCTTTGGGCTGAAAAGTGAGTACCCTTACCTGAAACGAAATCTTGCTTGAAGGAAGACACAGAGCCTGGGATTTAACTCCACTTCTGAAGGGAAACACACAGCACAGTTCTCATCCATGAAAAACACTCTGCTCTAGAGCAAGAACCAAGCTCTTGCTTTCTAGTGTCTCTAATACTGCAGGAAAAGCGAGTGTGCTCTGAACAAAAGAACTGTGTGTCCTGCACATATGGGCCATATCTAGTTCAACTCTGCTTCTGAAATTGATACAAATTACAGGTCTTCTAACATCCAATGCTTTTCAGTTAAGAGCGAGAAACGTGTTAGCTTCGTGAAAGATGTAGCTTGCTTTGAGCTGAAAAGTGATTGCGTTTACCTGAAACAATGTCTTGCTTGTAGGAAGACACAGAGCCTGGGATTTAACTCCATTTCTGAAGGGAAACACACAGCACAGTTCTCATCCATGAAACACACTCTGCTTTAGAGCAAGAAACATGCTCTTGCTTTCTAGAGTCTCTAATACAGCAGGAAACGTTAGTGTGCTCAGAAAAAAGCACGGTGTTTCCTACACATACGGACCATATCTAGTTCATCTCTGCTTCTGAAACTGATACAAACCACAGGTCCTCTAACATCGAATGCTTCTCAGTTCAGAAGAGATATGTGTGAGCTACGTGTGGGTGCCGGTCCTTTGAGCTGAAAAGTGACTACCCTTTCCTGAAACGAAGTATTGCTTGTAGGAAGTCACAGAGCGTGGGATTTAACTCCCTTTCGGAAGGGAAACACACAGCACAGTTCTCATCCATGAAACACAATGTGCTTTAGAGCAAGAACCAAGCTCTTGCTTTCTAGAGTCTCTATTACAGCAGGAAAAGTGAGTGTGCTCTGAAAAAAGAACGTGGTATCCTACATATGCAGACCATACCTGATTCAACTCTGCTTCTGAAATTGATACAAACCACAGGTCCTCTAACATCCAATGCTTTTCAGTTAAGAACGACAAACGTGTGAGCTTTGTGAATGATGTAGCTTCCTTTGAGCTGAAAATGACTGCGTTTCCCTGAAACGTATTCATGCTTGTAGGAAGACACTGAGCCTGGGATTTAACTCCATTTCAGAACGGGAACACACAGCAGAGTTGTCATCCAGGAAACACACCCTGATTTAGAGCAAGAATCAAGCTCTTCCTTTCTAGATTCTCTAATACAGCAGGGTACATGAGTGTGCTCAGAGCAAAAGCATGGTGTTTTCAACACATACGGACCATATCAAGTTCAACTATGTTGGAAACTGATACAAACCATAGGTCCTCTAACATCCAATGCTTGTCAGTTAAGAAGAGAAATGTGTGAGCTTCGTGAACGATGCAGGTCCTTTGAGCTGAAAAGTGACTACCCTTACCTGAAAACAAATTTTTCTTCTAGGAAGACACAGAGCCTGGGATTTAACTCCACTTCTGAAGGGAAACACACAGCACAGTTCTCATCCATGAAAAACACTCTGCTTTAGATAAAAAACCAAGCTCTTGCTTTATAGTGTCTCTAATATTGCAGGAAAAGTGAGTGTGCTCAGAACAAAAGAACTGTGTTTCCTAAACATACGGACCATATCTAGTTCAACTCTGCTTCTGAAACTGATACAAAACACAGGTCCACTAACATCCAATGCTTCTCAGTTAAGAAGAGAAATGTGTGAGCTTCGTGAACGATGTAGGTACTTTGAGCTGAAAAATTGAGTACCCTTACCTGAAACGAAATCTTGCTTGAAGGAAGACAGAGAGCTTGGGATTTAACTCCATTTCTGAAAGAAATGCACTGCACAGTTCTTATCCATGAAACACAATCTCCTTTAGTGCAAGGAGCACGCACTTGCTTTCTAGAGTCTCTAGTAAGTCAGGAAAAGTGATGTGCTCTGAACAAAAGAACTGTGTGTCCTGCACATATGGACCATATCTAGTTCAACTCTGCTTCTGAAAGTGATACAAATTACAGGTCTTCTAACATCCAATGCTTTTCAGTTAAGAGCGAGAAACTTGTGAGCTTCGTGAAAGATGTAGCTTGCTTTGAGCTGAAAAGTGTCTGCGTTTACCTGAAAAAAAATCTTGCTTGTAGGAGGACACAGAGCGTGGGGTTTAACTCCGTTTCTGAAGGGAAATTCAGACCAGAGATCTCATCCATGAAACACGCTCTGTTTTAATGCAAGAAGCAAGCTCTTCTTTCCAGCGTCTCCAATACAGCAAGAACCATGAGCATGCCCTCAAAAAAGAACTGTGTTTCCTACTCATACAGACCACATGTAGATCAACTCTGCATATGAAACTGAAAAAAACCACAGCACCTCTTAAATAAATGCTCTTTAGTTGCGTTGTTGTTTTTTAACTGTGTAAAATCATTTGAGCCCAAAATTCACTTGGTTTAACAGAATTGAACTCTTGCTTGTAGGAAGACACAGATCCTGGGGTTTAACTCCGTTTCTGAAGGGAAATTGAGACCAGAGTTCTCAGCCCTGAAAAACACTCTGTTTTAAGGAAAGAATCCCCCTCTTCTTTCTACCGTCCCCAATACAGTAAGAACCATGAGCATGCCCAGAAAAAAGAACTGTTTTTCCTTCTCATACAGACCATATGTAGTTAAACTCTGCTTATGAAACTGATCCAACCCACAACTCCTCTTACATAAATTGTCATTCGTTAATAGTAAGAATCGCGTTAGGTTCATGAACTGCAAATAATCATTTGAGCCCAAAATTCACTGGGATAATGAGAAATGAACTCTTGCTTGTAGGAAGACATACATGCAGGTGTTTAACTCTGTTTCTGAAGGGAAATACAGACCTGAGTTCTCATCCCTGAAGCACACTCTGTTTTAACGCAAGAAGCAAACTCCAGATTCTTAAATGCAGGAAGAACCATGAGAATGCCCAGAAAAAAAGAACTGTGTTTCATATTCATATGGACCATATGAAGTTCAACTCTGCGTATGAAACTGATACAAACCACAGCACCTCTTAAATAAATAATCTTTAGTTAATAGTGATAATCGCATTGGTTTTTTGAACTGTGTAAAATCATTTGAGCCAAAAATACACTTGGTTTACCAGAAATGAACTATTGCTTGTAGGAAGACACAGATCCTGGGGTTTAACTCCGTTTCTGAAGGGAAATTCAGACCAGTGTTCTCATCCATGAAACACACTCTGTATTAACGCAAAAAGCAAGCTCTTCTTTCCAGCATCTCCAATACAGAAAGAAAAAGGTGCATGCCCAGAAAAAAAGAACTGTGTTTCCTACTGATACGGACCAAATGTAGTTCAACTCTGCTTATGAAACTGATACAAACCACAGCTCCTCTTACATAAATCCTCTTTAGTTAATAGCGAGAATCGCGTTGTTGGTTTTGAACTGTGTAAAATCATTTGAGCCCAAAATTCACTTGGTTTAACAGAATTGAACTCTTGCTTGTAAGAAGACACAGATCCTGGGGTTTAACTCCGTTACTGAAGGGAAATTGAGACCAGAGTTCTCAGCCCTGAAAAACACTCTGTTTTAAGGCAAGAATCCTCCTCTTCTTTCCACCGTCTCCAATACACTAAGAACCATGAGCATGCCCAGAAAAAAAGAACTGTTTTTCCTTCTCATACAGACCATATGTAGTCAAACTCTGCTTATGAAACTGATACAACCCACAACTCCTCTTACATAAATTCTCTTCCATTAATTGTGAGAATCGTGTTGGGTTCATGAAGTGGGAAAAATCATTTGAGCCCAAAATTCACTGAGTTTACCAGAAATGAAGTCTTGCTTGTAGGAAGACACAGATCCTGGTGTTTAACTCCGTGTCTGAAGGGAAATTGAGACCAGAGTTCTCAGCCCTGAAAAACACTCTGTTTTAAGGAAAGAATCCCCCTCTTCTTTCTACCGTCCCCAATACAGTAAGAACCATGAGCATGCCCAGAAAAAAGAACTGTTTTTCCTTCTCATACAGACCATATGCAGTTAAACTCTGCTTATGAAACTGATCCAACCCACAACTCCTCTTACATAAATTGTCATTCGTTAATAGTAAGAATCGCGTTGGGTTCGTGAACTGCAAATAATCATTTGAGCCCAAAATTCACTGGGATAATGAGAAATGAACTCTTGCTTGTAGGAAGACATACATGCAGGGGTTTAACTCTGTTTCTGAAGGGAAATACAGACCTGAGTTCTCATCCCTGAAACACACTCTGTTTTAACGCAAGAAGCAAACTCCAGATTCTTAAATGCAGGAAGAACCATGAGAATGCCCTGAAAAAAAAGAACTGTGTTTCATATTCATATGGACCATATGAAGTTCAACTTTGCGTATGAAACTGATACAAACCACAGCACCCCTTAAATAAATAATCTTTAGTTAATAGTGATAATCGCATTGGGTTTTTGAACTGTGTAAAATCATTTGAGCCAAAAATACACTTGGTTTACCAGAAATGAATTCTTGCTTGTAGGAAGACACAGATACTGGGGTTTAACTCCGTTTCTGAAGGGAAATTCAGACCAGTGTTCTCATCCATGAAACACACTCTGTCTTAACGCAAAAAGCAAGCTCTTCTTTCCAGCATCTCCAATACAGCAAGAAAAGGTGCATGCCCAGAAAAAAAAGAACTGTGTTTCCTACTGATACGGACCAAATGTAGTTCAACTCTGCTTATGAAACTGATACAAACCACAGCTCCTCTTACATAAATCCTCTTTAGTTAATAGCGAGAATCGCGTTGGGTTCGTGAACTGGGAAAAATCATTTGAGCCCAAAATTCACTGAGTTTACCAGAAATGAACTCTTGCTTGTAGGAAGACACAGATCCTGGGGTTTAACTCCGTTTCAGAAGGGAAATTCAGACCAGAGTTCTCATCCCTGAAACACACTCTGTTTTAAAGCAAGAAGCAAGCTCTTCTTTCTAGATTCTAAAATACAGCTAGAACCATGAGCATGCCCTGAAACATAGAACTGTGTTTCCTACTCATAAAGACCATATGTAGTTTAACTCTGTTGATGAAACTGATACAGACCACAGCTCCTCTTACATAAATGCTCTTTAGTTAATAGTGAGAATCGCGTTGGCTTCATGAACTGTGTAAAATCAATTGAGCCCAAAATTCATTTGGTTTTCCAGAAATGAAATCTTGCTTGTAGGAAGACACAGATACTGGGGTTTAACTCCGTTTCTGAAGGGAAATTCAGAGCAGTGTTCTCATCAATGAAACACACTCTGTTTTAACGCAAGAAGCAAGCTCTTCTTTCCAGATTCTAAAGTACATCAAGAACAATGAGCATACACAGAAAAAAAAAGAATTGTGTTTCCTACTCATACGGATCATATGTAGTTCAACTCTGCTTATGAAACTGATCCAACCCACAACTCCTCTTACATAAATTCTCTTTCGTTAATAGTAAGAATCGCGTTGGGTGCGTGAACTGCAAATAATCATTTGAGCCCAAAATTCACTGGGATAATGAGAAATGAACTCTTGCTTGTAGGAAGACATACATGCAGGGGTTTAACTCTGTTTCTGAAGGGAAATACAGACCTGAGTTCTCATCCCTGAAACACACTCTGTTTTAACGCAAGAAGCAAACTTCAGATTCTTAAATGCAGGAAGAACCATGAGAATGCCCTGAAAAAAAAGAACTGTGTTTCATATTCATATGGACCATATGAAGTTCAACTCTGCCTATGAAACTGCTAAAAACCACAGCACCTCTTAAATAAATAATCTTTAGTTAATAGTGATAATCGCATTGGGTTTTTGAAATGTGTAAAATCATTTGAGCCAAAAATACACTTGGTTTACCAGAAATGAACTCTTGCTTGTAGGAAGACACAGATCCTGGGGTTTAACTCCGTTTCTGAAGGGAAATTCAGACCAGTGTATTCATCCATGAAACACACTCTGTCTTAACGCAAAAAGCAAGCTCTTCTTTCCAGAGTCTCTAAAACAGCAAGAAAAAGGAGCATGCCCAGAAAAAAAAGAACTGTGTTTCCTACTCATACGGACCATATGTAGTTCAACTCTGCTTATGAAACTGATACAAACCACAACTACTATTACATAAATTCTCTTTCGTTAATAGTGAGAATCACGTTGGGTTCCTGAACTGGGAAAAATCATTTGAGCCCAAAATTCACTGAGTTTACCAGAAATGAACTCTTGCTCATTGGAAGACACAGATCCTGGGGTTTAACTCCGTTTCTGAAGGGAAATTCAGACCAGTGTTCTCATCCATGAAACACACTCTGTCTTAACGCAAAAAGCAAGCTCTTCTTTCCAGAGTCTCTAAAACAGCAAGAAAAAGGAGCATGCCCAGAAAAAAAAGAACTGTGTTTCCTACTCATACGGACCATATGTAGTTCAACTCTGCTTATGAAACTGATACAAACCACAACTACTATTACATAAATTCTCTTTCGTTAATAGTGAGAATCACGTTGGGTTCCTGAACTGGGAAAAATCATTTGAGCCCAAAATTCACTGAGTTTACCAGAAATGAACTCTTGCTCATTGGAAGACACAGATCCTGGGGTTTAACTCCGTTTCTGAAGGGAAATTCAGACCAGAGTTCTCATCCCTGAAACACACTCTGTTTTAAAGCAAGAAGCAAGCTCTTCTTTCTAGATTCTAAAATACAGCTAGAACCATGAGCATGCCCTGAAACATAGAACTGTGTTTTCTACTCATAAAGACCATATGTAGTTTAACTCTGTTGATGAAACTGATACAGACCACAGCTCCTCTTACATAAATGCTCTTTAGTTAATAGTGAGAATCGCGTTGGCTTCATGAACTGTGTAAAATCAATTGAGCCCAAAATTCATTTGGTTTTCCAGAAATGAAATCTTGCTTGTAGGAAGACACAGATACTGGGCTTTAACTCCGTTTCTGAAGGGAAATTCAGAGCAGTGTTCTCATCAATGAAACACACTCTGTTTTAACGCAAGAAGCAAGCTCTTCTTTCCA
Source organism: Onychomys arenicola (assembly GCA_949786405.1). Lineage (NCBI taxonomy): Eukaryota > Metazoa > Chordata > Mammalia > Rodentia > Cricetidae > Onychomys > Onychomys arenicola. The sequence goes on along the minus strand of CATKUM010000037.1, from coordinate 1,617,801 downwards.
GATTCTAAAGTACATCAAGAACAATGAGCATACCCAGAAAAAAAAAAGAATTGTGTTTCCTACTCATATGGATCATATGTAGTTCAACTCTGCTTATGAAACTGATCCAACCCACAACTCCTCTTACATAAATTCTCTTTCGTTAATAGTAAGAATCGCGTTGGGTGCGTGAACTGCAAATAATCATTTGAGCCCAAAATTCACTGGGATAATGAGAAATGAACTCTTGCTTGTAGGAAGACATACATGCAGGGGTTTAACTCTGTTTCTGAAGGGAAATACAGACCTGAGTTCTCATCCCTGAAACACACTCTGTTTTAACGCAAGAAGCAAACTTCAGATTCTTAAATGCAGGAAGAACCATGAGAATGCCCTGAAAAAAAAGAACTGTGTTTCATATTCATATGGACCATATGAAGTTCAACTCTGCCTATGAAACTGCTACAAACCACAGCACCTCTTAAATAAATAATCTTTAGTTAATAGTGATAATCGCATTGGGTTTTTGAAATGTGTAAAATCATTTGAGCCAAAAATACACTTGGTTTACCAGAAATAAACTCTTGCTTGTAGGAAGACACAGATCCTGGGGTTTAACTCCGTTTCTGAAGGGAAATTCAGACCAGTGTTCTCATCCATGAAACACACTCTGTCTTAACGCAAAAAGCAAGCTCTTCTTTCCAGAGTCTCTAAAACAGCAAGAAAAAGGAGCATGCCCAGAAAAAAAAGAACTGTGTTTCCTACTCATACGGACCATATGTAGTTCAACTCTGCTTATGAAACTGATACAAACCACAACTACTATTACATAAATTCTCTTTCGTTAATAGTGAGAATCACGTTGGGTTCCTGAACTGGGAAAAATCATTTGAGCCCAAAATTCACTGAGTTTACCAGAAATGAACTCTTGCTCATTGGAAGACACAGATCCTGGGGTTTAACTCCGTTTCTGAAGGGAAATTCAGACCAGAGTTCTCATCCCTGAAATACATCTGTTTTAAGGCAAGAAGTAAGGTCTTCTTTCCAGAATCTAAAATACAGCAAGAACCATGAGCATGCCCTGAAACACAGAACTGTGTTTCCTACTCATACAGACCATATGTAGTTCAACTCGGCTGATGAAACTGATACAAACCACAGCTCCTCTTTCATAAATCCTCTTTAGTTAACAGTGCGAATCACGTTGGGTTCATGAACTGCGAAAAATCATTAGAGTCCAAAATTCACTGGTTTCACCAGAAATGAACTCTTGCTTTAGGAAGACATACATGCAGGGGTTTAACTCCGTTTCTGAAGGGAAATTCAGAACAGTGTTCTCATCAATGAAACACACTCTGTTTTCACGCAAGAAGCAAGCTCTTCTTTCCAGATACTAAAATACATCAAGAACAATGAGCATACCCAGAAAAAAAAAGAATTGTGTTTCGTACTCATACGGACCATATGTAGTTCAACTCTCCTTATGAAACTGATACAAACCACAGCTCCTCTTTCATAAATCCTCTTTAGTTAACAGTGCGAATCACGTTGGGTTCATGAACTGCGAAAAATCATTTGAGTCCAAAATTCACTGGTTTCACCAGAAATGAACTCTTGCTTTAGGAAGACATACATGCAGGGGTTTAACTCCGTTTCTGAAGGGAAATTCAGACCGGAGTTCTCATCCCTGAAAAACACTCTGTTTTAACGCAAGAAGGAAGCTCTAGATTCTTAAATGCAGCAAGAACCATGAGCATGCCTTGAAAAAAAGAACTGTGTTCCCTATTCATATGGACCATATGAAGTTCAACTCTGTGTATGAAACTGATACAAACCACAGCACCTCTTAAATAAATAATCTTTAGTTAATAGTGATAATCGCATTGGGTTTTTGAACTGTGTAAAATCATTTGAGCCCAAAATTCACTTGGTTTACCAGAAATGAACTCTTCCTTGTAGGAAGACACAGATCCTCGGGTTTAACTCCATTTCTGAAGGGAAATTCAGACCAGTGTTCTCATCCATGAAACACACTCTGTCTTAACGCAAAAAGCAAGCTCTTCTTTCCAGAGTCTCCAAAACAGCAAGAAAAAGTAGCATGCCCAGAAAAAAAAGAACTGTGTTTGCTACTCATACGGATCATATGTAGTTCAACTCTGCTTATGGAACTGATACAAACCACAGCTCCTCTTACATAAATCCATTTTAGTTAATCGTGAGTATCACGTTGGGTTTGTGAACTGCGAAAAATCATTTGAGCCGAAAATTCTCTTGGTTTACAAGAAATGTACTCTTGCTTGTAGGAAGACACAGATCCTGGGGTTTAACTCCGTTTCTGAAGGGAAATTCAGAAAAGAGTTCTCATCCCTGAAACACACTCTGTTTTAAAGCAAGAAGCAAGCTATTCTTTCCAGATTCCAAAATACAGCAAGAACCATGAGCATGCCTTGAAAAACAGAACTGTGTTTCCTACTCATACAGACCATATGTAGTTCAACTCTGATGATGAAACTGATACAGACCAAAGCTCCTCTTACATAAATGCTCTTTAGTTGTTAGTGATAATCGTGTTGGGAACTAGAACTGTGTAAAATCATTGGAGCCGAAAATTCACTTTGTTTACCAGAAATGAACTCTTACTTGTAGGAACACACACATCATGGGGTTTAACTCCATTTCTGAAGGGAAATTCCGAACAGAGTTCTCATCCCTGAAACACACTCTGTTTTACCAGAAGAAGCAAGGTCTTCTTTCCAGATTCCAAAATACAGCAAGAACAATGAGCATGCCCTGAAAAAAAGAACAGTGTTTCCCACTCATAAGGACCATATGTAATTCAACTCTGCTTATGAAACTGAAACAAACCACAGATCCTCTTACATGAATGCACTATAGTTAATAGTGAGAATCGCGTTGGGTTCATGAACTGTGTAAAATCATATGAGCCCATAATTCACTGGGTTTTCCTGAAATGAAATCTGGCTTGTAGGAAGACACAGAATTTGGGGTTTAACTCCGTTTCTGTAGGGAAATTCGGAGCAGTGTTCTCATCAATGAAACACACTCTGTTTTCACGCAAGAATCAAGCTCTTCTTTCCAGATTCTAAAATACATCAAGAACAATGAGCATACCCAGAAAAAAAAAGAATTGTGTTTCGTACTCATACGGACCATATGTAGTTCAACTCTCCTTATGAAACTGATACAAACCACAGCTCCTCTTTCATAAATCCTCTTTAGATAATAGTGAGAATCACGTTGGGTTCATGAACTGCGAAAAATCATTTGAGTCCAAAATTCACTGGTTTCACCAGAAATGAACTCTTGCTTTAGGAAGACATACATGCAGGCGTTTAACTCCGTTTCTGAAGGGAAATTCAGACCGGAGTTCTCATCCCTGAAACACACTCGGTTTAAAGCAAGAAGGAAGCTCTAGATTCTTAAATGCAGCAAGAACCATGAGCATGCCCTGAAAAAAAGAACTGTGTTCCCTATTCATATGGACCATATGAAGTTCAACTCTGTGTATGAAACTGATACAAACCACAGCACCCCTTAAATAAATAATCTATAGTTAATAGTGATAATCGCATTGGGTTTTTGAACTGTGTAAAATCATTTGAGCCCAAAATTCACTTGGTTTACCAGAAATGAACTCTTCCTTGTAGGAAGACACAGATCCTCGGGTTTAACTCCATTGCTGAAGGGAAATTCAGACCAGTGTTCTCATCCATGAAACACACTCTGTCTTAACGCAAAAAGCAAGCTCTTCTTTCCAGAGTCTCCAAAACAGCAAGAAAAAGTAGCATGCCCAGAAAAAAAAGAACTGTGTTTCCTACTCATACGGATCATATGTAGTTCAACTCTGCTTATGGAACTGATACAAACCACAGCTCCTCTTACATAAATCCTTTTTAGTTAATCGTGAGTATCACGTTGGGTTTGTGAACTGCGAAAAATCATTTGAGCCGAAAATTCTCTTGGTTTACAAGAAATGTACTCTTGCTTGGAGGAAGACACAGATCCTGGGGTTTAACTCCGTTTCTGAAGGGAAATTCAGACCAGAGATCTCATCCATGAAACATGCTCTGTTTTAATGCAAGAAGCAAGCTCTTCTTTCCAGCGTCTCCAATACAGCAAGAACCATGAGCATGCCCTCAAAAAAGAACTGCGTTTCCTACAAATACAGACCACATGTAGATCAACTCTGCTTATGAAACTGATACAAACCACAGCACCTTTAAATAAATGCTCTTTAGTTAATAGGGAGAATCGCGTTGTTTTTTTGGAACTGTGTAAAATCATTTGAGCCCAAAATTCACTTGGTTTAACAGAATTGAACTCTTGCTTGTAGGAAGACACAGATCCTGGGGTTTAACTCCGTTTCTCAAGGGAAATTGAGACCAGAGTTCTCAGCCCTGAAAAACACTCTGTTTTAAGGCAAGAATCCTCCTCTTCTTTCCTCCGTCCCCAATACAGTAAGAACCATGAGCATGCCCAGAAAAAAAGAACTGCTTTTCCTTCTCATACAGACCATATGTAGTTAAACTCTGCTTATGAAACTGACACAACGTACAACTCCTCTTACTTAAACTCTCTTTCGTTAATAGTGAGAATCGCTTTGGGTTAGTGAGCTGCGAAAAATCATTTGAGCCCGAAATTCACTGAGTTTACCAGAAATGAACTCTTGCTTATAGGAAGACACAGATGCTTGGGTTTAACTCCGTTTCTGAAGGGAAATTCAGAGCAGAGTTCTCATCCCTGAAACACACTCTGTTTTAAAGCAAGAAGCAAGCTATTCTTTCCAGATTCCAAAATACAGCAAGAACAATGAGAATGCCTTGAAAAACAGAACTGTGTTTCCTACTCATACAGACCATATGTAGTTCAACTCTGATGATGAAACTGATACAGGCCAAAGCTCCTCTTACATAAATGCTCTTTAGTTGTTAGTGATAATCGTGTTGGGTACTAGAACTGTGTAAAATCATTGGAGCCGAAAATTCACTTTGTTTACCAGAAATGAACTCTTACTTGTAGGAACACACACATCATGGGGTTTAACTCCATTTCTGAAGGGAAATTCCGAACAGAGTTCTCATCCCTGAAACACACTCTGTTTTACCAGAAGAAGCAAGGTCTTCTTTCCAGATTCCAAAATACAGCAAGAACAATGAGCATGCCCTGAAAAGAAGAACCGTGTTTCCCACTCATAAGGACCATATGTAATTCAACTCTGCTTATGAAACTGAAACAAACCACAGATCCTCTTACATGAATGCACTATAGTTAATAGTGAGAATCGCGTTGGGTTCATGAACTGTGTAAAATCATATGAGCCCATAATTCACTGGGTTTTCCTGAAATGAAATCTGGCTTGTAGGAAGACACAGAATCTGGGGTTTAACTCCGTTTCTGTAGGGAAATTCGGAGCAGTGTTCTCATCAATGAAACACACTCTGTTTTCACGCAAGAAGAAAGCTCTACTTTCCAGATTCGAAAATACATCAAGAACAATGAGCATGCCCAGAAAAAAAAAGAATTGTGTTTCCTACTCATACGGACCATATGTAGTTCAACTCTCTTATAAAACTGATACAAACCACAGCTCCTCTTACATAAATGCTCTTTAGTTAATAGTGAGAATAGCGTTGGGTTCGTGAACTGCGAAAAATCATTTGAGCCCAAAATTCACTGGTTTCACCAGAAATGAACTCTTGCTTGTAGGAAGACATACATGCAGTTGTTTAACTCCGTTTCTGAACGGAAATTCAGACCAGAGTTCTCATCCCTGAAATACACTCTGTTTTAAGGCAAGAAGCAAGCTCTTCTTTCCAGATTCTAAAATACAGCAAGAACCATGAGCATGCCCTGAAACACAGAACTGTGTTTCCTACTCATACAGACCATATGTAGTTCAACTCTGCTGATGAAACTGATACAAACCACAGCTCCTCTTACATAAATTCTCTGTAGTTATTAGTGATAATCGTGTTGGGTACTAGAACTGTGTAAAATCCTTTGAGCCGAAAATTCACATTGTTTACCCAAATTAATTCTTGCTTGTAGGAACACACACATCATGGGGTTTTAACTCCGTTTCTGAAGGGAAATTCCGACCAGAGTTCTCATCCCGAAACACACTCTGTTTTAACGCAAGAAGCAAGCTCCAAATTGTAAAATGCAGCAAGAACAATGAGCATGCCCTGAAAAAAAAGAACTGTGTTTCCTACTCATATGGACCATATGAAGTTCAACTCTGCGTATGAAACTGATACAAACCACAGCACCTCTTAAATAAATAATCTTTAGATAATAGTGAGAATCGCATTGGGTTTTTGAACTGTGTAAAATCATTTGAGCCCATAATTCACTTGGTTTACCAGAAATGAACTCTTTCTGGTAGGAAGACACAGATCCTCGGGTTTAACTGCGTTTCTGATGGGAAAATCAGACCAGAGATCTCATACCTGAAACACACTCTGTTTTAAAGCAAGAAGCTATCTCTTCTTTCCAGATCCTAAAATACAGCAAGAACCATGAGCATGCCCTGAAACACAGAACTGTGTTTCCTACTCATACAGACCTTATGTAGTTCAACTCTGCTGATGAAGCTGATACAACCCACAACTCCTCTTACATAAATTCTCTTTCATTAATAGTGAGAATCTCGTTGGGTTCATGAACTGCAAATAATCACTTTGTTTTCAGAAATGAATTCTTGCTTGTCGGAAGACAGAGATCCTGGGGTTAACTCCGTTTCTGAAGGGAAATTCAGAGCAGTGTTCTCATCAATCAAACACACTCTGTTTTCACGCAAGAAGCAAGCTCTTCTTTCCAGATTCTAAAATACATCAAGAACAATGAGCATGCCCAGGAAAAAAAAAGAATTGTGTTTCCTACTCATACGGACCATATGTAGTTCAACTCTCTTATAAAACTGATACAAACCACAGCTCCTCTTACATAAATGCTCTTTAGTTAATAGTGAGAATAGCGTTGGGTTCGTGAACTGCGAAAAATCATTTGAGCCCAAAATTCACTGGTTTCACCAGAAATGAACTCTTGCTTGTAGGAAGACATACATGCAGTTGTTTAACTCCGTTTCTGAACGGAAATTCAGACCTGAGTTCTCATCCCTGAAATACACTCTGTTTTAAGGCAAGAAGCAAGCTCTTCTTTCCAGATTCTAAAATACAGCAAGAACCATGAGCATGCCCTGAAACACAGAACTGTGTTTCCTACTCATACAGACCATATGTAGTTCAACTCTGATGATGAAACTGATACAAACCACAGCTCCTCTTACATAAATCCTCTTTAGTTAATAGTGAGAATCACGTTGGGTTCTTGAACTGCGAAAAATCATTTGAGCCGAAAATTCACTTGGTTTACAAGAAATGAACTCTTGCTTGTAGGAAGACACAGATACTGGGGTTTAACTCCGTTTCTGAAGGGAAATTCAGACCAGAGATCTCATCCATGAAACACGCTCTGTTTTAATGCAAGAAGCAAGCTCTTCTTTCCAGAATCTTCAAAACAGCAAGAAAAAGAAGCATGCCCAGAAAAAAGAACTGTGTTTCCTACTCATACGGACCATACGTAGTTCAACTCTGCTGATGAAACTGATACAGACCACAGCTCCTCTTACATAAATCCTCTTTAGTTAATAGTGAGAATAGCATTGGGTTCGTGAACTGCGAAAAATCATTTGAGCCCAAAATTCACTGGGTTAACCAGAAATGAACTCTTGCTTGTAGGAAGACAGAGATCCTGGGATTTAACTCCGTTTCTGAAGGTAAAATCAGACCAGAGTTCTCAGCCCTGAAACACACTCTGTTTTAACGCAAGAAGCAAGCTCCAGATTGTAAAATGCAGCAAGAAGAATGAGCATGCCCTGAAAAAAAGAACTGTGTTTCCTACTCATACGGACCATATAGAGTTCAACTCTCCGTATGAAACTGATACAAACCACAGCACCTCTTAAATAAATAATCTTTAGATAATAGTGAGAATCGCATTGGGTTTTTGAACTGTGTAAAATCATTTGAGCCCAAAATTCACTTTGTTTTCAGAAATGAATTCTTGCTTGTCGGAAGACAGAGATCCTGGGGTTAACTCCGTTTCTGAAGGGAAATTCAGAGCAGTGTTCTCATCAATCAAACACACTCTGTTTTCACGCAAGAAGCAAGATCTTCTTTCCAGATTCTAAAATACATCAAGAACAATGAGCATGCCCAGAAAAAAAAAGAATTGTTTCCTACTCATACGGACCATATGTAGTTCAACTCTCTTATAAAACTGATACAAACCACAGCTCCTCTTCCATAAATGCTCTCTAGTTAATAGTGAGAATAGCGTTGGGTTTGTGAACTGCGAAAAATCATTTGAGCCCAAAATTCACTGGTTTCACCAGAAATGAACTCTTGCTTGTAGGAAGACAGAGATCCTGGGGTTTAACTCCGTTTCTGAAGGGAAAATCAGACCAGAGTTCTCATCCCTGAAACACACTCTGTTTTAAAGCAAGAAGCAAGCTCTTCTTTCCAGATTCTAAAATACAGCAAGAACCATGGGCATTCCCTGAAACACAGAACTGTGTTTCCTACTCATACAGACCATATGCAGTTCAACTCTGCTGATGAAGCTGATATAACCCACAACTCCTCTTTCATAAATTCTCTTTCGTTAATAGTGAGAATTGCGTTGGGTTCGTGAACTGGGAAAAATCATTTGAGCCCAAAATTCTCTGAGTTTACCAGAAATAAACTCTTGCTTGTAGGAAGACACAGATCCTGGGGTTTAACTCCGCTTCTGAAGGGAAATTCAGAAAAGAGTTCTCTTCCCTGAAACACACTCTGTTTTAAAGCAAGAAGCAAGCTCTTCTTTCCAGATTCTAAAATACAGCAACAACCATGAGCATGCCCTGAAACATAGAACTGTGTTTCCTACTCATACAGAAAAATCATTTGAGCCAAAAATTCACTTGGTTTACAAGAAATGAACTCTTGCTTGTAGGAAGACACAGATACTGGGGTTTAACTCCGTTTCTCTAGGGAAATTCAGACCAGAGATCTCATCCATGAAACACGCTCTGTTTTAAAGCAAGAAGCAAGCTCTTCTTTCCAGCCTCTTCAAAACAGCAAGAAAAAGAAGCATGCCCAGAAAAAATGAACTGTGTTTCCTACTCATACGGACCATATGTAGTTCAACTCTGCTGATGAAACTGATACAGACCACAGCTCCTCTTACATAAATCCTCTTTAGTTAATAGTGAGAATAGCATTGGGTTCGTGAACTTCTAAAAATCATTTGAGCCCAAAATTCACTGGGTTAACCAGAAATGAACTCTTGCTTGTAGGAAGACAGAGATCCTGGGATTTAACTCCGTTTCTGAAGGTAAAATCAGACCAGAGTTCTCAGCCCTGAAACACACTCTGTTTTAACGCAAGAAGCAAGCTCCAGATTGTAAAATGCAGCAAGAACAATGAGCATGCCCTGAAATAAAGAACTGTGTTTCCTACTCATATGGACCATTTGGAGTTCAACTCTGCGTATGAAACTGATACAAACCACAGCACCTCTTAAATAAATAATCTTTAGATAATAGTGAGAATCGCATTGGGTTTTTGACCTTTGTAAAATCATTTGAGCCCAAAATTCTCTGAGTTTACCAGAAATAAACTCTTGCTTGTAGGAAGACACAGATCCTGGGGTTTAACTCCGTTTCTGAAGGGAAATTCAGAAAAGAGTTCTCATCCCTGAAACACACTCTGTTTTAAAGCAAGAAGCAAGCTCTTCTTTCCAGATTCTAAAATACAGCAAGAACCATGAGCATGCCCTGAAACACAGAACTGTGTTTCCTACTCATACAGACCATATGTAGTTCATCTCTGCTGATGAAACTGATACAGACCACAGCTCCTCTTACATAAATCCTCTTTAGTTAATAGTGAGAATCACGTTGGATACGTGAACTGTGAAAAATCATTTGAGCCGAAAATTCTCTTGGTTTACATGAAATGAACTCTTGCTTGTTGGAAGACACAGATCCTGGGGTTTAACTCCGTCTCTGAAGGGAAATTCAGACCAGAGATCTCATCCATAAAACACGCTCTGTTTTAATGCAAGAAGCAAGCACTTCTTTCCAGTGTCTCCAATACAGCAAGAACCATGAGCATGCCCTTAAAAAAGAACAGTGTTTCTTACTCATACAGACCATATGTAGATCAACTCTGCTTATGAAATGATACAAACCACAGCACCTCTTAAATAAATAATCTTTAGATAATAGTGAGAATCGCATTGGGTTTTTGACCTTTGTAAAATCATTTGAGCCCAAAATTCTCTGAGTTTACCAGAAATAAACTCTTGCTTGTAGGAAGACACAGATCCTGGGGTTTAACTCCGTTTCTGAAGGGAAATTCAGAAAAGAGTTCTCATCCCTGAAACACACTCTGTTTTAAAGCAAGAAGCAAGCTCTTCTTTCCAGATTCTAAAATACAGCAAGAACCATGAGCATGCCCTGAAACACAGAACTGTGTTTCCTACTCATACAGACCATATGTAGTTCATCTCTGCTGATGAAACTGATACAGACCACAGCTCCTCTTACATAAATCCTCTTTAGTTAATAGTGAGAATCACGTTGGATACGTGAACTGCGAAAAATCATTTGAGCCAAAAATTCTCTTGGTTTACATGAAATGAACTCTTGCTTGTTGGAAGACACAGATCCTGGGGTTTAACTCCGTCTCTGAAGGGAAATTCAGACCAGAGATCTCATCCATAAAACACGCTCTGTTTTAATGCAAGAAGCAAGCTCTTCTTTCCAGTGTCTCCAATACAGCAAGAACCATGAGCATGCCCTTAAAAAAGAACAGTGTTTCTTACTCATACAGACCATATGTAGATCAACTCTGCTTATGAAACTGATACAAACCACAGCACCTCTTAAATAAATAATCTTTAGATAATAGTGAGAATCGCATTGGGTTTTTGACCTTTGTAAAATCATTTGAGCCCAAAATTCTCTGAGTTTACCAGAAATAAACTCTTGCTTGTAGGAAGACACAGATCCTGGGGTTTAACTCCGTTTCTGAAGGGAAATTCAGAAAAGAGTTCTCATCCCTGAAACACACTCTGTTTTAAAGCAAGAAGCAAGCTCTTCTTTCCAGATTCTAAAATACAGCAAGAACCATGAGCATGCCCTGAAACACAGAACTGTGTTTCCTACTCATACAGACCATATGTAGTTCATCTCTGCTGATGAAACTGATACAGACCACAGCTCCTCTTACATAAATCCTCTTTAGTTAATAGTGAGAATCACGTTGGATACGTGAACTGCGAAAAATCATTTGAGCCGAAAATTCTCTTGGTTTACATGAAATGAACTCTTGCTTGTTGGAAGTCACAGATCCTGGGGTTTAACTCCGTCTCTGAAGGGAAATTCAGACCAGAGATCTCATCCATAAAACACGCTCTGTTTTAATGCAAGAAGCAAGCTCTTCTTTCCAGTGTCTCCAATACAGCAAGAACCATGAGCATGCCCTTAAAAAAGAACAGTGTTTCTTACTCATACAGACCATATGTAGATCAACTCTGCTTATGAAACTGATACAAACCACAGCACCACTTAAATAAATGCTCTTTAGTTAATAGCGAGAATCGTGTTGTTGTTTTTGAACTGTGAAAAATCATTTGAGCCCAAAATTCACTTGGTTTAACAGAATTGAACTCTTGCTTGTAGGAAGACACAGATCCTGGGGTTTAACTCCGTTTCTCAAGGGAAATTGAGACCAGAGATCTCAGCCCTGAAAAACACTCTGTGTTAAGGCAAGAATCCTCCTCTTCTTTCCTGCGTCCCCAATACAGTAAGAACCATGAGCATGCCCAGAAAAAAGAACTGTTTTTCCTTCTAATACAGACCATATGTAGTTAAACTCTGCTTATGAAACTGATACAACCAACAACTCCTCTTACATAAATTCTCTTTTGTTAATAGTGAGAATCGCGGTGGGTTCGTGAACTGAGAAAAATCATTTGAGCCCAAAATTCACTGAGTTTACCAGAAATAAACTCTTGCTTGTAGGAAGACACAGATCCTGGGGTTTAACTCCGTTTCTGAAGGGAAATTCAGACAAGAGTTCTCATCACTGAAACACACTCTGTTTTCAAGCAAGAAGCAAGCTCTTCTTTCCAGATTCTAAAATACAGCAAGAACCATGAGCATGCCCTGAAACACAGAACTGTGTTTCCTACTCATACAGACCATATGTAGTTCATCTCTGCTGATGAAACTGATACAGACCACAGCTCCTCTTACATAAATCCTCTTTAGTTAATAGTGAGAATCACGTTGGATACGTGAACTGCAAAAAATCATTTGAGCCGAAAATTCTCTTGGTTTACATGAAATGAACTCTTGCTTGTTGGAAGACACAGATCCTGGGGTTTAACTCCGTTTCTGAAGGGAAATTCAGACCAGAGTTCTCATCACTGAAACACACTCTGTATTAAGGCAAGAAGCAAGCTCTTCTTTCCAGATTCTAAAATACAGCAAGAACCATGAGCATGCCCTGAAACATAGAACTGTGTTTCCTACTCATACAGACCATATGTAGTTCAACTCTGCTGATGAAGCTGATACAGACCACAGCTCCTCTTACATAAATTCTCTTTAGTTATTAGTGAGAATTGCGTTGGGTTCATGAACTGTGTAAAATCATTTGAGCCCAAAATTCATTGTGTTTTCCAGAAATGAAATCTATCTTGTAGGAAGACTGAGATAATGGCGTTTAACTCCATTTCTGAAGGGAAATTCAGAGCAGTGTTCTCATCAATGAAACACACTCTGTTTTCACGCAAGAAGCAAGCTCTTCTTTCCAGATTCTAAAATACATCAAGAACAATGAGCATGCCCAGAAAAAAAAAGAATTGTGTTTCCTACTCATACGGACCATATAGAGTTCAACTCGGCGTATGAAACTGATACAAACCACAGCAACTCTTAAATAAATAATCTTTAGTTAATAGTGAGAATCGCATTGAATTTTGAACTGTGTAAAATCATTTGAGCCCAAAATTCACTTTGTTTTCAGAAATGAAATCTTGCTTGTAGGAAGACACAGAACCTCGGGTTTAACTCCGTTTCTGAAGGGAAATTCAGAGCAGTGTTCTCATCAATCAAACACACTCTGTTTTCACGCAAGAAGCAAGCTCTTCTTTCCAGATTCTAAAATACATCAAGAACAATGAGCATGCCCAGAAAAAAGAAGAATTGTGTTTCCTACTCATACAGACCATATGTAGTTCAACTCTCTTATAAAACTGTTATAAACCACAGCTCCTGGTACATAAATGCTCTTCAGTTAATAGTGAGAATAGCGTTGGGTTCGTGAACTGCGAAAAATCATTTGAGCCCAAAATTCACTGGTTTCACCAGAAATGAACTCTTGCTTGTAGGAAGACATACATGCAGTTGTTTAACTCCGTTTCTGAACGAAAATTCAGACCAGAGTTCTCATCCCTGAAATACACTCTGTTTTAAGGCAAGAAGCAAGCTCTTCTTTCCAGATTCTAAAATACAGCAAGAACCATGGGCATGCCCTGAAACACAGAACTGTGTTTCCTACTCATACAGACCATATGTAGTTCAACTCTGCTGATGAATCTGATACAGACCACAGCTCCTCTTACATAAATTCTCTTTAGTTATTAGTGAGAATCGCGTTGGGTTCATGAACTGTGTAAAATCATTTGAGCCCAAAATTCATTGTGTTTTCCAGAAATGAAATCTTTCTTGAAGGAAGACAGAGATAATGGCATTTAACTCCGTTTCTGAAGGGAAATACACAGCAGTGTTCTCATCAATGAAACACAGTCTGTTTTCACGCAAGAAGCAAGCTCTTCTTTCCAGATTCTAAAATACATCAAGAACAATGAGCATGCCCAGAAAAAAAAAAAGAATTGTGTTTCCTACTCATACGGACCATATGTAGTTCAACTCTGCTGATGAAACTGATACAGACCACTGCTCCTCCTACATAAATCCTCTTTAGTTAATAGTGGGAATAGCATTGGGTTCGTGAACTGCGAAAAATCATTTGAGCCAAAAATTCACTGGGTTAACCAGAAATGAACTCTTGCTTGTAGGAAGACAGAGATCCTGGGGTTTAACTCCGTTTCTGAAGGGAAAATCAGACCAGAGTTCTCATCCCTGAAACACACTCTGTTTTAAAGCAAGAAGCAAGCTCTTCTTTCCAGATTCTAAAATACAGCAAGAACCATGGGCATTCCCTGAAACACAGAACTGTGTTTCCTACTCATACAGACCATATGCAGTTCAACTCTGCTGATGAAGCTGATATAACCCACAACTCCTCTTTCATAAATTCTCTTTAGTTAATAGTGAGAATCGCGTTGGGTTCGTGAACTGGGAAAAATCATTTGAGCCCAAAATTCTCTGAGTTTACCAGAAATAAACTCTTGCTTGTAGGAAGACACAGATCCTGGGGTTTAACTCCGCTTCTGAAGGGAAATTCAGAAAAGAGTTCTCTTCCCTGAAACACACTCTGTTTTAAAGCAAGAAGCAAGCTCTTCTTTCCAGATTCTAAAATACAGCAACAACCATGAGCATGCCCTGAAACATAGAACTGTGTTTCCTACTCATACAGAAAAATCATTTGAGCCGAAAATTCACTTGGTTTACAAGAAATGAACTCTTGCTTGTAGGAAGACACAGATACTGGGGTTTAACTAGGTTTCTCTAGGGAAATTCAGACCAGAGATCTCATCCATGAAACACGCTCTGTTTTAAAGCAAGATGCAAGCTCTTCTTTCCAGCCTCTTCAAAACAGCAAGAAAAAGAAGCATGCCCAGAAAAAAAGAACTGTGTTTCCTACTCATACGGACCATATGTAGTTCAACTCTGCTGATGAAACTGATACAGACCACAGCTCCTCTTACATAAATCCTCTTTAGTTAATAGTGAGAATAGCATTGGGTTCGTGAACTTCTAAAAATCATTTGAGCCCAAAATTCACTGGGTTAACCAGAAATGAACTCTTGCTTGTAGGAAGACAGAGATCCTGGGATTTAACTCCGTTTCTGAAGGTAAAATCAGACCAGAGTTCTCAGCCCTGAAACACACTCTGTTTTAACGCAAGAAGCAAGCTCCAGATTGTAAAATGCAGCAAGAACAATGAGCATGCCCCGAAAAAAAGAACTGTGTTTCCTACTCATATGGACCATTTGGAGTTCAACTCTGCGTATGAAACTGATACAAACCACAGCACCTCTTAAATAAATAATCTTTAGATAATAGTGAGAATCGCATTGGGTTTTTGAACTGTGTAAAATCATTTGAGCCCAAAATTCACTTTGTTTTCAGAAATGAATTCTTGCTTGTCGGAAGACAGAGATCCTGGGGTTAACTCCGTTTCTGAAGGGAAATTCAGAGCAGTGTTCTCATCAATCAAACACACTCTGTTTTCACGCAAGAAGCAAGCTCTTCTTTCCAGATTCTAAAATACATCAAGAACAATGAGCATGCCCAGAAAAAAGAAGAATTGTGTTTCCTACTCATACGGACCAAATGTAGTTCAACTCTCTTATAAAACTGATATAAACCACAGCTCCTGGTACATAAATGCTCTTCAGTTAATAGTGAGAATAGCGTTGGGTTCGTGAACTGCGAAAAATCATTTGAGCCCAAAATTCACTGGTTTCACCAGAAATGAACTCTTGCTTGTAGGAAGACATACATGCAGTTGTTTAACTCCGTTTCTGAACGAAAATTCAGACCAGAGTTCTCATCCCTGAAATACACTCTGTTTTAAGGCAAGAAGCAAGCTCTTCTTTCCAGATTCTAAAATACAGCAAGAACCATGGGCATGCCCTGAAACACAGAACTGTGTTTCCTACTCATACAGACCATATGTAGTTCAACTCTGCTGATGAAGCTGATACAGACCACAGCTCCTCTTACATAAATTCTCTTTAGTTATTAGTGAGAATCGCGTTGGGTTCATGAACTGTGTAAAATCATTTGAGCCCAAAATTCATTGTGTTTTCCAGAAATGAAATCTTTCTTGAAGGAAGACAGAGATAATGGCATTTAACTACGTTTCTGAAGGGAAATACACAGCAGTGTTCTCATCAATGAAACACAGTCTGTTTTCACGCAAGAAGCAAGCTCTTCTTTCCAGATTCTAAAATACATCAAGAACAATGAGCATGCCCAGAAAAAAAAAAGAATTGTGTTTCCTACTCATACGGACCATATGTAGTTCAACTCTGCTGATGAAACTGATACAGACCACAGCTCCTCTTACATAAATCCTCTTTAGTTAATAGTGGGAATAGCATTGGGTTCGTGAACTGCGAAAAATCATTTGAGCCAAAAATTCACTGGGTTAACCAGAAATGAACTCTTGCTTGTAGGAAGACAGAGATCCTGGGATTTAACTCCGTTTCTGAAGGTAAAATCAGACCAGAGTTCTCAGCCCTGAAACACACTCTGTTTTAACGCAAGAAGCAAGCTCCAGATTGTAAAATGCAGCAAGAACAATGACATGCCCTGAAAAAAAGAACTGTGTTTCCTACTCATACGGACCATATGTAGTTCAACTCTGCGTATGAAACTGATACAAACCACAGCAACTCTTAAATAAATAATCTTTAGTTAATAGTGAGAATCGCATTGAATTTTGAACTGTGTAAAATCATTTGAGCCCAAAATTCACTTTGTTTTCAGAAATGAATTCTTGCTTGTAGGAAGACAGAGATCCTGGGGTTAACTCCGTTTCTGAAGGGAAATTCAGAGCAGTGTTCTCATCAATCAAATACACTCTGTTTTCACGCAAGAAGCAAGCTCTTCTTTCCAGATTCTAAAATACATGAAGAACAATGAGCATGCCCAGAAAAAAAAAGAATTGTGTTTCCTACTCATAGGGACCATATGTAGTTCAACTCTCTTATAAAACTGATACAAACCACAGCTCCTCTTACATAAATGCTCTTTAGTTAATAGTGAGAATAGCGTTGGGTTCGTGAACTGCGAAAAATCATTTGAGCCCAAAATTCTCTGAGTTTACCAGAAATGAACTCTTGCTTGTAGGAAGACACAGATCCTGGGGTTTAACTCCGTTTCTGAAGGGAAATTCAGAAAAGAGTTCTCATCCCTGAAACACACTCTGTTTTAAAGCAAGAAGCAAGCTCTTCTTTCCAGATTCTAAAATACAGCAAGAACCATGAGCATGCCCTGAAACACAGAACTGTGTTTCCTACTCATACAGACCATATGTAGTTCAACTCCGCTTATGAAACTGATACAAACCACAGCTCCTCTTACATAAATCCTCTTTAGTTAATAGTGAGAATCACGTTGGATACGTGAACTGCGAAAAATCATTTGAGCCGAAAATTCTCTTGGTTTACATGAAATGAACTCTTGCTTGTTGGAAGACACAGATCCTGGGGTTTAACTCCGTTTCTGAAGGGAAATTCAGAAAAGAGTTCTCATCCCTGAAACACACTCTGTTTTAAAGCAAGAAGCAAGCTCTTCTTTCCAGATTCTAAAATACAGCAAGAACCATGAGCATGCCCTGAAACACAGAACTGTGTTTCCTACTCATACAGACCATATGTAGTTCATCTCTGATGATGAAACTGATACAGACCACAGCTCCTCTTACATAAATGTTCTTTAGTTAATAGTGAGAATCGCGTTGGGTTCATGAACTGTGTAAAATCATTTGAGCCCAAAATTCATTGTGTTTTCCAGAAATGAAATCTTTCTTGTAGGAAGACAGAGATCCTGGGGTTTAACTCCGTTTCTGAAGGGAAATTCAGAGCATTGTTCTCATCAATGAAACACACTCTGTTTTCATGCAAGAAGCAAGCTCTTCTTTCAAGATTCTAAAATACATCAAGAACAATGAGCATGCCCAGAAAAAAAAAGAATTGTGTTTCCTACTCATACGGACCATATGTAGTTCAACTCTGCGTATGAAACTGATACAAACCACAGCAACTCTTAAATAAATAATCTTTAGTTAATAGTGAGAATCGCATTGAATTTTGATCTGTGTAAAATCATTTGAGCCCAAAATTCACTTTGTTTTCAGAAATGAATTCTTGCTTGTAGGAAGACAGAGATCCTGGGGTTAACTCCGTTTCTGAAGGGAAATTCAGAGCAGTGTTCTCATCAATCAAATACACTCTGTTTTCACGCAAGAAGCAAGCTCTTCTTTCCAGATTCTAAAATACATGAAGAACAATGAGCATGCCCAGAAAAAAAAAGAATTGTGTTTCCTACTCATAGGGACCATATGTAGTTCAACTCTCTTATAAAACTGATACAAACCACAGCTCCTCTTACATAAATGCTCTTTAGTTAATAGTGAGAATAGCGTTGGGTTCGTGAACTGCGAAAAATCATTTGAGCCCAAAATTCTCTGAGTTTACCAGAAATGAACTCTTGCTTGTAGGAAGACACAGATCCTGGGGTTTAACTCCGTTTCTGAAGGGAAATTCAGAAAAGAGTTCTCATCCCTGAAACACACTCTGTTTTAAAGCAAGAAGCAAGCTCTTCTTTCCAGATTCTAAAATACAGCAAGAACCATGAGCATGCCCTGAAACACAGAACTGTGTTTCCTACTCATACAGACCATATGTAGTTCAACTCCGCTTATGAAACTGATACAAACCACAGCTCCTCTTACATAAATCCTCTTTAGTTAATAGTGAGAATCACGTTGGATACGTGAACTGCGAAAAATCATTTGAGCCGAAAATTCTCTTGGTTTACATGAAATGAACTCTTGCTTGTTGGAAGACACAGATCCTGGGGTTTAACTCCGTTTCTGAAGGGAAATTCAGACCAGAGTTCTCATCCATGAAACACGCTCTGTTTTAATGCAAGAAGCAAGCTCTTCTTTCCAGTGTCTCCAATACATCAAGAACCATGAGCATACCCTCAAAAAAGAACTGTGTTTCTTACTCATACAGACCATATGTAGACCAACTGTGCTTATGAAACTGATACAAACCACAGCACCTCTTAAATAAATGCTCTTTAGTTAATAGCGAGAATCGTGTTGTTGTTTTTGAACAGTGTAAAATCATTTGAGCCCAAAATTCACTTGGTTTAACAGAATTGAACTCTTGCTTGTAGGAAGACACAGATCCTGGGGTTTAACTCCGTTTCTCAAGGGAAATTGAGACCAGAGATCTCAGCCCTGAAAAACACTCTGTTTTAAGGCAAGAATCCTCCTCTTCTTTCCTGCGTCCCCAATACAGTAAGAACCATGAGCATGCCCAGAAAAAAGAACTGTTTTTCCTTCTAATACAGACCATATGTAGTTAAACTCTGCTTATGAAACTGATACAACCAACAACTCCTCTTACATAAATTCTCTTTTGTTAATAGTGAGAATCGCGGTGGGTTCGTGAACTGGGAAAAATCATTTGAGCCCAAAATTCTCTGAGTTTACCAGAAATGAACTCTTGCTTGTAGGAAGACACAGATCCTGGGGTTTAACTCCGTTTCTGAAGGGAAATTCAGAAAAGAGTTCTCATCCCTGAAACACACTCTGTTTTAAAGCAAGAAGCAAGCTCTTCTTTCCAGATTCTAAAATACAGCAAGAACCATGAGCATGCCCTGAAACACAGAACTGTGTTTCCTACTCATACAGACCATATGTAGTTCAACTCCGCTTATGAAACTGATACAAACCACAGCTCCTCTTACATAAATCCTCTTTAGTTAATAGTGAGAATCACGTTGGATACGTGAACTGCGAAAAATCATTTGAGCCGAAAATTCTCTTGGTTTACATGAAATGAACTCTTGCTTGTTGGAAGACACAGATCCTGGGGTTTAACTCCGTTTCTGAAGGGAAATTCAGAAAAGAGTTCTCATCCCTGAAACACACTCTGTTTTAAAGCAAGAAGCAAGCTCTTCTTTCCAGATTCTAAAATACAGCAAGAACCATGAGCATGCCCTGAAACACAGAACTGTGTTTCCTACTCATACAGACCATATGTAGTTCATCTCTGATGATGAAACTGATACAGACCACAGCTCCTCTTACATAAATGTTCTTTAGTTAATAGTGAGAATCGCGTTGGGTTCATGAACTGTGTAAAATCATTTGAGCCCAAAATTCATTGTGTTTTCCAGAAATGAAATCTTTCTTGTAGGAAGACAGAGATCCTGGGGTTTAACTCCGTTTCTGAAGGGAAATTCAGAGCATTGTTCTCATCAATGAAACACACTCTGTTTTCATGCAAGAAGCAAGCTCTTCTTTCCAGATTCTAAAATACATCAAGAACAATGAGCATGCCCAGAAAAAAAAGAATTGTGTTTCCTACTCATACGGACCATATGTAGTTCAACTCTGCATATGAAACTGATACAAACCACAGCAACTCTTAAATAAATAATCTTTAGTTAATAGTGAGAATCGCATTGAATTTTGAACTGTGTAAAATCATTTGAGCCCAAAATTCACTTTGTTTTCAGAAATGAATTCTTGCTTGTAGGAAGACAGAGATCCTGGGGTTAACTCCGTTTCTGAAGGGAAATTCAGAGCAGTGTTCTCATCAATCAAATACACTCTGTTTTCACGCAAGAAGCAAGCTCTTCTTTCCAGATTCTAAAATACATCAAGAACAATGAGCATGCCCAGAAAAAAAAAGAATTGTGTTTCCTACTCATAGGGACCATATGTAGTTCAACTCTCTTATAAAAATGATACAAACCACAGCTCCTCTTACATAAATGCTCTTTAGTTAATAGTGAGAATACCGTTGGGTTCGTGAACTGCGAAAAATCATTTGAGCCCAAAATTCACTGGTTTCACCAGAAATGAACTCTTGCTTGTAGGAAGACATACATGCAGTTGTTTAACTCCGTTTCTGAACGGAAATTCAGACTAGAGTTCTCATCCCTGAAATACACTCTGTTTTAAGGCAAGAAGCAAGCTCTTCTTTCCAGATTCTAAAATACAGCAAGAACCATGAGCATGCCCTGAAACACAGAACTGTGTTTCCTACTCATACAGACCATATGTAGTTCATCTCTGATGATGAAACTGATACAGACCACAGCTCCTCTTACATAAATCCTCTTTAGTTAATAGTGAGAATCACGTTGGATACGTGAACTGTGAAAAATCATTTGAGCCGAAAATTCTCTTGGTTTACATGAAATGAACTCTTGCTTGTTGGAAGACACAGATCCTGGGGTTTAACTCCGTTTCTGAAGGGAAATTCAGACCAGAGATCTCATCCATGAAACACGCTCTGTTTTAATGCAAGAAGCAAGCTCTTCTTTCCAGTGTCTCCAATACATCAAGAACCATGAGCATACCCTCAAAAAAGAACTGTGTTTCTTACTCATACAGACCATATGTAGATCAACTGTGCTTATGAAACAGATACAAACCACAGCACCTCTTAAATAAATGCTCTTTAGTTAATAGCGAGAATCGTGTTGTTGTTTTTGAACTGTGTAAAATCATTTGAGCCCAAAATTCACTTGGTTTAACAGAATTGAACTCTTGCTTGTAGGAAGACACAGATCCTGGGGTTTAACTCCGTTTCTCAAGGGAAATTGAGACCAGAGATCTCAGCCCTGAAAAACACTCTGTTTTAAGGCAAGAATCCTCCTCTTCTTTCCTGCGTCCCCAATACAGTAAGAACCATGAGCATGCCCAGAAAAAAGAACTGTTTTTCCTTCTAATACAGACCATATGTAGTTAAACTCTGCTTATGAAACTGATACAACCAACAACTCCTCTTACATAAATTCTCTTTTGTTAATAGTGAGAATCACGTTGGATACGTGAACTGCGAAAAATCATTTGAGCCGAAAATTCTCTTGGTTTACATGAAATGAACTCTTGCTTGTTGGAAGACACAGATCCTGGGGTTTAACTCCGTTTCTGAAGGGAAATTCAGAAAAGAGTTCTCATCCCTGAAACACACTCTGTTTTAAAGCAAGAAGCAAGCTCTTCTTTCCAGATTCTAAAATACAGCAAGAACCATGAGCATGCCCTGAAACACAGAACTGTGTTTCCTACTCATACAGACCATATGTAGTTCATCTCTGATGATGAAACTGATACAGACCACAGCTCCTCTTACATAAATGTTCTTTAGTTAATAGTGAGATTCGCGTTGGGTTCATGAACTGTGTAAAATCATTTGAGCCCAAAATTCATTGTGTTTTCCTGAAATGAAATCTTTCTTGTAGGAAGACAGAGATCCTGGGGTTTAACTCCGTTTCTGAAGGGAAATTCAGAGCATTGTTCTCATCAATGAAACAGACTCTGTTTTCATGCAAGAAGCAAGCTCTTCTTTCCAGATTCTAAAATACATCAAGAACAATGAGCATGCCCAGAAAAAAAAGAATTGTGTTTCCTACTCATACGGACCATATGTAGTTCAACTCTGCGTATGAAACTGATACAAACCACAGCAACTCTTAAATAAATAATCTTTAGTTAATAGTGAGAATCGCATTGAATTTTGAACTGTGTAAAATCATTTGAGCCCAAAATTCACTTTGTTTTCAGAAATGAATTCTTGCTTGTAGGAAGACAGAGATCCTGGGGTTAACTCCGTTTCTGAAGGGAAATTCAGAGCAGTGTTCTCATCAATCAAATACACTCTGTTTTCACGCAAGAAGCAAGCTCTTCTTTCCAGATTCTAAAATACATGAAGAACAATGAGCATGCCCAGAAAAAAAAAGAATTGTGTTTCCTACTCATAGGGACCATATGTAGTTCAACTCTCTTATAAAACTGATACAAACCACAGCTCCTCTTACATAAATGCTCTTTAGTTAATAGTGGGAATAGCATTGGGTTCGTGAACTGCGAAAAATCATTTGAGCCAAAAATTCACTGGGTTAACCAGAAATGAACTCTTGCTTGTAGGAAGACAGAGATCCTGGGATTTAACTCCGTTTCTGAAGGTAAAATCAGACCAGAGTTCTCAGCCCTGAAACACACTCTGTTTTAACGCAAGAAGCAAGCTCCAGATTGTAAAATGCAGCAAGAACAATGACATGCCCTGAAAAAAAGAACTGTGTTTCCTACTCATACGGACCATATGGAGTTCAACTCTGCGTATGAAACTGATACAAACCACAGCACCTCTTAAATAAATAATCTTTAGATAATAGTAAGAATCACATTGGGTTTTTGAACTGTGTAAAATCATTTGAGCCCAAAATTCACTTTGTTTTCAGAAATGAATTCTTGCTTGTCGGAAGACAGAGATCCTTGGGTTAACTCCGTTTCAGAAGGGAAATTCAGAGCAGTGTTCTCATCAATCAAACACACTCTGTTTTCACGCGAGAAGCAAGCTCTTCTTTCCAGATTCTAAAATACATCAAGAACAATGAGCATGCCCAGAAAAAAAAAATTGTGTTTCCTACTCATACGGACCATATGTAGTTCAACTCTCTTATAAAACTGATACAAACCACAGCTCCTCTTACATAAATGCTCTTTAGTTAATAGTGAGAATAGCGTTGGGTTCGTGAACTGCGAAAAATCATTTGGGCCCAAAATTCACTGGTTTCACCAGAAATGAACTCTTGCTTGTAGGAAGACATACATGCAGTTGTTTAACTCCGTTTCTGAAGGGAAATTCAGAAAAGAGTTCTCATCCCTGAAACACACTCTGTTTTAAAGCAAGAAGCAAGCTCTTCTTTCCAGATTCTAAAATACAGCAAGAACCATGAGCATGCCCTGAAACACAGAACTGTGTTTCCTACTCATACAGACCATATGTAGTTCATCTCTGATGATGAAACTGATACAGACCACAGCTCCTCTTACATAAATGTTCTTTAGTTAATAGTGAGAATCGCGTTGGGTTCATGAACTGTGTAAAATCATTTGATCCCAAAATTCATTGTGTTTTCCAGAAATGAAATCTTTCTTGTAGGAAGACAGAGATCCTGGGGTTTAACTTCGTTTCTGAAGGGAAATTCAGAGCATTGTTCTCATCAATGAAACACACTCTGTTTTCATCTAAGAAGCAAGCTCTTCTTTCCAGATTCTAAAATACATCAAGAACAATGAGCATGCCCAGAAAAAAAAAGAATTGTGTTTCCTACTCATACGGACCATATGTAGTTCAACTCTGCGTATGAAACTGATACAAACCACAGCAACTCTTAAATAAATAATCTTTAGTTAATAGTGAGAATCGCATTGAATTTTGAACTGTGTAAAATCATTTGAGCCCAAAATTCACTTTGTTTTCAGAAATGAATTCTTGCTTGTAGGAAGACAGAGATCCTGGGGTTAACTCCGTTTCTGAAGGGAAATTCAGAGCAGTGTTCTCATCAATCAAATACACTCTGTTTTCACGCAAGAAGCAAGCTCTTCTTTCCAGATTCTAAAATACATGAAGAACAATGAGCATGCCCAGAAAAAAAAAGAATTGTGTTTCCTACTCATAGGGACCATATGTAGTTCAACTCTCTTATAAAACTGATACAAACCACAGCTCCTCTTACATAAATGCTCTTTAGTTAATAGTGAGAATAGCGTTGGGTTCGTGAACTGCGAAAAATCATTTGAGCCCAAAATTCTCTGAGTTTACCAGAAATGAACTCTTGCTTGTAGGAAGACACAGATCCTGGGGTTTAACTCCGTTTCTGAAGGGAAATTCAGAAAAGAGTTCTCATCCCTGAAACACACTCTGTTTTAAAGCAAGAAGCAAGCTCTTCTTTCCAGATTCTAAAATACAGCAAGAACCATGAGCATGCCCTGAAACACAGAACTGTGTTTCCTACTCATACAGACCATATGTAGTTCAACTCCGCTTATGAAACTGATACAAACCACAGCTCCTCTTACATAAATCCTCTTTAGTTAATAGTGAGAATCACGTTGGATACGTGAACTGCGAAAAATCATTTGAGCCGAAAATTCTCTTGGTTTACATGAAATGAACTCTTGCTTGTTGGAAGACACAGATCCTGGGGTTTAACTCCGTTTCTGAAGGGAAATTCAGAAAAGAGTTCTCATCCCTGAAACACACTCTGTTTTAAAGCAAGAAGCAAGCTCTTCTTTCCAGATTCTAAAATACAGCAAGAACCATGAGCATGCCCTGAAACACAGAACTGTGTTTCCTACTCATACAGACCATATGTAGTTCATCTCTGATGATGAAACTGATACAGACCACAGCTCCTCTTACATAAATGTTCTTTAGTTAATAGTGAGAATCGCGTTGGGTTCATGAACTGTGTAAAATCATTTGAGCCCAAAATTCATTGTGTTTTCCAGAAATGAAATCTTTCTTGTAGGAAGACAGAGATCCTGGGGTTTAACTCCGTTTCTGAAGGGAAATTCAGAGCATTGTTCTCATCAATGAAACACACTCTGTTTTCATGCAAGAAGCAAGCTCTTCTTTCCAGATTCTAAAATACATCAAGAACAATGAGCATGCCCAGAAAAAAAAAGAATTGTGTTTCCTACTCATACGGACCATATGTAGTTCAACTCTGCGTATGAAACTGATACAAACCACAGCAACTCTTAAATAAATAATCTTTAGTTAATAGTGAGAATCGCATTGAATTTTGAACTGTGTAAAATCATTTGAGCCCAAAATTCACTTTGTTTTCAGAAATGAATTCTTGCTTGTAGGAAGACAGAGATCCTGGGGTTAACTCCGTTTCTGAAGGGAAATTCAGAGCAGTGTTCTCATCAATCAAATACACTCTGTTTTCACGCAAGAAGCAAGCTCTTCTTTCCAGATTCTAAAATACATGAAGAACAATGAGCATGCCCAGAAAAAAAAAGAATTGTGTTTCCTACTCATAGGGACCATATGTAGTTCAACTCTCTTATAAAACTGATACAAACCACAGCTCCTCTTACATAAATGCTCTTTAGTTAATAGTGAGAATAGCGTTGGGTTCGTGAACTGCGAAAAATCATTTGAGCCCAAAATTCTCTGAGTTTACCAGAAATGAACTCTTGCTTGTAGGAAGACACAGATCCTGGGGTTTAACTCCGTTTCTGAAGGGAAATTCAGAAAAGAGTTCTCATCCCTGAAACACACTCTGTTTTAAAGCAAGAAGCAAGCTCTTCTTTCCAGATTCTAAAATACAGCAAGAACCATGAGCATGCCCTGAAACACAGAACTGTGTTTCCTACTCATACAGACCATATGGAGTTCAACTCCGCTTATGAAACTGATACAAACCACAGCTCCTCTTACATAAATCCTCTTTAGTTAATAGTGAGAATCACGTTGGATACGTGAACTGCGAAAAATCATTTGAGCCGAAAATTCTCTTGGTTTACATGAAATGAACTCTTGCTTGTTGGAAGACACAGATCCTGGGGTTTAACTCCGTTTCTGAAGGGAAATTCAGAAAAGAGTTCTCATCCCTGAAACACACTCTGTTTTAAAGCAAGAAGCAAGCTCTTCTTTCCAGATTCTAAAATACAGCAAGAACCATGAGCATGCCCTGAAACACAGAACTGTGTTTCCTACTCATACAGACCATATGTAGTTCATCTCTGATGATGAAACTGATACAGACCACAGCTCCTCTTACATAAATGTTCTTTAGTTAATAGTGAGAATCGCGTTGGGTTCATGAACTGTGTAAAATCATTTGAGCCCAAAATTCATTGTGTTTTCCAGAAATGAAATCTTTCTTGTAGGAAGACAGAGATCCTGGGGTTTAACTCCGTTTCTGAAGGGAAATTCAGAGCATTGTTCTCATCAATGAAACACACTCTGTTTTCATGCAAGAAGCAAGCTCTTCTTTCCAGATTCTAAAATACATCAAGAACAATGAGCATGCCCAGAAAAAAAAAGAATTGTGTTTCCTACTCATACGGACCATATGTAGTTCAACTCTGCGTATGAAACTGATACAAACCACAGCAACTCTTAAATAAATAATCTTTAGTTAATAGTGAGAATCGCATTGAATTTTGAACTGTGTAAAATCATTTGAGCCCAAAATTCACTTTGTTTTCAGAAATGAATTCTTGCTTGTAGGAAGACAGAGATCCTGGGGTTAACTCCGTTTCTGAAGGGAAATTCAGAGCAGTGTTCTCATCAATCAAATACACTCTGTTTTCACGCAAGAAGCAAGCTCTTCTTTCCAGATTCTAAAATACATGAAGAACAATGAGCATGCCCAGAAAAAAAAAGAATTGTGTTTCCTACTCATAGGGACCATATGTAGTTCAACTCTCTTATAAAACTGATACAAACCACAGCTCCTCTTACATAAATGCTCTTTAGTTAATAGTGAGAATAGCGTTGGGTTCGTGAACTGCGAAAAATCATTTGAGCCCAAAATTCTCTGAGTTTACCAGAAATGAACTCTTGCTTGTAGGAAGACACAGATCCTGGGGTTTAACTCCGTTTCTGAAGGGAAATTCAGAAAAGAGTTCTCATCCCTGAAACACACTCTGTTTTAAAGCAAGAAGCAAGCTCTTCTTTCCAGATTCTAAAATACAGCAAGAACCATGAGCATGCCCTGAAACACAGAACTGTGTTTCCTACTCATACAGACCATATGTAGTTCAACTCCGCTTATGAAACTGATACAAACCACAGCTCCTCTTACATAAATCCTCTTTAGTTAATAGTGAGAATCACGTTGGATACGTGAACTGCGAAAAATCATTTGAGCCGAAAATTCTCTTGGTTTACATGAAATGAACTCTTGCTTGTTGGAAGACACAGATCCTGGGGTTTAACTCCGTTTCTGAAGGGAAATTCAGACCAGAGTTCTCATCCATGAAACACGCTCTGTTTTAATGCAAGAAGCAAGCTCTTCTTTCCAGTGTCTCCAATACATCAAGAACCATGAGCATACCCTCAAAAAAGAACTGTG
The DNA here is from genome assembly GCA_949786405.1 of Onychomys arenicola. NCBI lineage: Eukaryota > Metazoa > Chordata > Mammalia > Rodentia > Cricetidae > Onychomys > Onychomys arenicola. Next base: position 1,589,924 of record CATKUM010000037.1, on the reverse strand, counting down.
TTTCTTACTCATACAGACCATATGTAGACCAACTGTGCTTATGAAACTGATACAAACCACAGCACCTCTTAAATAAATGCTCTTTAGTTAATAGCGAGAATCGTGTTGTTGTTTTTGAACAGTGTAAAATCATTTGAGCCCAAAATTCACTTGGTTTAACAGAATTGAACTCTTGCTTGTAGGAAGACACAGATCCTGGGGTTTAACTCCGTTTCTCAAGGGAAATTGAGACCAGAGATCTCAGCCCTGAAAAACACTCTGTTTTAAGGCAAGAATCCTCCTCTTCTTTCCTGCGTCCCCAATACAGTAAGAACCATGAGCATGCCCAGAAAAAAGAACTGTTTTTCCTTCTAATACAGACCATATGTAGTTAAACTCTGCTTATGAAACTGATACAACCAACAACTCCTCTTACATAAATTCTCTTTTGTTAATAGTGAGAATCGCGGTGGGTTCGTGAACTGGGAAAAATCATTTGAGCCCAAAATTCTCTGAGTTTACCAGAAATGAACTCTTGCTTGTAGGAAGACACAGATCCTGGGGTTTAACTCCGTTTCTGAAGGGAAATTCAGAAAAGAGTTCTCATCCCTGAAACACACTCTGTTTTAAAGCAAGAAGCAAGCTCTTCTTTCCAGATTCTAAAATACAGCAAGAACCATGAGCATGCCCTGAAACACAGAACTGTGTTTCCTACTCATACAGACCATATGTAGTTCAACTCCGCTTATGAAACTGATACAAACCACAGCTCCTCTTACATAAATCCTCTTTAGTTAATAGTGAGAATCACGTTGGATACGTGAACTGCGAAAAATCATTTGAGCCGAAAATTCTCTTGGTTTACATGAAATGAACTCTTGCTTGTTGGAAGACACAGATCCTGGGGTTTAACTCCGTTTCTGAAGGGAAATTCAGAAAAGAGTTCTCATCCCTGAAACACACTCTGTTTTAAAGCAAGAAGCAAGCTCTTCTTTCCAGATTCTAAAATACAGCAAGAACCATGAGCATGCCCTGAAACACAGAACTGTGTTTCCTACTCATACAGACCATATGTAGTTCATCTCTGATGATGAAACTGATACAGACCACAGCTCCTCTTACATAAATGTTCTTTAGTTAATAGTGAGAATCGCGTTGGGTTCATGAACTGTGTAAAATCATTTGAGCCCAAAATTCATTGTGTTTTCCAGAAATGAAATCTTTCTTGTAGGAAGACAGAGATCCTGGGGTATAACTCCGTTTCTGAAGGGAAATTCAGAGCATTGTTCTCATCAATGAAACACACTCTGTTTTCATGCAAGAAGCAAGCTCTTCTTTCCAGATTCTAAAATACATCAAGAACAATGAGCATGCCCAGAAAAAAAAAGAATTGTGTTTCCTACTCATACGGACCATATGTAGTTCAACTCTGCGTATGAAACTGATACAAACCACAGCAACTCTTAAATAAATAATCTTTAGTTAATAGTGAGAATCGCATTGAATTTTGAACTGTGTAAAATCATTTGAGCCCAAAATTCACTTTGTTTTCAGAAATGAATTCTTGCTTGTAGGAAGACAGAGATCCTGGGGTTAACTCCGTTTCTGAAGGGAAATTCAGAGCAGTGTTCTCATCAATCAAATACACTCTGTTTTCACGCAAGAAGCAAGCTCTTCTTTCCAGATTCTAAAATACATCAAGAACAATGAGCATGCCCAGAAAAAAAAAGAATTGTGTTTCCTACTCATAGGGACCATATGTAGTTCAACTCTCTTATAAAACTGATACAAACCACAGCTCCTCTTACATAAATGCTCTTTAGTTAATAGTGAGAATAGCGTTGGGTTCGTGAACTGCGAAAAATCATTTGAGCCCAAAATTCACTGGTTTCACCAGAAATGAACTCTTGCTTGTAGGAAGACATACATGCAGTTGTTTAACTCCGTTTCTGAACGGAAATTCAGACCAGAGTTCTCATCCCTGAAATACACTCTGTTTTAAGGCAAGAAGCAAGCTCTTCTTTCCAGATTCTAAAATACAGCAAGAACCATGAGCATGCCCTGAAACACAGAACTGTGTTTCCTACTCATACAGACAATATGTAGTTCATCTCTGCTGATGAAACTGATACAGACCACAGCTCCTCTTACATAAATCCTCTTTAGTTAATAGTGAGAATCACGTTGGATACGTGAACTGCGAAAAATCATTTGAGTCGAAAATTCTCTTGGTTTACATGAAATGAACTCTTGCTTGTTGGAAGACACAGATCCTGGGGTTTAACTCCGTTTCTGAAGGGAAATTCAGACCAGAGATCTCATCCATGAAACACGCTCTGTTTTAATGCAAGAAGCAAGCTCTTCTTTCCAGTGTCTCCAATACATCAAGAACCATGAGCATACCCTCAAAAAAGAACTGTGTTTCTTACTCATACAGACCATATGTAGATCAACTGTGCTTATGAAACTGATACAAACCACAGCACCTCTTAAATAAATGCTCTTTAGTTAATAGCGAGAATCGTGTTGTTGTTTTTGAACTGTGTAAAATCATTTGAGCCCAAAATTCACTTGGTTTAACAGAATTGAACTCTTGCTTGTAGGAAGACACAGATCCTGGGGTTTAACTCCGTTTCTCAAGGGAAATTGAGACCAGAGATCTCAGCCCTGAAAAACACTCTGTTTTAAGGCAAGAATCCTCCTCTTCTTTCCTGCGTCCCCAATACAGTAAGAACCATGAGCATGCCCAGAAAAAAGAACTGTTTTTCCTTCTAATACAGACCATATGTAGTTAAACTCTGCTTATGAAACTGATACAACCAACAACTCCTCTTACATAAATTCTCTTTTGTTAATAGTGAGAATCGCGGTGGGTTCGTGAACTGGGAAAAATCATTTGAGCCCAAAATTCTCTGAGTTTACCAGAAATGAACTCTTGCTTGTAGGAAGACACAGATCCTGGGGTTTAACTCCGTTTCTGAAGGGAAATTCAGAAAAGAGTTCTCATCCCTGAAACACACTCTGTTTTAAAGCAAGAAGCAAGCTCTTCTTTCCAGATTCTAAAATACAGCAAGAACCATGAGCATGCCCTGAAACACAGAACTGTGTTTCCTACTCATACAGACCATATGTAGTTCAACTCTGCTTATGAAACTGATACAAACCACAGCTCCTCTTACATAAATCCTCTTTAGTTAATAGTGAGAATCACGTTGGATACGTGAACTGCGAAAAATCATTTGAGCCGAAAATTCTCTTGGTTTACATGAAATGAACTCTTGCTTGTTGGAAGACACAGATCCTGGGGTTTAACTCCGTTTCTGAAGGGAAATTCAGAAAAGAGTTCTCATCCCTGAAACACACTCTGTTTTAAAGCAAGAAGCAAGCTCTTCTTTCCAGATTCTAAAATACAGCAAGAACCATGAGCATGCCCTGAAACACAGAACTGTGTTTCCTACTCATACAGACCATATGTAGTTCATCTCTGATGATGAAACTGATACAGACCACAGCTCCTCTTACATAAATGTTCTTTAGTTAATAGTGAGAATCGCGTTGGGTTCATGAACTGTGTAAAATCATTTGAGCCCAAAATTCATTGTGTTTTCCAGAAATGAAATCTTTCTTGTAGGAAGACAGAGATCCTGGGGTTTAACTCCTTTTCTGAAGGGAAATTCAGAGCATTGTTCTCATCAATGAAACATACTCTGTTTTCATGCAAGAAGCAAGCTCTTCTTTCTATATTCTAAAATACATCAAGAACAATGAGCATGCCCAGAAAAAAAAAGAATTGTGTTTCCTACTCATACGGATCATATGTAGTTCAACTCTGCGTATGAAACTGATACAAACCACAGCAACTCTTAAATAAATAATCTTCAGTTAATAGTGAGAATCGCATTGAATTTTGAACTGTGTAAAATCATTTGAGCCCAAAATTCACTTGGTTTAACAGAATTGAACTCTTGCTTGTAGGAAGACACAGATCCTGGGGTTTAACTCCGTTTCTCAAGGGAAATTGAGACCAGAGATCTCAGCCCTGAAAAACACTCTGTTTTAAGGCAAGAATCCTCCTCTTCTTTCCTGCGTCCCCAATACAGTAAGAACCATGAGCATGCCCAGAAAAAAGAACTGTTTTTCCTTCCAATACAGACCATATGTAGTTAAACTCTGCTTATGAAACTGATACAACCAACAACTCCTCTTACATAAATTCTCTTTTGTTAATAGTGAGAATCGCGGTGGGTTCGTGAACTGGGAAAAATCATTTGAGCCCAAAATTCTCTGAGTTTACCAGAAATGAACTCTTGCTTGTAGGAAGACACAGATCCTGGGGTTTAACTCCGTTTCTGAAGGGAAATTCAGAAAAGAGTTCTCATCCCTGAAACACACTCTGTTTTAAAGCAAAAAGCAAGCTCTTCTTTCCAGATTCTAAAATACATCAAGAACAATGAGCATGCCCAGAAAAAAAAAGAATTGTGTTTCCTACTCGTACGGACCATATGTAGTTCAACTCTGCGTATGAAACTGATACAAACCACAGCAACTCTTAAATAAATAATCTTTAGTTAATAGTGAGAATCGCATTGAATTTTGAACTGTGTAAAATCATTTGAGCCCAAAATTCACTTTGTTTTCAGAAATTAATTCTTGCTTGTAGGAAGACAGAGATCCTGGGGTTAACTCCGTTTCTGAAGGGAAATTCAGAGCAGTGTTCTCATCAATCAAATACACTCTGTTTTCACGCAAGAAGCAAGCTCTTCTTTCCAGATTCTAAAATACATGAAGAACCATGAGCATGCCCTCAAAAAAGAACTGTGTTTCTTACTCATACAGACCATATGTAGATCAACTCTGCTTATGAAACTGATACAAACCACAGCACCTCTTAAATAAATGCTCCTTAGTTAATAGCGAGAATCGTGTTGTTGTTTTTTAACTGTGTAAAATCATTTGAGCCCAAAATTCACTTGGTTTAACAGAATTGAACTCTTGCTTGTAGGAAGACACAGATCCTGGGGTTTAACTCCGTTTCTCAAGGGAAATTGAGACCAGAGATCTCAGCCCTGTAAAACACTCTGTTTTAAGGCAAGAATCCTCCTCTTCTGTCCTCCGTCCGCAATACAGTAAGAACCATGAGCATGCCCAGAAAAAAGAACTGTTTTTCCTTCTAATACAGACCATATGTAGTTAAACTCTGCTTATGAAACTGATACAACCAAGAACTCCTCTTACATAAATTCTCTTTTGTTAATAGTGAGAATCGCGGTGGGTTCGTGAACTGCGAAAAATCCTTTGAGCCCAAAATTCACTGAGTTTACCAGAAATAAACTCTGGCTTGTAGGAAGACACAGATCCTGGGGTTTAACTCCGTTTCTGAAGGGAAATTCAGACCAGAGTTCTCATCCCTGAAACACACTCTGTTTTAAAGCAAGAAGCAAGCTCTTCTTTCCAGATTCTAAAATACAGCAAGAACCATGAGCATGCCCTGAAACACAGAACTGTTTTTCCTTCTAATACAGACCATATGTAGTTAAACTCTGCTTATGAAACTGATACAACCAAGAACTCCTCTTACATAAATTCTCTTTTGCTAATAGTGAGAATCGCGGTGGGTTCGTGAACTGCGAAAAATCATTTGTGCCCCAAATTCACTGAGTTTACCAGAAATAAACTCTTGCTTGTAGGAAGACACAGATCCTGGGGTTTAACTCCGTTTCTGAAGGGAAATTCAGACCAGAGTTCTCATCACTGAAACACACTCTGTTTTAAGGCAAGAAGCAAGCTCTTCTTTCCAGCGTCTCCAATACAGCAAGAATCATGAGCATGCCCTGAAACACAGAACTATGTTTCCTACTCATACAGACCATATGCATCTGCTGATGAAACTGATACAGACCACAGCTCCTCCTACATAAATGCTCTTTAGTTATTAGTGATAATCGTGTTGGCTTCTAGAACTGTGTAAAATCATTTGAGCCAAAAATTCACTTTGTTTACCACAAATGAACTCTTGCTTGTAGGAACACACACATCATGGTGTTTTAACTCCGTTTCTGGACGGAAATTCCGACAAGAGTTCTCATCCTTGAAACATACTCTGTTTTAACGCAAGAAGCAAGCTCCAGATTGTAAAATGCAGCAAGTACAATGAGCATGCCCTGAAAAAAAGAACTGTGTTTCCTACTCCTACGGACTGTATGAAGTTCAACTCGGTGTATGAAACTGATACAAACCACTGCACCTCTCAAATAAATAATCATTAGTTAATAGTGGGAATCGCATTGGGTTTTTGAACTGTGTAAAATCATTTGAGCCCAAAAATCACTTGGTTTACCAGAAATGAACTCTTTCTGGTAGGAAGACACAGATCCTGGGGTTTAACTCCGTTTCTGAAGGGAAATTAAGTCCAGAGTTCTCATCCATGAAACACACTCTGTCTTAATGCAAAAAGCAAGCTCTTCTTTCCAGAGTCTCCAAAACAGAAAGATAAAGGAGCATTCCCAGAAAAAAAAGAACTGTGTTTCCTACTCAAACGGACCATATGTAGTTCAACTCTGCTTATGACACTGATACAAACCACAGCTCCACATACATAAATCCCCTTTAGTTAATTGTGAGAATCGCATTGGGTTCGTGAAATGCGAAAAATCATTTGAGCCCAAAATTCACTGACTTTAGCAGAAATGAACTCTTGCTTGAAGGAAGACACAGATCCTGGAGTTTAACTCCGTTTCTGAAGAAAAATTCTGACCAGAGTTCTCATCCCTGAAACACAGTCTGTTTTAATGCAAGAAGCAAGCTCCAGATTGTAAAATGCAGCAAGAACAATGAGCATGCCCTGACAAAAAGAACTGTGTTTCCTACTCATACGGACGGTATGAAGTTCAACTCTGTGTATGAAACTGATACAAACCACAGCACCTCTTAAATAAATAATCTTTAGTTAATAGTGAGAATCGCATTGGGTTTTTGAACTGTGTAAAATCATTTGAGCCCAAAATTCACTTGGTTTACCAGAAATGAACTCTTTCTGGTAGGAAGACACAGATCCTGAGGTTTAACTCCGTTTCTGAAGGGAAATTCAGAAAAGAGTTCTCATCCCTGAAACACACTCTGTTTTAAATCAAGAAGCAAGCTCTTCTTTCCAGATTCTAAAATACAGCAAGAACCATGAGCATGCCCTGAAACACAGAACTGTGTTTCCTACTCATACAGACCATATGTAGTTCATCTCTGATGATGAAACTGATACAGACCACAGCTCCTCTTACATAAATGTTCTTTAGTTAATAGTGAGAATCGCATTGAATTTTGAACTGTGTAAAATCATTTGAGCCCAAAATTCACTTTGTTTTCAGAAATGAATTCTTGCTTGTAGGAAGACAGAGATCCTGGGGTTAACTCCGTTTCTGAAGGGAAATTCAGAGCAGTGTTCTCATCAATCAAATACACTCTGTTTTCACGCAAGAAGCAAGCTCTTCTTTCCAGATTCTAAAATACATGAAGAACAATGAGCATGCCCAGAAAAAAAAAGAATTGTGTTTCCTACTCATAGGGACCATATGTAGTTCAACTCTCTTATAAAACTGATACAAACCACAGCTCCTCTTACATAAATGCTCTTTAGTTAATAGTGGGAATAGCATTGGGTTCGTGAACTGCGAAAAATCATTTGAGCCAAAAATTCACTGGGTTAACCAGAAATGAACTCTTGCTTGTAGGAAGACAGAGATCCTGGGATTTAACTCCGTTTCTGAAGGTAAAATCAGACCAGAGTTCTCAGCCCTGAAACACACTCTGTTTTAACGCAAGAAGCAAGCTCCAGATTGTAAAATGCAGCAAGAACAATGACATGCCCTGAAAAAAAGAACTGTGTTTCCTACTCATACGGACCATATGGAGTTCAACTCTGCGTATGAAACTGATACAAACCACAGCACCTCTTAAATAAATAATCTTTAGATAATAGTAAGAATCACATTGGGTTTTTGAACTGTGTAAAATCATTTGAGCCCAAAATTCACTTTGTTTTCAGAAATGAATTCTTGCTTGTCGGAAGACAGAGATCCTTGGGTTAACTCCGTTTCAGAAGGGAAATTCAGAGCAGTGTTCTCATCAATCAAACACACTCTGTTTTCACGCAAGAAGCAAGCTCTTCTTTCCAGATTCTAAAATACATCAAGAACAATGAGCATGCCCAGAAAAAAAAAATTGTGTTTCCTACTCATACGGACCATATGTAGTTCAACTCTCTTATAAAACTGATACAAACCACAGCTCCTCTTACATAAATGCTCTTTAGTTAATAGTGAGAATAGCGTTGGGTTCGTGAACTGCGAAAAATCATTTGGGCCCAAAATTCACTGGTTTCACCAGAAATGAACTCTTGCTTGTAGGAAGACATACATGCAGTTGTTTAACTCCGTTTCTGAAGGGAAATTCAGAAAAGAGTTCTCATCCCTGAAACACACTCTGTTTTAAAGCAAGAAGCAAGCTCTTCTTTCCAGATTCTAAAATACAGCAAGAACCATGAGCATGCCCTGAAACACAGAACTGTGTTTCCTACTCATACAGACCATATGTAGTTCATCTCTGATGATGAAACTGATACAGACCACAGCTCCTCTTACATAAATGTTCTTTAGTTAATAGTGAGAATCGCGTTGGGTTCATGAACTGTGTAAAATCATTTGAGCCCAAAATTCATTGTGTTTTCCAGAAATGAAATCTTTCTTGTAGGAAGACACAGATCCTGGGGTTTAACTCCGTTTCTGAAGGGAAATTCAGAAAAGAGTTCTCATCCCTGAAACACACTCTGTTTTAAAGCAAGAAGCAAGCTCTTCTTTCCAGATTCTAAAATACAGCAAGAACCATGAGCATGCCCTGAAACACAGAACTGTGTTTCCTACTCATACAGACAATATGTAGTTCATCTCTGCTGATGAAACTGATACAGACCACAGCTCCTCTTACATAAATCCTCTTTAGTTAATAGTGAGAATCACGTTGGATACGTGAACTGCGAAAAATCATTTGAGTCGAAAATTCTCTTGGTTTACATGAAATGAACTCTTGCTTGTTGGAAGACACAGATCCTGGGGTTTAACTCCGTTTCTGAAGGGAAATTCAGACCAGAGATCTCATCCATGAAACACGCTCTGTTTTAATGCAAGAAGCAAGCTCTTCTTTCCAGTGTCTCCAATACATCAAGAACCATGAGCATACCCTCAAAAAAGAACTGTGTTTCTTACTCATACAGACCATATGTAGATCAACTGTGCTTATGAAACTGATACAAACCACAGCAACTCTTAAATAAATAATCTTCAGTTAATAGTGAGAATCGCATTGAATTTTGAACTGTGTAAAATCATTTGAGCCCAAAATTCACTTGGTTTAACAGAATTGAACTCTTGCTTGTAGGAAGACACAGATCCTGGGGTTTAACTCCGTTTCTCAAGGGAAATTGAGACCAGAGATCTCAGCCCTGAAAAACACTCTGTTTTAAGGCAAGAATCCTCCTCTTCTTTCCTGCGTCCCCAATACAGTAAGAACCATGAGCATGCCCAGAAAAAAGAACTGTTTTTCCTTCCAATACAGACCATATGTAGTTAAACTCTGCTTATGAAACTGATACAACCAACAACTCCTCTTACATAAATTCTCTTTTGTTAATAGTGAGAATCGCGGTGGGTTCGTGAACTGGGAAAAATCATTTGAGCCCAAAATTCTCTGAGTTTACCAGAAATGAACTCTTGCTTGTAGGAAGACACAGATCCTGGGGTTTAACTCCGTTTCTGAAGGGAAATTCAGAAAAGAGTTCTCATCCCTGAAACACACTCTGTTTTAAAGCAAGAAGCAAGCTCTTCTTTCCAGATTCTAAAATACAGCAAGAACCATGAGCATGCCCTGAAACACAGAACTGTGTTTCCTACTCATACAGACCATATGTAGTTCAACTCCGCTTATGAAACTGATACAAACCACAGCTCCTCTTACATAAATCCTCTTTAGTTAATAGTGAGAATCACGTTGGATACGTGAACTGCGAAAAATCATTTGAGCCGAAAATTCTCTTGGTTTACATGAAATGAACTCTTGCTTGTTGGAAGACACAGATCCTGGGGTTTAACTCCGTTTCTGAAGGGAAATTCAGAAAAGAGTTCTCATCCCTGAAACACACTCTGTTTTAAAGCAAGAAGCAAGCTCTTCTTTCCAGATTCTAAAATACAGCAAGAACCATGAGCATGCCCTGAAACACAGAACTGTGTTTCCTACTCATACAGACCATATGTAGTTCATCTCTGATGATGAAACTGATACAGACCACAGCTCCTCTTACATAAATGTTCTTTAGTTAATAGTGAGAATCGCGTTGGGTTCATGAACTGTGTAAAATCATTTGAGCCCAAAATTCATTGTGTTTTCCAGAAATGAAATCTTTCTTGTAGGAAGACAGAGATCCTGGGGTTTAACTCCGTTTCTGAAGGGAAATTCAGAGCATTGTTCTCATCAATGAAACACACTCTGTTTTCATGCAAGAAGCAAGCTCTTCTTTCCAGATTCTAAAATACATCAAGAACAATGAGCATGCCCAGAAAAAAAAAGAATTGTGTTTCCTACTCATACGGACCATATGTAGTTCAACTCTGCGTATGAAACTGATACAAACCACAGCAACTCTTAAATAAATAATCTTTAGTTAATAGTGAGAATCGCATTGAATTTTGAACTGTGTAAAATCATTTGAGCCCAAAATTCACTTTGTTTTCAGAAATTAATTCTTGCTTGTAGGAAGACAGAGATCCTGGGGTTAACTCCGTTTCTGAAGGGAAATTCAGAGCAGTGTTCTCATCAATCAAATACACTCTGTTTTCACGCAAGTAGCAAGCTCTTCTTTCCAGATTCTAAAATACATCAAGAACAATGAGCATGCCCAGAAAAAAAAAGAATTGTGTTTCCTACTCATAGGGACCATATGTAGTTCAACTCTCTTATAAAACTGATACAAACCACAGCTCCTCTTACATAAATGCTCTTTAGTTAATAGTGAGAATAGCGTTGGGTTCGTGAACTGCGAAAAATCATTTGAGCCCAAAATTCACTGGTTTCACCAGAAATGAACTCTTGCTTGTAGGAAGACATACATGCAGTTGTTTAACTCCGTTTCTGAACGGAAATTCAGACCAGAGTTCTCATCCCTGAAATACACTCTGTTTTAAGGCAAGAAGCAAGCTCTTCTTTCCAGATTCTAAAATACAGCAAGAACCATGAGCATGCCCTGAAACACAGAACTGTGTTTCCTACTCATACAGACAATATGTAGTTCCTCTCTGCTGATGAAACTGATACAGACCACAGCTCCTCTTACATAAATCCTCTTTAGTTAATAGTGAGAATCACGTTGGATACGTGAACTGCGAAAAATCATTTGAGTCGAAAATTCTCTTGGTTTACATGAAATGAACTCTTGCTTGTTGGAAGACACAGATCCTGGGGTTTAACTCCGTTTCTGAAGGGAAATTCAGACCAGAGATCTCATCCATGAAACACGCTCTGTTTTAATGCAAGAAGCAAGCTCTTCTTTCCAGTGTCTCCAATACATCAAGAACCATGAGCATACCCTCAAAAAAGAACTGTGTTTCTTACTCATACAGACCATATGTAGATCAACTGTGCTTATGAAACTGATACAAACCACAGCACCTCTTAAATAAATGCTCTTTAGTTAATAGCGAGAATCGTGTTGTTGTTTTTGAACTGTGTAAAATCATTTGAGCCCAAAATTCACTTGGTTTAACAGAATTGAACTCTTGCTTGTAGGAAGACACAGATCCTGGGGTTTAACTCCGTTTCTCAAGGGAAATTGAGACCAGAGATCTCAGCCCTGAAAAACACTCTGTTTTAAGGCAAGAATCCTCCTCTTCTTTCCTGCGTCCCCAATACAGTAAGAACCATGAGCATGCCCAGAAAAAAGAACTGTTTTTCCTTCTAATACAGACCATATGTAGTTAAACTCTGCTTATGAAACTGATACAACCAACAACTCCTCTTACATAAATTCTCTTTTGTTAATAGTGAGAATCGCGGTGGGTTCGTGAACTGGGAAAAATCATTTGAGCCCAAAATTCTCTGAGTTTACCAGAAATGAACTCTTGCTTGTAGGAAGACACAGATCCTGGGGTTTAACTCCGTTTCTGAAGGGAAATTCAGAAAAGAGTTCTCATCCCTGAAACACACTCTGTTTTAAAGCAAGAAGCAAGCTCTTCTTTCCAGATTCTAAAATACAGCAAGAACCATGAGCATGCCCTGAAACACAGAACTGTGTTTCCTACTCATACAGACCATATGTAGTTCAACTCTGCTTATGAAACTGATACAAACCACAGCTCCTCTTACATAAATCCTCTTTAGTTAATAGTGAGAATCACGTTGGATACGTGAACTGCGAAAAATCATTTGAGCCGAAAATTCTCTTGGTTTACATGAAATGAACTCTTGCTTGTTGGAAGACACAGATCCTGGGGTTTAACTCCGTTTCTGAAGGGAAATTCAGAAAAGAGTTCTCATCCCTGAAACACACTCTGTTTTAAAGCAAGAAGCAAGCTCTTCTTTCCAGATTCTAAAATACAGCAAGAACCATGAGCATGCCCTGAAACACAGAACTGTGTTTCCTACTCATACAGACCATATGTAGTTCATCTCTGATGATGAAACTGATACAGACCACAGCTCCTCTTACATAAATGTTCTTTAGTTAATTGTGAGAATCGCGTTGGGTTCATGAACTGTGTAAAATCATTTGAGCCCAAAATTCATTGTGTTTTCCAGAAATGAAATCTTTCTTGTAGGAAGACAGAGATCCTGGGGTTTAACTCCGTTTCTGAAGGGAAATTCAGAGCATTGTTCTCATCAATGAAACATACTCTGTTTTCATGCAAGAAGCAAGCTCTTCTTTCTAGATTCTAAAATACATCAAGAACAATGAGCATGCCCAGAAAAAAAAAGAATTGTGTTTCCTACTCGTACGGACCATATGTAGTTCAACTCTGCGTATGAAACTGATACAAACCACAGCAACTCTTAAATAAATAATCTTTAGTTAATAGTGAGAATCGCATTGAATTTTGAACTGTGTAAAATCATTTGAGCCCAAAATTCACTTTGTTTTCAGAAATTAATTCTTGCTTGTAGGAAGACAGAGATCCTGGGGTTAACTCCGTTTCTGAAGGGAAATTCAGAGCAGTGTTCTCATCAATCAAATACACTCTGTTTTCACGCAAGAAGCAAGCTCTTCTTTCCAGATTCTAAAATACATCAAGAACAATGAGCATGCCCAGAAAAAAAAAGAATTGTGTTTCCTACTCATAGGGACCATATGTAGTTCAACTCTCTTATAAAACTGATACAAACCACAGCTCCTCTTACATAAATGCTCTTTAGTTAATAGTGAGAATAGCGTTGGGTTCGTGAACTGCGAAAAATCATTTGAGCCCAAAATTCACTGGTTTCACCAGAAATGAACTCTTGCTTGTAGGAAGACATACATGCAGTTGTTTAACTCCGTTTCTGAACGGAAATTCAGACCAGAGTTCTCATCCCTGAAATACACTCTGTTTTAAGGCAAGAAGCAAGCTCTTCTTTCCAGATTCTAAAATACAGCAAGAACCATGAGCATGCCCTGAAACACAGAACTGTGTTTCCTACTCATACAGACAATATGTAGTTCCTCTCTGCTGATGAAACTGATACAGACCACAGCTCCTCTTACATAAATCCTCTTTAGTTAATAGTGAGAATCACGTTGGATACGTGAACTGCGAAAAATCATTTGAGTCGAAAATTCTCTTGGTTTACATGAAATGAACTCTTGCTTGTTGGAAGACACAGATCCTGGGGTTTAACTCCGTTTCTGAAGGGAAATTCAGACCAGAGATCTCATCCATGAAACACGCTCTGTTTTAATGCAAGAAGCAAGCTCTTCTTTCCAGTGTCTCCAATACATCAAGAACCATGAGCATACCCTCAAAAAAGAACTGTGTTTCTTACTCATACAGACCATATGTAGATCAACTGTGCTTATGAAACAGATACAAACCACAGCACCTCTTAAATAAATGCTCTTTAGTTAATAGCGAGAATCGTGTTGTTGTTTTTGAACTGTGTAAAATCATTTGAGCCCAAAATTCACTTGGTTTAACAGAATTGAACTCTTGCTTGTAGGAAGACACAGATCCTGGGGTTTAACTCCGTTTCTCAAGGGAAATTGAGACCAGAGATCTCAGCCCTGAAAAACACTCTGTTTTAAGGCAAGAATCCTCCTCTTCTTTCCTGCGTCCCCAATACAGTAAGAACCATGAGCATGCCCAGAAAAAAGAACTGTTTTTCCTTCTAATACAGACCATATGTAGTTAAACTCTGCTTATGAAACTGATACAACCAACAACTCCTCTTACATAAATTCTCTTTTGTTAATAGTGAGAATCGCGGTGGGTTCGTGAACTGGGAAAAATCATTTGAGCCCAAAATTCTCTGAGTTTACCAGAAATGAACTCTTGCTTGTAGGAAGACACAGATCCTGGGGTTTAACTCCGTTTCTGAAGGGAAATTCAGAAAAGAGTTCTCATCCCTGAAACACACTCTGTTTTAAAGCAAGAAGCAAGCTCTTCTTTCCAGATTCTAAAATACAGCAAGAACAATGAGCATGCCCAGAAAAAAAAAGAATTGTGTTTCCTACTCATAGGGACCATATGTAGTTCAACTCTCTTATAAAACTGATACAAACCACAGCTCCTCTTACATAAATGCTCTTTAGTTAATAGTGAGAATAGCGTTGGGTTCGTGAACTGCGAAAAATCATTTGAGCCCAAAATTCACTGGTTTCACCAGAAATGAACTCTTGCTTGTAAGAAGACATACATGCAGTTGTTTAACTCCGTTTCTGAACGGAAATTCAGACCAGAGTTCTCATCCCTGAAATACACTCTGTTTTAAGGCAAGAAGCAAGCTCTTCTTTCCAGATTCTAAAATACAGCAAGAACCATGAGCATGCCCTGAAACACAGAACTGTGTTTCCTACTCATACAGACAATATGTAGTTCATCTCTGCTGATGAAACTGATACAGACCACAGCTCCTCTTACATAAATCCTCTTTAGTTAATAGTGAGAATCACGTTGGATACGTGAACTGCGAAAAATCATTTGAGTCGAAAATTCTCTTGGTTTACATGAAATGAACTCTTGCTTGTTGGAAGACACAGATCCTGGGGTTTAACTCCGTTTCTGAAGGGAAATTCAGACCAGAGATCTCATCCATGAAACACGCTCTGTTTTAATGCAAGAAGCAAGCTCTTCTTTCCAGTGTCTCCAATACATCAAGAACCATGAGCATACCCTCAAAAAAGAACTGTGTTTCTTACTCATACAGACCATATGTAGATCAACTGTGCTTATGAAACTGATACAAACCACAGCAACTCTTAAATAAATAATCTTCAGTTAATAGTGAGAATCGCATTGAATTTTGAACTGTGTAAAATCATTTGAGCCCAAAATTCACTTGGTTTAACAGAATTGAACTCTTGCTTGTAGGAAGACACAGATCCTGGGGTTTAACTCCGTTTCTCAAGGGAAATTGAGACCAGAGATCTCAGCCCTGAAAAACACTCTGTTTTAAGGCAAGAATCCTCCTCTTCTTTCCTGCGTCCCCAATACAGTAAGAACCATGAGCATGCCCAGAAAAAAGAACTGTTTTTCCTTCCAATACAGACCATATGTAGTTAAACTCTGCTTATGAAACTGATACAACCAACAACTCCTCTTACATAAATTCTCTTTTGTTAATAGTGAGAATCGCGGTGGGTTCGTGAACTGGGAAAAATCATTTGAGCCCAAAATTCTCTGAGTTTACCAGAAATGAACTCTTGCTTGTAGGAAGACACAGATCCTGGGGTTTAACTCCGTTTCTGAAGGGAAATTCAGAAAAGAGTTCTCATCCCTGAAACACACTCTGTTTTAAAGCAAGAAGCAAGCTCTTCTTTCCAGATTCTAAAATACAGCAAGAACCATGAGCATGCCCTGAAACACAGAACTGTGTTTCCTACTCATACAGACCATATGTAGTTCAACTCCGCTTATGAAACTGATACAAACCACAGCTCCTCTTACATAAATCCTCTTTAGTTAATAGTGAGAATCACGTTGGATACGTGAACTGCGAAAAATCATTTGAGCCGAAAATTCTCTTGGTTTACATGAAATGAACTCTTGCTTGTTGGAAGACACAGATCCTGGGGTTTAACTCCGTTTCTGAAGGGAAATTCAGAAAAGAGTTCTCATCCCTGAAACACACTCTGTTTTAAAGCAAGAAGCAAGCTCTTCTTTCCAGATTCTAAAATACAGCAAGAACCATGAGCATGCCCTGAAACACAGAACTGTGTTTCCTACTCATACAGACCATATGTAGTTCATCTCTGATGATGAAACTGATACAGACCACAGCTCCTCTTACATAAATGTTCTTTAGTTAATAGTGAGAATCGCGTTGGGTTCATGAACTGTGTAAAATCATTTGAGCCCAAAATTCATTGTGTTTTCCAGAAATGAAATCTTTCTTGTAGGAAGACAGAGATCCTGGGGTTTAACTCCGTTTCTGAAGGGAAATTCAGAGCATTGTTCTCATCAATGAAACATACTCTGTTTTCATGCAAGAAGCAAGCTCTTCTTTCTAGATTCTAAAATACATCAAGAACAATGAGCATGCCCAGAAAAAAAAAGAATTGTGTTTCCTACTCATACGGACCATATGTAGTTCAACTCTGCGTATGAAACTGATACAAACCACAGCAACTCTTAAATAAATAATCTTTAGTTAATAGTGAGAATCGCATTGAATTTTGAACTGTGTAAAATCATTTGAGCCCAAAATTCACTTTGTTTTCAGAAATTAATTCTTGCTTGTAGGAAGACAGAGATCCTGGGGTTAACTCCGTTTCTGAAGGGAAATTCAGAGCAGTGTTCTCATCAATCAAATACACTCTGTTTTCACGCAAGAAGCAAGCTCTTCTTTCCAGATTCTAAAATACATCAAGAACAATGAGCATGCCCAGAAAAAAAAAGAATTGTGTTTCCTACTCATAGGGACCATATGTAGTTCAACTCTCTTATAAAACTGATACAAACCACAGCTCCTCTTACATAAATGCTCTTTAGTTAATAGTGAGAATAGCGTTGGGTTCGTGAACTGCGAAAAATCATTTGAGCCCAAAATTCACTGGTTTCACCAGAAATGAACTCTTGCTTGTAGGAAGACATACATGCAGTTGTTTAACTCCGTTTCTGAACGGAAATTCAGACCAGAGTTCTCATCCCTGAAATACACTCTGTTTTAAGGCAAGAAGCAAGCTCTTCTTTCCAGATTCTAAAATACAGCAAGAACCATGAGCATGCCCTGAAACACAGAACTGTGTTTCCTACTCATACAGACAATATGTAGTTCCTCTCTGCTGATGAAACTGATACAGACCACAGCTCCTCTTACATAAATCCTCTTTAGTTAATAGTGAGAATCACGTTGGATACGTGAACTGCGAAAAATCATTTGAGTCGAAAATTCTCTTGGTTTACATGAAATGAACTCTTGCTTGTTGGAAGACACAGATCCTGGGGTTTAACTCCGTTTCTGAAGGGAAATTCAGACCAGAGATCTCATCCATGAAACACGCTCTGTTTTAATGCAAGAAGCAAGCTCTTCTTTCCAGTGTCTCCAATACATCAAGAACCATGAGCATACCCTCAAAAAAGAACTGTGTTTCTTACTCATACAGACCATATGTAGATCAACTGTGCTTATGAAACTGATACAAACCACAGCACCTCTTAAATAAATGCTCTTTAGTTAATAGCGAGAATCGTGTTGTTGTTTTTGAACTGTGTAAAATCATTTGAGCCCAAAATTCACTTGGTTTAACAGAATTGAACTCTTGCTTGTAGGAAGACACAGATCCTGGGGTTTAACTCCGTTTCTCAAGGGAAATTGAGACCAGAGATCTCAGCCCTGAAAAACACTCTGTTTTAAGGCAAGAATCCTCCTCTTCTTTCCTGCGTCCCCAATACAGTAAGAACCATGAGCATGCCCAGAAAAAAGAACTGTTTTTCCTTCTAATACAGACCATATGTAGTTAAACTCTGCTTATGAAACTGATACAACCAACAACTCCTCTTACATAAATTCTCTTTTGTTAATAGTGAGAATCGCGGTGGGTTCGTGAACTGGGAAAAATCATTTGAGCCCAAAATTCTCTGAGTTTACCAGAAATGAACTCTTGCTTGTAGGAAGACACAGATCCTGGGGTTTAACTCCGTTTCTGAAGGGAAATTCAGAAAAGAGTTCTCATCCCTGAAACACACTCTGTTTTAAAGCAAGAAGCAAGCTCTTCTTTCCAGATTCTAAAATACAGCAAGAACCATGAGCATGCCCTGAAACACAGAACTGTGTTTCCTACTCATACAGACCATATGTAGTTCAACTCTGCTTATGAAACTGATACAAACCACAGCTCCTCTTACATAAATCCTCTTTAGTTAATAGTGAGAATCACGTTGGATACGTGAACTGCGAAAAATCATTTGAGCCGAAAATTCTCTTGGTTTACATGAAATGAACTCTTGCTTGTTGGAAGACACAGATCCTGGGGTTTAACTCCGTTTCTGAAGGGAAATTCAGAAAAGAGTTCTCATCCCTGAAACACACTCTGTTTTAAAGCAAGAAGCAAGCTCTTCTTTCCAGATTCTAAAATACAGCAAGAACCATGAGCATGCCCTGAAACACAGAACTGTGTTTCCTACTCATACAGACCATATGTAGTTCATCTCTGATGATGAAACTGATACAGACCACAGCTCCTCTTACATAAATGTTCTTTAGTTAATAGTGAGAATCGCGTTGGGTTCATGAACTGTGTAAAATCATTTGAGCCCAAAATTCATTGTGTTTTCCAGAAATGAAATCTTTCTTGTAGGAAGACAGAGATCCTGGGGTTTAACTCCGTTTCTGAAGGGAAATTCAGAGCATTGTTCTCATCAATGAAACATACTCTGTTTTCATGCAAGAAGCAAGCTCTTCTTTCTAGATTCTAAAATACATCAAGAACAATGAGCATGCCCAGAAAAAAAAAGAATTGTGTTTCCTACTCATACGGACCATATGTAGTTCAACTCTGCGTATGAAACTGATACAAACCACAGCAACTCTTAAATAAATAATCTTCAGTTAATAGTGAGAATCGCATTGAATTTTGAACTGTGTAAAATCATTTGAGCCCAAAATTCACTTGGTTTAACAGAATTGAACTCTTGCTTGTAGGAAGACACAGATCCTGGGGTTTAACTCCGTTTCTCAAGGGAAATTGAGACCAGAGATCTCAGCCCTGAAAAACACTCTGTTTTAAGGCAAGAATCCTCCTCTTCTTTCCTGCGTCCCCAATACAGTAAGAACCATGAGCATGCCCAGAAAAAAGAACTGTTTTTCCTTCCAATACAGACCATATGTAGTTAAACTCTGCTTATGAAACTGATACAACCAACAACTCCTCTTACATAAATTCTCTTTTGTTAATAGTGAGAATCGCGGTGGGTTCGTGAACTGGGAAAAATCATTTGAGCCCAAAATTCTCTGAGTTTATCAGAAATGAACTCTTGCTTGTAGGAAGACACAGATCCTGGGGTTTAACTCCGTTTCTGAAGGGAAATTCAGAAAAGAGTTCTCATCCCTGAAACACACTCTGTTTTAAAGCAAGAAGCAAGCTCTTCTTTCCAGATTCTAAAATACAGCAAGAACCATGAGCATGCCCTGAAACACAGAACTGTGTTTCCTACTCATACAGACCATATGTAGTTCAACTCCGCTTATGAAACTGATACAAACCACAGCTCCTCTTACATAAATCCTCTTTAGTTAATAGTGAGAATCACGTTGGATACGTGAACTGCGAAAAATCATTTGAGCCGAAAATTCTCTTGGTTTACATGAAATGAACTCTTGCTTGTTGGAAGACACAGATCCTGGGGTTTAACTCCGTTTCTGAAGGGAAATTCAGAAAAGAGTTCTCATCCCTGAAACACACTCTGTTTTAAAGCAAGAAGCAAGCTCTTCTTTCCAGATTCTAAAATACAGCAAGAACCATGAGCATGCCCTGAAACACAGAACTGTGTTTCCTACTCATACAGACCATATGTAGTTCATCTCTGATGATGAAACTGATACAGACCACAGCTCCTCTTACATAAATGTTCTTTAGTTAATAGTGAGAATCGCGTTGGGTTCATGAACTGTGTAAAATCATTTGAGCCCAAAATTCATTGTGTTTTCCAGAAATGAAATCTTTCTTGTAGGAAGACAGAGATCCTGGGGTTTAACTCCGTTTCTGAAGGGAAATTCAGAGCATTGTTCTCATCAATGAAACATACTCTGTTTTCATGCAAGAAGCAAGCTCTTCTTTCTAGATTCTAAAATACATCAAGAACAATGAGCATGCCCAGAAAAAAAAAGAATTGTGTTTCCTACTCATACGGACCATATGTAGTTCAACTCTGCGTATGAAACTGATACAAACCACAGCAACTCTTAAATAAATAATCTTCAGTTAATAGTGAGAATCGCATTGAATTTTGAACTGTGTAAAATCATTTGAGCCCAAAATTCACTTGGTTTAACAGAATTGAACTCTTGCTTGTAGGAAGACACAGATCCTGGGGTTTAACTCCGTTTCTCAAGGGAAATTGAGACCAGAGATCTCAGCCCTGAAAAACACTCTGTTTTAAGGCAAGAATCCTCCTCTTCTTTCCTGCGTCCCCAATACAGTAAGAACCATGAGCATGCCCAGAAAAAAGAACTGTTTTTCCTTCCAATACAGACCATATGTAGTTAAACTCTGCTTATGAAACTGATACAACCAACAACTCCTCTTACATAAATTCTCTTTTGTTAATAGTGAGAATCGCGGTGGGTTCGTGAACTGGGAAAAATCATTTGAGCCCAAAATTCTCTGAGTTTACCAGAAATGAACTCTTGCTTGTAGGAAGACACAGATCCTGGGGTTTAACTCCGTTTCTGAAGGGAAATTCAGAAAAGAGTTCTCATCCCTG
The DNA here is from genome assembly GCA_949786405.1 of Onychomys arenicola. Classification (NCBI taxonomy): domain Eukaryota; kingdom Metazoa; phylum Chordata; class Mammalia; order Rodentia; family Cricetidae; genus Onychomys; species Onychomys arenicola. The sequence continues at coordinate 1,568,796 of CATKUM010000037.1, read as the reverse complement.
AAACACACTCTGTTTTAAAGCAAGAAGCAAGCTCTTCTTTCCAGATTCTAAAATACAGCAAGAACCATGAGCATGCCCTGAAACACAGAACTGTGTTTCCTACTCATACAGACCATATGTAGTTCAACTCCGCTTATGAAACTGATACAAACCACAGCTCCTCTTACATAAATCCTCTTTAGTTAATAGTGAGAATCACGTTGGATACGTGAACTGCGAAAAATCATTTGAGCCGAAAATTCTCTTGGTTTACATGAAATGAACTCTTGCTTGTTGGAAGACACAGATCCTGGGGTTTAACTCCGTTTCTGAAGGGAAATTCAGAAAAGAGTTCTCATCCCTGAAACACACTCTGTTTTAAAGCAAGAAGCAAGCTCTTCTTTCCAGATTCTAAAATACAGCAAGAACCATGAGCATGCCCTGAAACACAGAACTGTGTTTCCTACTCATACAGACCATATGTAGTTCATCTCTGATGATGAAACTGATACAGACCACAGCTCCTCTTACATAAATGTTCTTTAGTTAATAGTGAGAATCGCGTTGGGTTCATGAACTGTGTAAAATCATTTGAGCCCAAAATTCATTGTGTTTTCCAGAAATGAAATCTTTCTTGTAGGAAGACAGAGATCCTGGGGTTTAACTCCGTTTCTGAAGGGAAATTCAGAGCATTGTTCTCATCAATGAAACATACTCTGTTTTCATGCAAGAAGCAAGCTCTTCTTTCTAGATTCTAAAATACATCAAGAACAATGAGCATGCCCAGAAAAAAAAAGAATTGTGTTTCCTACTCATACGGACCATATGTAGTTCAACTCTGCGTATGAAACTGATACAAACCACAGCAACTCTTAAATAAATAATCTTTAGTTAATAGTGAGAATCGCATTGAATTTTGAACTGTGTAAAATCATTTGAGCCCAAAATTCACTTTGTTTTCAGAAATTAATTCTTGCTTGTCGGAAGACAGAGATCCTGGGGTTAACTCCGTTTCTGAAGGGAAATTCAGAGCAGTGTTCTCATCAATCAAATACACTCTGTTTTCACGCAAGAAGCAAGCTCTTCTTTCCAGATTCTAAAATACATGAAGAACCATGAGCATGCCCTCAAAAAAGAACTGTGTTTCTTACTCATACAGACCATATGTAGATCAACTCTGCTTATGAAACTGATACAAACCACAGCACCTCTTAAATAAATGCTCCTTAGTTAATAGCGAGAATCGTGTTGTTGTTTTTTAACTGTGTAAAATCATTTGAGCCCAAAATTCACTTGGTTTAACAGAATTGAACTCTTGCTTGTAGGAAGACACAGATCCTGGGGTTTAACTCCGTTTCTCAAGGGAAATTGAGACCAGAGATCTCAGCCCTGTAAAACACTCTGTTTTAAGGCAAGAATCCTCCTCTTCTGTCCTCCGTCCGCAATACAGTAAGAACCATGAGCATGCCCAGAAAAAAGAACTGTTTTTCCTTCTAATACAGACCATATGTAGTTAAACTCTGCTTATGAAACTGATACAACCAAGAACTCCTCTTACATAAAATCTCTTTTGTTAATAGTGAGAATCGCGGTGGGTTCGTGAACTGCGAAAAATCCTTTGAGCCCAAAATTCACTGAGTTTACCAGAAATAAACTCTGGCTTGTAGGAAGACACAGATCCTGGGGTTTAACTCCGTTTCTGAAGGGAAATTCAGACCAGAGTTCTCATCCCTGAAACACACTCTGTTTTAAAGCAAGAAGCAAGCTCTTCTTTCCAGATTCTAAAATACAGCAAGAACCATGAGCATGCCCTGAAACACAGAACTGTTTTTCCTTCTAATACAGACAATATGTAGTTAAACTCTGCTTATGAAACTGATACAACCAAGAACTCCTCTTACATAAATTCTCTTTTGTTAATAGTGAGAATCGCGGTGGGTTCGTGAACTGCGAAAAATCATTTGTGCCCCAAATTCACTGCGTTTACCAGAAATAAACTCTTGCTTGTAGGAAGACACAGATCCTGGGGTTTAACTCCGTTTCTGAAGGGAAATTCAGACCAGAGTTCTCATCACTGAAACACACTCTGTTTTAAGGCAAGAAGCAAGCTCTTCTTTCCAGCGTCTCCAATACAGCAAGAATCATGAGCATGCCCTGAAACACAGAACTATGTTTCCTACTCATACAGACCATATGCATCTGCTGATGAAACTGATACAGACCACAGCTCCTCCTACATAAATGCTCTTTAGTTATTAGTGATAATCGTGTTGGCTTCTAGAACTGTGTAAAATCATTTGAGCCAAAAATTCACTTTGTTTACCACAAATGAACTCTTGCTTGTAGGAACACACACATCATGGTGTTTTAACTCCGTTTCTGGACGGAAATTCCGACCAGAGTTCTCATCCTTGAAACATACTCTGTTTTAACGCAAGAAGCAAGCTCCAGATTGTAAAATGCAGCAAGTACAATGAGCATGCCCTGAAAAAAAGAACTGTGTTTCCTACTCCTACGGACTGTATGAAGTTCAACTCGGTGTATGAAACTGATACAAACCACTGCACCTCTCAAATAAATAATCATTAGTTAATAGTGGGAATCGCATTGGGTTTTTGAACTGTGTAAAATCATTTGAGCCCAAAAATCACTTGGTTTACCAGAAATGAACTCTTTCTGGTAGGAAGACACAGATCCTGGGGTTTAACTCCGTTTCTGAAGGGAAATTAAGTCCAGAGTTCTCATCCATGAAACACACTCTGTCTTAATGCAAAAAGCAAGCTCTTCTTTCCAGAGTCTCCAAAACAGAAAGATAAAGGAGCATTCCCAGAAAAAAAAGAACTGTGTTTCCTACTCAAACGGACCATATGTAGTTCAACTCTGCTTATGACACTGATACAAACCACAGCTCCACATACATAAATCCCCTTTAGTTAATTGTGAGAATCGCATTGGGTTCGTGAAATGCGAAAAATCATTTGAGCCCAAAATTCACTGACTTTAGCAGAAATGAACTCTTGCTTGTAGGAAGACACAGATCCTGGAGTTTAACTCCGTTTCTGAAGAAAAATTCTGACCAGAGTTCTCATCCCTGAAACACAGTCTGTTTTAATGCAAGAAGCAAGCTCCAGATTGTAAAATGCAGCAAGAACAATGAGCATGCCCTGACAAAAAGAACTGTGTTTCCTACTCATACGGACGGTATGAAGTTCAACTCTGTGTATGAAACTGATACAAACCACAGCACCTCTTAAATAAATAATCTTTAGTTAATAGTGAGAATCGCATTGGGTTTTTGAACTGTGTAAAATCATTTGAGCCCAAAATTCACTTGGTTTACCAGAAATGAACTCTTTCTGGTAGGAAGACACAGATCCTGAGGTTTAACTCCGTTTCTGAAGGGAAATTCAGAAAAGAGTTCTCATCCCTGAAACACACTCTGTTTTAAATCAAGAAGCAAGCTCTTCTTTCCAGATTCTAAAATACAGCAAGAACCATGAGCATGCCCTGAAACACAGAACTGTGTTTCCTACTCATACAGACCATATGTAGTTCATCTCTGATGATGAAACTGATACAGACCACAGCTCCTCTTACATAAATGTTCTTTAGTTAATAGTGAGAATCGCGTTGGGTTCATGAACTGTGTAAAATCATTTGAGCCCAAAATTCATTGTGTTTTCCAGAAATGAAATCTTGCTTGTAGGAAGACAGAGATCCTGGGGTTAACTCCGTTTCTGAAGGGAAATTCAGAGCAGTATTCTCATCAATCAAACACACTCTGTTTTCACACAAGAAGCAAGCTCTTCTTTCCAGATTCTAAAATACATCAAGAACAATGAGAATGCCCAGAAAAAAAAAGAATTGTGTTTCCTACTCATACGGACCATATGTAGTTCAACTCTCTTATAAAACTGATACAAACCACAGCTCCTCTTACATAAATTCTCTTTAGTTAATAGTGAGAATAGCGTTGGGTTCGTGAACTGCGAAAAATCATTTGAGCCCAAAATTCACTGGTTTCACCAGAAATGAACTCTTGCTTGTGGGAAGACATACATGCAGTTGTTTAACTCCATTTATGAACGGAAATTCAGACCAGAGTTCTCATCCCTGAAATACACTCTGTTTTAAGGCAAGAAGCAAGCTCTTCTTTCCAGATTCTAAAATACAGCAAGAACCATGAGCATGCCCTGAAACACAGAACTGTGTTTCCTACTCATACAGACCATATGTAGTACAACTCTGCTGATGAAACTGATACAAACCACAGCTCCTCTTACATAAATCCTCTTTAGTTAATAGTGAGAATCACGTTGGGTTCTTGAACTGCAAATAATCATTTGAGCCCAAAATTCACTTGGTTTACCAGAAATGAACTCTTGCTTGTAGGAAGACACAGATCCTGGGGTATAACTCTGTATCTGAAGGAAAAATTCAGACCAGTGTTCTCATCCATGAAACACACTCTGTCTTAATGCAAAAAGCAAGCTCTTCTTTCCAGTGTCTCCAAAACAGCAAGAAAAAGGAGCATGCCCAGAAAAAAAAGAACTGTGTTACCTACTTATACGGACAATATGTAGTTCTACTCTGCTTATGAAACTGATACAAACCACAGCTCCTCTTACATAAATCCTCTTTAGTTAATATTGAGAATCACGTTGGGTTCGTGAACTGCGAAAAATCATTTGAGCCCAAAATTCTCTTGGTTTACAAGAAATGAACTCTTGCTTGTAGGAAGAGAGGGATCCTGGGGTTTAACTCCGTTTCTTAAGGGAAATTCAGACCAGAGATCTCATCCATGAAACACGCTCTGTTTTAATGCAAGAAGCAAGCTCTTCTTTGAAGCATCTCCAATACAGCAAGAACCATGAGCATGCCCTCAAAAAAGAACTGAGTTTCCTACTCATACAGACCATATGTAGAGCAACTCTGTGTATGAAACTGATACAAACCACAGGACCTCTTAAATAAATGCTCTTTAGTTAATAGCGAGAATCGCGTTTTTGTTTTTGAACTGTGTAAAATAATTTGAGCCCAAAAGTCTCTTGGTTTAACAGAATTGAACTCTTGCTTGTAGGAAGACACAGATCCTGGGGTTTAACTCCGTTTCTGAAGGGAAATTGAAATCAGAGTTCTCAGCCCTGAAAAACACTCTGTTTTAAGGCAAGAATCTTCATCTTCTTTCCTCCGTCCCCAACACAGTAAGAACCATGAGCATGCCCAGAAAAAAAGAACTGTTTTTCATTCTCATACAGACGATATGTAGTTAAACTCTGCTTATGAAACTGATACAACCTACAACTCCTCTTACATAAATTCTCTTTCGTTAATAGTGAGAATTGCGTTGGGTTCGTGAACTGTGAAAAATCATTTGAGCCCAAAATTCACTGAGTTTACCAGAAATAAACTCTTGCTTGTAGGAAGACACAGATCCTGGGGTTTAACTCCGTTTCTGAAGGGAAATTCAGACCAGAGTTCTCATCACTGAAACACACTCTGTTTTAAGGCAAGAAGCAAGCTCTTCTTTCCAGACTCTAAAATACAGCAAGAACCATGAGCATGCCCTGAAACACAGAACTGTGTTTCCTACTCATACAGACCATATGTAGTTCATCTCTGCTGATGAAACTGATTCAGACCACAGCTCCTCTTACATAAATGCTCTTTAGTTAATAGTGAGAATCGCGTTGGTTTCATGAACTGTGTAAAATCATTTGAGCACAAAATTCATTGTGTTTTCCAGAAATGAAATCTTTCTTGTAGGAAGACACAGATCCTGTTGTTTAACTCCGTTTCTGAAGGGAAATTCAGAGCAGTGTTCTCATCAATGAAACACACTCTGTTTTCATGCAAGAAGCAAGCTCTACTTTGCAGATTCTAAAATACATCAAGAACAATGAGCATGCCCAGAAAAAAAAAGAATTGTGTTTCCTACTCATACAGACCATATGTAGTTCAACTCTGCTTATGAAACTGATACAAACCACAGCTCCTCTTACATAAATGCTCTTTAGATAATAGTGAGAATAGCGTTGGGTTCGTGAACTGCGAAAAATTATTTGAGCCCAAAATTCACTGGTTTCACCAGAAATGAACTCTTGCTTGTTGGAAGACATACATGCAGTTGTTTAACTCCGTTTCTGAACGGAAATTCAGACCAGAGTTCTCATCCCTGAAATACACTCTGTTTTAAGGCAAGAAGCAAGCTCTTCTTTCCAGATTCTAAAATACAGCAAGAACCATGAGCATGCCCTGAAACACAGTACTGTGTTTCCTACTCATACAGACCATATGTAGTTCAACTCTGCTGATGAAACTGATACAAACCACAGCTCCTCTTACATAAATCCTCTTTAGTTAATAGTGAGAATCACGTTGGGTTCGTGAACTGTGAAAAATCATTTGAGCCCAAAATTCTCTTGGTTTACAAGAAATGAACTCTTGCTTGTAGGAAGAGAGGGATCCTGGGGTTTAACTCCGTTTCTGAAGGGAAATTCAGACCAGAGATCTCATCCATGAAACACGCTCTGTTTTAATGCAAGAAGCAAGCTCTTCTTTGAAGCATCTCCAATACAGCAAGAACCATGAGCATGCCCTCAAAAAAGAACTGAGTTTCCTACTCATACAGACCATATGTAGAGCAACTCTGTGTATGAAACTGATACAAACCACAGGACCTCTTAAATAAATGCTCTTTAGTTAATAGCGAGAATCGCGTTTTTGTTTTTGAACTGTGTAAAATAATTTGAGCCCAAAATTCTCTTGGTTTAACAGAAATGAAATCTTTCTTGTAGGAAGACACAGATCCTGGTGTTTAACTCCGTTTCTGAAGGGAAATTCAGAGCAGTGTTCTCATCAATGAAACACACTCTGTTTTCACGCAAGAAGCAAGCTCTACTTTCCAGATTCTAAAATACATCAAGAACAATGAGCATGCCCAGAAAAAAAAAGAATTGTGTTTCCTACTCATACAGACCATATGTAGTTCAACTCTGCTTATGAAACTGATACAAACCACAGCTCCTCTTACATAAATGCTCTTTAGATAATAGTGAGAATAGCGTTGGGTTCGTGAACTGCGAAAAATTATTTGAGCCCAAAATTCACTGGTTTCACCAGAAATGAACTCTTGCTTGTAGGAAGACATTCATGCAGGGGTTTATCTCCGTTTCTGAAGGAAAATTCAGACCAGAGTTCTCATCCCTGAAACACACTCTGTTTTAACGCAAGAAGCAAGCTCCAGATTCTTAAGTGCAGCAAGAACCATGAGCATGCCCTGAAAAAAAGAACTGTGTTCCCTATTCATATGGACCATATGAAGTTCAACTCTGAGTATGAAACTGATACAAACCAGAGCACCTCTTAAATAAGTAATCCTTAGTTACTAGAGATAATCACATTGGGTTTTTGAACTGTGTAAAATCATTTGAGCACAAAATTCACTTGGTTTACCAGAAATGAACTCTTGCTTGTAGGAAGACACAGATCCTGGGGTTTAACTCCATTTATGAAGCGAAATTCAGACCAGTGTTCTCATCCATGAAACACACTCTGTCTTAGTGCAAAAAGCAAGCTCTTCTTTCCGGAGTCTCCAAAATAGAAAGATAAAGGAGCTTGCCCAGAAAAAAAAGAACTGTGTTTCCTACTCATACGCACCATATGTAGTTCAACTCTGCTTATGAAACTGATACAAACCACAGCTCCTCTTACATAAATTCTCCTTCGTTAATAGTGAGAATCGCGTTGGGTTCGTGAACTGGGAAAAATCATTTGAGCCCAAAATTCACTGAGTTTACCAGAAATGAACTCTTGCTTGTAGGAAGACACAGACCCTGGGGTTTAACTCCATTTATGAAGGTAAGTTCAGACCAGTGTTCTCATCCATGAAACACACTCTGTCTTAACGCAAAAAGCAAGCTCTTCTTTCCGGAGTCTCCAAAACAGAAAGATAAAGGAACATGCCCAGAAAAAAAAGAACTGTGTTTTCTACTCATACGGACCACATGTAGTTCAACTCTGCTTATGAAACTGATACAAACCACATCTCCTATTACATAAATGCTCTTTAGTTAATAGTGAGAATCGTGGTGGATTCGTGAACTGTGAAAAATCATTTGAGCCCAAAATTCACTGGGTTAACCAGAAATGAACTCTTGCTTGTAGGAAGACACAGATCCTGGAATTTAACTCCGTTTCTGAAGGGAAATTCAGACCAGAGTTCTCATCCCTGAAATACACTCTGTTTTAAGGCAAGAAGCAAGCTCTTCTTTCCAGATTCTAAAATAGAGCAAGAACCATGAGCATGCCCTGAAACACAGAACTGTGTTTCCTACTCATACAGACCATATGTAGTTCAACTCTGCTGATGAAACTCATACAAACAACAGCTCCTCTTTGTAGATGTATCCTGCTTGTTAAATAAGAAACACAGAGCCAGTTGCAGAGTTAAAAACCACGAGGTCAGAGCCAAAGCAGAAAACCTTACCCTTCACTGCTTCTGAGGTTCCTCCTCTCCGCAAGAGACCTACTTCTGTGCGTCCTGTCTATTTAAAGACTTTCTGTTCTCCTCCCTCATTGGTTGTAACCCAGCCACATGACCTCCTCGTCACTCCCTGTTTGTACAGACCTCCAGGTCTTCTATGGTTGGTATTGAAATTAAAGGCGTGTGTCTGCTATCCTGGCTGTGTCCTTGAACACACAGAGATCCGCCTAGCACTGCCTCCCAAGTGCTGGCATTAAGGGTGTGCCCCACTACTGCTCAGCTTCTGCTCTGGCTTGCTCTGACCTCAAGGCAACTTTATTGACATACAAATAAAATCACATTTCAATACAAATAAAATATCACTATATTTCCCCTTTTCTATTTTAATAAAAAGAAAAAAAGGAAAAAGTTATAACTAATATAAGAAAAACTGTATACAAAAGTACAATAACTATATATACCATATATACGAACAATAAATACCTAAACAATGTCTAGTCCATTTTTAATTGACAAATTCAGAGAAAATAATTCCATTATCTATCCTATTTTGGTAAGTCCAGAATGTACCTGATTCACTTTTTATCCTAACTTTTATAGCTAATGGAACTGTCTTATAACGTCTTTCAAATTTATACACTTACAGCTCTTAGTGAGTTTTTCTGAAATCCTTAACAAAGATAATTATAACTATAACTAACTGATCTTCAACTCCTTCAGAGACCCAAGAAGGAAATAATACTACCTAATAAAAAATAAAAACAAGAAGTGCATGCAAGCAGCTTCAAAAAAAAATGTGAGTTGACAGAAACAGCCAGCTGCCTGGACAGTCACCTGAGGTTTCTCCACAGTGTTGGGGCATCATCTTCAGCCTACAGGCTTAGCGTATCTGACAGACTCTTTTGTGAACTAAGATGTATACAAGGTCAACAGTTTGACCTCACATTTGGTGAGAGCAGTCCATGTACCAGAAACACCTGAATTCCATTAGTGTCATGTTATGATTCAGGATTTTAAATTCTGGAAATTATTGATGTCTTTTCAATTCAGCTGTCCATTTTTCTTGGCTGTGTATATGTGGCTTCATCTTGGCATCCTGTTCTTCTCCACATCTCTCTATTAAACGCCAGTCTACTATTGAGAGAGGTGAGCTTAGTTATTCCTCAAGAATAACTGTTTCATCTGCTGTTCCATTGCATATAAGAAGCCATTGGCCCACTCCCTGTTCAGTTGCCTTCGAAGAAAAGGGCACGGTACGGTACCTTTTACAGATTGCAAAGGTCACTCACTTCAGGGATGGTGCCATATTGTCCTGGCTTCAGAAGATGCCTTTTGTTAAAGCCACAATCACACTTGTTTTGGCAAGAATTGGTAGTCCTTGGTTTCATGTCCGGTCTGTCCTGTTTGTCAGCAGTTGATTCAAGGATACTTTGTTGTCCAGTGGCTGACTTTTGCAACAATGAAAGTTAGTTCCATATGCAGTTTCTTCAATGCCCATATTTTCTCTGAAGTAGATTGGTACTGCCAGGAGCCGTCATGTCTCATAGTCATAGCAAAAAAGAAAAATTCTTAAGTTATTAAAACATTTTAAATGCCATATTCTGTAGATCTCTGAAGGGTTTGAAGATGACCTGTCTATCTAAAATATATCTGTTTGATCTTGACAACACACCTAATATGACTACAAGTTCAATTGTAATGTCTAACCACTAATTTTCATTTCTATATATCCTAATAGTTGGTAATACTAACATTCAAGGATTAGCAAATTGCAATTACATTGTTAAATGAATGGTATAAATACAATATCTCGAACAAGATTAGAAATACGTATATGGTATATTCTAACAATCTCAATCTCAATAATAATAATTTGTATACAATATAAAACAATCCAATTGAATGTAAAGTATTTAAAACTAGTAAATGTCTTTTTCTTTTTTCTTCTTTTTTTTTTTTAAACAAGCACCTTTTGCCTAGCCCTTTACCTAACCCTTAACAACAACTTGTAACCAACCCTCCTAAACAATGAAAACTATCCCAGACCCAATACCCATAAAAAGACCAAAAAACCACCCACCCCACACCACCCCTTTGGGAATGTGGGCGTCGAATTCTTAAAATTGCTTCCTGCTGGGTATGGGCGAAGTTATCTTTATTCTGAAAAGAAAATTTTGGGTTAATTGACAAATTCTAGGAAAGATAACTATATTCTTTGTTATCCATAATTCCAAAGTTCAGGGTTTATCTCAAGTCCTTATTCAAGCAGTCTTTGAAACTGGATCATCTCAGCTAGCCATCTCAGAATTGCTCTAAGCACTTTGTAGTCCAAAGCTGATCTGTAGATGATGTTTGTCAGCTTAGTGATATTATTTTCCACGTGGAATTGTCGTTGTGGGGCCCCATCTTCTTCCTGGAGATTTCATTTGATGTTAGGCCTGGCCGTGATTTCCTGCAGAAAACTGAAAAGAGACTCGAACACAAAGACATGTATAGGCAGCTAATCGAAGCCTTTTCTCTAAATTAATTAGTACTCATATGACCATTATTATCTCAACATAGTTTAATATATATATATATCTTGTGAATTCTGATATAAAATTCATACTTTAAGAAAAGTTTAAAGAATCAGAATAGAGTCAAAGAATTGAGATTAGTAATAGAATAGTCCCTTAATTAATTTGGTTTTTCTCCTGTCCCATGTCAGAAGATGGCTCTTTCTTCTGGTATGATACAGGGAGTTTTCATTTTCTTTTTAACAACATACTTGAGTTTAACGGAGGAGAGAGCCATTCTCCAACTCCAAAATCAGCTTGAAGCTTTAATTGAACTGGGACTACAAGAAGACTAAGAGTATTAATTTTTTAGAGAAGAGCAGAAACAAACATTTAGAAAGATTTATGAAATTTTGTAGATGATATACCAATAGGCCATTTTACTCTTTTTCCTGGGACAGATGATTTGTCCTTTTTCTTCAGTTGTCTCATTTGTCCAGTGTTCTTCAGATTCTTTAGCCTTCATTCTCCTAAAAGACAAAAACAAAAACCCTTCCCCAAGGCTAATTTTGGGGAGGTCCCCTTTTGGCAAGTTACATCTGATTAAATGAAAAGGCATGTATTAATGGTATAAGTGAGTTTAAACTGGATGGTCATGTTGGTTGATGAACTATCACCTCTTCTAATTAAGAGGTCTCTCTTGTTCAAATCGAACCTTTATCAGTTTTGATGGTACCCACAGCTTATCTTCTCCTGCAGAAACAAAAGCAAAACCTCGTCCCCAACGTAACACATGCCCTGGTTTCCATTCTGAGGTCAGCACATCCTTGAAGTATATAGGCTGATTTAATTCTGTTGTTTTTTCTATTAACCAATGTCTCTCTGCAGCTGTTGTTCCTTTCTCATTAGCATTGAGAAAATTCAAAGTTAATAGAGCATTGTGCAGTCTATTTCTGGGGTTTTTTGTTACCCCTTTTTGTTTATTTATCATGTCCTTTAGAGTTCTGTTGGATCTTTCTATAACTGCTTGGCCTGTAGGATTATGTGGTATACCTGTAATATGCTTTATATTATAATAAGCAAAAAACTGTTTCATTTTAATAGAGACATATGCTGGAGCATTGTCAGTTTTAATTTGTGCAGGTATACCCATGATGGCCATAACTTCTAGCAAATGAGTGATTACAGAATCAGCTTTTTCAGAACTCAAAGCAGTTGCCCATTGAAATCCTGAATAAGTATCAATAGTATGGTGTACATATTTCAATTTTCCAAATTCTGCAAAGTGAAACACATCCATCTGCCAGATTTCATTCCTCTGAGTACCCTTTGGGTTACATCCTGCTGGTAATGGTGTCTGATTGTAGAAGGAACAAGTAGGACATTTCTTTACAATTTCCTTGGCTTGTTGCTAGGTTATGGAAAAATCCTTTTTTAAACCTTTACTATTGACATGATGTTTCTTATGAAATTCTGAGGCCTCCAGCACATTTCCTATCAATAATTTATCAATCTCATCATTACCTTGTGCTAGAGGGCCTGGCAGACCAGTATGGGATCGGATGTGAGTTATATATAAAGGATGACTCCTTTCCCTGATTGTATCTTGTAATTGAATAAATAGTGAAGTTAATTCTGAAGCATCAGGGATAAATTCTGCAGTCTCAATATGTAATACCACTCTTTCAGCATACTGAGAGTCAGTAACTATATTGAGAGGTTCTGAAAAATCCATTAATACCAACAGAATAGCATACAATTCCGATTTTTGAACTGAATTATAAGGACTTTGAACCACTTTACTTAAATTTTCTGATTTGTAACCCGCCTTTCCTTGCTTGTTGGCATCTGTATAAAATGTCCGAACTCCAGATATGGGTTTTTCACGTACAATTCGAGGCAAGATCCAATCAGCTCTCTTTATAAGATCAATTCTATTGCTTTTAGGATATTTGCTGTTAATTTCTCCCAAAAAATTACTGCAAGCTCTTTGCCAAGGTTCACTTTCTGTCCATAATTTTTCAATGTCCTCTTTAATTAAAGGTACAACAATTTCTGCTGGGTCTATTCCTGCTAATTGACGAAGTCTCAATTTTCCTTTCAAAATTAAGTCAGAGATTTTTTCCACATAAGTTTTTAATTTTTTATTTGGTTTATTTGGTAAAAATATCCATTCTAATATAATATCTTCTCTCTGCATTAATATTCCTGTAGGAGAATGCCTAGAAGGTAAAATAACCAAAATGCAATCCAGCTTTGGATCAATACGATCTACATGTCCTTCATGTACTTTTTTTTCTACCAAGGCCAATTCTTTCTCAGCTTCAGGTGATAATTCTCTTGGACTATTTAAGTCCTTGTCACCTTCTAAGGTTTTGAACAAATTATTCAGTTCATCATTTTTTACCCCAACAATAGTTCGTAGATGAGAAATGTCCCCAAATAATCTTTGAAAGTCATTAAGAGTCTGTAGGCGATCTCTCCTAATTTGTACCTTTTGAGGTCTAATTTTTTGTAGCTCTATTTTATATCCTAAATAATTAATAGAATCTCCTCTTTGTATCTTTTCAGGAGCAATTTGTAATCCCCAGCCAGGCAATATTTTCTTTACTTCTTCAAACATTCTTTCTAAAGTATCTGCACTTGAGTCAGCTAGTAAAATATCATCCATATAATGATAAATTATAGATTTAGGAAATTTTTTACGTATCACTTCCAAGGGCTGTTGTACAAAATATTGGCACAGGGTTGGACTATTCAACATTCCCTGTGGGAGGACTCTCCATTGAAATCTTCTAACCGGTTGAGAATTATTGTAAGTAGGCACTGTGAAAGCAAATCTTTCTCTGTCTTTTTCTTGTAGGGGTATTGAAAAGAAACAGTCTTTTAAATCAATAACTATGAGAGGCCATCCTTTAGGTAACAGAGTAGGCAAAGGAATTCCAGATTGTAGAGAGCCCATTGGCTGAATTACTTTGTTAATTGCTCTAAGGTCTGTTACCATTCTCCATTTACCAGATTTCTTTTTAATAACAAATACAGGAGAATTCCATGGGCTAGTAGATTCTTCAATATGCTGAGCATTTAACTGTTCTTCTACCAGCTCTTCTAAAGCCTGGAGTTTCTCTGTTGTTAAAGGCCATTGATGAACCCATACAGGCTTGTCTGTTAACCATTTTAAAGGTAGAGCTGTTGGTGCCTTTGGAAGATCATCAGTTTTTCTGCCCTGTTCTTGTATAATATGGATGGCTGGTGACCACTCATTAGAATAATACCTTCTAATATTTCTCTCAGAAACATGTGCTAGTTTATTATTTATTTCTGAGGTTGGAGGGATGTTAATCTGAGTATTCCATTGTTGTAACAGGTCTCGACCCCACAGGTTCATGGCTATGTTAGCCACATATGGTTTTAATCTGCCTCTCTGTCCTTCTGGGCCTATACATTCGAGCCATCTTGCACTCTGTTTAACTTGAGATAATGTTCCAATTCCTAACAGTTGAACATTTACCTCCTGAAGAGGCCAAGATGGATGCCAAAATTCTGGTGCAATTATGGTAACATCAGCACCTGTGTCTACCAGACCAGACAACAAAACACCATTTATTTTTATTGTTAATTGTGGTCTTTGTTCATTTATAGAAGTTTGCCAAAAAATTTTCTTTATGGTCTCTCCTGAATTTTCTGTTCTCTCTGTCTCAGTTGTTCCATTACTCTGAGTAGCCTGGTTTATTCCAATAGGCATTTGTTCATTTAACTGCTCTGAGTAGGGGCCTCCTCTACGATTGCAGGAAAAGTCTAAACTGGATTCACTGTAGGGGCCTGCCTGAGGCCCCTCTGGGAGTTTCCCAAAGACTGAGGCAAAGTATTACCTTGTCTGTCCCTTGTTGATCTACATTCATTGGTCCAATGTCTTCCCTTACCACACCTTCTACATACTCCTGAAGGAAGGGGCATTCTGTTGCCATTGTTCCTTGAAGAAACATTGTTTCTAGAAGTGCCCTGTTTACAGTCCCTTTTCAAATGTCCTTGCTTTCCACATCCAAAACAGCTAACATTCCTCAAACCTCTTGAAATTGCTTCTCCTACCCACATATTATCATGATCATGAGCCTCAACATTAACCGTGTCTCTAATCCAATCTTCCAAGGGTGCAGATCTCGCCTTTAACGGCCTGATTATTCTCTTGCATGCTTCATTTGCATTCTCAAAAGCCAAAGATTCAATTATTATCTGGCTAGCTTCTGAATTTGGGACCATTCTCTTTACTGCTGAAGTCAATCTTTGTAAGAAATCTGTGAAAGATTCTTTTGGGCCCTGTATAACCTTTGTAAATGACTCAGTTTTCTTCCCTGGTTCCTCAACTCTGTCCCATGCATTCATGGCTGCCATTCGACATAGAATTAGAGTTTGCATATCATATAAACATTGTGTTTGTACTGCAGCATATTGGCCTTCTCCAACAAGCTGATCCTGGAAGATTTGTATACCTCTATCACTACATTGTTTTGCTGTGGTTTTAGCTTCCTGTTTGAACCACATTTGCCACTGGAGCTGCTGTCCGGGTTCTAGAACCGCCTGTGCCAGCTCCCGCCAGTCCTGTGGTATAATTCTATTATAAGTCGACCAGGAGTTTAACATTTGTTTTACATATGGAGAATGCATGCCATAAGATACTATTGCCTCCTTAAACCTTCGTAAGTCTAACATTTCAACTGGAGTCCAAATATTTTGTGTAGTCATTTGACCAGGCTGCTGTTGTATGGTTACCGGATAAATTAAGGGTGATTGTGTGAAAACAGGCTTTCTTTCTGTAACCTTATAATCCAATCCTGAAATAACTTCACTGTTAATTTCTTCTGTCTGAATCTGAATTTCTCTATAATTCATTTTAACAGGTTTAAAAAGTTTTTCTAAACTTTTTATCCTGGCACTTAAATTGACTGTCTTTTTAAAGTGTAAAATATGGATAAGAAGAATAACAATATACATAATTCGATCAACATTAATCTTCTCATATAGTTGTTCCATTACCATACTGCCTAAAATTTCAAACAAAGCCCAATTTTCTTCCAATGTACACATAAAACTCATTTTTTTTAATGTGGAAAAAAATCTCTTTTAAATAGTTTCCTTTAAAATATCTGATATAAATGACTTACCAATTCTGCACAGAACAGTAGAAATCTGAGGGAATTTCCAAACAGCAACCTAGCGTCCGAGGTGGGAATCCAGAGAGAGAGAGAGAAAGAGAGAAAGAGAAAGCGTAGCCACGTTCTGGATAAAATCTTGAATCCAGCCGCTTCAATGTTCCGGTCTGAGCGGAGTCGCGCCTGGGCTCTGGCTTCCTTAAGTTCCGACCGACCACGTGCACTGGCGTTTCAGCCAAAAGCAGCCTATCTGCAGTTGCGTGTAGCTACTGCAATTAGCAGTAGCTCCCGCAGGCCTGAGTTGTTTGTAGCACTGGCTTTTTAAGCAAGTAACTCCAGCTGGGGCGCCTGAGTCCTAAGCTGAGCTAGGGCTGGGTTAGACCAGGGCTAAGCCGGAGCAAGGGAGGCAGGCCCGCCCAGGCAGGAAGCCGGACCCACTGCCAAGGAAAGCGGTTTTTTAATGAATTCTTGCCACGTTGGGCGCGAATTGTAGATGTATCCTGCTTGTTAAATAAGAAACACAGAGCCAGTTGCAGAGTTAAAAACCACGAGGTCAGAGCCAAAGCAGAAAACCTTACCCTTCACTGCTTCTGCAGTTCCTCTTCTCCGCAAGAGACCTACTTCTGTGCGTCCTGTCTATTTAAAGACTTTCTGTTCTCCTCCCTCATTGGTTGTAACCCAGCCACATGACCTCCTCGTCACTCCCTGTTTGTACAGACCTCCAGGTCTTCTATGGTTGGTATTGAAATTAAAGGCGTGTGTCTGCTATGCGGGCTGTGTCCTGGAACACACAGAGATCCACCTAGCTCTGCCTCCCAAGTGCTGGGATTAAGGGCATGCCCCACTACTGCTCAGCTTCTGCTCTGGCTTGCTCTGACCTCAAGGCAACTTTATTGACATACAAATAAAATCACATTTCAATACAAATAAAATATCACTATACCTCTTACATAAATCCTCTTTAGTTAATAGTGAGAATCACGTTGGGTTCTTGAACTGCAAAAAATCATTTGAGCCGAAAATTCACTTGGTTTAAAAGAAATGAACTCTTGCTTGTAGGAACACACACATCATGGGGTTTAACTCCGTTTCTGAAGGGAAATTCCGACCAGATTTCTCATCCCTAAAACACACTCTGTTTTACCACAAGAAGCAAGCTCTTCTTTCCAGATTCTAAAATACAGCAAGAACCATGAGCATGCCCTGAAAAAAGGAACTGTGTTTCCTACTCATAAGGACCATATGTAATTCAACTCTGCTTATGAAACTGAAACAAACCACAGATCCTCTTACATGAATGCTCCTTAGTTAATAGTGACAATCACATTGGGTTCATGAACTGTGTAAAATCATATGAGCCCATAATTCACTGGGTTTTCCAGAAATGAAATCTTGCTTGTAGGAAGACACAGAATCTGGGGTTTAACTCCGTTTCTGAAGGGAAATTCAGAGCAGTGTTCTCATCAAAGAAACACACTCTGTTTTCACGCAAGAAGCAAGCTCTTCTTTCCAGATTCTAAAATACATGAAGAACAATGAGCATGCACAGAAAAAAAAATTGTGTTTCCTACTAATACAGACCATATGTAGTTCAACTCTCCTTATGAAACTGATACAAAACACAGCTCCTCTTTCATAAATCCTCTTTAGTTAACAGTGAGAATCACGTTGGGTTCGTGAACTGCGAAAAATCATTTGAGCCGAAAATTCTCTTGGTTTACAAGAAATGTACTCTTGCTTGTAGGAAGACACAGATCCTGGGGTTTAACTCCGTTTCTGAAGGGAAATTCAGTCCAGAGTTCTCATCCATGAAACATGCTCAGTTTTAATGCAAGAAGCAAACTCTTCTTTCCAGCCTGTCCAATACAGCAAGAACCATGAGCACACCCTCAAAAAAGAACTGTGTTTCCTAATCATACAGAACATATGTAGATCAACTCTGCTTATGAAACTGATACAAACCACAGCACCTCTTAAACAAATGCTGTTTAGTTAACAGCGAGCATCGCATTGTTGTTTTTGAACTGTGTAAAATCATTTGAGCCCAAAATTCACTTGGTTTAACAGAATTGAACTCTTGCTTGTAGGAAGACACAGATCCTGGGGTTTAACTCCGTTTCTGAAGGGAAATTCAGACCAGAGTTCTCAGCCCTGAACACACTCAGTTTTAAGGCAAGAATCCTCCTCTTCTTTCTACAGTCCCCAATACAGTAAGAACCATGAGCATGCCCAGAATAGAAGAATTGTTTTTCCTTCTCATACAGACCATATGTAGTTAAACTCTGCTTATGAAACTGATACAACCCACAACTCCTCTTACATAAATTCTCTTTCGTTAATAGTGAGAATCGCGTTGGGTTCGTGAACTGCAAATAATCATTTGAGCCCAAAATTCACTGGGTTAATGAGAAATGAACTCTTGCTTGTAGGAAGACACAGATCCTCGGGTTTAACTCCGTTTCTGAAGGGAAATTCAGAGCAGTGTTCTCATCAATCAAACACACTCTGTTTTCACGCAAGAAGCAAGCTCTTCTTTCCAGATTCTAAAATACATCAAGAACAATGAGCATGCCCAGAAAAAAAAAGAATTGTGTTTCCGACTCATACGGACCATATGTAGTTCAACTCTCTTATAAAACTGATACAAACCACAGCTCCTCTTACATAAATGCTCTTTAGTTAATAGTGAGAATCGCGTTGGGTTCCTGAACTGCGAAAAATCATTTGAGCCCAAAATTCACTGGTTTCACCAGAAATGACCTCTTGCTTGTAGGAAGACATACATGCAGTTGTTTAACTCCGTTTCTGAACGGAAATTCAGACCAGAGTTCTCATCCCTGAAATACACTCTGTTTTAAGGCAAGAAGCAAGCTCTTCTTTCCAGATTCTAAAATACAGCAAGAACCATGACCATGCCCTGAAACACAGAACTGTGTTTCTTACTCATACAGACCATATGTAGTTCAACTCTGCTGATGAAACTGATACAAACCGCAGCTCTTCTTACATAAATCCTCTTTAGTTAATAGTGAGAATCACGTTGGGTTCTTGAACTGCGAAAAATCATTTGAGCCGAAAATTCACTTGGTTTACAAGAAATGAACTCTTGCTTGTAGGAAGACACAGATACTGGGGTTTAACTCCGTTTCTGAAGGGAAATTCAGACCAGAGATCTCATCCATGAAACACGCTCTGTTTTAATGCAAGAAGCAAGCTCTTCTTTCCAGCCTCTTCAAAACAGCAAGAAAAAGAAGCATGCCCAGAAAAAAAGAACTGTGTTTCCTACTCATACGGACCATATGTAGTTCAACTCTGCTGATGAAACTGATACAGACCACAGCTCCTCTTACATAAATCCTCTTTAGTTAATAGTGAGAATAGCATTGATTTCGTGAACTGCGAAAAATCATTTGAGCCCAAAATTCACTGGGTTAACCAGAAATGAACTCTTGCTTGTAGGAAGACAGAGATCCTGGGATTTAACTCCGTTTCTGAAGGGAAAATCAGACCAGAGTTCTCAGCCCTGAAACACACTCTGTTTTAACGCAAGAAGCAAGCTCCAGATTGTAAAATGCAGCAAGAACAATGAGCATGCCCTCAAAAAAAGAACTGTGTTTCCTACTCATACAGACCATATGGAGTTCAACTCTGCATATGAAACTGATACAAACCACAGCACCTCTTAAATAAATAATCTTTAGATAATAGTGAGAATCGCATTGGGTTTTTGAACTGTGTAAAATCATTTGAGCCCAAAATTCACTTGGTTTACCAGAAATGAACTCTTTCTGGTAGGAAGACACAGATCCTGGGGTTTAACTGCGTTTCTGATGGGAAATTCAGACCAGAGTTCTCATCCCTGAAACACACTCTGTTTTAAAGCAAGAAGCAAGCTCTTCTTTCCAGATTCTAAAATACAGCAAGAACCATGAGCATGCCCTGAAACACAGAACTGAGTTTCCTACTCATACAGACCATATGTAGTTCAACTCCGCTTATGAAACTGATACAAACCACAGCTCCTCTTACATAAATCCTCTTTAGTTAATAGTGAGAATCACGTTGGATACGTGAACTGCGAAAAATCATTTGAGCCAAAAATTCTCTTGGTTTACATGAAATGAACTCTTCCTTGTTGGAAGACACAGATCCTGGGGTTTAACTCCGATTCTGAAGGGAAATTCAGACCAGAGATCTCATCCATGAAACACGCTCTGTTTTAATGCAAGAAGCAAGCTCTTCTTTCCAGTGTCTCCAATACAGCAAGAACCATTAGCATGCCCTCAAAAAAGAACTGTGTTTCTTACTCATACAGACCATATGTAGATCAACTCTGCTTATGAAACTGATACAAACCACAGCACCTCTTAAATAAATGCTCTTTAGGTAATAGCGAAAATCGTGTTGTTGTTTTTGAACTGTGTAAAATCATTTGAGCCCAAAATTCACTTGGTTTAACAGAATTGAACTCTTGCTTGTAGGAAGACACAGATCCTGGGGTTTAACTCCGTTTCTCAAGGGAAATTGAGACCAGAGATCTCAGCCCTGAAAAACACTCTGTTTTAAGGCAAGAATCCTCCTCTTCTTTCCTCCGTCCCCAATACAGTAAGAACCATGAGCATGCCCAGAAAAAAGAACTGTTTTTCCTTCTAATACAGACCATATGTAGTTAAACTCTGATTATGAAACTGATACAACCAAAAACTCCTCTTACATAAATTCTCTTTTGTTAATAGTGAGAATCGTGGTGGGTTCGTGAACTGCGAAAAATCATTTGAGCCCAAAATTCACTGAGTTTACCAGAAATAAACTCTTGCTTGTAGGAAGACACAGATCCTGGGGTTTAACTCCGTTTCTGAAGGGAAATTCAGACCAGAGTTCTCATCCCTGAAACACACTCTGTTTTAAAGCAAGAAGCAAGCTCTTCTTTCCAGATTCTAAAATACAGCAAGAACCATTAGCATGCCCTCAAAAAAGAACTGTGTTTCTTACTCATACAGACCATATGTAGATCAACTCTGCTTATGAAACTGATACAAACCACAGCACCTCTTAAATAAATGCTCTTTAGTTAATAGCGAGAATCGTGTTGTTGTTTTTGAACTGTGTAAAATCATTTGAGCCCAAAATTCACTTGATTTAACAGAATTGAACTCTTGCTTGTAGGAAGACACAGATCCTGGGGTTTAACTCCGTTTCTCAAGGGAAATTGAGACCAGAGATTTCAGCCCTGAAAAACACTCTGTTTTAAGGCAAGAATCCTCCTCTTCTTTCCTCCGTCCCCAATACAGTAAGAACCATGAGCATGCCCAGAAAAAAGAACTGTTTTTCCTTCTAATACAGACCATATGTAGTTAAACTCTGCTTATGAAACTGATACAACCAACAACTCCTCTTACATAAATTCTCTTTTGTTAATAGTGAGAATCGCGGTGGGTTCGTGAACTGCGAAAAATCCTTTGAGCCCAAAATTCACTGAGTTTACCAGAAATAAACTCTGGCTTGTAGGAAGACACAGATCCTGGGGTTTAACTCCGTTTCTGAAGGGAAATTCAGACCAGAGTTCTCATCCCTGAAACACACTCTGTTTTAAAGCAAGAAGCAAGCTCTTCTTTCCAGATTGTAAAATACAGCAAGAACCATGAGCATGCCCTGAAACACAGAACTGTGTTTCCTACTCATACAGACCATATGTAGTTCAAATCTGCTGATGAAACTGATACAGACCACAGCTCCTCTTACATAAATTCTCTTTAGTTATTAGTGATAATCGTGTTGGGTACTAGAACTGTGTAAAATCATTTGAGCCGAAAATTCACAAGGTTTACCAGAAATGAATTCTTGCTTGTAGGAACACACACATCATGGGGTTTTAACTCCGTTTCTGAAGGGAAATTCCGACCAGAGTTCTCATCCCTGAAACACACTCTGTTTTAACGCAAGAAGCAAGCTCTAAATTGTAAAATAGAGCAAGAACAATGAGCATGCCCTGAAAAAAAGAACTGTGTTTCCTACTCATACGGACCATATGAAGTTCAACTCTGCATATGAAACTGAAACAAACCACAGCACCTCTTAAATAAAAAATCTTTAGATAATAGTGAGAATCGCATTGGGTTTTTGAACTGTGTAAAATCATTTGAGCCCAAAATTCACTTGGTTTACCAGAAATGAACTCTTTCTGGTAGGAAGACACAGATCCTTGGGTTTAACTGCGTTTCTGATGGGAAAATCAGACCAGAGTTCTCATACCTGAAACACACTCTGTTTTAAAGCAAGAAGCTATCTCTTCTTTCCAGATTCTAAAATACAGCAAGAACCATGAGCATGCCCTGAAACACAGAACTGTGTTTCCTACTCATACAGACCATATGTAGTTCAACTCTGCTGATGAAGCTGATACAACCCACAACTCCTCTTACATAAATTCTCTTTCATTAATAGTGAGAATCTCGTTGGGTTCATGAACTGGGAAAAATCATTTGAGCCCAAAATTCACTGAGTTTACCAGAAATAAACTCTTGCTTGTAGTAAGACACAGATCCTGGGGTATAACTCCGTTTCTGAAGGGAAATTCAGAAAAGAGTTCTCATCCCTGAAACACACTCTGTTTTAAAGCAAGAAGCAAGCTCTTCTTTCCAGATTCTAAAATACAGCAAGAACCATGAGCATGCCCTGAAACACAGAACTGTGTTTCCTACTCATACAGACCATATGTAGTTCATCTCTGCTGATGAAACTGATACAGACCACAGCTCCTCTTACATAAATGTTCTTTAGTTAATAGTGAGAATCGCGTTGGGTTCATGAACTGTGTAAAATCATTTGAGAACAAAATTCATTGTGTTTTCCAGAAATGAAATCTTTCTTGTAGGAAGACAGAGATCCCGGGGTTTAACTCCGTTTCTGAAGGGAAATTCAGAGCAGTGTTCTCATCAATGAAACACACTCTGTTTTCACGCAAGAAGCAAGCTCTTCTTTCCAGATTCTAAAATACATCAAGAACAATGAGCATGCCCAGAAAAAAAAAGAATTGTGTTTCCTACTCATACGGACCATATGTAGTTCAACTCTGAGTATGAAACTGATAAAAACCACAGCAACTCTTAAATAAATAATCTTAAGTTAATAGTGAGAATCGCATTGAATTTTGAACTGTGTAAAATCATTTGAGCCCAAAATTCACTTTGTTTTCAGAAATGAATTCTTGCTTGTAGGAAGACAGAGATCCTGGGGTTAACTCCGTTTCTGAAGGGAAAATCAGAGCAGTGTTCTCATCAATCAAACACACTCTGTTTTCACGCAAGAAGCAAGCTCTTCTTTCCAGATTCTAAAATACATCAAGAACAATGAGCATGCCCAGAAAAAAAAAGAATTGTGTTTCCTACTCATACGGACCATATGTAGTTCAACTCTCTTATAAAACTGATACAAACCACAGCTCCTCTTACATAAATGCTGTTTAGTTAATAGTGAGAATAGCGTTGGGTTCGTGAACTGCGAAAAATCATTTGAGCCCAAAATTCACTGGTTTCACCAGAAATGAACTCTTGCTTGTAGGAAGACATACATGCAGTTGTTTAACTCCGTTTCTGAACGGAAATTCAGACCAGAGTTCCCATCCCTTAAATACACTCTGTTTTAAGGCAAGAAGCAAGCTCTTCTTTCCAGCCTCTTCAAAACAGCAAGAAAAAGAAGCATGCCCAGAAAAAAAGAACTGTGTTTCCTACTCATAAGGACCATATGTAGTTCAACTCTGCTGATGAAACTGATACAGGCCACAGCTCCTCTTACATAAATCCTCTTTAGTTAATAGTGAGAATAGCATTGGGTTCGTGAACTGCGAAAAATCATTTGAGCCCAAATTCACTGGGTTAACCAGAAATGAACTCTTGCTTGTAGGAAGACAGAGATCCTGGAATTTCACTCCGTTTCTGAAGGGAAAATCAGACCAGAGTTCTCAGCCCTGAAACACACTCTGTTTTAACGCAAGAAGCAAGCTCCTGATTGTAAAATGCAGCAAGAACAATGAGCATGCCTTGAAAAAAAGAACTGTGTTTCCTACTCATAAGGACCATATGGAGTTCAACTCTGCGTATAAAACTGATACAAACCACAGCACCTCTTAAATAAATAATCTTTAGATAATAGTGAGAATTGCATTGGGTTTTTGAACTGTGTAAAATCATTTGAGCCCAAAATTCACTTGGTTTACCAGAAATGAACTCTTTCTGGTAGGAAGACACAGATCCTGGGGTTTAACTCTTTTTCTGAAGGGAAATTCAGACCAGAGTTCTCATCCCTGAAACACACTCTGTTTTAAAGCAAGAAGCAAGCTCTTCTTTCCAGATTCTAAAATACAGCAAGAACCATGAGCATGCCCTGAAACACAGAACTGTGTTTCCTACTCATACAGACCATATGTAGTTCAACTCTGCTGATGAAGCTGATACAACCCACAACTCCTCTTACATAAATTCTCTTTTGTTAATAGTGAGAATCGCGTTCGGTTCATGAACTGGGAAAAATCATTTGAGCCCAAAATTCGCTGAGTTTACCAGAAATGAACTCTTGCTTGTAGGAAGACACAGACCCTGGGGATTAACTCCGTTTCTGAAGGGAAATTCAGAAAAGAGTTCTCATCCCTGAAACACACTCTGTTTTAAAGCAAGAAGCAAGCTCTTCTTTCCAGATTCTAAAATACAGCAAGAACAATGAGCATGCCCTGAAACACAGAACTGTGTTTCCTACTCATACAGACCATATGTAGTTCAACTCCGCTTATGAAACTGATACAATCCACAGCTCCTCTTACATAAATCCTCTTTAGTTAATAGTGAGAATCACGTTGGATACGTGAACTGCGAAAAATCATTTGAGCCGAAAATTCTCTTGGTTTACATGAAATGAACTCATGCTTGTTGGAAGACACAGATCCTGGGGTTTTACTCCGTTTCTGAAGGGAAATTCAGACCAGAGAATTCATCCATAAAACACGCTCTGTTTTAATGCAAGAAGAAAGCTCTTCTTTCCAGTGTCTCCAATACAGCAAGAACCATGAGCATGCCCTCAAAAAAGAACTGTGTTTCTTACTCATACAGACCATATGTAGATCAACTCTGCTTATGAAACTGATACAAACCACAGCACCTCTTAAATAAATGCTCTTTAGGTAATAGCGAAAATCGTGTTGTTGTTTTTGAACTGTGTAAAATCATTTGAGCCCAAAATTCACTTGGTTTAACAGAATTGAACTCTTGCTTGTAGGAAGACACAGATCCTGGGGTTTAACTCCGTTTCTCAAGGGAAATTGAGACCAGAGATCTCAGCCCTGAAAAACACTCTGTTTTAAGGCAAGAATCCTCCTCTTCTTTCCTCCGTCCCCAATACAGTAAGAACCATGAGCATGCCCAGAAAAAAGAACTGTTTTTCCTTCTAATACAGACCATATGTAGTTAAACTCTGATTATGAAACTGATACAACCAAAAACTCCTCTTACATAAATTCTCTTTTGTTAATAGTGAGAATCGTGGTGGGTTCGTGAACTGCGAAAAATCATTTGAGCCCAAAATTCACTGAGTTTACCAGAAATAAACTCTTGCTTGTAGGAAGACACAGATCCTGGGGTTTAACTCCGTTTCTGAAGGGAAATTCAGACCAGAGTTCTCATCCCTGAAACACACTCTGTTTTAAAGCAAGAAGCAAGCTCTTCTTTCCAGATTCTAAAATACAGCAAGAACCATTAGCATGCCCTCAAAAAAGAACTGTGTTTCTTACTCATACAGACCATATGTAGATCAACTCTGCTTATGAAACTGATACAAACCACAGCACCTCTTAAATAAATGCTCTTTAGTTAATAGCGAGAATCGTGTTGTTGTTTTTGAACTGTGTAAAATCATTTGAGCCCAAAATTCACTTGATTTAACAGAATTGAACTCTTGCTTGTAGGAAGACACAGATCCTGGGGTTTAACTCCGTTTCTCAAGGGAAATTGAGACCAGAGATTTCAGCCCTGAAAAACACTCTGTTTTAAGGCAAGAATCCTCCTCTTCTTTCCTCCGTCCCCAATACAGTAAGAACCATGAGCATGCCCAGAAAAAAGAACTGTTTTTCCTTCTAATACAGACCATATGTAGTTAAACTCTGCTTATGAAACTGATACAACCAACAACTCCTCTTACATAAATTCTCTTTTGTTAATAGTGAGAATCGCGGTGGGTTCGTGAACTGCGAAAAATCCTTTGAGCCCAAAATTCACTGAGTTTACCAGAAATAAACTCTGGCTTGTAGGAAGACACAGATCCTGGGGTTTAACTCCGTTTCTGAAGGGAAATTCAGACCAGAGTTCTCATCCCTGAAACACACTCTGTTTTAAAGCAAGAAGCAAGCTCTTCTTTCCAGATTCTAAAATACAGCAAGAACCATGAGCATGCCCTGAAACACAGAACTGTGTTTCCTACTCATACAGACCATATGTAGTTCAAATCTGCTGATGAAACTGATACAGACCACAGCTCCTCTTACATAAATTCTCTTTAGTTATTAGTGATAATCGTGTTGGGTACTAGAACTGTGTAAAATCATTTGAGCCGAAAATTCACAAGGTTTACCAGAAATGAATTCTTGCTTGTAGGAACACACACATCATGGGGTTTTAACTCCGTTTCTGAAGGGAAATTCCGACCAGAGTTCTCATCCCTGAAACACACTCTGTTTTAACGCAAGAAGCAAGCTCTAAATTGTAAAATAGAGCAAGAACAATGAGCATGCCCTGAAAAAAAGAACTGTGTTTCCTACTCATACGGACCATATGAAGTTCAACTCTGCATATGAAACTGAAACAAACCACAGCACCTCTTAAATAAAAAATCTTTAGATAATAGTGAGAATCGCATTGGGTTTTTGAACTGTGTAAAATCATTTGAGCCCAAAATTCACTTGGTTTACCAGAAATGAACTCTTTCTGGTAGGAAGACACAGATCCTTGGGTTTAACTGCGTTTCTGATGGGAAAATCAGACCAGAGTTCTCATACCTGAAACACACTCTGTTTTAAAGCAAGAAGCTATCTCTTCTTTCCAGATTCTAAAATACAGCAAGAACCATGAGCATGCCCTGAAACACAGAACTGTGTTTCCTACTCATACAGACCATATGTAGTTCAACTCTGCTGATGAAGCTGATACAACCCACAACTCCTCTTACATAAATTCTCTTTCATTAATAGTGAGAATCTCGTTGGGTTCATGAACTGGGAAAAATCATTTGAGCCCAAAATTCACTGAGTTTACCAGAAATAAACTCTTGCTTGTAGTAAGACACAGATCCTGGGGTATAACTCCGTTTCTGAAGGGAAATTCAGAAAAGAGTTCTCATCCCTGAAACACACTCTGTTTTAAAGCAAGAAGCAAGCTCTTCTTTCCAGATTCTAAAATACAGCAAGAACCATGAGCATGCCCTGAAACACAGAACTGTGTTTCCTACTCATACAGACCATATGTAGTTCATCTCTGCTGATGAAACTGATACAGACCACAGCTCCTCTTACATAAATGTTCTTTAGTTAATAGTGAGAATCGCGTTGGGTTCATGAACTGTGTAAAATCATTTGAGAACAAAATTCATTGTGTTTTCCAGAAATGAAATCTTTCTTGTAGGAAGACAGAGATCCCGGGGTTTAACTCCGTTTCTGAAGGGAAATTCAGAGCAGTGTTCTCATCAATGAAACACACTCTGTTTTCACGCAAGAAGCAAGCTCTTCTTTCCAGATTCTAAAATACATCAAGAACAATGAGCATGCCCAGAAAAAAAAAGAATTGTGTTTCCTACTCATACGGACCATATGTAGTTCAACTCTGAGTATGAAACTGATAAAAACCACAGCAACTCTTAAATAAATAATCTTAAGTTAATAGTGAGAATCGCATTGAATTTTGAACTGTGTAAAATCATTTGAGCCCAAAATTCACTTTGTTTTCAGAAATGAATTCTTGCTTGTAGGAAGACAGAGATCCTGGGGTTAACTCCGTTTCTGAAGGGAAAATCAGAGCAGTGTTCTCATCAATCAAACACACTCTGTTTTCACGCAAGAAGCAAGCTCTTCTTTCCAGATTCTAAAATACATCAAGAACAATGAGCATGCCCAGAAAAAAAAAGAATTGTGTTTCCTACTCATACGGACCATATGTAGTTCAACTCTCTTATAAAACTGATACAAACCACAGCTCCTCTTACATAAATGCTGTTTAGTTAATAGTGAGAATAGCGTTGGGTTCGTGAACTGCGAAAAATCATTTGAGCCCAAAATTCACTGGTTTCACCAGAAATGAACTCTTGCTTGTAGGAAGACATACATGCAGTTGTTTAACTCCGTTTCTGAACGGAAATTCAGACCAGAGTTCCCATCCCTTAAATACACTCTGTTTTAAGGCAAGAAGCAAGCTCTTCTTTCCAGCCTCTTCAAAACAGCAAGAAAAAGAAGCATGCCCAGAGAAAAAGAACTGTGTTTCCTACTCATAAGGACCATATGTAGTTCAACTCTGCTGATGAAACTGATACAGGCCACAGCTCCTCTTACATAAATCCTCTTTAGTTAATAGTGAGAATAGCATTGGGTTCGTGAACTGCGAAAAATCATTTGAGCCCAAATTCACTGGGTTAACCAGAAATGAACTCTTGCTTGTAGGAAGACAGAGATCCTGGAATTTCACTCCGTTTCTGAAGGGAAAATCAGACCAGAGTTCTCAGCCCTGAAACACACTCTGTTTTAACGCAAGAAGCAAGCTCCTGATTGTAAAATGCAGCAAGAACAATGAGCATGCCTTGAAAAAAAGAACTGTGTTTCCTACTCATAAGGACCATATGGAGTTCAACTCTGCGTATAAAACTGATACAAACCACAGCACCTCTTAAATAAATAATCTTTAGATAATAGTGAGAATTGCATTGGGTTTTTGAACTGTGTAAAATCATTTGAGCCCAAAATTCACTTGGTTTACCAGAAATGAACTCTTTCTGGTAGGAAGACACAGATCCTGGGGTTTAACTCTTTTTCTGAAGGGAAATTCAGACCAGAGTTCTCATCCCTGAAACACACTCTGTTTTAAAGCAAGAAGCAAGCTCTTCTTTCCAGATTCTAAAATACAGCAAGAACCATGAGCATGCCCTGAAACACAGAACTGTGTTTCCTACTCATACAGACCATATGTAGTTCAACTCTGCTGATGAAGCTGATACAACCCACAACTCCTCTTACATAAATTCTCTTTTGTTAATAGTGAGAATCGCGTTCGGTTCATGAACTGGGAAAAATCATTTGAGCCCAAAATTCGCTGAGTTTACCAGAAATGAACTCTTGCTTGTAGGAAGACACAGACCCTGGGGATTAACTCCGTTTCTGAAGGGAAATTCAGAAAAGAGTTCTCATCCCTGAAACACACTCTGTTTTAAAGCAAGAAGCAAGCTCTTCTTTCCAGATTCTAAAATACAGCAAGAACAATGAGCATGCCCTGAAACACAGAACTGTGTTTCCTACTCATACAGACCATATGTAGTTCAACTCCGCTTATGAAACTGATACAATCCACAGCTCCTCTTACATAAATCCTCTTTAGTTAATAGTGAGAATCACGTTGGATACGTGAACTGCGAAAAATCATTTGAGCCGAAAATTCTCTTGGTTTACATGAAATGAACTCATGCTTGTTGGAAGACACAGATCCTGGGGTTTTACTCCGTTTCTGAAGGGAAATTCAGACCAGAGAATTCATCCATAAAACACGCTCTGTTTTAATGCAAGAAGAAAGCTCTTCTTTCCAGTGTCTCCAATACAGCAAGAACCATGAGCATGCCCTCAAAAAAGAACTGTGTTTCTTACTCATACAGACCATATGTAGATCAACTCTGCTTATGAAACTGATACAAACCACAGCACCTCTTAAATAAATGCTCTTTAGGTAATAGCGAAAATCGTGTTGTTGTTTTTGAACTGTGTAAAATCATTTGAGCCCAAAATTCACTTGGTTTAACAGAATTGAACTCTTGCTTGTAGGAAGACACAGATCCTGGGGTTTAACTCCGTTTCTCAAGGGAAATTGAGACCAGAGATCTCAGCCCTGAAAAACACTCTGTTTTAAGGCAAGAATCCTCCTCTTCTTTCCTCCGTCCCCAATACAGTAAGAACCATGAGCATGCCCAGAAAAAAGAACTGTTTTTCCTTCTAATACAGACCATATGTAGTTAAACTCTGCTTATGAAACTGATACAACCAAAAACTCCTCTTACATAAATTCTCTTTTGTTAATAGTGAGAATCGTGGTGGGTTCGTGAACTGCGAAAAATCATTTGAGCCCAAAATTCACTGAGTTTACCAGAAATAAACTCTTGCTTGTAGGAAGACACAGATCCTGGGGTTTAACTCCGTTTCTGAAGGGAAATTCAGACCAGAGTTCTCATCACTGAAACACACTCTGTTTTAACGCAAGAAGCAAGCTCCAAATTGTAAAATGCAGCAAGAACAATGAGCATGCCCTGAAAAAAAGAACTGTGTTTCCTACTCATACGGACCATATGAAGTTCAAATCTGTGTATGAAACTGATACAAACCACAGCACCTCTTAAATAAATAATCTTTAGATAATAGTGAGAATTGCATTGGGTTTTTGAACTGTGTAAAATCATTTGAGCCCAAAATTCACTTGGTTTACCATAAATGAACTCTTTCTGGTAGGAAGACACAGATCCTGGGGTTTAACTGCGTTTCTGATGGGAAATTCAGACCAGAGTTCTCATACCTGAAACACACTCTGTTTTAAAGCAAGAAGCTATCTCTTCTTTCCAGATTCTAAAATACAGCAAGAACCATGAGCATGCCCTGAAACACAGAACTGTGTTTCCTACTCATACAGACCATATGTAGTTCATCTCTGCTGATGAAACTGATACAGACCACAGCTCCTCTTACATAAATGTTCTTTAGTTAATAGTGAGAATCGCGTTGGGTTCATGAACTGTGTAAAATCATTTGAGCCCAAAATTCATTGTGTTTTCCAGAAATGAAATCTTTCTTGTAGGAAGACAGAGATCCTGGGGTTTAACTCCGTTTCTGAAGGGAGATTCAGAGCAGTGTTCTCATCAATGAAACACACTCTGTTTTCACACAAGAAGCAAGCTCTTCTTAACAGATTCTAACATACATCAAGATCAATGAGCATGCCCTGAAATAAAGAACTGTGTTTCCTACTCATACGGAACATAAGTAGTTCAACTATGCTTAAGAAACTGATACAAACCACAGCTCCTCTTACATAAATTCTCTTTAGTTAATAGTGAGATTCGCATTGGATTCATGAACTGTGTAAAATCATTTGAGCCCAAAATTTACTGGGTTTACCAGAAATGAACTCTTGCTTGTAGGAAGACACAGATTCTGGGGTTTAACTCCGTTTCTGAAGGGAAATTAGGACCAAAATTCTCATTCCTGAATCACAATCTGTTTTAAGGTAAGTAGCAAGGTCTTCTTTCTAGACTCTAAATACAGCAAGAACCATGAGCATGGCCTGAAAAAAAGAACTGTGTTTCCTACTCATAAGGACCATATGTAATTCAACTCTGCTTATGAAACTGAAATAAACCACAACTCCTCTTTCATAAATGCTATTTAGTTAATAGTGAGAATCGCGTTGGGTTCATGAACTGTGAAAAATCTTTTGAGCCCAAAATTCACTGGGTTTTCCAGAAATGAATTCTTGCTTGTAGGAAGACACAGATCCTGGGGTTTAACTTGGTTTCTGAAGGGAAATTCAGACCAGAGTTCTCATCCATGAAACACATTCTGTTTAAATGCAAGAAGCAAGCTCTTCTTTCCAGAGTCTCCAATACCTCATGAATCATAAGCATTCCCAGAATAAAAGAACTGTGTTTCCTACTCATATGGACGATATGTAGATCAACTGTGCTAATGAAATTGATGCAGAGCACAGCTCCTCTTACATAAATGCTCTTTAGTTAATAGTGATAATAGTGTTGGGTTCTAGAACTGTGTAAAATCATTTGAGCTGAAAATTCACTTGGTTTACCAGAAATGAACTCTTGCTTGTAGGAAGACACAGATCATGGGGTTTCACTCCGTTTCTGAAGGGAAATTCAGACCAGAGTTCTCATCCATGAAACACACCCTGTTTTAATGCAAGAAGTAAGCTCTTCTTTCTAGTGTCTCCAATACAGCAAGAACCATGAGCATGCCCTGAAAAAAAGAACTGTGTTTCCTACTCATATGAACCATATGTAGTTCAACTCTTCTTATGAAACTGATACAATCCACAGCTCCTCTTATATAAATGCTCTTTAGTTAATAGTGAGAATCGCATTGGGTTTTGGAACTGTGTAAAATAATTTGAGCCCAAAATTCACTTGGTTTACCAGAAATGAACACTTGCTTGTAGGAAAATACAGATCCTGGGGTTTAACACCATTTCTGAAGGGAAATTCAGACCAGTGTTCTCATCCATGAAACACCCTCTAATTTAACGCAAGAAGCAAGCTCTTCTTTCCAGCGTCTCCAATACAGCAAGAATCATGAGCATGCCCAGAAAAAAGAACTGTGTTTCCTACTCATAAGAACCATGTGTAATTCAACTCTGCTTATGAAACTGAAACAAACCACAGGTCCTCTTACATAAATGCTCGTTAGTTAATAGTGATAATAGTGTTGGGTTCTAGAACTGTGTAAAATCTTTTGAGCTGAAAATTCACTTGGTTTACCAGAAATGAACACTTGCTTGTAGGAAGACACAGATCCAGGGGTTTAACTCCGTTTCTGAATGGAAATTCACCAGAAATCTCATCCCTAAAACACAATGTGTTTTAACGTAAGAAGCAAGGTCTTCTTTCCAGAAGATAAAATACAGCAAGAACCATGAGCATGGCCTGAAAAGAACTGTGTTTCCTACTCATAAGGAACATATGTAATTCAACTCTGCTAATGAAACTGAAACAAACCACAGCTCTTCTAACAAAAATGCTCTTTAGTTAATAGTTAGAATCGTGTTGGGTTCTAGAACTGTGTAAAATCATTTGAGCTGAAAATTCCCTCGGTTTACCACAAATGAATTTTTGCTTGTAGGAAGACACAGACCCTGGGTTTA
This sequence comes from Onychomys arenicola, assembly GCA_949786405.1. Lineage (NCBI taxonomy): Eukaryota > Metazoa > Chordata > Mammalia > Rodentia > Cricetidae > Onychomys > Onychomys arenicola. Next base: position 1,535,540 of record CATKUM010000037.1, on the reverse strand, counting down.
ACTCTGCTTCTGAAGGGAAATTAAGACCAAAATTCTCATCCCTGAAACACAATCTGTTTTAACGTAAGAAGCAAGGTCTTTTCCAGAATCTAAAATGCAGCAAGAACTATGAGCATAACCTGAAAAAAAGAACTGTGTTTCCTACTCATACAGACCATATGTAGCTCAACTCTGCTAATGAAATTGATACAGACCACAGCTCCTCTTACACAATTGCTCTTTAGTTAATAGTGATAATAGTGTTGGGTTCTAGAACTGTGTAAAATCATTTGAGCTGAAAATTCACTTGGTTTACCAGAAATGAATTCTTGCTTGTAGGAAGACACATATCATGGGGTTTAACTCCGTTTCTGATGGGAAATTCAGAACAGAGTACTCATCCATGAAACACACCCTGTTTTAATGCAAGAAGCAAGCTCTTTTTCCAGCGTCTCTCATACTACAAGAACTATGAGCATGCCCTGACAAAAAGAACTGTGTTTCCTACTCATACGGACCATATGTAGTTCAACTCTGCTTATGAAACTGATACAAACCACAGCTCCTCTTACATAAATGCTCTTTAGTTAATAGTGGGAATCGGTTTGGGTTGGTGAACTGCAAAAAATCATTTGAGCCCAAAATTCACTTGGTTTTCCAGAAATGAACTCTTGCTTGTAGGAAGACACAGATCCTGGGGTTTAACTCCGTTTCTGAAGGGAAATTCAGACCATAGTTCTCATCCCTGAAACACAATCTGTTTAAACGCAAGAAGCAAGGTCTTCTTTCCAGAGTCTAAAATACAGCAAGAACCATGAGCATGCCCAGAAAAAAAGAACTGTTTTTCCTACTCATAAGGACCATATGTAATTCAACTCTGCTTATGAAACTGAAACAAACCACAGCTCCACTTATATAAATGCTCTTTATTTCATAGTGAGAATCGCGTTGGGTTCATGAACTGTGTAAAATCATTTGAGCCCAAAATTCACTGGGTTTTCCAGAAATGAACTCTTGCTTGTAGGAAGACACAGATCCTGGGGTGTAACTCCGTTTCTGAAGGGAATTTCAGACCAGAGTTCTCATCCATGAAACACACCCTGTTTTAATGCAAGAAGCAAGCTCTTCTTTCCAGTGTCTCCAATACACCAAGAATCATGAACATTCCCAGAATAAAAGAACTGTGTTTCCTACTCATAAGGACCAATAATTCAACTCTGCTTATGAAACTGAAACAAACCACAGCTCCGCTTACATAAATGCTCTTTAGTTAATAGTTTGAATCGGTTTGGGTTGGTGAACTGCGAAAAATCATTTGTGCCCAAAATTCAATTGGTTTAACAGAAATGAACTCTTGCTTGTAGGAGACACAGATCATGGGGTTTAACTCCGTTTCTGAAGGGAAATTCAGACCAGAGTTCTCATCCCTGAAACCAATTCTGTTTTAACACAAGAAGCAAGCTCTTCTTTCCAGAGTCTGAAATACAGCAAGAACCATGAGCATGCCCTGAAAAAAAGAACTGTGTTTCCTACTCACGCGGACCATATGTAGTTCAACTCTGCTTAAGGAACTGATACAAAACACAGCTCCTCTTATATAAATGCTCTTTAGTTAATAGTGAGAATCTCGTTGGATTCATGAACTGTGTAAAATCATTTGAGCCCAAAATTCACTGGGTTTTCCAGAAATGAACTGTTGCTTGTAGGAAGAAAGAGATCCTGGGATTTAACTCCGTTTCTGATGGGAAATTCAGACCACAGTACTCATCCATGAAACACACCCTGTTTTAATTCAAGAAGCATGCTCTTTTTAAAAGCGTCTCCAATACAGCAAGAACCATGAGCATGCCCTGAAAAAAAGAACTGTGTTTCCTATCCATAAGGACCATATGTAATTCAACTCTGCTTATGAAACTGAAACAAACAACAGCTCCTCTTACATAAATGCTCTTTAGTTAATAGAGAGAATCGCGTTGTGTTCGTGAAGTGTGTAAAATCATTTGACCTCAAAATTGACTTTGTTTTCCAGAAATGGACTCTTGCTTGTAGGAAGACACAGATCCTGGGGTGTAACTCCGTTTCTGAAGGGAAATTCAGACCAGAGTTCTCATCCATGAAACACATTCTGTTTAAATGCAAGAAGCAAGCTCTCCTTTCCAGCATCTCCAATACAGCAAGAACCTTGAGATTGCCCTGAAAAAAAGAACTGTCTTTCCTATTCATACGGACCATATGTAGTTCAACTATCCTAATGAAATTGATACAGACCACAGCTCCTCTTACATAAATGCTCTTTAGTTAATAGTGATAATAGTTTTGGGTTCTAGAACTGTGTAAAATCATTTGAGCTTAAAATTCACTTGGTTTACCAGAAATGAACTCTTGCTTGTAGGAAGACACAGATCATGGGCTTTAACTCCGATTCTGAAGGCAAATTTAGACCCGAATTCTCAACCCTGAAAAACACTCTGTTTTAAGGCAAGAATTATCCTCTTCTTTCCAGAGACTCCAATACAGTAAGAACCATGAGCATGCCCAGAAAAAAACAACTGTGTTTCTTACTTATATGGACGATATGTAGTTAAACTCTGCTTATGAAACTGAAACAAACCACAGCTCCTCTTACATAAAAGCTCCTTAGTTAATAGTGAGAATCGCGTTGGGTTCATAAACTGTGTAAAATCATTTGAGCTCAAAATTCACTGGATTTATCTGAAATGAACTCTGGCTTGTAGGAAGACACAGATCCTGGGATTTAACGTCATTTATGAAGGGGAATTCAGACTAGTGTTCTCATCCATGAAACTCACTCTGTTTTCATGCAGGAAGCAAGCTCCTCTTTCCAGTGGCTCCAATACAGCAAGAACCATGAGCATGCCCAGAAAAAAAGAACTCTGTTTCCTACTCATACAGACCATATGTAGTTCAACGCTGCTTATGAAACTGATACAAACCACAGCTCCAATTGCATAAATCCTCTTTAGTTATTAGTGAGAATAGCGTTGGCTTCGTGATCTGCAAAAAGTCATTTGAGCCCCAAATTCCCTGGGTTAACCAGAAATGAACCTTTGCTTGTAGGAAGACACTGACCCTGGGGTTTAACTCCTTTTCTGAAGGGAAATTCAGACCAGTGTTCTCATCCATGAAACACACTCTGATTTAAATCAAGAAGCAAGCTCTTCTTTTCAGAGTCTAAAATATATCAAGAACAATGAGCATGCCTTGAAAAAAAGAACTGTGTTTCCTACTCATACGGACCATATGTAGTTCAACTCTGCTTATGCAACTGATACAAACCAAAGCTCCTCTTACATAAAAGCTCTTTAGTTAATATTGAGAATCTCGTTGGGTTCCTGCACTGTGTTTAATCATTTGAGCCCAAAATTCACTGGGGTTACCTGAATTGAACTCTTGCTTGTAGGAAGACAGGGATCCTGGGATTTAACGTCGTTTCTGAAGGAAAATTCAGACCAGAGTTCTCATCCCTAAAACACACTCTGCTTTAACAGAAGAAGCAAGCTCTTCTTTCCAGAGGTTAATATACATCAAGAACCATGATCATGCCCTGAAAAAAAGAACTGTGTTTCCTACTCATATGGACCATGTGTACTTCAACTCTGCTTATGAAACTGATACAAACCACAGCTCCTCTTGCATAAATCCTCTTTAGTTAATAGTGAGAATCGCGTTGTAGTTCCTGAACTGCGAAAAATCATTTGAGCCCAAAAATCCCTGGGTTTACCAGAAAAGAACTCTCGCTTGTAGGAAGACACAGATACTTGGCTTTAACTCCGATTCTGAAGGCAAATTCAGACCAGAATTCTCAACCCTGAAAAACGCTCTGTTTTAAGGCATGAATCATCCTCTTCTTTCCAGGGTCTCCAATACAGTAAGAACCATGAGCATGCCAAGAAAAAAGGAACAGTGTTTCCTACTTAAAAGGACCATATGTAGTCCACCTCTGCTTATGAAACTGATACAGACCACAGCTCTTCTTACATGAATGCTCTTTAGTTAATAGTGATAATTGCGTTGGGTTCTAGAACTGTGTAAAATCATTTGAGCTGAAAATTTACTTGGTTTACCAGAAATTAAAACTTTCTTGTAGGAAGACACAGATCATGGGGTTTAACTCCGTTTCTGAACGGAAATTAGACCAGTGTTCTCATCCATGGAACAGAGTCTGTTTAAATACAAGAAGCAAGCTTTTCTTTCCAGCATCTCCAATACAACAAGAACCTTGAGCATGCCCAGAATAAAAGAACTGTGTCTCCTACTCATAAGGACAATATGTAGTTCAACTCTGCTTATGAAACTGAAACAAACCACAGCTCCTCCTACATAAATGCTGTTTAGTTAATCGTGAGAATCGGTTTGGGTTGGTGAACTGTGAAAAATCATTTGAGCCCAAAATTCACTTGCATTACCAGAAATGAACTCTTGCTTGTAGGAAGACACAGAACATGGGGTTTAACTCCGTTTCTGAAGGGAAATTCAGACCAGTGCTCTCATCCATGGAACACAGTCTGTTTAAATGCAGGAAGCAAGCTCTTCTTTCCAGCGTCTCCAATACAGCAAGAACCTTGAGCATGCCCAGAAAAAAAGAACTGTGTCTCCTACTCATAAAGACAATATGCAGTTCAACTCTGCTTATGAAACTGAAACAAACCACAGCTCCTCTTACATAAATTCTCTTTAGTTAATACTGAGAATCTGTTTGGGTTGGTGAACTGTGAAAAACCATTTGAGCCCAAAATTCCCTTGCGTTACCAGAAATGAACTCTTGCTTGTAGGAAGACACAGATCCTGGGGTTTAACTCCGTTTCTGAAGGGAAATTCAGACCAGAATTCTCATCCCTGAAACACACACTGCTTGGTTCTTGCTTTATTTTAGACGCTGGAAATAAGAGCTTGCTTCTTGTGATATAACAGAGTGTGTTTCAGTGATGAGAACTCTGGTCTGAATTTCCCTTCAGAAACGGAGTTAAACCCCAGGATCTGTGTCTTCCTACAAGCAAGAGTTCATTTCTGGTAAACCCAGTGAATTTTGGGCTCAAATGATTTTTCCCAGTTCACGAACCCTACGCTATTCTCACTATTGACTAAAGAGCATTTATGTAAGAGGGGCTGTGGTATGTATCAGTTTCATAAGCAGAGTTGAACTACATATGGTCCGTATGAGTAGGAAACACAGCTCTTTTTGTCAGGGCATGCTCATGGTTCTTGTTGTAATGGTGAAGCTGGAAAGAAGAGCTTGCTTCTTGCATTAAAATAGGTGTGTTTCATGGATGATAACTCTGGTCTGAATTTCCCTTCAGAAACGGAGTTAAACACCATGATCTGTGTCTTCCTACCAGCAAGAGTTCATTTCTGGTAAACCAAGTGAAATTTCGGCTCAAATGACTTTACACAGTACTAGAACCCAACGCGATTATCACTATTGAATAAAGAGCATTTATGTAAGAGGAGCTGTGGTCTGTATCATTTCATAAGCAGCGTTGAACGAAATATGGTCCTTATGTGTAGGAAACACAATTCTTTTTTTCAGGGCATGCTCATGATTCTTGCTGTATTTTAGAAGCTGGAAAGAAAAGCTTGCTTCTTGCGTTAAAACAGAGTGTGTTTCAGGGATGAGAATTCTAGTCTGAATTTCCCTTCAGAAACATAGTTAAACCCCAGGATCTGTGTCTTCCTACAAGCAAGAGATCATTTCTGGTTAACCCAGTGAATTTTGGGATCAAATGATTTTTCGCAGTTCACGAACCCAATGAGTTTCTCACTATTAACTAAAGAGCATTTTTGTAAGAGGAGCTGTGGTTTGTATCAGTTTCATAAGCAGAGTTGAACTACATATGGTGCGTATGAGTAGGAAACACAGTTCTTTTTTCCAGGGAATGCTCATGTTTCTTACTATATTGGAGACGCTGGAAAGAAGAGGATAATTCTTGCCTTAAAACAGAGTGTTTTTCAGGGATGAGAACAGTGGTCTGAATTTCCATTCAGAAATGGAGTTAAACCACAGGATCTGTGTCTTCCTACAAGCAAGAGTTCATTTCTGGTTAACCCAGTGAATTTTTGGCTCAAATGATTTTTTGCAGTTCATGAACCCAACACGATTCTCACTATTAACTAAAGAGCATTTATGTAAGAGGGGCTGTGGTTTGTATCAGTTTCATAAGCAGAGTTGAACTACATATGGTCTGTCTGAGTAAGAAACACAGTTCTTTTTTTCAGGGCATGCTCATGGTTCTTGCAGTATTGGTGAAGCTGCAAAGAAGCGCTTGCTTCTTATATTAAAATAGGTGTGTTTCATGGATGAGAACTCTGTTCTGAATTTCCCTTCACAAACGGAGTTAAACACCTATATCTGTGTATTCCTACCTGCAAGAGTTCATTTCTGGTAAACCAAGTGAATTTTCGGCTCAAATGACTTTACACAGTACTAGAACCCAACACGATTATCACTATTAAATAAAGAGCATTTATGTAAGAAAAGTTGTGCTCTGTATCATTTCATAAGCAGAGTTGAACTACATATGGTCCGTATGTTTAAGAAAAACAGTTCTTTTTTTCAGGGCATGCTCATGGTTCTTGCTGTATTTTAGACTCTGGAAAGAAGAGCTTGCTTCTTGCGTTAAAACAGAGTGAGTTTCAGGGATGAGAACTCTGGTCTGAATTTCCATTCAGAAACAGAGTTAAACCCCAGGATCAGTGTCTTCCTACAAGCAAGAGATCATGTTTGGTAAACCCAGTGAATTTTGGGCTCTAATGATTTTGCGCAGTTCACGAACCCAACATGATTCTCACTATTAACTAAAGAGCAATTATGTAAGAGGAGGCATGGTCTGTATCAGTTTCATAGGCACTGTTGAACTACATATGGTGCGTATGAGTAGGAAACACAGTTCTTTTTTTCAGGGAATGCTCATGTTTCTTACTATAACGGAGATGCATGAAAGAAGAGGATGATTCTTGCCTTATAACAGAGTGTTTTTCAGGGATGAGAACAGTGGTCTGAATTTCCCTTCAGAAATGGATTTAAACCCCAGGATCTCGGTCTTCCTACAAGCAAGAGTTCAGTTCTGGTAAACCCATTGAATTTTGGGCTCAAATGATTTTTCGCATTTCATGAACCCTACGCTATTCTCACTATTGACTAAAGAGGATTTATGTAAGAGGAGCTGTGGTTTGTATCAGTTTCATAAGCAGAGTTGAACTACATATGGTCTGTATTAGGTGGAAACCCATTTCTTTTTTTCTGAGCATGCTCATGTTTTTTACTATATTGGAGACGCTGGAAAGAAGAGGATGATTCTTTCTTAAAACAGAGTGTTTTTCAGGGATGATAACTCTGGTCTGAATTTCCCTTCAGAAACGGAGTTAAACCCCAGGATCAGTGTCTTCCTACAAGCAAGAGTTCATTTATGGTAAACCAGGTGAATTTAGGTCTCAAATGATTTTTCGCAGTTCTTGAACCCTACGCTATTCTCACTATTGACTAAAGAGGATTTACGTAAGAGGAGGCATGGTCTGTATCAGTTTCATAAGCAGAGTTGAACTACATATGGTCCGTATGAATAGGAAACACAGTTCTTTTTTTCAGGCAATGTTCATGGTACTTGCAGTATTTTAGTCTCTGAAAAGAAGAGCTTGTTTCTTTGTTAAAACAGATTGTTTTTCAGGGATGAGAACTCTGGTCTGAATTTCCCTGCAGAAACGGAGTTAAACCCCAGGATCTGTGTCTTCCTACAAGCAAGAGTTCATTTCTGGTAAACCCAGTGATTTGGGGCTCAAATGATTTTTCGCAGTTCTTGAACCCTACGCTATTCTCACTATTAACTAAAGAGGATTTATGTAAGAGGAGCGGTGGTTTGTATCAGTTTCATAAGCAGAGTTGAACTACATATGGTCCGTATGAGTAGGAAACACAGTTTTTTTTCTAGGCATGCTCATGTTTCTTACTATATTGAAGACGCTGGAAAGAAGAGGATGATTCTTGCCTTATAACAGAGTGTTTTTCTGGGATGAGAACAGTGGTCTGAATTTCCCTTCAGAAATGGATTTAAACCCCAGGATCTCTGTCTTCCTACAAGCAAGAGTTCAGTTCTGGTAAACCCAGTGAATTTTGGCCTCTAATGATTTTTCGCAGTTCACGAACCCAACATGATTCTCACTATTAACTAAATGGCATTAAGTAAGAGGAGCCGTGGTTTGTATCAGTTTCATAAGCAGAGTTGAACTACATATGGTCCGTATGAGTAGGAAACACAGTTCTTTTTTTTTGAGGGCATCCTCATGTTTCTTGCTGTATTGGTGAAGCTGGAAAGAAGAGCTTGCTTCTTGCATTAAAATAGGTGTCTTTCATGGATGAGAACTCTGCTCTGAATTTCCCTTCACAAACGGAGTTAAACACCTTGATCTGTGTCTTCCTACCAGCAAGAGTTCATTTCTGGTAAACCAAGTGAATTTTAGGCTCAAATGACTTTACACAGTACTAGAACCCAACGCGATTATCACTATTAAATAAAGAGCATTTATGTAAGAGAAGCTGTGGTCTGTTTCATTTCATGAGCAGAGTTGAACTACATATGGCCCGTATGTGTAGGAAACACAGTTCTTTTTTTCAGGGCATGCTCATGGTTCCTCCTGTATTTTAGACTCTGGAAAGAATAGCTTGCTTCTTGCGTTAAAACAGAGTGTGTTTCAGGGATGAGAACTCTGGTCTGAATTTCCCTTCTGAAACGGAGATAAACCCCAGGATCTGTGTCTTCCTACAAGCAAGTGTTCTTTTCTGGTTAACGCAGTGAATTTTGGGCTCAAATGATTTTTCGCAGTTCACGAACCCAATGCTATTCCCACTATTAACTAAAGAGGATTTATGTAGGAGGAGCTGTGGTTTGTATCAGTTTCAAAAGCAGAGTTGAACTACATATGGTGCGTATGAGTAGGAAACACAGTTCTTTTTTTCAGTGAATGGTCATGTTTTTTACTATATTGGAGACGCTGGAAAGAAGAGGATGATTCTTGCGTTAAAACAGAGTGTTTTTCAGGGATGAGAACTCTGGTCTGAATTTGCCTTCAGAACCGGAGTTTAACCCCAGGATCAGTGTCTTCCTACAAGCAAGAGTTCATGTTTGGTAAACCCAGTGAATTTTGGGCTCTAATGATTTTTCACAGTTCACGAACCCAACATGATTCTCACTATTAACTAAAGAGCATTTATGTAAGAGGAGGCATAGTCTGTATCAGTTTCATAAGCAGAGTTGAACTACATATGGTGCGTATGAGTAGGAAACACTGTTCTTTTTTTCAGGGAATGCTCATGTTTCTTACTATATTGGAGACGCTGGAAAGAAGAGGATGATTCTTGCCTTAAAACAGAGTGTTTTTCAGGGATGAGAACAGTGGTCTGAATTTCCCTTCAGAAATGGATTTAAACCCCAGGATCTCTGTCTTCCTACAAGCAAGAGTTCAGTTCTGGTAAACCCAGTGAATTTTGGGCTCAAATGATTTTTCGCAGTTCAGAAACCCAACACTATTCTCACTATTAAATAAAGAGTATTTATGTAAGAGGAGGTGTTGTCTGTATCAGTTTCGTAAGAAGAGTTGAACTACGTATGGTCCGTATGTGTAGGAAACACAGTTCTTTTTTTCAGGGCATGCTCATGGTTCTTGCTCTATTTTAGACTCTGGAAAGAAGTGATTGCTTCTTGTGTTAAAACAGAGTGAGTTTCAGGGATGAGAACTCTGGTCTGAATTTCCCTTCAGGACTGCAGTTAAACCCCAGGATCTGTGTCTTTCTACAAGCAAGAGTTCATTTCGGGTAAACCAGGTGAATTTAGGTCTCAAATGATTTTTCGCAGTTCACGAACCCTACGCTATTCTCACTATTGACTAAAGAGGAATTATGGAAGAGGCGCTGTGGTTTGTATCAGTTTCATAAGCAGAGTTGACATACATATGGTCTGTATTAGTCGGAAACACAGTTCTTTTTTTCTGGGCATGCTCATGTTTCTTAATATATTGGAGACACTGGAAAGAAGAGGATGATTCTTGCTTTAAAACATAGTGTTTTTCAGGGATGAGAACTCTGGTCTGAATTTGCCTTCAGAAACGGAGTTAAAACCAGGATCTGTGTCTTCCTACAAGCAAGAGTTCATTTCTGGTAAACCCAGGGAATTTTGGGCTCAAATGATTTTTCGCATGTCAGAAACCCAACTCTATTCTCACTATTAAATAAAGAGTAATTATGTAAGAGGAGGTGTGGTCTGTATCAGTTTCATAAGCAGAGTTGAACTACGTATGGTCCGTATGTGTAGGAAACACAGTTCTTTTTTTCAGGGCATGCACATGGTTCTTACTGTATTGGAGACACTGGAAAGAAGAGGATGATTCTTGCCTTAAAACAGAGTGTTTTTCAGGGATGAGAACTCTGTTCTGAATTTCCCTACAGAAACGGAGTTAAACCCCAGGATTTGTGTCTTCCTACAAGCAAGAGTCCAGTTCTGGTAAACCCAGTGATTTTTTTGGCCCAAATGGTTTTTCGCAGTTCAAGAACCCTACATTATTCTCACTATTAACTAAAGAGCATTTATGTAAGAGGAGCTGTGGTTTGTATCAGTTTCATAAGCAGAGTTGAACTACATATGGTCTGTCTGAGTAAGAAACACAGTTCTTTTTTTCAGGGCATGCTCATGGTTCTTGCAGTATTGGTGAAGCTGCAAAGAAGCGCTTGCTTCTTATATTAAAATAGGTGTGTTTCATGGATGAGAACTCTGTTCTGAATTTCCCTTCACAAACGGAGTTAAACACCTATATCTGTGTATTCCTACCTGCAAGAGTTCATTTCTGGTAAACCAAGTGAATTTTCGGCTCAAATGACTTTACACAGTACTAGAACCCAACACGATTATCACTATTAAATAAAGAGCATTTATGTAAGAAAAGATGTGCTCTGTATCATTTCATAAGCAGAGTTGAACTACATATGGTCCGTATGTTTAGGAAAAACAGTTCTTTTTTTCAGGGCATGCTCATGGTTCTTGCTGTATTTTAGACTCTGGAAAGAAGAGCTTGCTTCTTGCGTTAAAACAGAGTGAGTTTCAGGGATGAGAACTCTGGTCTGAATTTCCATTCAGAAACAGAGTTAAACCCCAGGATCAGTGTCTTCCTACAAGCAAGAGATCATGTTTGGTAAACCCAGTGAATTTTGGGCTCTAATGATTTTGCGCAGTTCACGAACCCAACATGATTCTCACTATTAACTAAAGAGCAATTATGTAAGAGGAGGCATGGTCTGTATCAGTTTCATAGGCAGTGTTGAACTACATATGGTGCATATGAGTAGGAAACACAGTTCTTTTTTTCAGGGAATGCTCATGTTTCTTACTATAACGGAGATGCATGAAAGAAGAGGATGATTCTTGCCTTATAACAGAGTGTTTTTCAGGGATGAGAACAGTGGTCTGAATTTCCCTTCAGAAATGGATTTAAACCCCAGGATCTCGGTCTTCCTACAAGCAAGAGTTCAGTTCTGGTAAACCCATTGAATTTTGGGCTCAAATGATTTTTCGCATTTCATGAACCCTACGCTATTCTCACTATTGACTAAAGAGGATTTATGTAAGAGGAGCTGTGGTTTGTATCAGTTTCATAAGCAGAGTTGAACTACATATGGTCTGTATTAGGTGGAAACCCATTTCTTTTTTTCTGGGCATGCTCATGTTTTTTACTATATTGGAGACGCTGGAAAGAAGAGGATGATTCTTTCTTAAAACAGAGTGTTTTTCAGGGATGATAACTCTGGTCTGAATTTCCCTTCAGAAACGGAGTTAAACCCCAGGATCAGTGTCTTCCTACAAGCAAGAGTTCATTTATGGTAAACCAGGTGAATTTAGGTCTCAAATGATTTTTCGCAGTTCTTGAACCCTACGCTATTCTCACTATTGACTAAAGAGGATTTACGTAAGAGGAGGCATGGTCTGTATCAGTTTCATAAGCAGAGTTGAACTACATATGGTCCGTATGAATAGGAAACACAGTTCTTTTTTTCAGGCAATGTTCATGGTTCTTGCAGTATTTTAGTCTCTGAAAAGAAGAGCTTGCTTCTTTGTTAAAACAGATTGTTTTTCAGGGATGAGAACTCTGGTCTGAATTTCCCTGCAGAAACGGAGTTAAACCCCAGGATCTGTGTCTTCCTACAAGCAAGAGTTCATTTCTGGTAAACCCAGTGATTTGGGGCTCAAATGATTTTTCGCAGTTCTTGAACCCTACGCTATTCTCACTATTAACTAAAGAGGATTTATGTAAGAGGAGCGGTGGTTTGTATCAGTTTCATAAGCAGAGTTGAACTACATATGGTCCGTATGAATAGGAAACACAGTTTTTTTTTCTAGGCATGCTCATGTTTCTTACTATATTGAAGACGCTGGAAAGAAGAGGATGATTCTTGCCTTATAACAGAGTGTTTTTCTGGGATGAGAACAGTGGTCTGAATTTCCCTTCAGAAATGGATTTAAACCCCAGGATCTCTGTCTTCCTACAAGCAAGAGTTCAGTTCTGGTAAACCCAGTGAATTTTGGGCTCAAATGATTTTTCGCAGTTCACGAACCCTACGCTATTCTCACTATTGACTAAAGAGGATTTATTTAAGAGGCGCTGTGGTTCGTATCAGTTTCATAAGCAGAGTTGAAATACATATGGTCTGTCTTAGTCGGAAACACAGTTCTCTTTTTCTGGGCATGCTATGTTTCTTAATATATTGGAGACGCTGGAAAAAAGAGGATGATTCTTGCCTTAAAACAGAGTGTTTTTCAGGGATGAGAACTCTGGTCTGAATTTGCCTTCAGAATTCGAGTTAAACCCTAGGATCAGTGTCTTCCTACAAGCAAGAGTTCATGTTTGGTAAACCCAGTGAATTTTGGGCTCTAATGATTTTTCGCAGTTCACGAACCCAACATGATTCTCACTATTAACTAAATGGCATTAAGTAAGAGGAGCCGTGGTTTGTATCAGTTTCATAAGCAGAGTTGAACTACATATGGTCCGTATGAGTAGGAAACACAGTTCTTTTTTTTGAGGGCATCCTCATGTTTCTTGCTGTATTGGTGAAGCTGGAAAGAAGAGCTTGCTTCTTGCATTAAAATAGGTGTCTTTCATGGATGAGAACTCTGCTCTGAATTTCCCTTCACAAACGGAGTTAAACACCTTGATCTGTGTCTTCCTACCAGCAAGAGTTCATTTCTGGTAAACCAAGTGAATTTTAGGCTCAAATGACTTTACACAGTACTAGAACCCAACGCGATTATCACTATTAAATAAAGAGCATTTATGTAAGAGAAGCTGTGGTCTGTATCATTTCATGAGCAGAGTTGAACTACATATGGCCCGTATGTGTAGGAAACACAGTTCTTTTTTTCAGGGCATGCTCATGGTTCCTCCTGTATTTTAGAATCTGGAAAGAATAGCTTGCTTCTTGCATTAAAACAGAGTGTGTTTCAGGGATGAGAACTCTGGTCTGAATTTCCCTTCTGAAACGGAGATAAACCCCAGGATCTGTGTCTTCCTACAAGCAAGTGTTCTTTTCTGGTTAACCCAGTGAATTTTGGGCTCAAATGATTTTTCGCAGTTCATGAACTCAACGAGATTCTCACTATTAACTAAAGAGCATTTATGTAAGAAGAGCTGTGGTTTGTATCAGTTTCATAAGCAGAGTTGAACTACATATGGTCCGTATGAGGAGGAAACACAGTTCTTCTTTTCAGGGCATGCTCATGGTTTTTGCTGTATTTTAGACACTGAAAAGAAGAGCGTGCTTCTGCATTAAAACAGAGTGTGTTTCAGGGATGAGAACTCTGGTCTTAATTTCTCTTCAGCATCGGAGTTAAACCCCAGGATCCTTGCCTTCCTCCAAGCAAGAGTTCATTTCTGGTAAACCCAGTGCAATTTGGGCTGAAATGATTTTTTGCAGTTCATGAACCCACCGCGATTCTCACTATTAACTAAAGAGCATTTATTGAAGAGGAGCTGTTGTTTGTATCAGTTTCATAAGCAGAGTTGAACTACATATGGTCTGTATGAGTAGGAAACACAGTTCTTTTTTCCTGGGCATGCTCATGTTTCTTAGTATATTGGAGACGCTGCAAAGAAGAGAATGATTCTTGCTTTAAAACAGAGTGTTTTTCAGGGATGAGTACTCTGGTCTGAATTTGCCTTCAGAAGTGGAGTTAAACCCCATGATCTGTGTCTTCCTACCAGTAAGAGTTCATTTCTGGTAAACACAGTGAATTTTGGGCTCAAGTTATTTTTCTCAGTTTACGAACCCAACAAGATTCTCACTATTAACTAAAGAGTATTTATGTAAGAAGAGCTGTTGTTTGTATCAGTTTCATAAGCAGAGTTGAACTACATATGGTCAGCATGAATAGGAAACACAGTTCTTTTTTTCAGGGCATGCTCATGGTTCTTGCTGTATTTTAGACTCTATAAAGAAGAGCTTGCTTCTAGCGTTAAAATGGAGTGTGTTTCAGGGATGAGAACTCTGATCTGAATTTTCCTTCACAAACGGCGTTAAACCCCATGATCTGTGTCTTACTACCAGCAAGAGTTCATTTCAGGTAAACCCAGTGTATTTTGTGATCATATGATTTTTCGCAGTTCACGAACCCCTCGCGATTCTCACTATTAACTAAAGAGCATTTGTGTAACAGGAGCTGTGGTTTGTATCATTTTCATAAGCACAGTTGTACTACATATGTTCCATTTGAATAGGAAAAACAGTTTTTTTTCAGGGCATGCTCATGGTTCTTGCTGTATTTTAGACTCTGGAAAGAAGAGCTTGCTTCTTGCATTAAAGCATAGTGTATTTCAGGGATGAGAACTCTGGTCTGAATTTGCTTTCAGAAACGGAGTTAAACCCCAGTATCAGTGTCTTCCTACAAGCAAGTGTTCATTTCTGGTGATCCCAGTCAATTTTGGGCTCAAATGATTTTTCGCAGTTCAGCAACCCAAACTTATTCTCACTATTAAATAAAGAGCTTTAATGTAAGAGGAGATGTGGTTTG
Source organism: Onychomys arenicola (assembly GCA_949786405.1). Taxonomy (NCBI): domain Eukaryota; kingdom Metazoa; phylum Chordata; class Mammalia; order Rodentia; family Cricetidae; genus Onychomys; species Onychomys arenicola. The sequence continues at coordinate 1,520,499 of CATKUM010000037.1, read as the reverse complement.
TATCAGTTTCATAACAGGAGTTGAACTACATATGGTGCGTATGAGTAGAAAACACAATAATTTTTTCTGGACATGCTCATGTTTCTTACTATATTGGAGACGCTGGAAAGAAGAGGATGATTCTTGCTTTAAAACAGAGTGTTTTTCAGGGTTGAGTATTCTGGTCCTAATTTGCCGTCAGAAACGGAGTTAAACCCCAGGATCTGTGTCTTCCTACAAGCAAGTTCATTTCTGGTAAACACAGTGAATTTGGGGTTCAAATGATTTTTCGCAGTTCAGGAACCCAAGGATATTCTCACCATTAACTAAAGAGCATTTATTTAAGTGGAGGTGTGGTATGTATCAGTTTCATAAGCAGCGTTGAACAACATATGGTACGTAGGAATTGGAAACACAATTCTTTTTTTCAGGGCATGCTCATGGTTCTTGCTGTATTTTAGACTCTGCAAAGAAGAGCTTGCTTATTGCGTTATAACAGAGTGTGTTTCAGGGAAGAGAACTCTGGTCTGAATTTCCCTTCAGAAACGGAGTTAAACCCCAGGATCTGTGTCTTCCTACAAGCAAGTGTTCATTTCTGGTAAACAAAGTGAATGTTGGGCTCAAATGATATTTTGCAGTTCAGCAACCCAAACTGATTCTCACTATTAACTAAAGAGCTTTAATGTAAGAGGAGCTGTGGTTTGTATCAGTTTCATAAGAGGAGTTGAACTACATATGGTCCCTATGAGTAGAAAACACAGTTCTTTTTTTCTGGACATGCTCATGTTTCTTACTATATTGGAGACGCTGGAAAGAAGAGGATGATTCTTGCCTTAAAACAGAGTGTTTTTCAGGGTTGAGTATTCTGGTCCTAATTTGCCGTCAGAAACGGAGTTAAACCCCAGGATCTGTGTCTTCCTAAAAGCAAGAGTTCAGTTCTGGTAAAACCATTGAATTTTGGGCTCAAATGAATTTTGCAGTTCAGAAACCCAACGAAATTCGTACTATTAACTAAAGATCATTTATGTAAGAGGAGCTGTTGTTTGTATCAGTTTCATAAGCACAGTTGAACTACATATGGTCCATATGAGTAGGAAAAACAGTTTTTTTTTCAGGGCATGCTCTTTGTTCTTGCTGTAGTTATGACTCTGGAAAGAAGAGCTTGCTTCTTGCATTAAAGCATAGTGTATTTCAGGGATGAGAACTCTGGTCTGAATTTGCTTTCAGAAACGGAGTTAAACCCCAGTATCAGTGTCTTCCTACAAGCAAGTGTTCATTTCTGGTGAACCCAGTGAATTTTGGGCTAAAATGATTTTTCGCAGTTCACAAATCCTACGTGATTCCTACTATTATCTAAAGAGCATGTATGTAACAGGAGCTGTGGTTTGTATCAGTTTCACAAGCACAGTTGAACTACACATGGTCTGTATGAGTAGGAAAAACAGTTTTTTTTTCAGGGCATGCTCATGTTTCTTACTATATAGTAGTCGCTGGAAAGAACTGGATGATTCTTGCATTAAATCAGAGTGTGTTTCAGGGATGAGAACTCTGGTCTGAATTTCCCTTCAGAAACGGAGTTAAACCCCATGATCTGTGTCTCCCTACCAGCAAGTGTTCATTTCTGGTAATCCAAGTGAATTTTCGGCTCAAATGACTTTACACAGTTCTAGAACCCAAGGCGATTATCACTATTAACTTAAGAGCATTTAAGTAAGAGGAGCTGTGGTCTGCATTAGTTTCATAAGCAGAGTTGAAATACATATGGTCAGTATGAGTAGGAAACACAGTTTTTTGTTTCTGGGCATGATCACGGTTCTTGCTGTATTGGAGACGCTTGAAAGAAGAGCTTGCTTCATGCATTAAAACAGAGTGTGTTTCATGGAAGAGAACTCTGGTCTGAATCTACCTTCAGAAACGGAGTTAAACACGATGATCTGTGTCTCCCTACAGGAAAGAGTTCATTTCTGGTAAACCAAGGGAATTTTGGGCTCAAATGATTTTACACAGTTCCAGAACCCAATCTTGATTATCACTATTAACTAAAGAGCATTTACGTAAGAGAAGCTGTGGCCTGTATCATTTGCATAAGCAGAGTTGGAATACATATGGTCCGTATGAGTAGGAAACAAAGTTCTTTTTTTCTTGGCTTGTTCATGGTTCTTACTCTATTGGAGAACCTGGAAAGAAGAGGATGATTCATGCCTTAAAACAGAGTGTTTTTCAGGGATGAGAATTCTGGTCTGAATTTCCCTTCAGAAATGGAGTTAAACCCCAGTATCTGTGTCTTACTACAAGCAAGAGTTCATTTCAGGTAAACCCAGTGAATTTTGTGCTCAAATGATTTTTCACAGTTCAAGAACCCAACGCGATTCTCACTATTAACTAAAGAGGAATTATGTAAGAGGAGCTGTGGTTTGAATCAGTTTCATAAGCAGAGTTTAACTACATATGGTCTGTATGAGTAGGAAACTCAGTTCCTTTTTTTGGGAATGCTCATGTTTCTTACTGTATTGGAGACACTGGATAGAAGAGGAAGATTCTTGCCTTAAAACAGAGTTTTTTTCAGGGATGAGAACTCTGGTCTGAATTTGCCTTCAGAAACGGAGTTAAACTCCAGGATCTGTGTCTTTCTGCAAGCAAGAGTTCATTTCTGGTAAACCCAGTGAATTTTGGGCTCAAATCATTTTTCCCAGTTCAGGAACCCAACACGATTCTCACTATTAACTAAAGAGCATGTATGTAACTGGAGCTGTGGTTTGTATCAGTTTCATAAGCACAGTTGAACTACATATAGTCCATATGAGTAGGAAAAACAGTTTTTTTTTCTGGGCATGCTCATCGTTCTTGCTGTTTTTAGACTCTCGAAAGAAGAGCTTGCTCCTTGTATTAAAACAGAGTGTGTTTCAGGGATGAGAACTCTGGTCTGAATTTCCCTTCAGAAACGGAGTTAAACCCCCAGGATCTGTGTCAGCCTCCAAGCAAGAGTTCATTTCTGGTAAAGCCAGTGAATTTTCCGCTCAAATGATTATTTGCAGTTCATGAACCCAACTAGATTCTCACTATTAACTAAAGAGCATTTATGTAAGAGGAGGTGTGGTCCGTTTCAGTTTCATAAGCAGAGTTGAACTACATTGGGTCCGTATGAAAAGGAAACACTGTTCTTTTTTTCAGACCATGCTCATTGTTCTTGCTGTATTTTAGACTCTCGAAAGAAGAGCTTACTTTTTCGTTAAAACAGAGTGTGTTTCAGGGATGAGAACTCTGGTCTGAATTTCCCTTCAGAAATGAAGTTCAACCCCAGTATCTGTGTCTTCCTACAAGCAAGAGTTCATTTCTGGTAAAGCCAGTGAATTTTGGGCTCAAATAATTTTTCGCAATTTTCGAATCCTACGCGATTCTCAATATTAACTAAAGAGCGTGTATGTAACAGGAGCTATGGTTTGTATCAGTTTCATAAGCACAGTTGAAGTACATATGGTCCATACGAGTAGGAAAAACAGTTTTTTTTTCAGGGCATGCTCTTTGTTCTTGCTGTATTTTTGACTCTGGAAAGAAGAGCTTGCTTCTTGCATTAAAGCAGAGTGTGTTTCAGGGATGAGAACTCTGGTCTGAATTATCCTTCAGAAACGGAGTTAAACCCCAGGATCTGTGTCTTCCTACCAGCAAGAGTTCATTTTTGTTAAACAAATAGAATTTTCTGCTCAAATGATTTTACACAGTTCTAGAACCCAACCGTGATTATCACTATTACCTAAAGAGCATGTATGTAACAGGAGCTGTGGTTTGTATCAGTTTCATAAGCAAAGTTGAACTACATATGGTCCGTATGAATAGCAAACACAGTTCTTTTTTTCAGACCATGCTCATGGTTCTTGCTGTATTTTAGACTCCGGAAAGAAGAGCTTGCTTCTTCGTTAAAACAGAGTGTGTTTTACGGATGAGAACTCTGGTCTGAATTTCCCTTCACAAACAGAGTTAAACCCCAGGATCTGTGTCTTCCTACCAGCAAGAGTTCATTTTTGGCAAACCAAGTAAATTTTCGGCTCAAATGACTTTACACAGATCTAGATCCCAACTCGATTCTCACTATTAACTAAAGAGCATTTATGTAAGAGGATCTGTAGTTTCTATCATTTCATAAGCAGAGTTGAAATACATATGGTCCATATGAGTAGGAAACACAGTTCTTTTTTTCTGGGCATGCTCATGGTTCTTGCTGTATTGGAGACGCTGGATAGAAGAGGATGATTCTTGCCTTAAAACATAGTTTTTTTCTTGGATGAGAACTCTGGTCTGAATTTGCCTTCAGAAACGGAGTTAAACTCCAGGATCTGTGTCTTCCTACAAGCAAGGTTTAGTTTCTTGTAAACTCAGTGAATTTTGGGCTAAAATGATTTTTCGCAGTTCACAAAATCTACGCGATTCCCACTATTAACTAAAGAGCATGTATGTAACAGGAGCTGTGGTTTGTATCAGTTTCACAAGCACAGTTGAACTGCACATGGTCTGTATGAGAAGGAAAAACTTTTTTTTTTTCAGGGCATGCTCATGTTTCTTACTATATAGGAGTCGCTGGAAAGAAGAGGATGATTCTTGCATTAAATCAGAGTGTGTTTCAGGGATGAGAACTCTGGTCTGGATTTCCCTTCAGAAACGGAGTTAAACCCCGGATCTGTGTCATCCTACCAGCAAGAGTTCATTTCTGTAAAACAAAGAGAATTTGGGGCTCAAATGATTTTTCGCAGTTCAAGAACCAAAAATGATTCTCACTATTAACTAAAGAGCATTTATGTAAGAGGAGCAGGGGTTTGTATCAGTTTCATAAGCAGAGTTGAACTACACATGGTCCGTACGAGTAGGAAACACAGTTCTTTTTTTCAGGGTCGCTCATGGTTCTTGCTGTATTGGAGACCCTGGAAAGAAAAGCTTGCTTCTTGCATTAAAACAGGGTGTGTTTCAGGGATGAGAACTCTGGTCTGAATTTCCCTTCACAAACGGGGTTAAACCCCATGATCTGTGTCTTCCTACCAGCAAGTGTTCATTTCTGGTAATCCAAGTGAATTTTCGGCTCAAATGACTTTACACAGTTCTAGAACCCAAGGCGATTATCACTATTAACTTAAGAGCATTTAAGTAAGAGGAGCTGTGGTCTGCATTAGTTTCATAAGCAGAGTTGAAATACATATGGTCAGTATGAGTAGGAAACTCAGTTCTTTTTTTCTGGGCATGCTCATGGTTCTTGCAGTATTGGACAGGCTTGAAAGAAGAGCTTGCTTCTTGCATTAAAACAGAGTGTGTTTCATGGAAGAGAACTCTGGTCTGAATCTACCTTCAGAAACGGAGTTAAACCCGATGATCTGTGTCTCCCTACAAGCAAGAGTTCATTTCTGGTAAACCAAGGGAATTTTGGGCTCAAATGATTTTACACAGTTCCAGAACCCAATCTTGATTATCACTATTAACTAAAGAGCATTTACGTAAGAGAAGCTGTGGCCTGTATCATTTGCATAAGCAGAGTTGGAATACATATGGTCCGTATGAGTAGGAAACAAAGTTCTTTTTTTCTTGGCTTGTTCATGGTTCTTACTCTATTGGAGAACCTGGAAAGAAGAGGATGATTCATGCCTTAAAACAGAGTGTTTTTCAGGGATGAGAATTCTGGTCTGAATTTCCCTTCAGAAATGGAGTTAAACCCCAGTATCTGTGTCTTACTACAAGCAAGAGTTCATTTCAGGTAAACCCAGTGAATTTTGTGCTCAAATGATTTTCGCAGTTCAAGAACCCAACGCGAGTCTCACTATTAACTAAAGAGGAATTATGTAAGAGGAGCTGTGGTTTGAATCAGTTTCATAAGCAGAGTTTAACTACATATGGTCTGTATGAGTAGGAAACTCAGTTCCTTTTTTTGGGAATGCTCATGTTTCTTACTGTATTGGAGACACTGGATAGAAGAGGAAGATTCTTGCCTTAAAACAGAGTTTTTTTCAGGGATGAGAACTCTGGTCTGAATTTGCCTTCAGAAACGGAGTTAAACTCCAGGATCTGTGTCTTTCTGCAAGCAAGAGTTCATTTCTGGTAAACCCAGTGAATTTTGGGCTCAAATCATTTTTCCCAGTTCAGGAACCCAACACGATTCTCACTATTAACTAAAGAGCATGTATGTAACTGGAGCTGTGGTTTGTATCAGTTTCATAAGCACAGTTGAACTACATATAGTCCATATGAGTAGGAAAAACAGTTTTTTTTTCTGGGCATGCTCATCGTTCTTGCTGTTTTTAGACTCTCGAAAGAAGAGCTTGCTCCTTGTATTAAAACAGAGTGTGTTTCAGGGATGAGAACTCTGGTCTGAATTTCCCTTCAGAAACGGAGTTAAACCCCCAGGATCTGTGTCAGCCTCCAAGCAAGAGTTCATTTCTGGTAAAGCCAGTGAATTTTCCGCTCAAATGATTATTTGCAGTTCATGAACCCAACTAGATTCTCACTATTAACTAAAGAGCATTTATGTAAGAGGAGGTGTGGTCCGTTTCAGTTTCATAAGCAGAGTTGAACTACATTGGGTCCGTATGAAAAGGAAACACTGTTCTTTTTTTCAGACCATGCTCATTGTTCTTGCTGTATTTTAGACTCTCGAAAGAAGAGCTTACTTTTTCGTTAAAACAGAGTGTGTTTCAGGGATGAGAACTCTGGTCTGAATTTCCCTTCAGAAATGAAGTTCAACCCCAGTATCTGTGTCTTCCTACAAGCAAGAGTTCATTTCTGGTAAAGCCAGTGAATTTTGGGCTCAAATAATTTTTCGCAATTTTCGAATCCTACGCGATTCTCAATATTAACTAAAGAGCGTGTATGTAACAGGAGCTATGGTTTGTATCAGTTTCATAAGCACAGTTGAAGTACATATGGTCCATACGAGTAGGAAAAACAGTTTTTTTTTCAGGGCATGCTCTTTGTTCTTGCTGTATTTTTGACTCTGGAAAGAAGAGCTTGCTTCTTGCATTAAAGCAGAGTGTGTTTCAGGGATGAGAACTCTGGTCTGAATTATCCTTCAGAAACGGAGTTAAACCCCAGGATCTGTGTCTTCCTACCAGCAAGAGTTCATTTTTGTTAAACAAATAGAATTTTCTGCTCAAATGATTTTACACAGTTCTAGAACCCAACCGTGATTATCACTATTACCTAAAGAGCATGTATGTAACAGGAGCTGTGGTTTGTATCAGTTTCATAAGCAAAGTTGAACTACATATGGTCCGTATGAATAGCAAACACAGTTCTTTTTTTCAGACCATGCTCATGGTTCTTGCTGTATTTTAGACTCCGGAAAGAAGAGCTTGCTTCTTCGTTAAAACAGAGTGTGTTTTACGGATGAGAACTCTGGTCTGAATTTCCCTTCACAAACAGAGTTAAACCCCAGGATCTGTGTCTTCCTACCAGCAAGAGTTCATTTTTGGCAAACCAAGTAAATTTTCGGCTCAAATGACTTTACACAGATCTAGATCCCAACTCGATTCTCACTATTAACTAAAGAGCATTTATGTAAGAGGATCTGTAGTTTCTATCATTTCATAAGCAGAGTTGAAATACATATGGTCCATATGAGTAGGAAACACAGTTCTTTTTTTCTGGGCATGCTCATGGTTCTTGCTGTATTGGAGACGCTGGATAGAAGAGGATGATTCTTGCCTTAAAACATAGTTTTTTTCTTGGATGAGAACTCTGGTCTGAATTTGCCTTCAGAAACGGAGTTAAACTCCAGGATCTGTGTCTTCCTACAAGCAAGGTTTAGTTTCTTGTAAACTCAGTGAATTTTGGGCTAAAATGATTTTTCGCAGTTCACAAAATCTACACGATTCCCACTATTAACTAAAGAGCATGTATGTAACAGGAGCTGTGGTTTGTATCAGTTTCACAAGCACAGTTGAACTGCACATGGTCTGTATGAGAAGGAAAAACTTTTTTTTTTTTCAGGGCATGCTCATGTTTCTTACTATATAGGAGTCGCTGGAAAGAAGAGGATGATTCTTGCATTAAATCAGAGTGTGTTTCAGGGATGAGAACTCTGGTCTGGATTTCCCTTCAGAAACGGAGTTAAACCCCGGATCTGTGTCATCCTACCAGCAAGAGTTCATTTCTGTAAAACAAAGAGAATTTGGGGCTCAAATGATTTTTCGCAGTTCAAGAACCAAAAATGATTCTCACTATTAACTAAAGAGCATTTATGTAAGAGGAGCAGGGGTTTGTATCAGTTTCATAAGCAGAGTTGAACTACACATGGTCCGTATGAGTAGGAAACACAGTTCTTTTTTTCAGGGTCGCTCATGGTTCTTGCTGTATTGGAGACCCTGGAAAGAAAAGCTTGCTTCTTGCATTAAAACAGGGTGTGTTTCAGGGATGAGAACTCTGGTCTGAATTTCCCTTCACAAACGGGGTTAAACCCCATGATCTGTGTCTTCCTACCAGCAAGTGTTCATTTCTGGTAATCCAAGTGAATTTTTGGCTCAAATGACTTTACACAGTTCTAGAACCCAAGGCGATTATCACTATTAACTTAAGAGCATTTAAGTAAGAGGAGCTGTGGTCTGCATTAGTTTCATAAGCAGAGTTGAAATACATATGGTCAGTATGAGTAGGAAACTCAGTTCTCTTTTTCTGGGCATGCTCATGGTTCTTGCAGTATTGGACACGCTTGAAAGAAGAGCTTGCTTCTTGCATTAAAACAGAGTGTGTTTCATGGAAGAGAACTCTGGTCTGAATCTACCTTCAGAAACGGAGTTAAACCCGATGATCTGTGTCTCCCTACAAGCAAGAGTTCATTTCTGGTAAACCAAGGGAATTTTGGGCTCAAATGATTTTACACAGTTCCAGAACCCAACCTTGATTATCACTATTAACTAAAGAGCATTTACATAAGAGCAGCTGTGGCCTGTATCATTTTCATAAGCAGAGTTGGAATACATATGGTCCGTATGAGTAGGAAACAAAGTTCTTTTTTTCTTGGCTTGTTCATGGTTCTTACTCTATTGGAGAACCTGGAAAGAAGAGGATGATTCATGCCTTAAAACAGAGTGTTTTTCAGGGATAGAGAATTCTGGTCTGAATTTCCCTTCAGAAATGGAGTTAAACCCCAGTATCTGTGTCTTCCTACAAGCAAGAGTTCATTTCAGGTAAACCCAGTGAATTTTGTGCTCAAATGATTTTTCACAGTTCAAGTACCCCACGCGATTCTCACTATTAACTAAAGAGGAATTATGTAAGAGGAGCTGTGGGTTGAATCAGTTTCATAAGCAGAGTTTAACTACATATGGTCTGTATGAGTAGGAAACTCAGTTCCTTTTTTCTGGGAATACTCATGTTTCTTACTGTATTGGAGACGCTGGATAGAAGAGGATGATTCTTGCCTTAAAACAGAGTTTTTTTCAGGGATGAGAACTCTGGTCTGAATTTGCCTTCAGAAACGGAGTTAAACTCTAGGATCTGTGTCTTCCTACAAGGAAGAGTTCGTTTCTGGTAAACCCAGTGAATTTTGTGCTAAAATGATTTTTCGCAGTTCACAAAACCTACGCGATTCCCACTATTAACTAAAGAGCATATATGTAACAGGAGCTGTGGTTTGTATCAGTTTCACAAGCACAGTTGAACTACACATGGTCTGTATGAGTAGGAAAAACAGTTTTTTTTTCAGGGCATGCTCATGTTTCTTACTATATAGGAGTCGCTGGAAAGAAGAGGATGATTCTTGCATTAAATCAGAGTGTGTTCCATGGATGAGAACTCTGGTCTGGATTTCCCTTCAGAAACGGAGTTAAACCCCCGGATCTGTGTCTTCCTACCAGCAAGAGTTCATTTCTGTAAACCAAAGAGAATTTTGGGCTCAAATGATTTTTCACAGTTCATGAACCCAAAATGATTCTCACTATTAACTAAAGAGCATTTATGTAAGAGGAGCAGTGGTTTGTATCAGTTTCATAAGCAGAGTTGAACTACACATGGTCCGTCCGAGTAGGAAACACAGTTCTTTTTTTCAGGGCAGGCTCATGGTTCTTGTTGTATTGGAGACCCTGGAAAGAAGAGCTTGCTTCTTGCATTAAAACAGGGTGTGTTTCAGGGATGAGAACTCTGGTCTGAATTTCCCTTCACAAACGGGGTTAAACCCCATGATCTGTGTCTTCCTACCAGCAAGTGTTCATTTCTGGTAATCCAAGTGAATTTTTGGCTCAAATGACTTTACACAGTTCTAGAACCCAAGGCGATTATCACTATTAACTTAAGAGCATTTAAGTAAGAGGAGCTGTGGTCTGCATTAGTTTCATAAGCAGAGTTGAAATACATATGGTCAGTATGAGTAGGAAACACAGTTCTTTGTTTCTGGGCATGCTCATGGTTCTTGCTGTATTGGAGACGCTTGAAAGAAGAGCTTGCTTCTTGCATTAAAACAGAGTGTGTTTCATGGAAGAGAACTCTGGTCTGAATCTCCCTTCAGAAATGGAGTTAAACCCGATTATCTGTGTCTCCCTACAAGCAAGAGTTCATTTCTGGTAAACCAAGGGAATTTTGGGCTCAAATGATTTGACACAGTTCCAGAACCCAACCTTGATTATCATTATTATCTAAAGAGCATTTACATAAGAGCAGCTGTGGCCTGTATCATTTTCATAAGCAGAGTTGAATACATATGGTCCGTATGAGTAGGAAACAAAGTTCTTTTTTCTTGGCTTGTTCATGGTTCTTACTCTATTGGAGAACCTGGACAGAAGAGGATGATTCATGCCTTAAAACAGAGTTTTTTTCAGGGATGAGAACTCTGGTCTGAATTTGCCTTCAGAAACGGAGTTAAACTCCAGGATCTGTGTCTTTCTACAAGCAAGAGTTCATTTCTGGTAAACCCAGTGAATTTTGGGCTCAAATCATTTTTCGCAGTTCAGGAACCCAACACGATTCTCACTATTAACTAAAGAGCATGTATGTAACTGGAGCTGTGGTTTGTATCAGTTTCATAAGCACAGTTGAACTACATATAGTCCATATGAGTAGGAAAAACAGTTTTTTTTTCTGGGCATGCTCATCGTTCTTGCTGTTTTTAGACTCTCGAAAGAAGAGCTTGCTCCTTGTATTAAAGCAGAGTGTGTTTCAGGGATGAGAACTCTGGTCTGAATTTCCCTTCAGAAACGGAGTTAAACCCCCAGGATCTGTGTCAGCCTCCAAGCAAGAGTTCATTTCTGGTAAAGCCAGTGAATTTTCCGCTCAAATGATTATTTGCAGTTCATGAACCCAACTAGATTCTCACTATTAACTAAAGAGCATTTATGTAAGAGGAGGTGTGGTCCGTTTCAGTTTCATAAGCAGAGTTGAACTACATTGGGTCCGTATGAAAAGGAAACACTGTTCTTTTTTTCAGACCATGCTCATTGTTCTTGCTGTATTTTAGACTCTCGAAAGAAGAGCTTACTTTTTCGTTAAAACAGAGTGTGTTTCAGGGATGAGAACTCTGGTCTGAATTTCCCTTCAGAAATGAAGTTCAACCCCAGTATCTGTGTCTTCCTACAAGCAAGAGTTCATTTCTGGTAAAGCCAGTGAATTTTGGGCTCAAATAATTTTTCGCAATTTTCAAATCCTACGCGATTCTCAATATTAACTAAAGAGCGTGTATGTAACAGGAGCTATGGTTTGTATCAGTTTCATAAGCACAGTTGAAGTACATATGGTCCATACGAGTAGGAATAACAGTTTTTTTTTCAGGGCATGCTCTTTGTTCTTGCTGTATTTTTGTCTCTGGAAAGAAGAGCTTGCTTCTTGCATTAAAGCAGAGTGTGTTTCAGGGATGAGAACTCTGGTCTGAATTATCCTTCAGAAACAGAGTTAAACCCCAGGATCTGTGTCTTCCTACCAGCAAGAGTTCATTTTTGTTAAACAAATAGAATTTTCTGCTCAAATGATTTTACACAGTTCTAGAACCCAACCGTGATTATCACTATTACCTAAAGAGCATGTATGTAACAGGAGCTGTGGTTTGTATCAGTTTCATAAGCAAAGTTGAACTACATATGGTCCGTATGAATAGCAAACACAGTTCTTTTTTTCAGACCATGCTCATGGTTCTTGCTGTATTTTAGACTCCGGAAAGAAGAGCTTGCTTCTTCGTTAAAACAGAGTGTGTTTTACGGATGAGAACTCTGGTCTGAATTTCCCTTCACAAACAGAGTTAAACCCCAGGATCTGTGTCTTCCTACCAGCAAGAGTTCATTTTTGGCAAACCAAGTAAATTTTCGGCTCAAATGACTTTACACAGATCTAGATCCCAACTCGATTCTCACTATTAACTAAAGAGCATTTATGTAAGAGGATCTGTAGTTTCTATCATTTCATAAGCAGAGTTGAAATACATATGGTCCGTATGAGTAGGAAACACAGTTCTTTTTTTCTGGGCATGCTCATGGTTCTTGCTGTATTGGAGACGCTGGATAGAAGAGGATGATTCTTGCCTTAAAACAGAGTTTTTTTCTTGGATGAGAACTCTGGTCTGAATTTGCCTTCAGAAACGGAGTTAAACTCCAGGATCTGTGTCTTCCTACAAGCAAGGTTTAGTTTCTGGTAAACTCAGTGAATTTTGGGCTAAAATGATTTTTCGCAGTTCACAAAACCTACGCGATTCCCACTATTAACTAAAGAGCATGTATGTAACATGAGCTGTGGTTTGTATCAGTTTCACAAGCACAGTTGAACTGCACATGGTCTGATGAGAAGGAAAAACAGTTTTTTTTTCAGGGCATGCTCATGTTTCTTACTATATAGGAGTCGCTGGAAAGAAGAGGATGATTCTTGCATTAAATCAGAGTGTGTTTCAGGGATGAGAACTCTGGTCTGGATTTCCCTTCAGAAACGGAGTTAAACCCCGGATCTGTGTCATCCTACCAGCAAGAGTTCATTTCTGTAAAACAAAGAGAATTTGGGGCTCAAATGATTTTTCGCAGTTCAAGAACCAAAAATGATTCTCACTATTAACTAAAGAGCATTTATGTAAGAGGAGCAGGGGTTTGTATCAGTTTCATAAGCAGAGTTGAACTACACATGGTCCGTATGAGTAGGAAACACAGTTCTTTTTTTCAGGGTCGCTCATGGTTCTTGCTGTATTGGAGACCCTGGAAAGAAAAGCTTGCTTCTTGCATTAAAACAGGGTGTGTTTCAGGGATGAGAACTCTGGTCTGAATTTCCCTTCACAAACGGGGTTAAACCCCATGATCTGTGTCTTCCTACCAGCAAGTGTTCATTTCTGGTAATCCAAGTGAATTTTCGGCTCAAATGACTTTACACAGTTCTAGAACCCAAGGCGATTATCACTATTAACTTAAGAGCATTTAAGTAAGAGGAGCTGTGGTCTGCATTAGTTTCATAAGCAGAGTTGAAATACATATGGTCAGTATGAGTAGGAAACTCAGTTCTTTTTTTCTGGGCATGCTCATGGTTCTTGCAGTATTGGACACGCTTGAAAGAAGAGCTTGCTTCTTGCATTAAAACAGAGTGTGTTTCATGGAAGAGAACTCTGGTCTGAATCTACCTTCAGAAACGGAGTTAAACCCGATGATCTGTGTCTCCCTACAAGCAAGAGTTGATTTCTGGTAAACCAAGGGAATTTTGGGCTCAAATGATTTTACACAGTTCCAGAACCCAACCTTGATTATCACTATTAACTAAAGAGCATTTACATAAGAGCAGCTGTGGCCTGTATCATTTTCATAAGCAGAGTTGGAATACATATGGTCCGTATGAGTAGGAAACAAAGTTATTTTTTTCTTGGCTTGTTCATGGTTCTTACTCTATTGGAGAACCTGGAAAGAATAGGATGATTCATGCCTTAAAACAGAGTGTTTTTCAGGGATAGAGAATTCTGGTCTGAATTTCCCTTCAGAAATGGAGTTAAACCCCAGTATCTGTGTCTTCCTACAAGCAAGAGTTCATTTCAGGTAAACCCAGTGAATTTTGTGCTCAAATGATTTTTCACAGTTCAAGTACCCCACGCGATTCTCACTATTAACTAAAAAGGAATTATGTAAGAGGAGCTGTGGTTTGAATCAGTTTCATAAGCAGAGTTTAACTACATATGGTCTGTATGAGTAGGAAACTCAGTTCCTTTTTTTGGGAATGCTCATGTTTCTTACTGTATTGGAGACACTGGATAGAAGAGGAAGATTCTTGCCTTAAAACAGAGTTTTTTTCAGGGATGAGAACTCTGGTCTGAATTTGCCTTCAGAAACGGAGTTAAACTCCAGGATCTGTGTCTTTCTACAAGCAAGTGTTCATTTCTGGTAAACCCAGTGAATTTTGGGCTCAAATCATTTTTCGCAGTTCAGGAACCCAACACGATTCTCACTATTAACTAAAGAGCATGTATGTAACTGGAGCTGTGGTTTGTATCAGTTTCATAAGCACAGTTGAACTACATATAGTCCATATGAGTAGGAAAAACAGTTTTTTTTTCTGGGCATGCTCATCGTTCTTGCTGTTTTTAGACTCTCGAAAGAAGAGCTTGCTCCTTGTATTAAAACAGAGTGTGTTTCAGGGATGAGAACTCTGGTCTGAATTTCCCTTCAGAAACGGAGTTAAACCCCCAGGATCTGTGTCAGCCTCCAAGCAAGAGTTCATTTCTGGTAAAGCCAGTGAATTTTCCGCTCAAATGATTATTTGCAGTTCATGAACCCAACTAGATTCTCACTATTAACTAAAGAGCATTTATGTAAGAGGAGGTGTGGTCCGTTTCAGTTTCATAAGCAGAGTTGAACTACATTGGGTCCGTATGAAAAGGAAACACTGTTCTTTTTTTCAGACCATGCTCATTGTTCTTGCTGTATTTTAGACTCTCGAAAGAAGAGCTTACTTTTTCGTTAAAACAGAGTGTGTTTCAGGGATGAGAACTCTGGTCTGAATTTCCCTTCAGAAATTAAGTTCAACCCCAGTATCTGTGTCTTCCTACAAGCAAGAGTTCATTTCTGGTAAAGCCAGTGAATTTTGGGCTCAAATAATTTTTCGCAATTTTCGAATCCTACGCGATTCTCAATATTAACTAAAGAGCGTGTATGTAACAGGAGCTATGGTTTGTATCAGTTTCACAAGCACAGTTGAAGTACATATGGTCCATACGAGTAGGAATAACAGTTTTTTTTTCAGGGCATGCTCTTTGTTCTTGCTGTATTTTTGACTCTGGAAAGAAGAGCTTGCTTCTTGCATTAAAGCAGAGTGTGTTTCAGGGATGAGAACTCTGGTCTGAATTATCCTTCAGAAACGGAGTTAAACCCCAGGATCTGTGTCTTCCTACCAGCAAGAGTTCATTTTTGTTAAACAAATAGAATTTTCTGCTCAAATGATTTTACACAGTTCTAGAACCCAACCGTGATTATCACTATTACCTAAAGAGCATGTATGTAACAGGAGCTGTGGTTTGTATCAGTTTCATAAGCAAAGTTGAACTACATATGGTCCGTATGAATAGCAAACACAGTTCTTTTTTTCAGACCATGCTCATGGTTCTTGCTGTATTTTAGACTCCGGAAAGAAGAGCTTGCTTCTTCGTTAAAACAGAGTGTGTTTTACGGATGAGAACTCTGGTCTGAATTTCCCTTCACAAACAGAGTTAAACCCCAGGATCTGTGTCTTCCTACCAGCAAGAGTTCATTTTTGGCAAACCAAGTAAATTTTCGGCTCAAATGACTTTACACAGATCTAGATCCCAACTCGATTCTCACTATTAACTAAAGAGCATTTATGTAAGAGGATCTGTAGTTTGTATCATTTCATAAGCAGAGTTGAAATACATATGGTCCGTATGAGTAGGAAACACAGTTCTTTTTTCTGGGCATGCTCATGGTTCTTGCTGTATTGGAGACGCTGGATAGAAGAGGATGATTCTTGCCTTAAAACAGAGTTTTTTTCTTGGATGAGAACTCTGGTCTGAATTTGCCTTCAGAAACGGAGTTAAACTCCAGGATCTGTGTCTTCCTACAAGCAAGGTTTAGTTTCTGGTAAACTCAGTGAATTTTGGGCTAAAATGATTTTTCGCAGTTCACAAAACCTACGCGATTCCCACTATTAACTAAAGAGCATGTATGTAACAGGAGCTGTGGTTTGTATCAGTTTCACAAGCACAGTTGAACTGCACATGGTCTGTATGAGAAGGAAAAACAGTTTTTTTTTTCAGGGCATGCTCATGTTTCTTACTATATAGGAGTCGCTGGAAAGAAGAGGATGATTCTTGCATTAAATCAGAGTTTGTTTCAGGGATGAGAACTCTGGTCTGGATTTCCCTTCAGAAACGGAGTTAAACCCCGGATCTGTGTCATCCTACCAGCAAGAGTTCATTTCTGTAAAACAAAGAGAATTTGGGGCTCAAATGATTTTTCGCAGTTCAAGAACCAAAAATGATTCTCACTATTAACTAAAGAGCATTTATGTAAGAGGAGCAGGGGTTTGTATCAGTTTCATAAGCAGAGTTGAACTACACATGGTCCGTATGAGTAGGAAACACAGTTCTTTTTTTCAGGGTCGCTCATGGTTCTTGCTGTATTGGAGACCCTGGAAAGAAAAGCTTGCTTCTTGCATTAAAACAGGGTGTGTTTCAGGGATGAGAACTCTGGTCTGAATTTCCCTTCACAAACGGGGTTAAACCCCATGATCTGTGTCTTCCTACCAGCAAGTGTTCATTTCTGGTAATCCAAGTGAATTTTCGGCTCAAATGACTTTACACAGTTCTAGAACCCAAGGCGATTATCACTATTAACTTAAGAGCATTTAAGTAAGAGGAGCTGTGGTCTGCATTAGTTTCATAAGCAGAGTTGAAATACATATGGTCAGTATGAGTAGGAAACACAGTTCTTTGTTTCTGGGCATGCTCACGGTTCTTGCTGTATTGGAGACGCTTGAAAGAAGAGCTTGCTTCTTGCATTAAAACAGAGTGTGTTTCATGGAAGAGAACTCTGGTCTGAATCTACCTTCAGAAATGGAGTTAAACCCGATGATCTGTGTCTCCCTACAAGCAAGAGTTCATTTCTGGTAAACCAAGGGAATTTTGGGCTCAAATGATTTTACACAGTTCCAGAACCCAACCTTGATTATCACTATTAACTAAAGAGCATTTACATAAGAGCAGCTGTGGCCTGTATCATTTTCATAAGCAGAGTTGGAATACATATGGTCCGTATGAGTAGGAAACAAAGTTATTTTTTTCTTGGCTTGTTCATGGTTCTTACTCTATTGGAGAACCTGGAAAGAATAGGATGATTCATGCCTTAAAACAGAGTGTTTTTCAGGGATAGAGAATTCTGGTCTGAATTTCCCTTCAGAAATGGAGTTAAACCCCAGTATCTGTGTCTTCCTACAAGCAAGAGTTCATTTCAGGTAAACCCAGTGAATTTTGTGCTCAAATGATTTTTCACAGTTCAAGTACCCCACGCGATTCTCACTATTAACTAAAAAGGAATTATGTAAGAGGAGCTGTGGTTTGAATCAGTTTCATAAGCAGAGTTTAACTACATATGGTCTGTATGAGTAGGAAACTCAGTTCCTTTTTTTGGGAATGCTCATGTTTCTTACTGTATTGGAGACACTGGATAGAAGAGGAAGATTCTTGCCTTAAAACAGAGTTTTTTTCAGGGATGAGAACTCTGGTCTGAATTTGCCTTCAGAAACGGAGTTAAACTCCAGGATCTGTGTCTTTCTACAAGCAAGTGTTCATTTCTGGTAAACCCAGTGAATTTTGGGCTCAAATCATTTTTCGCAGTTCAGGAACCCAACACGATTCTCACTATTAACTAAAGAGCATGTATGTAACTGGAGCTGTGGTTTGTATCAGTTTCATAAGCACAGTTGAACTACATATAGTCCATATGAGTAGGAAAAACAGTTTTTTTTTCTGGGCATGCTCATCGTTCTTGCTGTTTTTAGACTCTCGAAAGAAGAGCTTGCTCCTTGTATTAAAACAGAGTGTGTTTCAGGGATGAGAACTCTGGTCTGAATTTCCCTTCAGAAACGGAGTTAAACCCCCAGGATCTGTGTCAGCCTCCAAGCAAGAGTTCATTTCTGGTAAAGCCAGTGAATTTTCCGCTCAAATGATTATTTGCAGTTCATGAACCCAACTAGATTCTCACTATTAACTAAAGAGCATTTATGTAAGAGGAGGTGTGGTCCGTTTCAGTTTCATAAGCAGAGTTGAACTACATTGGGTCCGTATGAAAAGGAAACACTGTTCTTTTTTTCAGACCATGCTCATTGTTCTTGCTGTATTTTAGACTCTCGAAAGAAGAGCTTACTTTTTCGTTAAAACAGAGTGTGTTTCAGGGATGAGAACTCTGGTCTGAATTTCCCTTCAGAAATTAAGTTCAACCCCAGTATCTGTGTCTTCCTACAAGCAAGAGTTCATTTCTGGTAAAGCCAGTGAATTTTGGGCTCAAATAATTTTTCGCAATTTTCGAATCCTACGCGATTCTCAATATTAACTAAAGAGCGTGTATGTAACAGGAGCTATGGTTTGTATCAGTTTCACAAGCACAGTTGAAGTACATATGGTCCATACGAGTAGGAATAACAGTTTTTTTTTCAGGGCATGCTCTTTGTTCTTGCTGTATTTTTGACTCTGGAAAGAAGAGCTTGCTTCTTGCATTAAAGCAGAGTGTGTTTCAGGGATGAGAACTCTGGTCTGAATTATCCTTCAGAAACGGAGTTAAACCCCAGGATCTGTGTCTTCCTACCAGCAAGAGTTCATTTTTGTTAAACAAATAGAATTTTCTGCTCAAATGATTTTACACAGTTCTAGAACCCAACCGTGATTATCACTATTACCTAAAGAGCATGTATGTAACAGGAGCTGTGGTTTGTATCAGTTTCATAAGCAAAGTTGAACTACATATGGTCCGTATGAATAGCAAACACAGTTCTTTTTTTCAGACCATGCTCATGGTTCTTGCTGTATTTTAGACTCCGGAAAGAAGAGCTTGCTTCTTCGTTAAAACAGAGTGTGTTTTACGGATGAGAACTCTGGTCTGAATTTCCCTTCACAAACAGAGTTAAACCCCAGGATCTGTGTCTTCCTACCAGCAAGAGTTCATTTTTGGCAAACCAAGTAAATTTTCGGCTCAAATGACTTTACACAGATCTAGATCCCAACTCGATTCTCACTATTAACTAAAGAGCATTTATGTAAGAGGATCTGTAGTTTGTATCATTTCATAAGCAGAGTTGAAATACATATGGTCCGTATGAGTAGGAAACACAGTTCTTTTTTCTGGGCATGCTCATGGTTCTTGCTGTATTGGAGACGCTGGATAGAAGAGGATGATTCTTGCCTTAAAACAGAGTTTTTTTCTTGGATGAGAACTCTGGTCTGAATTTGCCTTCAGAAACGGAGTTAAACTCCAGGATCTGTGTCTTCCTACAAGCAAGGTTTAGTTTCTGGTAAACTCAGTGAATTTTGGGCTAAAATGATTTTTCGCAGTTCACAAAACCTACGCGATTCCCACTATTAACTAAAGAGCATGTATGTAACAGGAGCTGTGGTTTGTATCAGTTTCACAAGCACAGTTGAACTGCACATGGTCTGTATGAGAAGGAAAAACAGTTTTTTTTTTCAGGGCATGCTCATGTTTCTTACTATATAGGAGTCGCTGGAAAGAAGAGGATGATTCTTGCATTAAATCAGAGTTTGTTTCAGGGATGAGAACTCTGGTCTGGATTTCCCTTCAGAAACGGAGTTAAACCCCGGATCTGTGTCATCCTACCAGCAAGAGTTCATTTCTGTAAAACAAAGAGAATTTGGGGCTCAAATGATTTTTCGCAGTTCAAGAACCAAAAATGATTCTCACTATTAACTAAAGAGCATTTATGTAAGAGGAGCAGGGGTTTGTATCAGTTTCATAAGCAGAGTTGAACTACACATGGTCCGTATGAGTAGGAAACACAGTTCTTTTTTTCAGGGTCGCTCATGGTTCTTGCTGTATTGGAGACCCTGGAAAGAAAAGCTTGCTTCTTGCATTAAAACAGGGTGTGTTTCAGGGATGAGAACTCTGGTCTGAATTTCCCTTCACAAACGGGGTTAAACCCCATGATCTGTGTCTTCCTACCAGCAAGTGTTCATTTCTGGTAATCCAAGTGAATTTTCGGCTCAAATGACTTTACACAGTTCTAGAACCCAAGGCGATTATCACTATTAACTTAAGAGCATTTAAGTAAGAGGAGCTGTGGTCTGCATTAGTTTCATAAGCAGAGTTGAAATACATATGGTCAGTATGAGTAGGAAACACAGTTCTTTGTTTCTGGGCATGCTCACGGTTCTTGCTGTATTGGAGACGCTTGAAAGAAGAGCTTGCTTCTTGCATTAAAACAGAGTGTGTTTCATGGAAGAGAACTCTGGTCTGAATCTACCTTCAGAAATGGAGTTAAACCCGATGATCTGTGTCTCCCTACAAGCAAGAGTTCATTTCTGGTAAACCAAGGGAATTTTGGGCTCAAATGATTTTACACAGTTCCAGAACCCAACCTTGATTATCACTATTAACTAAAGAGCATTTACATAAGAGCAGCTGTGGCCTGTATCATTTTCATAAGCAGAGTTGGAATACATATGGTCCGTATGAGTAGGAAACAAAGTTATTTTTTTCTTGGCTTGTTCATGGTTCTTACTCTATTGGAGAACCTGGAAAGAATAGGATGATTCATGCCTTAAAACAGAGTGTTTTTCAGGGATAGAGAATTCTGGTCTGAATTTCCCTTCAGAAATGGAGTTAAACCCCAGTATCTGTGTCTTCCTACAAGCAAGAGTTCATTTCAGGTAAACCCAGTGAATTTTGTGCTCAAATGATTTTTCACAGTTCAAGTACCCCACGCGATTCTCACTATTAACTAAAAAGGAATTATGTAAGAGGAGCTGTGGTTTGAATCAGTTTCATAAGCAGAGTTTAACTACATATGGTCTGTATGAGTAGGAAACTCAGTTCCTTTTTTTGGGAATGCTCATGTTTCTTACTGTATTGGAGACACTGGATAGAAGAGGAAGATTCTTGCCTTAAAACAGAGTTTTTTTCAGGGATGAGAACTCTGGTCTGAATTTGCCTTCAGAAACGGAGTTAAACTCCAGGATCTGTGTCTTTCTACAAGCAAGTGTTCATTTCTGGTAAACCCAGTGAATTTTGGGCTCAAATCATTTTTCGCAGTTCAGGAACCCAACACGATTCTCACTATTAACTAAAGAGCATGTATGTAACTGGAGCTGTGGTTTGTATCAGTTTCATAAGCACAGTTGAACTACATATAGTCCATATGAGTAGGAAAAACAGTTTTTTTTTCTGGGCATGCTCATCGTTCTTGCTGTTTTTAGACTCTCAAAAGAAGAGCTTGCTCCTTGTATTAAAACAGAGTGTGTTTCAGGGATGAGAACTCTGGTCTGAATTTCCCTTCAGAAACGGAGTTAAACCCCCAGGATCTGTGTCAGCCTCCAAGCAAGAGTTCATTTCTGGTAAAGCCAGTGAATTTTCCGCTCAAATGATTATTTGCAGTTCATGAACCCAACTAGATTCTCACTATTAACTAAAGAGCATTTATGTAAGAGGAGGTGTGGTCCGTTTCAGTTTCATAAGCAGAGTTGAACTACATTGGGTCCGTATGAAAAGGAAACACTGTTCTTTTTTTCAGACCATGCTCATTGTTCTTGCTGTATTTTAGACTCTCGAAAGAAGAGCTTACTTTTTCGTTAAAACAGAGTGTGTTTCAGGGATGAGAACTCTGGTCTGAATTTCCCTTCAGAAATTAAGTTCAACCCCAGTATCTGTGTCTTCCTACAAGCAAGAGTTCATTTCTGGTAAAGCCAGTGAATTTTGGGCTCAAATAATTTTTCGCAATTTTC
Organism: Onychomys arenicola; assembly: GCA_949786405.1. Lineage (NCBI taxonomy): Eukaryota > Metazoa > Chordata > Mammalia > Rodentia > Cricetidae > Onychomys > Onychomys arenicola. Next base: position 1,498,649 of record CATKUM010000037.1, on the reverse strand, counting down.
GAATCCTACGCGATTCTCAATATTAACTAAAGAGCGTGTATGTAACAGGAGCTATGGTTTGTATCAGTTTCACAAGCACAGTTGAAGTACATATGGTCCATACGAGTAGGAATAACAGTTTTTTTTTCAGGGCATGCTCTTTGTTCTTGCTGTATTTTTGACTCTGGAAAGAAGAGCTTGCTTCTTGCATTAAAGCAGAGTGTGTTTCAGGGATGAGAACTCTGGTCTGAATTATCCTTCAGAAACGGAGTTAAACCCCAGGATCTGTGTCTTCCTACCAGCAAGAGTTCATTTTTGTTAAACAAATAGAATTTTCTGCTCAAATGATTTTACACAGTTCTAGAACCCAACCGTGATTATCACTATTACCTAAAGAGCATGTATGTAACAGGAGCTGTGGTTTGTATCAGTTTCATAAGCAAAGTTGAACTACATATGGTCCGTATGAATAGCAAACACAGTTCTTTTTTTCAGACCATGCTCATGGTTCTTGCTGTATTTTAGACTCCGGAAAGAAGAGCTTGCTTCTTCGTTAAAACAGAGTGTGTTTTACGGATGAGAACTCTGGTCTGAATTTCCCTTCACAAACAGAGTTAAACCCCAGGATCTGTGTCTTCCTACCAGCAAGAGTTCATTTTTGGCAAACCAAGTAAATTTTCGGCTCAAATGACTTTACACAGATCTAGATCCCAACTCGATTCTCACTATTAACTAAAGAGCATTTATGTAAGAGGATCTGTAGTTTGTATCATTTCATAAGCAGAGTTGAAATACATATGGTCCGTATGAGTAGGAAACACAGTTCTTTTTTCTGGGCATGCTCATGGTTCTTGCTGTATTGGAGACGCTGGATAGAAGAGGATGATTCTTGCCTTAAAACAGAGTTTTTTTCTTGGATGAGAACTCTGGTCTGAATTTGCCTTCAGAAACGGAGTTAAACTCCAGGATCTGTGTCTTCCTACAAGCAAGGTTTAGTTTCTGGTAAACTCAGTGAATTTTGGGCTAAAATGATTTTTCGCAGTTCACAAAACCTACGCGATTCCCACTATTAACTAAAGAGCATGTATGTAACAGGAGCTGTGGTTTGTATCAGTTTCACAAGCACAGTTGAACTGCACATGGTCTGTATGAGAAGGAAAAACAGTTTTTTTTTTCAGGGCATGCTCATGTTTCTTACTATATAGGAGTCGCTGGAAAGAAGAGGATGATTCTTGCATTAAATCAGAGTTTGTTTCAGGGATGAGAACTCTGGTCTGGATTTCCCTTCAGAAACGGAGTTAAACCCCGGATCTGTGTCATCCTACCAGCAAGAGTTCATTTCTGTAAAACAAAGAGAATTTGGGGCTCAAATGATTTTTCGCAGTTCAAGAACCAAAAATGATTCTCACTATTAACTAAAGAGCATTTATGTAAGAGGAGCAGGGGTTTGTATCAGTTTCATAAGCAGAGTTGAACTACACATGGTCCGTATGAGTAGGAAACACAGTTCTTTTTTTCAGGGTCGCTCATGGTTCTTGCTGTATTGGAGACCCTGGAAAGAAAAGCTTGCTTCTTGCATTAAAACAGGGTGTGTTTCAGGGATGAGAACTCTGGTCTGAATTTCCCTTCACAAACGGGGTTAAACCCCATGATCTGTGTCTTCCTACCAGCAAGTGTTCATTTCTGGTAATCCAAGTGAATTTTCGGCTCAAATGACTTTACACAGTTCTAGAACCCAAGGCGATTATCACTATTAACTTAAGAGCATTTAAGTAAGAGGAGCTGTGGTCTGCATTAGTTTCATAAGCAGAGTTGAAATACATATGGTCAGTATGAGTAGGAAACACAGTTCTTTGTTTCTGGGCATGCTCACGGTTCTTGCTGTATTGGAGACGCTTGAAAGAAGAGCTTGCTTCTTGCATTAAAACAGAGTGTGTTTCATGGAAGAGAACTCTGGTCTGAATCTACCTTCAGAAATGGAGTTAAACCCGATGATCTGTGTCTCCCTACAAGCAAGAGTTCATTTCTGGTAAACCAAGGGAATTTTGGGCTCAAATGATTTTACACAGTTCCAGAACCCAACCTTGATTATCACTATTAACTAAAGAGCATTTACATAAGAGCAGCTGTGGCCTGTATCATTTTCATAAGCAGAGTTGGAATACATATGGTCCGTATGAGTAGGAAACAAAGTTATTTTTTTCTTGGCTTGTTCATGGTTCTTACTCTATTGGAGAACCTGGAAAGAATAGGATGATTCATGCCTTAAAACAGAGTGTTTTTCAGGGATAGAGAATTCTGGTCTGAATTTCCCTTCAGAAATGGAGTTAAACCCCAGTATCTGTGTCTTCCTACAAGCAAGAGTTCATTTCAGGTAAACCCAGTGAATTTTGTGCTCAAATGATTTTTCACAGTTCAAGTACCCCACGCGATTCTCACTATTAACTAAAAAGGAATTATGTAAGAGGAGCTGTGGTTTGAATCAGTTTCATAAGCAGAGTTTAACTACATATGGTCTGTATGAGTAGGAAACTCAGTTCCTTTTTTTGGGAATGCTCATGTTTCTTACTGTATTGGAGACACTGGATAGAAGAGGAAGATTCTTGCCTTAAAACAGAGTTTTTTTCAGGGATGAGAACTCTGGTCTGAATTTGCCTTCAGAAACGGAGTTAAACTCCAGGATCTGTGTCTTTCTACAAGCAAGTGTTCATTTCTGGTAAACCCAGTGAATTTTGGGCTCAAATCATTTTTCGCAGTTCAGGAACCCAACACGATTCTCACTATTAACTAAAGAGCATGTATGTAACTGGAGCTGTGGTTTGTATCAGTTTCATAAGCACAGTTGAACTACATATAGTCCATATGAGTAGGAAAAACAGTTTCTTTTTCTGGGCATGCTCATCGTTCTTGCTGTTTTTAGACTCTCGAAAGAAGAGCTTGCTCCTTGTATTAAAACAGAGTGTGTTTCAGGGATGAGAACTCTGGTCTGAATTTCCCTTCAGAAACGGAGTTAAACCCCCAGGATCTGTGTCAGCCTCCAAGCAAGAGTTCATTTCTGGTAAAGCCAGTGAATTTTCCGCTCAAATGATTATTTGCAGTTCATGAACCCAACTAGATTCTCACTATTAACTAAAGAGCATTTATGTAAGAGGAGGTGTGGTCCGTTTCAGTTTCATAAGCAGAGTTGAACTACATTGGGTCCGTATGAAAAGGAAACACTGTTCTTTTTTTCAGACCATGCTCATTGTTCTTGCTGTATTTTAGACTCTCGAAAGAAGAGCTTACTTTTTCGTTAAAACAGAGTGTGTTTCAGGGATGAGAACTCTGGTCTGAATTTCCCTTCAGAAATGAAGTTCAACCCCAGTATCTGTGTCTTCCTACAAGCAAGAGTTCATTTCTGGTAAAGCCAGTGAATTTTGGGCTCAAATAATTTTTCGCAATTTTCGAATCCTACGCGATTCTCAATATTAACTAAAGAGCGTGTATGTAACAGGAGCTATGGTTTGTATCAGTTTCATAAGCACAGTTGAAGTACATATGGTCCATACGAGTAGGAAAAACAGTTTTTTTTTCAGGGCATGCTCTTTGTTCTTGCTGTATTTTTGACTCTGGAAAGAAGAGCTTGCTTCTTGCATTAAAGCAGAGTGTGTTTCAGGGATGAGAACTCTGGTCTGAATTATCCTTCAGAAACGGAGTTAAACCCCAGGATCTGTGTCTTCCTACCAGCAAGAGTTCATTTTTGTTAAACAAATAGAATTTTCTGCTCAAATGATTTTACACAGTTCTAGAACCCAACCGTGATTATCACTATTACCTAAAGAGCATGTATGTAACAGGAGCTGTGGTTTGTATCAGTTTCATAAGCAAAGTTGAACTACATATGGTCCGTATGAATAGCAAACACAGTTCTTTTTTTCAGACCATGCTCATGGTTCTTGCTGTATTTTAGACTCCGGAAAGAAGAGCTTGCTTCTTCGTTAAAACAGAGTGTGTTTTACGGATGAGAACTCTGGTCTGAATTTCCCTTCACAAACAGAGTTAAACCCCAGGATCTGTGTCTTCCTACCAGCAAGAGTTCATTTTTGGCAAACCAAGTAAATTTTCGGCTCAAATGACTTTACACAGATCTAGATCCCAACTCGATTCTCACTATTAACTAAAGAGCATTTATGTAAGAGGATCTGTAGTTTGTATCATTTCATAAGCAGAGTTGAAATACATATGGTCCGTATGAGTAGGAAACACAGTTCTTTTTTCTGGGCATGCTCATGGTTCTTGCTGTATTGGAGACGCTGGATAGAAGAGGATGATTCTTGCCTTAAAACAGAGTTTTTTTCTTGGATGAGAACTCTGGTCTGAATTTGCCTTCAGAAACGGAGTTAAACTCCAGGATCTGTGTCTTCCTACAAGCAAGGTTTAGTTTCTGGTAAACTCAGTGAATTTTGGGCTAAAATGATTTTTCGCAGTTCACAAAACCTACGCGATTCCCACTATTAACTAAAGAGCATGTATGTAACAGGAGCTGTGGTTTGTATCAGTTTCACAAGCACAGTTGAACTGCACATGGTCTGTATGAGAAGGAAAAACAGTTTTTTTTTTCAGGGCATGCTCATGTTTCTTACTATATAGGAGTCGCTGGAAAGAAGAGGATGATTCTTGCATTAAATCAGAGTTTGTTTCAGGGATGAGAACTCTGGTCTGGATTTCCCTTCAGAAACGGAGTTAAACCCCGGATCTGTGTCATCCTACCAGCAAGAGTTCATTTCTGTAAAACAAAGAGAATTTGGGGCTCAAATGATTTTTCGCAGTTCAAGAACCAAAAATGATTCTCACTATTAACTAAAGAGCATTTATGTAAGAGGAGCAGGGGTTTGTATCAGTTTCATAAGCAGAGTTGAACTACACATGGTCCGTATGAGTAGGAAACACAGTTCTTTTTTTCAGGGTCGCTCATGGTTCTTGCTGTATTGGAGACCCTGGAAAGAAAAGCTTGCTTCTTGCATTAAAACAGGGTGTGTTTCAGGGATGAGAACTCTGGTCTGAATTTCCCTTCACAAACGGGGTTAAACCCCATGATCTGTGTCTTCCTACCAGCAAGTGTTCATTTCTGGTAATCCAAGTGAATTTTCGGCTCAAATGACTTTACACAGTTCTAGAACCCAAGGCGATTATCACTATTAACTTAAGAGCATTTAAGTAAGAGGAGCTGTGGTCTGCATTAGTTTCATAAGCAGAGTTGAAATACATATGGTCAGTATGAGTAGGAAACACAGTTCTTTGTTTCTGGGCATGCTCACGGTTCTTGCTGTATTGGAGACGCTTGAAAGAAGAGCTTGCTTCTTGCATTAAAACAGAGTGTGTTTCATGGAAGAGAACTCTGGTCTGAATCTACCTTCAGAAATGGAGTTAAACCCGATGATCTGTGTCTCCCTACAAGCAAGAGTTCATTTCTGGTAAACCAAGGGAATTTTGGGCTCAAATGATTTTACACAGTTCCAGAACCCAACCTTGATTATCACTATTAACTAAAGAGCATTTACATAAGAGCAGCTGTGGCCTGTATCATTTTCATAAGCAGAGTTGGAATACATATGGTCCGTATGAGTAGGAAACAAAGTTATTTTTTTCTTGGCTTGTTCATGGTTCTTACTCTATTGGAGAACCTGGAAAGAATAGGATGATTCATGCCTTAAAACAGAGTGTTTTTCAGGGATAGAGAATTCTGGTCTGAATTTCCCTTCAGAAATGGAGTTAAACCCCAGTATCTGTGTCTTCCTACAAGCAAGAGTTCATTTCAGGTAAACCCAGTGAATTTTGTGCTCAAATGATTTTTCACAGTTCAAGTACCCCACGCGATTCTCACTATTAACTAAAAAGGAATTATGTAAGAGGAGCTGTGGTTTGAATCAGTTTCATAAGCAGAGTTTAACTACATATGGTCTGTATGAGTAGGAAACTCAGTTCCTTTTTTTGGGAATGCTCATGTTTCTTACTGTATTGGAGACACTGGATAGAAGAGGAAGATTCTTGCCTTAAAACAGAGTTTTTTTCAGGGATGAGAACTCTGGTCTGAATTTGCCTTCAGAAACGGAGTTAAACTCCAGGATCTGTGTCTTTCTACAAGCAAGTGTTCATTTCTGGTAAACCCAGTGAATTTTGGGCTCAAATCATTTTTCGCAGTTCAGGAACCCAACACGATTCTCACTATTAACTAAAGAGCATGTATGTAACTGGAGCTGTGGTTTGTATCAGTTTCATAAGCACAGTTGAACTACATATAGTCCATATGAGTAGGAAAAACAGTTTCTTTTTCTGGGCATGCTCATCGTTCTTGCTGTTTTTAGACTCTCGAAAGAAGAGCTTGCTCCTTGTATTAAAACAGAGTGTGTTTCAGGGATGAGAACTCTGGTCTGAATTTCCCTTCAGAAACGGAGTTAAACCCCCAGGATCTGTGTCAGCCTCCAAGCAAGAGTTCATTTCTGGTAAAGCCAGTGAATTTTCCGCTCAAATGATTATTTGCAGTTCATGAACCCAACTAGATTCTCACTATTAACTAAAGAGCATTTATGTAAGAGGAGGTGTGGTCCGTTTCAGTTTCATAAGCAGAGTTGAACTACATTGGGTCCGTATGAAAAGGAAACACTGTTCTTTTTTTCAGACCATGCTCATTGTTCTTGCTGTATTTTAGACTCTCGAAAGAAGAGCTTACTTTTTCGTTAAAACAGAGTGTGTTTCAGGGATGAGAACTCTGGTCTGAATTTCCCTTCAGAAATTAAGTTCAACCCCAGTATCTGTGTCTTCCTACAAGCAAGAGTTCATTTCTGGTAAAGCCAGTGAATTTTGGGCTCAAATAATTTTTCGCAATTTTCGAATCCTACGCGATTCTCAATATTAACTAAAGAGCGTGTATGTAACAGGAGCTATGGTTTGTATCAGTTTCATAAGCACAGTTGAAGTACATATGGTCCATACGAGTAGGAAAAACAGTTTTTTTTTCAGGGCATGCTCTTTGTTCTTGCTGTATTTTAGACTCTCGAAAGAAGAGCTTGCTTCTTGCATTAAAGCAGAGTGTGTTTCAGGGATGAGAACTCTGGTCTGAATTATCCTTCAGAAACGGAGTTAAACCCCAGGATCTGTGTCTTCCTACCAGCAAGAGTTCATTTTTGTTAAACAAATAGAATTTTCTGCTCAAATGATTTTACACAGTTCTAGAACCCAACCGTGATTATCACTATTACCTAAAGAGCATGTATGTAACAGGAGCTGTGGTTTGTATCAGTTTCATAAGCAAAGTTGAACTACATATGGTCCGTATGAATAGCAAACACAGTTCTTTTTTTCAGACCATGCTCATGGTTCTTGCTGTATTTTAGACTCCAGAAAGAAGAGCTTGCTTCTTCGTTAAAACAGAGTGTGTTTTACGGATGAGAACTCTGGTCTGAATTTCCCTTCACAAACAGAGTTAAACCCCAGGATCTGTGTCTTCCTACCAGCAAGAGTTCATTTTTGGCAAACCAAGTAAATTTTCGGCTCAAATGACTTTACACAGATCTAGATCCCAACTCGATTCTCACTATTAACTAAAGAGCATTTATGTAAGAGGATCTGTAGTTTGTATCATTTCATAAGCAGAGTTGAAATACATATGGTCCGTATGAGTAGGAAACACAGTTCTTTTTTCTGGGCATGCTCATGGTTCTTGCTGTATTGGAGACGCTGGATAGAAGAGGATGATTCTTGCCTTAAAACAGAGTTTTTTTCTTGGATGAGAACTCTGGTCTGAATTTGCCTTCAGAAACGGAGTTAAACTCCAGGATCTGTGTCTTCCTACAAGCAAGGTTTAGTTTCTGGTTAACTCAGTGAATTTTGGGCTAAAATGATTTTTCGCAGTTCACAAAACCTACGCGATTCCCACTATTAGCTAAAGAGCATGTATGTAACAGGAGCTGTGGTTTGTATCAGTTTCATAAGCAAAGTTGAACTACATATGGTCCGTATGAATAGCAAACACAGTTCTTTTTTTCAGACCATGCTCATGGTTCTTGCTGTATTTTAGACTCCCGAAAGAAGAGCTTGCTTCTTCGTTAAAACAGAGTGTGTTTTACGGATGAGAACTCTGGTCTGAATTTCCCTTCACAAACAGAGTTAAACCCCAGGATCTGTGTCTTCCTACCAGCAAGAGTTCATTTTTGGCAAACCAAGTAAATTTTCGGCTCAAATGACTTTACACAGATCTAGATCCCAACTCGATTCTCACTATTAACTAAAGAGCATTTATGTAAGAGGATCTGTAGTTTCTATCATTTCATAAGCAGAGTTGAAATACATATGGTCCGTATGAGTAGGAAACACAGTTCTTTTTTTCTGGGCATGCTCATGGTTCTTGCTGTATTGGAGACGCTGGATAGAAGAGGATGATTCTTGCCTTAAAACAGAGTTTTTTTCTTGGATGAGAACTCTGGTCTGAATTTGCCTTCAGAAACGGAGTTAAACTCCAGGATCTGTGTCTTCCTACAAGCAAGGTTTAGTTTCTGGTAAACTCAGTGAATTTTGGGCTAAAATGATTTTTCGCAGTTCACAAAACCTACGCGATTCCCACTATTAACTAAAGAGCATGTATGTAACAGGAGCTGTGGTTTGTATCAGTTTCACAAGCACAGTTGAACTGCACATGGTCTGTATGAGAAGGAAAAACAGTTTTTTTTTTTCAGGGCATGCTCATGTTTCTTACTATATAGGAGTCGCTGGAAAGAAGAGGATGATTCTTGCATTAAATCAGAGTGTGTTTCAGGGATGAGAACTCTGGTCTGGATTTCCCTTCAGAAACGGAGTTAAACCCCGGATCTGTGTCATCCTACCAGCAAGAGTTCATTTCTGTAAAACAAAGAGAATTTGGGGCTCAAATGATTTTTCGCAGTTCAAGAACCAAAAATGATTCTCACTATTAACTAAAGAGCATTTATGTAAGAGGAGCAGGGGTTTGTATCAGTTTCATAAGCAGAGTTGAACTACACATGGTCCGTATGAGTAGGAAACACAGTTCTTTTTTTCAGGGTCGCTCATGGTTCTTGCTGTATTGGAGACCCTGGAAAGAAAAGCTTGCTTCTTGCATTAAAACAGGGTGTGTTTCAGGGATGAGAACTCTGGTCTGAATTTCCCTTCACAAACGGGGTTAAACCCCATGATCTGTGTCTTCCTACCAGCAAGTGTTCATTTCTGGTAATCCAAGTGAATTTTCGGCTCAAATGACTTTACACAGTTCTAGAACCCAAGGCGATTATCACTATTAACTTAAGAGCATTTAAGTAAGAGGAGCTGTGGTCTGCATTAGTTTCATAAGCAGAGTTGAAATACATATGGTCAGTATGAGTAGGAAACTCAGTTCTTTTTTTCTGGGAATGCCCATGGTTCTTGCAGTATTGGACACGCTTGAAAGAAGAGCTTGCTTCTTGCATTAAAACAGAGTGTGTTTCATGGAAGAGAACTCTGGTCTGAATCTACCTTCAGAAACGGAGTTAAACCCGATGATCTGTGTCTCCCTACAAGCAAGAGTTCATTTCTGGTAAACCAAGGGAATTTTGGGCTCAAATGATTTTACACAGTTCCAGAACCCAACCTTGATTATCACTATTAACTAAAGAGCATTTACATAAGAGCAGCTGTGGCCTGTATCATTTTCATAAGCAGAGTTGGAATACATATGGTCCGTATGAGTAGGAAACAAAGTTATTTTTTTCTTGGCTTGTTCATGGTTCTTACTCTATTGGAGAACCTGGAAAGAAGAGGATGATTCATGCCTTAAAACAGAGTGTTTTTCAGGGATAGAGAATTCTGGTCTGAATTTCCCTTCAGAAATGGAGTTAAACCCCTGTATCTGTGTCTTCCTACAAGCAAGAGTTCATTTCAGGTAAACCCAGTGAATTTTGTGCTCAAATGATTTTTCACAGTTCAAGTACCCCACGCGATTCTCACTATTAACTAAAGAGGAATTATGTAATAGGAGCTGTGGTTTGAATCAGTTTCATAAGCAGAGTTTAACTACATATGGTCTGTATGAGTAGGAAACTCAGTTCCTTTTTTCTGGGAATACTCATGTTTCTTACTGTATTGGAGACGCTGGATAGAAGAGGATGATTCTTGCCTTAAAACAGAGTTTTTTTCAGGGATGAGAACTCTGGTCTGAATTTGCCTTCAGAAACGGAGTTAAACTCTAGGATCTGTGTCTTCCTACAAGGAAGAGTTCGTTTCTGGTAAACCCAGTGAATTTTGGGCTAAAATGATTTTTCGCAGTTCACAAAACCTACGCGATTCCCACTATTAACTAAAGAGCATGTATGTAACAGGAGCTGTGTTTTGTATCAGTTTCTCAAGCACAGTTGAACTACACATGGTCTGTATGAGTAGGAAAAACAGTTTTTTTTTCAGGGCATGCTCATGTTTCTTACTATATAGGAGTCGCTGGAAAGAAGAGGATGATTCTTGCATTAAATCAGAGTGTGTTCCGTGGATGAGAACTCTGGTCTGGATTTCCCTTCAGAAACGGAGTTAAACCCCCGGATCTGTGTCAGCCTCCAAGCAAGAGTTCATTTCTGGTAAAGCCAGTGAATTTTCCGCTCAAATGATTATTTGCAGTTCATGAACCCAACTAGATTCTCACTATTAACTAAAGAGCATTTATGTAAGAGGAGGTGTGGTCCGTTTCAGTTTCATAAGCAGAGTTGAACTACATTGGGTCCGTATGAAAAGGAAACACTGTTCTTTTTTTCAGACCATGCTCATTGTTCTTGCTGTATTTTAGACTCTCGAAAGAAGAGCTTACTTTTTCGTTAAAACAGAGTGTGTTTCAGGGATGAGAACTCTGGTCTGAATTATCCTTCAGAAACGGAGTTAAACCCCAGGATCTGTGTCTTCCTACCAGCAAGAGTTCATTTTTGTTAAACAAATAGAATTTTCTGCTCAAATGATTTTACACAGTTCTAGAACCCAACCGTGATTATCACTATTACCTAAAGAGCATGTATGTAACAGGAGCTGTGGTTTGTATCAGTTTCATAAGCAAAGTTGAACTACATATGGTCCGTATGAATAGCAAACACAGTTCTTTTTTTCAGACCATGCTCATGGTTCTTGCTGTATTTTAGACTCCGGAAAGAAGAGCTTGCTTCTTCGTTAAAACAGAGTGTGTTTTACGGATGAGAACTCTGGTCTGAATTTCCCTTCACAAACAGAGTTAAACCCCAGGATCTGTGTCTTCCTACCAGCAAGAGTTCATTTTTGGCAAACCAAGTAAATTTTCGGCTCAAATGACTTTACACAGATCTAGATCCCAACTCGATTCTCACTATTAACTAAAGAGCATTTATGTAAGAGGATCTGTAGTTTGTATCATTTCATAAGCAGAGTTGAAATACATATGGTCCGTAGGAGTAGGAAACACAGTTCTTTTTTTCTGGGCATTCTCATGGTTCTTGCTGTATTGGAGACGCTGGATAGAAGAGGATGATTCTTGCCTTAAAACATAGTTTTTTTCTTGGATGAGAACTCTGGTCTGAATTTGCCTTCAGAAACGGAGTTAAACTCCAGGATCTGTGTCTTCCTACAAGCAAGGTTTAGTTTCTGGTAAACTCAGTGAATTTTGGGCTAAAATGATTTTTCGCAGTTCACAAAACCTACGAGATTCCCACTATTAACTAAAGAGCATGTATGTAACAGGAGCTGTGGTTTGTATCAGTTTCACAAGCACAGTTGAACTACACATGGTCTGTATGAGTAGGAAAAACAGTTTTTTTTTCAGGGCATGCTCATGTTTCTTACTATATAGGAGTCGCTGGAAAGAAGAGGATGATTCTTGCATTAAATCAGAGTGTGTTTCAGGGATGAGAACTCTGTTCTGGATTTCCCTTCAGAAACGGAGTTAAACCCCAGGATCTGTGTCTTCCTACCAGCAAGAGTTCATTTCTGTAAACCAAAGAGTATTTTGGGCTCAAATGATTTTTCACAGTTCATGAACCCAAAATGATTCTCACTATTAACTAAAGAGCATTTATGTAAGAGGAGCAGGGGTTTGTATCAGTTTCATAAGCAGAGTTGAACTACACATGGTCCGTATGAGTAGGAAACACAGTTCTTTTTTTCAGGGCACGCTCATGGTTCTTGCTGTATTGGAGACCCTGGAAAGAAGAGCTTGCTTCTTGCATTAAAACAGGGTGTGTTTCAGGGATGAGAACTCTGGTCTGAATTTCCCTTCACAAACGGGGTTAAACCCCATGATCTGTGTCTTCCTACCAGCAAGTGTTCATTTCTGGTAATCTAAGTGAATTTTTGGCTCAAATGACTTTACACAGTTCTAGAACCCAAGGCGATTATCACTATTAACTTAAGAGCATTTAAGTAAGAGGAGCTGTGGTCTGCATTAGTTTCATAAGCAGAGTTGAAATACATATGGTCAGTATGAGTAGGAAACACAGTTCTTTGTTTCTGGGCATGCTCATGGTTCTTGCTGTATTGGAGACGCTTGAAAGAAGAGCTTGCTTCTTGCATTAAAACAGAGTGTCTTTCATGGAAGAGAACTCTAGTCTGAATCTCCATTCAGAAATGGAGTTAAACCCGATTATCTGTGTCTCCCTACAAGCAAGAGTTCATTTCTGGTAAACCAAGGGAATTTTGGGCTCAAATGATTTTACACAGTTCCAGAACCCAACCTTGATTATCATTATTAACTAAAGAGCATTTACATAAGAGCAGCTGTGGCCTGTATTATTTTCATAAGCACAGTTGGAATACATATGGTCCGTATGAGTAGGAAACAAAGTTCTTTTTTTCTTGGCTTGTTCATGGTTCTTACTCTATTGGAGAACCTGGAAAGAAGAGGATGATTCATGCCTTAAAACAGAGTGTTTTTCAGGGATGAGAATTCTGGTCTGAATTTCCCTTCAGAAATGGAGTTAAACCCCAGTATCTGTGTCTTACTACAAGCAAGAGTTCATTTCAGGTAAACCCAGTGAATTTTGTGCTCAAATGATTTTCGCAGTTCAAGAACCCAACGCGATTCTCACTATTAACTAAAGAGGAATTATGTAAGAGGAGCTGTGGGTTGAATCAGTTTCATAAGCAGAGTTTAACTACATATGGTCTGTATGAGTAGGAAACTCAGTTCCTTTTTTTGGGAATGCTCATGTTTCTTACTGTATTGGAGACGCTGTATAGAAGAGGAAGATTCTTGCCTTAACACAGAGTTTTTTTCAGGGATGAGAACTCTGGTCTGAATTTGCCTTCAGAAACGGAGATAAACTCCAGGATCTGTGTCTTTCTACAAGCAAGAGTTCATTTCTGGTACACCCAGTGAATTTTGGGCTCAAATCATTTTTCGCAGTTCAGGAACCCAACACGATTCTCACTATTAACTAAAGAGCATGTATGTAACTGGAGCTGTGGTTTGTATCAGTTTCATAAGCACAGTTGAACTACATATAGTCCATATGAGTAGGAAAAACAGTTTTTTTTTCTGGGCATGCTCATCGTTCTTGCTGTTTTTAGACTCTCGAAAGAAGAGCTTACTCCTTGTATTAAAGCAGAGTGTGTTTCAGGGATGAGAACTCTGGTCTGAATTTCCCTTCAGAAACGGAGTTAAAACCCCAGGATCTGTGTCAGCCTCCAAGCAAGAGTTCATTTCTGGTAAAGCCAGTGAATTTTCCGCTCAAATGATTATTTGCAGTTCATGAACCCAACTAGATTCTCACTATTAACTAAAGAGCATTTATGTAAGAGGAGGTGTGGTCCGTTTCAGTTTCATAAGCAGAGTTGAACTACATTGGGTCCGTATGAAAAGGAAACACTGTTCTTTTTTTCAGACCATGCTCATTGTTCTTGCTGTATTTTAGACTCTCGAAAGAAGAGCTTACTTTTTCGTTAAAACAGAGTGTGTTTCAGGGATGAGAACTCTGGTCTGAATTTCCCTTCAGAAATGAAGTTCAACCCCAGTATCTGTGTCTTCCTACAAGCAAGAGTTCATTTCTGGTAAAGCCAGTGAATTTTGGGCTCAAATAATTTTTCGCAATTTTCGAATCCTACGCGATTCTCAATATTAACTAAAGAGCGTGTATGTAACAGGAGCTATGGTTTGTATCAGTTTCATAAGCACAGTTGAAGTACATATGGTCCATACGAGTAGGAAAAACAGTTTTTTTTTCAGGGCATGCTCTTTGTTCTTGCTGTATTTTTGACTCTGGAAAGAAGAGCTTGCTTCTTGCATTAAAGCAGAGTGTGTTTCAGGGATGAGAACTCTGGTCTGAATTATCCTTCAGAAACGGAGTTAAACCCCAGGATCTGTGTCTTCCTACCAGCAAGAGTTCATTTTTGTTAAACAAATAGAATTTTCTGCTCAAATGATTTTACACAGTTCTAGAACCCAACCGTGATTATCACTATTACCTAAAGAGCATGTATGTAACAGGAGCTGTGGTTTGTATCAGTTTCATAAGCAAAGTTGAACTACATATGGTCTGTATGAATAGCAAACACAGTTCTTTTTTTCAGACCATGCTCATGGTTCTTGCTGTATTTTAGACTCCGGAAAGAAGAGCTTGCTTCTTCGTTAAAACAGAGTGTGTTTTACGGATGAGAACTCTGGTCTGAATTTCCCTTCACAAACAGAGTTAAACCCCAGGATCTGTGTCTTCCTACCAGCAAGAGTTCATTTTTGGCAAACCAAGTAAATTTTCGGCTCAAATGACTTTACACAGATCTAGATCCCAACTCGATTCTCACTATTAACTAAAGAGCATTTATGTAAGAGGATCTGTAGTTTGTATCATTTCATAAGCAGAGTTGAAATACATATGGTCCGTAGGAGTAGGAAACACAGTTCTTTTTTTCTGGGCATGCTCATGGTTCTTGCTGTATTGGAGACGCTGGATAGAAGAGGATGATTCTTGCCTTAAAACATAGTTTTTTTCTTGGATGAGAACTCTGGTCTGAATTTGCCTTCAGAAACGGAGTTAAACTCCAGGATCTGTGTCTTCCTACAAGCAAGGTTTAGTTTCTGGTAAACTCAGTGAATTTTGGGCTAAAATGATTTTTCGCAGTTCACAAAACCAACGCGATTCCCACTATTAACTAAACAGCATGTATGTAACAGGAGCTGTGGTTTGTATCAGTTTCACAAGCACAGTTGAACTACACATGGTCTGTATGAGTAGGAAAAACAGTTTTTTTTTTCAGGGCATGCTCATGTTTCTTACTATATAGGAGTCGCTGGAAAGAAGAGGATGATTCTTGCATTAAATCAGAGTGTGTTTCAGGGATGAGAACTCTGTTCTGGATTTCCCTTCAGAAACGGAGTTAAACCCCAGGATCTGTGTCTTCCTACCAGCAAGAGTTCATTTCTGTAAAACAAAGAGAATTTTGGGCTCAAATGATTTTTCACAGTTCATGAACCCAAAATGATTCTCACTATTAACTAAAGAGCATTTATGTAAGAGGAGCAGTGGTTTGTATCAGTTTCATAAGCAGAGTTGAACTACACATGGTCCGTATGAGTAGGAAACACAGTTCTTTTTTTCAGGGCACGCTCATGATTCTTGCTGTATTGGAGATCCTGGAAAGAAGAGCTTGCTTCTTGCATTAAAACAGGGTGTGTTTCAGGGATGAGAACTCTGGTCTGAATTTCTCTTCACAAACGGGGTTAAACCCCATGATCTGTGTCTTCCTACCAGCAAGTGTTCATTTCTGGTAATCCAAGTGAATTTTTGGCTCAATTGACTTTACACAGTTCTAGAACCCAAGGCGATTATCACTATTAACTTAAGAGCATTTAAGTAAGAGGAGCTGTGGTCTGCATTAGTTTCATAAGCAGAGTTGAAATACATATGGTCAGTATGAGTAGGAAACACAGTTCTTTGTTTCTGGGCATGCTCATGGTTCTTGCTGTATTGGAGACGCTTGAAAGAAGAGCTTGCTTCTTGCATTAAAACAGAGTGTCTTTCATGGAAGAGAACTCTAGTCTGAATCTCCATTCAGAAATGGAGTTAAACCCGATTATCTGTGTCTCCCTACAAGCAAGAGTTCATTTCTGGTAAACCAAGGGAATTTTGGGCTCAAATGATTTTACACAGTTCCAGAACCCAACCTTGATTATCATTATTAACTAAAGAGCATTTACATAAGAGCAGCTGTGGCCTGTATTATTTTCATAAGCACAGTTGGAATACATATGGTCCGTATGAGTAGGAAACAAAGTTCTTTTTTTTCTTGGCTTGTTCATGGTTCTTACTCTATTGGAGAACCTGGAAAGAAGAGGATGATTCATGCCTTAAAACAGAGTGTTTTTCAGGGATGAGAATTCTGGTCTGAATTTCCCTTCAGAAATGGAGTTAAACCCCAGTATCTGTGTCTTACTACAAGCAAGAGTTCATTTCAGGTAAACCCAGTGAATTTTGTGCTCAAATGATTTTCGCAGTTCAAGAACCCAACGCGATTCTCACTATTAACTAAAGAGGAATTATGTAAGAGGAGCTGTGGGTTGAATCAGTTTCATAAGCAGAGTTTAACTACATATGGTCTGTATGAGTAGGAAACTCAGTTCCTTTTTTTGGGAATGCTCATGTTTCTTACTGTATTGGAGACGCTGGATAGAAGAGGAAGATTCTTGCCTTAACACAGAGTTTTTTTCAGGGATGAGAACTCTGGTCTGAATTTGCCTTCAGAAACGGAGATAAACTCCAGGATCTGTGTCTTTCTACAAGCAAGAGTTCATTTCTGGTACACCCAGTGAATTTTGGGCTCAAATCATTTTTCGCAGTTCAGGAACCCAACACGATTCTCACTATTAACTAAAGAGCATGTATGTAACTGGAGCTGTGGTTTGTATCAGTTTCATAAGCACAGTTGAACTACATATAGTCCATATGAGTAGGAAAAACAGTTTTTTTTTTCTGGGCATGCTCATCATTCTTGCTGTTTTTAGACTCTCGAAAGAAGAGCTTGCTCCTTGTATTAAAGCAGAGTGTGTTTCAGGGATGAGAACTCTGGTCTGAATTTCCCTTCAGAAACGGAGTTAAACCCCCAGGATCTGTGTCAGCCTCCAAGCATGAGTTCATTTCTGGTAAAGACAGTGAATTTTCGGCTCAAATGATTATTTGCAGCTCATGAACCCAACATGATTCTCACTATTAACTAAAGAGCATTTATGTAAGAGGAGGTGTGGTCCATATCAGTTTCATAAGCACAGTTGAACTACATTGGGTCCGTATGAAAAGGAAACACTGTTCTTTTTTTCAGACCATGCTCATTGTTCTTGCTGTATTTTAGACTCTCGAAAGAAGAGCTTGCTTTTTCGTTAAAACAGAGTGTGTTTCAGGGATGAGAACTCTGGTCTGAATTTCCCTTCAGAAATGAAGTTCAACCCCAGTATCTGTGTCTTCCTACAAGCAAGAGTTCATTTCTGGTAAAGCCAGTGAATTTTGGGCTCAAATAATTTTTCGCAATTTTCGAATCCTCCACGATTCTCAATATTAACTAAAGAGCGTGTAGGTATCAGGAGCTGTGGTTTGTATCAGTTTCATAAGCACAGTTGAACTACACATGGTCTGTATGAGTAGGAAAAACAATTTTTTTTTTCAGGGCATGCTCATGTTTTTTACTATATTGGAGTCACTGGAAAGAAGAGGATGATACTTGCAGTAAAGCAGAGTATGTTTCAGGGAATAGAACTCTGGTCTGAGTTTCCCTTCAGAAACGGAGTTAAACCCCAGGATCTATGTCTTCTTACCAGCAGGAGTTCATTTCTGTTAAACAAAGAGAATTTTCTGCTCAAATGATTTTACATAGTTCTAGAACCCAACCTTGATTATCACTATTAACTAAACAGCATTTATGTAAGAGGAGCTGTGGTTTGTATCAGTTTCATAAGCACAGTTGAACTACATATGGTCCATATGAGTAGGAAAAAAAGGTTTTTTTTTTTCAGGGCATACTCATGGTTCTTGATTTATTTTAAACTCTGGAAAGAAGAGCTTGCTTCTTGCACTAAAACATAGTTTGTTTCAGGGATGAGAACTCTGGTCTGAATTTCTCTTCAGAACCGGAGTTAAACCCCAGGATATGTGTCTCCCTACAAGCAGGAGTTCATTTCTGGTTAACCCAGTGATTTTTGGGCTCAAATGATTATTCGTCGTTCACGAACACAACAAGATTCTCACTATTAATTAAAGAGCATTTATGTAAGAGGAGCTGTGGTTTGTATCAGTTTCATAAGCAGAGTTGAACTACATATGGTCCGTATGAGTAGGAAAAACATTTCTTTTTTTCTGGGCATGCTCATTGTTCATGCTATATTGGAGACGGTGGAAGAAGAGCTTGCTTCTTGCATTAAAACAGAGTGTGTTTCATGGATAATAACTCTGGTCTGAATTTCCCGTCCAAAACGGAGTTAAACCCCATGATATGTGTCTCCCTACAAGCAAGAGTTCATTTCTGGTAAACCAAGTGAATTTTGTGCTCAAATGATTTTACACAGTTCTATAACCGAACGCCATTATCACTATTAACTAAAGAGCATTTATGTAAGAGGAGATATGGTCTGTATCAGTTTCATAAGCAGAGTTGAACTACATATGACCCATATGAGTAGGAAACACAGTTCTTTTTTTCTTGGCATGCACATGGTTCTTACTGTATTGGAGACCCTTGACAGAAGAGGATGATTCATGCCTCAAAACAGAGTGTGTTTCAGGGATGAGAACTCTGGTCTGAATTTCCCTTCAGAAATGGAGTTAAACCCTAGAATCTGTGTCTTCCTACAAGCTAGAGTTCAATTCTGGTAAACCCAGTGAATTTTGGGCTCAAATGATTTTTTGCAGTTCACGAACCCTACGCTATTCTCACTATTAACTGAAGAAGATTTATGTAAGAGGAGCTGTGGTGTGAATCAGTTTCATAAGCAGAGTTGAACTACATATGGTCCATATGAGTAGGAAACACAGTTCTTTTTTTCAGGGCATGTTCATGGTTCTTGGTGTATTTTAGACACTGGAAAGAAGGGCTTGCTTCTTGCGTTAAAACCGAGTGTGTTTCAGGGTTGTGTACTCTGGTCTGAATTTCCCTTCAGAAACCGAGTTCAACCCCTGGATCTCTGTCTTCCTACAAGCAAGAGTTCATTTCTGGTAAACCCCGTGAATTTTGGGCTCAAATGTTTTTTTGCTGTTCAGGAACCCAGCGCGATTCTCACTATCATCTAAAGAGCATTTATGTAAGAGGAGCCGTAGTCTTTATCATTTCATAAGCAGAGTTGAACTACATATGGTCCGTATGAGTAGGAAACACAGTTCTTTTTTTCTGGGCATTCTCATGGTTCTTGCTGTTTTGGAGACGCTGGATAGAAGAGGATGATTCTTACCTTAAAACAGAGTTTTTTTCAGGGATGAGAACTCTGGTCTGAATTTGCCTTCACAAACGGAGATAAACCCCAGGATCTGTTCCTTCCCACAAACAAGAGTTCATTTCTGGTAAACCAGTGAATTTTGGGCTCAAATGATTTTTCACAGTTCACAAACCCTACGCGATTCCCACTATTAACTAAAGAGCATGTATGTAAGAGAAGCTGTGGTTTGTATCAGTTTCATAAGCACAGTTGAACTACACATGGTCTGTATGAGTAGGAAAAACAATTTTTTTTCAGGGCATGCTCATGTTTCTTACTATATTGGAGTCGATGGAAAGAAGAGGATGATACTTGCATTAAAGCAGAGTATGTTTCAGGGATGAGAACTCTGGTCTGAATTTCACTTCAGAAATGGAGTTAAACCCCAGGATTGGTGTCTTCCTACCAGCAAGAGTTCATTTCTGTTAAACAAAGAGAATTTTCTGCTCAAATGATTTTACATAGTTCTAGAACCCAACCTTGATTATCACTATTAACTAAACAGCATTTATGTAAGAGGGGCTGCGGTTTGTATCAGTTTCATAAACAGAGATGAACTACATATGGTCCGTATAAGTAGGAAACACAGTTCTCTTTTTCTGGGTATGCTCATGGTTCTTGCTGTAATGGAGACGCTGGAAGGAAGAGCTTGCTTCTTGCATTAAAACAGAGTGTGTTTCAGGGATGAGAACTCTGGTCTGAATTTGCCTTCACAAACGGAGTTAAACCACAGGATCTGTGTCTTCCTACAAGCAAGAGTTCAATTCTGGTATACCCAGTGAATTTTGGGCTCAAATGATTTTTAACAGTTCACAAATCCTACGCGATTCCCACTATTAACTAAAGAGCATGTATGTAACAGGAGCTGTGGTTTGTATCAGTTTCATAAGCACAGTTGAACTACAAATGGTCTGTATGAGTAGGAAAAACAATTTTTTTTTCAGGGCATGCTCATGTTTCTTACTATATTGGAGTCACTGGAAATAAGAGGATGATACTTGCAGTAAAGCAGAGTATGTTTCAGGGATGAGAACTCTGGTCTGAATTTCCCTTCAGAAACGGAGTTAAACCCCAGGATCTATTGCTTCCTACCAGCAGGAGTTCATTTCTGTTAAACAAAGAGAATTTTCTGCTCAAATGATTTTACATAGTTCTAGAACCCAACCTTGATTATCATTATAAAATAAACAGCATTTAGGTAAGAGGAGCTGTGGTTTGTATCAGTTTCATAATCACAGTTGAACTACATATGGTCCATATGAGTAGGAAAAACAGTTTTTTTTTTTCAGGGCATACTCATGGTTCTTGATTTATTTTAGACTCTGGAAAGAAGAGCTTGCTTCTTGCACTAAAACATAGTTTGTTTCAGGGATGAGAACTCTGGTCTGAATTTCTCTTCAGAACCGGAGTTAAACCCCAGGATATGTGTCTCCCTACAAGCAAGAGTTCATTTCTGGTTAACCCAATGATTTTTGGGCTCAAATGATTATTCGTCATTCACGAACACAACGCGATTCTCACTATTAATTAAAGAGCATTTATGTAAGAGGAGCTGTGGTTTGTATCAGTTTCATAAGCAGAGTTGAACTACCAAAGGTCCGTATGAGTAAGAAACAATTTCTTTTTTTCTGGGCATGCTCATTGTTCATGCTATATTGGAGACGCTGGAAAGAAGAGCTTGCTTCTTGCATTAAAACAGAGTGTGTTTCATGGATGATAACTCTGGTCTGAATTTCCCTTCCGAAACGGAGTTAAACCCCATGATCTGTGTCTCCCTACAAGCAAGAGTTCATTTCTGGTAAACCAAGTGAAATTTGTGCTCAAATGATTTTACACAGTTCTAGAACCGAACGCCATTGTCACTATTAACTAAAGAGCATTTATGTAAGAGGAGATATGGACTGTATCAGTTTCATAAGCAGAGTTGAACTACGTATGACCCGTATGAGTAGGAAACACAGTTCTTTTTTTCGTGGCATGCACATGGTTCTTACTGTATTGGATACCCTTGACAGAAGAGGATGATTCATGCCTCAAAACAGAGTGTGTTTCAGGGATGAGAACTCTGGTCTGAATTTCCCTTCAGAAATGGAGTTAAACCCTAGAATCTGTGTCTTCCTACAAGCAAGAGTTCAATTCTGGTAAACCCAGTGAATTTTGGGCTCAAATGATTTTTTGCAGTTCACGAACCCTACGCTATTCTCACTATTAACTGAAGAAGATTTATGTAAGAGGAGCTATGGTGTGAATCAGTTTCATAAGCAGAGTTGAACTACATATGGTCCATATGAGTAGGAAACACAGTTCTTTTTTTCAGGGCATGTTCATGGTTCTTGGTGTATTTTAGACACTGGAAAGAAGGGCTTGCTTCTTGCGTTAAAACCGAGTGTGTTTCAGGGTTGTGTACTCTGGTCTGAATTTCCCTTCAGAAACCGAGTTGAACCCCAGGATCTCTGTCTTCCTACAAGCAAGAGTTCATTTCTGGTAAACCCAGTCAATTTTGGGCTCAAATGTTTTTTTGCTGTTCAGGAACCCAGCGCGATTCTCACTATCAACTAAAGAGCATTTATGTAAGAGGAGCTGTAGTCTGTATCATTTCATAAGCAGAGTTGAACTACATATGGTCCGTATGAGTAGGAAACACAGTTCATTTTTTCTGGGCATGCTCATTGTACTTACTCTTTTGGAGACACTGGAAAGAAGAGGAAGATTCTTGCCTTATGACAGAGTTTTGTTTTTCAGGGATGAGAACTCTGGTCTGAATTTGCCTTCACAAACGTAGATAAACCCCAGGATCTGTTTCTTCCTACAAGCAAGAGTTCAATTGTGGTAAACCAGTGAATTTTGGGCTGAAGTGATTTTTCACAGTTCACAAACCCTACGCGATTCCCACTATTAACTAAAGAGCATGTATGTAACAGGAGCTGTGGTTTGTATCAGTTTTATAAGCACAGGTGAACTACACATGGTCTGTATGAGTGGGAAAAACAGGTTTTTTTTCAGGGCATGCTCATATTTCTTACTATATTGGAGTCGCTGGAAATAAGAGGATGATTCTTGCATTAAAGCAGGGTGTGTTTCAGAGATGAGAACTCTGGTCTGAATTTCCCTTCAGAAACAGAGTTAAACCCCAGGATCTCTGTCTTCCTACAAGCAAGAGTTCAGTTCTGGTAAACCAAGTGAATTATGGACTCAAATGATTTTACACAGTTCTAGAACCCAACGCGATTCTCATTATTAACTAAACAGCATGTATGTAACAGGAGCTGTGGTTTGTATCAGTTTCATAAGCACAGGTGAACTACACATGGTCTGTATGAGTGGGAAAAACAGGTTTTTTTTCAGGGCATGCTCATATTTCTTACTATATTGGAGTCGCTGGAAATAAGAGGATGATTCTTGCATTAAAGCAGGGTGTGTTTCAGAGATGAGAACTCTGGTCTGAAATTCCCTTCAGAAACGGAGTTAAACCCCAGGATCTGTGTCTTCCTACCAGCAAGAGTTCATTTCTATTAAACAAAGAGAATTTTCTGCTCAAATGACTTTACATAGTTCTAGAACCCAACCTTGATTATCACTATTAACTAAAGAGCATTTATGTAAGAGGAGCTGTGGTTTGTATCAGTTTCATAAGCACAGTTGAACTACATATGGTCCATATGAGTAGGAAAAACAGTTTTTTTTTCAGGGTATACTCATGTTTCTTGCTGTATTTTAGACTCTGGAAAGAAGAGCTTGCTTCTTGCATTAAAGCATAGTTTGTTTCAGGGATGAGAACTCTGGTCTGAATTTCCCTTCAGAAACAGAGTTAAAACCCAGGATATGTGCCTTCCTATAATCAAGAGTTCATTTCTGTTAAACCAAGTGAATTTTGGGCTCAAATGATTTTTCGCAGTTCACGAACACAATGATATTGTCACTATTAACTGAAGAGGATTTATGTTAGAGTAGCTGTGGTTTGTATCAGTTTCATAAGCAGAGTTGGACTACATATGGTCTGTATGAGTACTAAACACAGTTCTTTTTTTCAGGGCATGCTCATGGTTCTTGCTGTATTTTAGGATCTTGAAAGAAGAGCTTGCTTCTTGTGTTAAAACAGTGTGTGTTTCAGGGATGACATTTCTGGTTTGAATTTCTCTTCAGAACAGAAGTTAAACCATAGGATATGTGTCTCCCTACCAGCAAGAGTTCATTTTTGGTTAACCCAGTGAATTTTGGGCTCAAATATTTATTCGTCGTTCACAAACACAACTCAATTCTCACTATTAATTAAAGAGCATTTATGTATGAGGAGCTGTGGTTCTATCAGTTTCATTGGCAGAGTTGAACTACATATGGTCCGTATGAGTTGGAAACACAGTTCTTTTTTTCTGGGCATGCTCTTTGTTCTTGCTATATTGGAGACGCTGGAAAGAAGAGCTTGCTTCTTGCATTAAAACAGAGTGTGCTTCATGGTTGAGAACTCTGGTCTGAAATTCCCTTCAGAAACGGAGTTAAACCCCATGATCTGTGTCTCCCTGCAAGCAAGAGTTCATTTCTGGTTATCCCAGTGAATTTTGGGTTCAAATGGTTTTTCGCAGTTCACGAACCCTACGCTATTCTCACTATTAACTGAAGATGATTTATGTAAGAGGAGCTGTGGTTTGTATCAGTTTCATAAGCAGAGTTGAACTACATATCGTCCATATGAGTATGAAACACAGTTCTTTTTTTATGGGCATACTCATGGTTCTTGCTGTATTGGAGATGCTGGAAAGAAGAGCTTGCTTCTTGCAGTAAAACAGAGTGTGTTTCATGGATGAGAACTCTGGTCTGAATTTCGCTTCAGAAACAGAGTTAAACCCCAGGATCTCTGTCTTCCTACAAGCAAGAGTTCAGTTCTGGTAAACCAAGTGAATTATGGACTCAAATGATTTTACACAGTTCTAGAACCCAACCCAATTCTCACTATTAACTAAAGAGCATGTATGTAACAGGAGCTGTGGTTTGTATCAGTTTCATAAGCACAGGTGAACTACACATGGTCTGTATGAGTGGGAAAAACAGGTTTTTTTTTCAGGGCATGCTCATATTTCTTACTATATTGGAGTCGCTGGAAATAAGAGGATGATTCTTGCATTAAAGCAGGGTGTGTTTCAGAGATGAGAACTCTGGTCTGAATATCCCTTCAGAAACGGAGTTAAACCCCAGGATCTGTGTCTTCCTACCAGCAAGAGTTCATTTCTATTAAACAAAGAGCATTTTCTGCTCAAATGATTTTACATAGTTCTAGAACCCAACCTTGATTATCACTATTAACTAAAGAGCATTTATGTAAGAGGAGCTGTGGTTTGTATCAGTTTCATAAGCACAGTTGAACTACATATGGTCCATTTGAGTAGGAAAAACAGTTTTTTTTTCAGGGTATACTCATGGTTCTTGGTGTATTTTAGACTCTGGAAAGAAGAGCTTGCTTCTTGCATTAAAGCATAGTTTGTTTCAGGGATGAGAACTCTGGTCTGAATTTCCCTTCAGAAACAGAGTTAAAACCCAGGATCTGTGCCTTCCTACATTCAAGAGTTCATTTCTGTTAAACCAAGTGAATTTTGGGCTCAAATGATTTTTTGCAGTTCACGAACCCAATGATATTGTCACTATTAACTGAAGAGGATTTATGTTAGAGTAGCTGTGGTTTGTATCAGTTTCATAAGCAGAGTTAGACTACATATGGTCTGTATGAGTATTAAATACAGTTCTTTTTTTCAGGGCATGCTCATGGTTCTTGCTGTATTTTAGGATCTTGAAAGAAGAACTTGCTTCTTGTGTTAAAACAGTGTGTGTTTCAGGGATGACATTTCTGGTTTGAATTTCTCTTCAGAACAGAAGTTAAACCATAGGATATGTGTCTCCCTACCAGCAAGAGTTCATTTCTGGTTAACCCAGTGAATTTTGGGCTCAAATGTTTATTCGTCGTTCACGAACAAAACTCAATTCTCACTATTAATTAAAGAGCATTTATGTAAGAGGAGCTGTGGTTTGTATCAGTTTCATTAGCAGAGTTGAACTACATATGGTCCGTATGAGTAGGAACCACAGTTCTTTATTTCTGGGCATGCTCTTTGTTCTTGCTATATTGGAGACGCTGGAAAGAAGAGCTTGCTTCTTGCATTAAAACGGAGTGTGTTTCATGGATGAGAACTCTGGTCTGAATTTCCCGTCCAAAACGGAGTTAAACTCCATGATTTGTGTCTTCCTACAAGCAAGAGTTCATTTCTGGTAAACGAAGTGATTTTGTGCTCAAATGATTTTACACAGTTCTAGAACCGAACGCCATTATCACTATTAACTAAAGAGCATTTATGTAAGAGGAGATATGGTCTGTATCAGTTTATAAGCAGAATTGAACTACATATGACCCATATGAGTAGGAAACACAGTTCTTTTTTTCTTGGCATGATCATGGTTCTTACTGTATTGGAGACCCTTGATAGAAGAGGATGATTCATGCCTCAAAACAGAGTGTGTTTCAGGGATGAGAACTCTGGGCTGAATTTACCTTCAGAAATGGAGTTAAACCCTAGAATCTGTGTCTTCCTACAAGCAAGAGTTCATTTCTGGTAAACACAGTGAATTTTGGGCTCAAATGATTTTTCACAGTTCATGAACCCTACGCTATTCTCACTATTAACTAAAGAGGATTTTTGTAAGAGGAGCAGTGGTGTGTATCAGTTTCATAAGCAGAGTTGAACTACATATGGTACGTATGAGTAGGAAACACAGTTCTTTTTTTCAGGGCATGTTCATGGTTCTTGGTGTATTTTAGACACTGGAAAGCAGGGCTTGCTTCTTGCGTTAAAACCGAGTGTGTTTCAGGGTTGTGTACTCTGGTCTAAATTTCCCTTCAGAAACGGAGATCAAACCCAGGATCTCTGTCTTCCTACAATCAAGAGTTCATTTCTGGTAAACCCAGTGAATTTTGGGCTCAAATGATTTTTTGCAGTTCAGGAACCCAACGCGATTCTCACTATTAACTAGAGAGCATTTATGTAAGAGGAGCTGTGGTCTGTATCATTTCATAAGCAGAGTTGAACTACATATGGTCCGTATGAGTTGGAAACACAGTTTTTTTTTTCTGGGCATGCTCATGGTTCTTAGTGTATTGGAGACGCTGGAAAGAAGAGGATGATCCTTGCCTTAAAACAGAGTTTTTTTCAGGGTTGAGAACTCTGGTCAGAATTTGCCTTCAGAAACGCAGTTAAACGCCAGGATCTGTGTCTTCCTACAAGCAATAGTTCATTTCTGGTAAACCCATTGAATTTTGGGCTGAAATGATTTTTTGCAGTTCATGAACCCAACGCGATTCTCACTATTAACAAAAGAGCATTTATGTAAGTGAAGCTGTGGTTTGTATAAGTTTCATAAGCAGAGTTGAACTACATATCGTATGTATGATTAGGAAACACAGTTCTTTTTTTCTGGGCATGCTCATGGTTCTTACTGTATTGCAGACGCTGGAAAGAAGAGCTTGCTTCTTGCCTTAAATCAGAGTGTGTTTCAAAGATGAGAACTCTGGTCTGAATTTCCCTTCAGAAACGGAGTTAAACCCCATGATCTGTGTCTCCCTACAATCAAGTGTTCATTTCTGGTAAACCAAGTGAATTTTGGGCTGAAATAATTTTTCGCAGTTCACGAACCCTACGCTATTCTCACTATTAACTGAAGATGATTTATGTAAGAGGAGCTGTGGTTTGTATCAGTTTCATAAGCAGAGTTGAACTACATATCGTCCATATGAGTATGAAACACAGTTCTTTTTTTCTGGGCATACTCATGGTTCTTGCTGTATTGGAGATGCTGGAAAGAAGAGCTTGCTTCTTGCAGTAAAACAGAGTGTGTTTCATGGATGAGAACTCTGGTCTGAATTTCGCTTCAGAAACAGAGTTAAACCCCAGGATCTCTGTCTTCCTACAAGCAAGAGTTCAGTTCTGGTAAACAAAGTGAATTATGGACTCAAATGATTTTACACAGTTCTAGAACCCAACCCAATTCTCACTATTAACTAAAGAGCATGTATGTAACAGGAGCTGTGGTTTGTATCAGTTTCATAAGCACAGGTGAACTACACATGGTCTGTATGAGTGGGAAAAACAGGTTTTTTTTTTTTCAGGGCATGCTCATATTTCTTACTATATTGGAGTCGCTGGAAATAAGAGGATGATTCTTGCATTAAAGCAGGGTGTGTTTCAGAGATGAGAACTCTGGTCTGAATATCCCTTCAGAAACGGAGTTAAACCCCAGGATCTGTGTCTTCCTACCAGCAAGAGTTCATTTCTATTAAACAAAGAGCATTTTCTGCTCAAATGATTTTACATAGTTCTAGAACCCAACCTTGATTATCACTATTAACTAAAGAGCATTTATGTAAGAGGAGCTGTGGTTTGTATCAGTTTCATAAGCACAGTTGAACTACATATGGTCCATATGAGTAGGAAAAACAGTTTTTTTTTCATGGTATACTCATGGTTCTTGGTGTATTTTAGACTCTGGAAAGAAGAGCTTGCTTCTTGCATTAAAGCATAGTTTGTTTCAGGGATGAGAACTCTGGTCTGAATTTCCCTTCAGAAACAGAGTTAAAACCCAGGATCTGTGCCTTCCTACATTCAAGAGTTCATTTCTGTTAAACCAAGTGAATTTTGGGCTCAAATGATTTTTTGCAGTTCACGAACCCAATGATATTGTCACTATTAACTGAAGAGGATTTATGTTAGAGTAGCTGTGGTTTGTATCAGTTTCATAAGCAGAGTTAGACTACATATGGTCTGTATGAGTATTAAATACAGTTCTTTTTTTCAGGGCATGCTCATGGTTCTTGCTGTATTTTAGGATCTTGAAAGAAGAGCTTGCTTCTTGTGTTAAAACAGTGTGTGTTTCAGGGATGACATTTCTGGTTTGAATTTCTCTTCAGAACAGAAGTTAAACCATAGGATATGTGTCTCCCTACCAGCAAGAGTTCATTTCTGGTTAACCCAGTGAATTTTGGGCTCAAATGTTTTTCGTCGTTCACGAACAAAACTCAATTCTCACTATTAATTAAAGAGCATTTATGTAAGAGGAGCTGTGGTTTGTATCAGTTTCATTAGCAGAGTTGAACTACATATGGTCCGTATGAGTAGGAACCACAGTTCTTTATTTCTGGGCATGCTCTTTGTTCTTGCTATATTGGAGACGCTGGAAAGAAGAGCTTGCTTCTTGCATTAAAACAGAGTGTGTTTCATGGATGAGAACTCTGGTCTGAATTTCCCGTCCAAAACGGAGTTAAACTCCATGATTTGTGTCTTCCTACAAGCAAGAGTTCATTTCTGGTAAACGAAGTGATTTTGTGCTCAAATGATTTTACACAGTTCTAGAACCGAACGCCATTATCACTATTAACTAAAGAGCATTTATGTAAGAGGAGATATGGTCTGTATCAGTTTATAAGCAGAATTGAACTACATATGACCCATATGAGTAGGAAACACAGTTCTTTTTTTCTTGGCATGCTCATGGTTCTTACTGTATTGGAGACCCTTGATAGAAGAGGATGATTCATGCCTCAAAACAGAGTGTGTTTCAGGGATGAGAACTCTGGGCTGAATTTACCTTCAGAAATGGAGTTAAACCCTAGAATCTGTGTCTTCCTACAAGCAAGAGTTCATTTCTGGTAAACACAGTGAATTTTGGGCTCAAATGATTTTTCACAGTTCATGAACCCTACGCTATTCTCACTATTAACTAAAGAGGATTTTTGTAAGAGGAGCTGTGGTGTTTATCAGTTTCATAAGCAGAGTTGAACTACATATGGTACGTATGAGTAGGAAACACAGTTCTTTTTTTCAGGGCATGTTCATGGTTCTTGGTGTATTTTAGACACTGGAAAGCAGGGCTTGCTTCTTGCGTTAAAACCGAGTGTGTTTCAGGGTTGTGTACTCTGGTCTAAATTTCCCTTCAGAAACGGAGATCAAACCCAGGATCTGTGTCTTCCTACAAGCAAGAGTTCATTTCTGGTAAACCCAGTGAATTTTGGGCTCAAATGATTTTTCGAAGTTCAGGAACCCTACGCGATTCCCACTATTAACTAAAGAGCATGTATGTACCAGGAGCTGTGGTTTGTAGCATTTTCATAAGGAGAGTTGAACTACATATGGTACATATGAGTAGGAAACACAGTTCTTTTTTTCAGGGCATGCTCATGGTTCTTTCTGTATTTTAGGCTCTTGAAAGAAGTGCTTGCTTCTTGTGTTAAAACAGTGTGTGTTTCAGGGATGACATTTCTGGTTTGAATTTCTCTTCAGAACAGAAGTTAAACCATAGGATATGTGTCTCCCTACCAGCAAGAGTTCATTTCTGGTTAACCCAGTGAATTTTGGGCTCAAATGTTTATTCGTCATTCACGAACACAACTCAATTCTCACTATTAATTAAAGAGCATTTATGTAAGAGGAGCTGTGGTGTGTATCAGTTTCATTAGCAGAGTTGAACTACATATGGTCCGTATGAGTAGGAAACACAGTTCTTTTTTTCTTGGCATTCTCATGGTTCTTACTGTATTGGAGACCCTTGATAGAAGAGGATGATTCATGCCTCAAAACAGAGTGTGTTTCAGGGATGAGAACTCTTGGTTGAATTTACCTTCAGAAATGGAGTTAAACCCTAGAATCTGTGTCTTCCTACAAGAAAGAGTTCATTTCTGGTAAACACAGTGAATTTTGGGCTCAAATGATTTTTCGCAGTTCATGAACCCTACGCTATTCTCACTATTAACTAAAGAGGATTTTTGTAAGAGGAGATGTGGTGTGTATCAGTTTCATAAGCAGAGTTGAACTACATATGGTACGTATGAGTATGAAACACAGTTCTTTTTTTCTGGGCATACTCATGGTTTTTGCTGTATTGGAGATGCTGGAAAGAAGAGCTTGCTTCTTGCAGTAAAACAGAGTGTGTTTCATGGATGAGAACTCTGGTCTGAATTTCGCTTCAGAAACAGAGTTAAACCCCAGGATCTCTGTCTTCCTACAAGCAAGAGTTCAGTTCTGGTAAACCAAGTGAATTGTGGACTCAAATGATTTTACACAGTTCTAGAACCCAACGCGATTCTCACTATTAACTAAAGAGCATGTATTTAACAGGAGCTGTGGTTTGTATCAGTTTCATAAGCACAGGTGAACTACACATGGTCTGTATGAGTGGGAAAAACAGGTTTTTTTTTCAGGGCATGCTCATATTTCTTACTATATTGGAGTCGCTGGAAATAAGAGGATGATTCTTGCATTAAAGCAGGGTGTGTGTCAGAGATGAGAACTCTGGTCTGAATATCCCTTCAGAAACGGAGTTAAACCCCAGGATCTGTGTCTTCCTAACCAGCAAGAGTTCATTTGTATTAAACAAAGAGAATTTTATGCTCAAATGATTTTACATAGTTCTAGAACCCAACCTTGATTATCACTATTAACTAAAGAGCATTTATGTAAGAGGAGCTGTGGTTTGTATCAGTTTCATAAGCACAGTTGAACTACATATGGTCCATATGAGTAGGAAAAACAGTTTTTCTTTCAGGGTATACTCATGGTTCTTGCTGTATTTTAGACTCTGGAAAGAAGAGCTTGCTTCTTGCATTAAAGCATAGTTTGTTTCAGGGATGAGAACTCTGCTCTGAATTTCCATTCAGAAACAGAGTTAAAACCCAGGATCTGTGCCTTCCTACATTCAAGAGTTCATTTCTGTTAAACCAAGTGAATTTTGGGATAAAATGATTTTTTGCAGTTCACGAACCCAATGATATTGTCACTATTAACTGAAGCGGATTTATGTTAGAGTAGCTGTGGTTTGTATCAGTTTCATAAGCAGAGTTGGACTACATATGGTCTGTATGAGTATTAAACACAGTTCTTTTTTTCAGGGCACGCTCATGGTTCTTGCTGTATTTTAGGCTCTTGAAAGAAGAGCTTGCTTCTTGTGTTAAAACAGTGTGTGTTTCAGGGATGACATTTCTGGTTTGAATTTCTCTTCAGAACAGAAGTTAAACCATAGGATATGTTTCACTCTACCAGCAAGAGTTCATTTCTGGTTAACCCAGTGAATTTTGGGCTCAAATGTTTATTTGTCGTTCACGAACACAACTCAATTCTCACTATTAATTAAAGAGCATTTATGTAAGAGGAGCTGTGGTTTGTATCAGTTTCGTTAGCAGAGTTGAACTACATATGGTCCGTATGAGTAGGAAACACAGTTCTTTTTTTCTGGGCATGCTCTTTGTTCTTGCTATATTGGAGACGCTGGAAAGAAGAGCTTGCTTCTTGCATTAAAAGAGAGTGTATTTCATGGATGAGAACTCTGGTCTGAATTTCCCTTCCAAAACGGAGTTAAACTCCATGATTTGTGTCTTCCTACAAGCAAGAGTTCATTTCTGGTAAACCAAGTGAATTTTGTGCTCAAATGATTTTACACAGTTCTAGAACCGAACGCCATTATCACTATTAACTAAAGAGCATTTATGTAAGAGGAGATATGGTCTGTATCAGTTTTATAAGCAGAATTGAACTACATATGACCCATATGAGTAGGAAACACAGTTCTTTTTTTCTTGGCATGCTCATGGTTCTTACTGTATTGGAGACCCTTGATAGAAGAGGATGATTCATGCCTCAAAACAGAGTGTGTTTCATGGATGTGAACTCTGGGCTGAATTTACCTTCAGAAATGGAGTTAAACCCTAGAATCTGTGTCTTCCTACAAGCAAGAGTTCATTTCTGGTAAACACAGTGAATTTTGGGCTCAAATGATTTTTCGCATTCATGAACCCTACACTATTCTCACTATTAACTAAAGAGGATTTTTGTAAGAGGAGCTCTGGTGTGTATCAGTTTCATAAGCAGAGTTGAACTACATATGGTACGTATGAGTAGGAAACACAGTTCTTTTTTTCAGGGCATGTTCATGGTTCTTGGTGTATTTTAGACACTGGAAAGCAGGGCTTGCTTCTTGCGTTAAAACCGAGTGTGTTTCAGGGTTGTGTACTCTGGTCTGAATTTCCCTTCAGAAACGGAGATCAAACCCAGGATCTCTGTCTTCCTACAATCAAGAGTTCATTTCTGGTAAACCCAGTGAATTTTGGGCTCAAATGATTTTTTGCAGTTCAGGAACCCAACACGATTCTCACTATTAACTAAAGAGCATTTATGTAAGCGGAGCTGTGGTCTGTATCATTTCATAAGCAGAGTTGAACTACATATGGTCCGTATGAGTTGGAAACACAGTTTTTTTTTTTTCTGGGCATGCTCATGGTTCTTAGTGTATTGGAGACGCTGGAAAGAAGAGGATGATCCTTGCCTTAAAACAGAGTTTTTTTCAGGGTTGAGAACTCTGGTCAGAATTTGCCTTCAGAAACGCAGTTAAATGCCAGGATCTGTGTCTTCCTACAAGCAATAGTTCATTTCTGGTAAACCCATTGAATTTTGGGCTGAAATGATTTTTTGCAGTTCATGAACCCAACGCGATTCTCACTATTAACAAAAGAGCATTTATTTAAGTGAAGCTGTGGTTTGTATAAGTTTCATAATCAGAGTTGAACTACATATTGTATGTATGATTAGGAATCACAGTTCTTTTTTTCTGGGCATGCACATGGTTCTTACTGTATTGCAGACGCTGGAAAGAAGAGCTTGCTTCTTGCCTTAAATCAGAGTGTGTTTCAAAGACGAGAACTCTGGTCTGAATTTCCCTTCAGAAACGGAGTTAAACCCCATGATCTGTGTCTCCCTACAATCAAGTGTTCATTTATGGTAAACCAAGTGAATTTTGGGCTGAAATAATTTTTCGCATTTCACGAACCCTACGCTATTCTCACTATTAACTTAAGAGGATTTATGTAAGAGGAGCTTGGTTTGTATCAGTTTCATAAGCAGAGTTGAACTACATATGGTCAGTATGAGTATGAAACACAGTTCTTTTTTTCTGGGCATGCTCAGGGTTCTTGCTGTATTGGAGACACTGGAAAGAAGAGCTTGATTCTTGCACTAAAACAGAGTGTGTTTCATGGATGAGAACTCTGGTCTGAATTTCCCTTCAGAAACTGAGTTAACCCCAGGACCTGTGTCTTCCGAACAGCAAGAGTTTATTTCTGTTAAACAAAGAGAATTTTCTGCTCAAATGAGTTTACACAGGTGTAGAACCCAACCGTGAATATCACTATTAACAAAAGAGCATGTATGTAACAGGAGCTGTAGTTTGTATCAGTTTCCTAAGCAGAGTTGAACTACATATGGTCCGTATGAGTAGGAAACACAGTTTTGTTTTTTTTTTACTGGGCATGTGCCGCGGACTGGATCTCAGCTAGACCACCAGACCGAGGGAGAACGGGGTGAAGGTATTCAGGATAAGTGGGATTTGGTGAATGACAGACAGCCACAGACACGAGAGTATGTTGTGAAGCTGCTGCAATTTTACTCAGACCAAGCAGTGAATTTTATACAGTTACTTGGGGAAACACGGCAATCGGCCAGTAGGGTGACAAACATAGAATCAACAATGTAGTTACACACTTTTCTCAGAATGATTAACAGATCTCATGAGTATAGCCTTTACTTTTTCTTTTGTGGTTCCTCATCCGGACAGAGAACATTACGGCCCTAGCTGTAGTTCTCCTTCTACACCTTTGTTCTGTATCAAAATTAAACCCTTTCCATCATTGTTTTAACCATGGTCTCATTTGTGTGAAAATATTTTAACCTTTACCTGTGGGTGAGAAGGCACCAGGGGGGTCGGTACCTAGCTAATCTTTCCATGAACTGTAACTTATGCCATTCTGTTTTCATACCATTATGATTCACACATCGGTTCCCATGTACGTCATAAGCTCCCGTAAAAGGTAATGGCTCTAAATAATTATTATATCTAAGATTAAAGTTAGGGGGTTGCCACCATCGACCCTTGATGAGAAACTTTATTTGTCCCTGAATAATTCTTGTAGGAATGACTAATTCCTGTGACTGCTTCCTCGCAGCTGCTGTGGGCTGCGCATGTGAATTGCCTATGAGTGCCTGTACCTTTATTTTCATTCTCTCTTTGCTAGAGTCTTTGTCCTTCTGAATCATAAGTTCTTTCTGCTCTAAATCATTCATGAATTCCTCCAAACTTTAGATACCCTCTTGAACTGTTGGCCTAAAAGCTTGAATCATAGGTGGGGGTATTGAAGCCACTTTTGAGGAATCATTACTCTCTTTATGGGGCACATCAGGAACATTAAGAGTTAACTTCTTGGAATTAATACACAAGGAAACAACAATAATTACAGCTGCAAAGAGAAGAAGGCAGAGTGCCAGCCAGCCTCTGCAAGCAGATCTGCGTGGTTCCGTGTAGCCTGGCACCTTGATTCGGGCAAATTGATGAGGGGTTGCCGGGGGCATAGACCCGAGGGCCGCGAGCCCCCCTTTCCACGTAACTACCTTATCCAAGGCATTTGTCACGCAGGCACCGTCATGGGCGTGGCAGGCATGCTCATGGTTCTTAGGGTATTGGAGAAGGTGGAAAGAAGAGGATGATTCTTGCCTTAAAACAGAGTGTTTTTCAGGGTTGAGAATTCTGGTTGAATTTACCTTCAGAAATGGAGTTAAACCCCAGGATCTGTGTCTTCCTACAAGCAAGAGTTCATTTCAGGAAAACCCAGTGAATTTTGTGCTCAAATGTTTTTTTCTAGTACAGAAACCCAACGTTATTCTCACTATTAACTAAAGAGGAATTATGTAAGAGGAGCTGTGGTTTGAATCAGTTCTATAAGCAGAGTTTAACTACATATGGTCTGTATGAGTAGGAAGCACAGTTCTTTTTTTCTGGGAAAGCTCATGTTTCTTACTGTATTTGAGACGCTGGATAGAAGAGCTTGCTTCTTGTGGTAAAACAATGTGTGTTTCAGGGATGAGAATTCTGGTCTGAATTTCGCTTCAGAAATGGAGTTAAACCCCAGGATCTGTGTCTTCCTACAAGCAAGAGTTCATTTCTAGTAAACCCAGTGAACTTTGGGCTAAAATGATTTTTCGCAGTTCACGAACCCAACGTGATTCTCACTATTAACTAAAGAGGATTTATGTTAGAGGAGCTGTGGTTTGTATCACTTTCATAAGAAGAGTTGAACTACATATGGTCTGTATGTGTAGGAAACACAGTTCTTTTTTTCTGGGCATGCTCATGGTTCTTACTATATTGGAGAAGCTGGAAAGAAGAGGATGATTCTTGCCTTACAACAGAGTTTTTTTCAGGGTCGAGAACTCTGGTCTGGATTTGCCTTCAGAAACGGAGTTAAACCCCAGGATCTGTGTCTTCCTACAAGCAAGAGTTCATTTCTAGTAAACCCAGTGAATTTGGGGCTCAAATGGTTTTTCGCAGTTCATGAACCCTAAGCGATTCTCACTATTAACTAAATAGCATTTATGTAAGAGGAGGTGTGGTGTGTATCAGTTTCATAAGCAGAGTTGAACTACATATGGTCCGTAGAAATAGGAAAAACAGTTCTTTTTTTCAGACCATGCTCATGTTTCTTGCTGTATTTTAGAATCTGGAAAGAATATCTTGCTTCTTCGTTAAAACAGAGTGTGTTTCAAGGATGAGAACTCAGGTCTGAATTTCCCTTCAGAAATGAAGTTCAACTACAGTATCTGTGTCTTCCTACAAGCAAGAGTTCATTTCTGGTAAACCCAGTGAATTTTCGGCTCAAATGATTTTTCGCAGTTCACAAACCCTACTCGATTCTCACTATTAACTGAAGAGCATGTATGTACAAGGAGCTGTGGTTTGTATCAGTTTCATAAGCACAGTTGAACTACACATGGTCTCTATGAGTAGGAAAAACAGATTTTTTTTCTGGGCATGCTCATATTTCTTACTATATTGGAGTCGATGGAAAGAAGAGAATGATTCTTGCATTAAAGCAGAGTGTGTTTCAGAGATGAGAACTCTGGTCTGAATTTCCCTTCAGAAACGGTGTTAAACCCCAGGATCTGTGTCTTCCTACCAGCAAGAATTCATTTCTTTTAAACAAAGAGAATTTTATGCTCAAATGATTTTTCACAGTTCTAGAACCCAACCGTGATTATCACTATTAACTAAAGAGCATGTATGTAACAGGAGCTGTGGTTTGTATCAGTTTCATAAGCAGAGTTGAACTACATATGGTCCGTATTAATAGGAAACACAGTTCTTTTTTTCAGACCATGCTCATGGTTCTTGCTGTATTTTAGACTCTGGAAAGAAGAGCTTGAATCTTCGTTGAAACAGAGTGTGTTTCAGGGATGAGAACTCTGGTCTGAATTTCCCTTCACAAATGGAGTTAAACCCCAGGATCTGTGTCTTCCTTCCAGCAAGAGTTCATTTCTGGCAAACCAAGTGAATTTTCGGCTCAAATGACTTTACAGAGTTCTAGAACCCAACGCGATTATCACTATTAACTAAAAAGCATTTATGTAAGAGGAGCTGTCGTCTGTATCATTTCATAAGCAGAGTTGAACGACATATGGTCAGTATGAGTAGGAAACACAGTTATTTTATTCTGGGCAAGCTCATGGTTCTTGCTGTAGTGGAGACGCTGGAAAGAAGAGCTTGCTTCTTGCAGTAAAACAGAGTGTGTTTCATGGATGAGAACTCTGGTCTGAATTTCCCTTCAGAAACAGAGTTAAACCCCAGGATCTCTGTCTTCCTACAAGCAAGAGTTCATTTTTGGTAAACCAAGTGAATTATGGGCTCAAATGATTTTACACAGTTCTAGAACCCAAAGCGATTATCACTATTAACTAAAGAGCATTTATGTAAGAGGAGCTGTGGTCTGTATCAGTTTCATAAGCAGAGTTGGACTACATATGGTACATATTAGTAGGAAATACAGTTCTTTTTTTCTTGGCATGCTCATGGTTCTTACTGTATTGGAGACGCTGGATAGAAGAGGATGATTCATGGCATAAAACAGAGTGTTTTTCAGGGATGAGAACTCTGGTCTGAATTTGCCTTCAGAAACGGAGTTGAACCCCAGGATCTCTGTCTTCCTACAAGCAAGAGTTCATCTGGTAAACCCAGTGAATTTTGGGCTCAAATGATTTTTTGCAGTTCAGGAACCCAACGCAATTCTCACTATTAACTAAAGAGCATTTATGTAAGAGGAGCTGTTGTTTGTATCAGTTTCATAACCAGAGTTTAAGTACATATAGTCTGTATGAGTAGGAAACACAGTTCTTTTTTTCTGGGCATGCTCATGGTTCTTACTGTATTGGAGACGCTGGAAAGAAGAGCTTACTTCTTGCCTTAAAACAGAGTGTGTTTCATGGTTGAGAACTCTGGTCTGAATTTCCCTTCAGAAACGGAGTTAAACCCGATGATCTGTGTCTCTCTACAAGCAAGAGTTCATTTCTGGACACCAAGTGAATTTTGGGCTCAAATGATTTTACACAGTTCTAGAACCCCACCCTGATTATCACTATTAACTAAAGAGCATTCATATAAGAGGAGCTGTGGTCTGTATCATTTCATAAGCAGAGTTGAACTACATATGGTCCATATGAGTAGGAAACACAGTTTTTTTTTTTTTCTGGGCATGCTCATGGTTCTTAGTGTATTGGAGAAGGTGGAAAGAAGAGGATGTATCTTGCCTTAAAACAGAGTGTATTTCATGGTTGAGAATTCTGGTTGAATTTACCTTCAGAAATGGAGTTAAACCCCAGGATCTGCGTCTTCCTACAAGCAAGAGTTCATTTCAGGAAAAAACAGTGAATTTTGTGCTAAAATGTTTTTTCCCAGTCCAGAAACCCAACGCGATTCTCACTATTAACTAAAGAGGAATTATGTAAGAGACGCTGTGGTTTGAATCAGTTTCATAAGCAGAGTTTAACTACATATGATCTGTATGAGTAGGAAACACAGTTTATTTTTCTGGGAATGCTCATATTTCTTACTGTATTTGAGACGCTGGATAGAAGAGCTTGCTTCGTGTGTTAAAACAGTGTGTGCTTCATGGATGAGAATTCTGGTCTGAATTTCGCTTCAGAAATGGAGTTAAACCCAAGGATCTGTGTCTTCCTACAAGCAAGAGTTCCTTTCTGGTAAACCCAGTGAACTTTGGGCTCAAATGATTTTTCGCAGATCACGAACCCAAAGTAATTCTCACTGTTAACTAAAGAGGATTTATGTTAGAGAAGCTGTGGTTTGTATCAGTTTCATAAGCAGAGTTTAACTACATATGGTCTTTATGAGTAGGAAACACTGTTCTTTTTTTCTTGGCATGCTCATGGTTCTTACTATATTGGAGATGCTGGAAAGAAGAGGATGATTCTTGCCTTAAAACAGAGTTTTTTTCAGGGTTGAGAACTCTCGTCTGAATTTCCCTTCTGAAACAGAGTTAAACCCCTGGATCTGTATCTTCCTACAAGGAAGAGTTCATTTCTGGTTAACCCAGGGAATTTTGGTTTCAAATGATTTTTTGCAGTTCACGAACCCAACACGATTCTCACTATTAACTAAAGAGCATTTATGTAAGAGGAGCTGTGGTTTGTATCAGTTTCATAAGCAGAGATGAACTACATATGGTCTGTATGAGTAGGAAACACAGTTCTTTTTTTCTGGGCATGCTCATGGTTCTTACTGCATTGGAGACGCTGGAAAGAAGAGCTTGCTTCTTGACTTAAAACAGAGTGTTTCAAGGATGAGAACTCTGGTCTGAATTTCCCTTCAGAAATGGAGTTAAACCCCATGATGTGTGTCTCCCTACAAGCATGAGTTCATTTCTGGTAAACGAAGAGAATTTTGGACTCAAATGATTTATGGCAGTTCACGAACCCTACGCAATTCTCACTATTACCTGAAGAGGATTTATGTAAGAGGAGCTGTGGTTTGTATCAGTTTCATAAGCAGAGTTGGACTACATATGGTCCGTATGAGTATGAAACACAGTTCTTTATTTCTGGGCATGCTCATGGTTCTTGCTGTAGTGGAGACGCTGGAGAAAAGCTTGCTTCTTGCAGTAAAACAGAGTGTGTTTCATGGAAGAGAACACTGGTCTGAATTTCCCTTCAGAAACAGAGTTAAACGCCAGGAACTCTGTCTTCCTACAAGCAAGAGTTCATTTTTGGTAAACCAAGTGAATTATGGGCTCAAATGATTTTACACAGTTCTAGAACCCAACGCGATTATCACTATTAACTAAAGAGCATTTATGTAAGAGGAGCTGTGGTCTGTATCAGTTTCATAAGCAGAGTTGGACTACATATGGTCCGTATTAGTAGGAAATACAGTTCATTTTTTCTTGGCATGCTCATGGTTCTTACTGTATTGGAGACCCTGGAAAGAAGAGGATGATTCATGGCTTAAAACAGAGTGTTTTTCAGGGATGAGAACTCTGTTCTGAATTTCCCTTCAGAAACGGAGTCAAACCCCAGGATCTGTGTCTTCCTACAAGCAAGAGTTCAGTTCTGGTAAACCCAGTGAATTTTGGGCCTAAATGGTTTTTCGCAGTTCAGAACCCCAACGCGATTCTCACTATTAAATAAAGAGCATTTATGTAAGAGGAGCTGTGGTTTGTATCAGTTTCATAACCAGAGTTTAACTACATATGGTCTGTATGAGTAGGAAACACAGTTCTTTTTTTCTGGGAATGCAGATGTTTCTTACATTATTGGAGACGCTGGATAGAAGAGGATGATTCTTGCCTTAAAACATAGTTTTTTTCAGGGTTGAGATCTCTGGTCTGAATTTGACTTCAGAAACGGAGTTGAACCCCAGGATCTCTGTCTTCCTACAAGCAATAGTTCATTTCTGTTAAACCCAGTGAATTTTGGGCTGAAATGATTTTTCGCACTTCATGAACCAAACGCGATTCTC
Organism: Onychomys arenicola; assembly: GCA_949786405.1. Taxonomy (NCBI): domain Eukaryota; kingdom Metazoa; phylum Chordata; class Mammalia; order Rodentia; family Cricetidae; genus Onychomys; species Onychomys arenicola. The sequence continues at coordinate 1,458,382 of CATKUM010000037.1, read as the reverse complement.
ACTATTAACAAAAGAGCATTTATGTAAGAGGAGCTGTGGTCTGTATCATTTCATAAGCAGAGTTGAACTACATATGGTCCGTATGAGTAGGAAACAGAGTTTTTTTTTTCTGGGCATGCTCATGGTTCTTAGTGTATTGGAGAACGTGGAAAGAAGAGGATGATTCTTGCTTTAAAACAGAGTGTTTTTCAGGGTTGAGAATTCTGGTTGAATTTACCTTCAGAAATGGAGTTAAACCGCAGGATCTGCGTCTTCCTACAAGCCAGAGTTCATTTCAGGAAAACCCAGTGAATTTTGTGCTCAAATGTTTTTTCCCAGTACAGAAACACAACGCGATTCTCACTATTAACTAAAGAGGAATTATATAAGAGGAGCTGTGGTTTGAATCAGTTTCATAAGCAGAGTTTAACTACATATGGTCTGTATGAGTAGGAAACACAGTTCTTTTTTTCTGGGAATGCTCATTTTTCTTACTGTATTTGAGACTCTGGATAGAAGAGCTTGCTTCGTGTGTTAAAACAGTGTGTGCTTCAGGGATGAGAATTCTGGTCTGAATTTCACTTCAGAAATGGAGTTAAACCCCAGGATCTGTGTCTTCCGATAAGCAAGAGTTCATTTCTGGTAAACCCAGTGAACTTTGGGCTCAAATGATTTTTCGCAGATCACGAACCCAACGTGATTCTCACTGTTAACTAAAGAGAATTTATGTTAGAGGAGCTGTGGTTTGTATCAGTTTCATAAGCAGAGATGAACTACATATGGACTGTATGAGTAGGAAACACAGTTCTTTTTTTCTGGGCATGCTCATGATTCTTGCTGTATTTAAGACTCTGGAAAGAAGAGCTTGCTTCTTGCGTTAAAACAGAGTATGTTTCAGGGTTGAGAACTCTCGTCTGAATTTCCTTTCTGAAACAGAGTTAAACCCCTGGATCTGTATCTTCCTACAAGGAAGAGTTCATTTCTGGTTAACCCAGTGAATTTTGGTTTCAAATGATTTTTTGCAGTTCACGAACCCAACACGATTCTCACTATTAACTAAAGAGCATTTATGTAAGAGGAGCTGTGGTTTGTATCAGTTTCATAAGCAGAGTTGAACTACATATGGTCCGTATTAGTAGGAAACACAGTTCTTTCTTTCTGGGCATGCTCATGGTTCTTACTGCATTGGAGACGCTGGAAAGAAGAGCTTGCTTCTTGACTTAAAACAGAGTGTGTTTCAAGGATGAGAACTCTGGTCTGAATTTCCCTTCAGAAACGGAGTGAAACCCCACGATGTGTGTCTCCCTACAAGCAAGAGTTCATTTCTGGTAAACCACGAGAATTTTGGACTCAAATGATTTTTCGCAGTTCACTAACCCTACGCAATTCTCACTATTACATGAAGAGGATTTATGTAAGAGGAGCTGTGGTTTGTATCAGTTTCATAAGCAGAGTTGAACTACATATGGTCCGTATGAGTATGAAACACAGTTCTTTTTTTCTGGGCATGCTCATGGTTCTTGCTGTAGTGGAGACGCTGGAAAGAAGAGCTTGCTTCTTGCAGTAAAACAGAGTATGTTTCATGGAAGAGAACACTGGTCTGAATTTCCCTTCAGAAACAGAGTTAAACGCCAGGAACTCTGTCTTCCTACAAGCAAGAGTTCATTTTTGGTAAACCAAGTGAATTATGGGCTCAAATGATTTTACACAGTTCTAGAACCCAACGCGATTATCACTATTAACTAAAGAGCATTTATGTAAGAGGAGCTGTGATCTGTATCAGTTTCATAAGCAGAGTTGGACTACATATGGTCCGTATTAGTAGGAAATACAGTTCATTTTTTCTTGGCATGCTCATGGTTCTTACTGTATTGGAGACCCTGGAAAGAAGAGGATGATTCATGGCTTAAAACAGAGTGTTTTTCAGGGATGAGAACTCTGTTCTGAATTTCCCTTCAGAAACGGAGTCAAACCCCAGGATCTGTGTCTTCCTACAAGCAAGAGTTCAGTTCTGGTAAACCCAGTGAATTTTGGGCCTAAATGGTTTTTCGCAGTTCAGAAACCCAACGCGATTCTCACTATTAAATAAAGAGCATTTATGTAAGAGGAGTTGTGGTTTGTATCAGTTTCATAACCAGAGTTTAACTACATATGGTCTGTATGAGTAGGAAACACAGTTCTTTTTTTCTGGGAATGCAGATGTTTCTTACATTGTTGGAGATGCTGGATAGAAGAGGATGATTCTTGCCTTAAAATATAGTTTTTTTCAGGGTTGAGATCTCTGGTCTGAATTTGACTTCAGAAAAGGAGTTGAACCCCAGGATCTCTGTCTTCCTACAAGCAAGAGTTGATTTCTGGTAAACCCAGTGAATTTCAGGTTCAAATGATTTTTGCAGTTCATGAACCCAACGCGATTCTCACTATTAACTAAAGAGCATTTATGTAAGAGGAGCTGTGGTTTGTATCAGTTTCATAAGCAGAGATGAACTACATATGGTCTGTATGAGTAGGAAACACAGTTCTTTTTTTCTGGGCATGCTCATGGTTCTTACTGTATTGGAGACGCTGGAAAGAAGAGCTTGCTTCTTGCCTTAAAACAGAGTGTGTTTCATGGTTGAGAACTCTGGTCTGAATTTCCCTTCAGAAACGGAGTTAAACCCCATGATGTGTGTTTCCCTACAAGCAAGAGTTCATTTATGGTAAACCACGAGAATTTTGGACTCAAATGATTTTTCGCAGTTCACGAACCCTACGAAATTCTCACTATTACCTGAAGAGGATTTATGTAAGAGGAGCTGTGGTTTGTATCAGTTTCATAAGCAGAGTTGAACTACATATGGTCCGTATGAGTATGAAACACAGTTCTTTATTTCTGGGCATGCTCATGGTTCTTGCTGTAGTGGAGACGCTGGAGAGAAGAGCTTGCTTCTTGCAGTAAAACAGAGTGTGTTTCATGTATGAGAACACTGGTCTGAATTTCCCTTCAGAAACAGAGTTAAACCCCAGGATCTCTGTCTTCCTACAAGCAAGAGTTCATTTCTGGTAAACCACGTGAATTACGTGCTCAAATGATTTTACACAGTTCTAGAACCCAACGCGATTCTCACTATTAACTAAAGAGCATTTATGTAAGAGGAGCTGTGGTCTGTATCAGTTTCATAAGCAGAGTTGGACTACATATGGTCCGTATTAGTAGGAAATACAGTTCATTTTTTCTTGGCATGCTCATGGTTCTTACTGTATTGGAGACCCTGGAAAGAAGAGGATGATTCATGGCTTAAAACAGAGTGTTTTTCAGGGATGAGTACTCTGTTCTGAATTTCCCTTCAGAAACGGAGTCAAACCCCAGGATCTGTGTCTTCCTACAAGCAAGAGTTCAGTTCTGGTAAACCCAGTGAATTTTGGGCCTAAATGATTTTTCGCAGTTCAGAAACCCAACGCGATTCTCACTATTAAATAAAGAACATTTATGTAAGAGGAGCTGTGGTTTGTATCAGTTTCATAACAAGAGTTTAACTACATATGGTCTGTATGAGTAGGAAACACAGTTCTTTTTTTCTGGGAATGCAGATGTTTCTTATATTATTGGAGAGGCTGGATAGAAGAGGATTATTCTTGCCTTAAAACATAGTTTTTTTCAGGGTTGAGATCTCTGGTCTGAATTGGACTTCAGAAACGGAGTTGAACCCCAGGATCTCTGTCTTCCTACAAGCAAGAGTTGATTTCAGGTAAACCCAGTGAATTTCAGGTTCAAATGATTTTTGCAGTTCATGAACCCAACGCGATTCTCACTATTAACTAAAGAGCATTTATGTAAGAGGAGCTGTGGTTTGTATCAGTTTCATAAGCAGAGATGAACTACATATGGTCTGTATGAGTAGGAAACACAGTTCTTTTTTTCTGGGCATGCTCAAGGTTCTTACTGCATTGGAGACGCTGGAAAGAAGAGCTTGCTTCTTGACTTAAAACAGAGTGTTTCAAGGATGAGAACTCTGGTCTGAATTTCCCTTCAGAAATGGAGTTAAACCCCATGATGTGTGTCTCCCTACAAGCATGAGTTCATTTCTGGTAAACCAAGAGAATTTTGGACTCAAATGATTTATGGCAGTTCACGAACCCTACGCAATTCTCACTATTACCTGAAGAGGATTTATGTAAGAGGAGCTGTGGTTTGTATCAGTTTCATAAGCAGAGTTGGACTACATATGGTCCGTATGAGTATGAAACACAGTTCTTTATTTCTGGGCATGCTCATGGTTCTTGCTGTAGTGGAGACGCTGGAGAAAAGCTTGCTTCTTGCAGTAAAACAGAGTGTGTTTCATGGATGAGAACACTGGTCTGAATTTCCCTTCAGAAACAGAGTTAAACCCCAGGATCTCTGTCTTCCTACAAGCAAGAGTTCATTTCTGGTAAACCAAGTGAATTATGGGCTCAAATGATTTTACACAGTTCTAGAACCCAACGCGATTATCACTATTAACTAAAGAGCATTTATGTAAGAGGAGCTGTGGTCTGTATCAGTTTCATAAGCAGAGTTGGACTACATATGGTCCGTATTAGTAGGAAATACAGTTCATTTTTTCTTGGCATGCTCATGGTTCTTACTGTATTGGAGACCCTGGAAAGAAGAGGATGATTCATGGCTTAAAACAGAGTGTTTTTCAGGGATGAGAACTCTGTTCTGAATTTCCCTTCAGAAACGGAGTCAAACCCCAGGATCTGTGTCTTCCTACAAGCAAGAGTTCAGTTCTGGTAAACCCAGTGAATTTTGGGCCTAAATTGTTTTTCGCAGTTCAGAACCCCAACGCGATTCTCACTATTAAATAAAGAGCATTTATGTAAGAGGAGCTGTGGTTTGTATCAGTTTCATAACCAGAGTTTAACTACATATGGTCTGTATGAGTAGGAAACACAGTTCTTTTTTTCTGGGAATGCAGATGTTTCTTACATTATTGGAGACGCTGGATAGAAGAGGATGATTCTTGCCTTAAAATATAGTTTTTTTCAGGGTTGAGATCTCTGGTCTGAATTTGACTTCAGAAAAGGAGTTGAACCCCAGGATCTCTGTCTTCCTACAAGCAAGAGTTGATTTCTGGTAAACCCAGTGAATTTCAGGTTCAAATGATTTTTGCAGTTCATGAACCCAACGCGATTCTCACTATTAACTAAAGAGCATTTATGTAAGAGGAGCTGTGGTTTGTATCAGTTTCATAAGCAGAGATGAACTACATATGGTCTGTATGAGTAGGAAACACAGTTCTTTTTTTCTGGGCATGCTCATGGTTCTTACTGTATTGGAGACGCTGGAAAGAAGAGCTTGCTTCTTGCCTTAAAACAGAGTGTGTTTCATGGTTGAGAACTCTGGTCTGAATTTCCCTTCAGAAACGGAGTTAAACCCCATGATGTGTGTTTCCCTACAAGCAAGAGTTCATTTATGGTAAACCACGAGAATTTTGGACTCAAATGATTTTTCGCAGTTCACGAACCCTACGAAATTCTCACTATTACCTGAAGAGGATTTATGTAAGAGGAGCTGTGGTTTGTATCAGTTTCATAAGCAGAGTTGAACTACATATGGTCCGTATGAGTATGAAACACAGTTCTTTATTTCTGGGCATGCTCATGGTTCTTGCTGTAGTGGAGACGCTGGAGAGAAGAGCTTGCTTCTTGCAGTAAAACAGAGTGTGTTTCATGTATGAGAACACTGGTCTGAATTTCCCTTCAGAAACAGAGTTAAACCCCAGGATCTCTGTCTTCCTACAAGCAAGAGTTCATTTCTGGTAAACCACGTGAATTACGTGCTCAAATGATTTTACACAGTTCTAGAACCCAACGCGATTCTCACTATTAACTAAAGAGCATTTATGTAAGAGGAGCTGTGGTCTGTATCAGTTTCATAAGCAGAGTTGGACTACATATGGTCCGTATTAGTAGGAAATACAGTTCATTTTTTCTTGGCATGCTCATGGTTCTTACTGTATTGGAGACCCTGGAAAGAAGAGGATGATTCATGGCTTAAAACAGAGTGTTTTTCAGGGATGAGTACTCTGTTCTGAATTTCCCTTCAGAAACGGAGTCAAACCCCAGGATCTGTGTCTTCCTACAAGCAAGAGTTCAGTTCTGGTAAACCCAGTGAATTTTGGGCCTAAATGATTTTTCGCAGTTCAGAAACCCAACGCGATTCTCACTATTAAATAAAGAACATTTATGTAAGAGGAGCTGTGGTTTGTATCAGTTTCATAACAAGAGTTTAACTACATATGGTCTGTATGAGTAGGAAACACAGTTCTTTTTTTCTGGGAATGCAGATGTTTCTTATATTATTGGAGAGGCTGGATAGAAGAGGATTATTCTTGCCTTAAAACATAGTTTTTTTCAGGGTTGAGATCTCTGGTCTGAATTGGACTTCAGAAACGGAGTTGAACCCCAGGATCTCTGTCTTCCTACAAGCAAGAGTTGATTTCAGGTAAACCCAGTGAATTTCAGGTTCAAATGATTTTTGCAGTTCATGAACCCAACGCGATTCTCACTATTAACTAAAGAGCATTTATGTAAGAGGAGCTGTGGTTTGTATCAGTTTCATAAGCAGAGATGAACTACATATGGTCTGTATGAGTAGGAAACACAGTTCTTTTTTTCTGGGCATGCTCAAGGTTCTTACTGCATTGGAGACGCTGGAAAGAAGAGCTTGCTTCTTGACTTAAAACAGAGTGTTTCAAGGATGAGAACTCTGGTCTGAATTTCCCTTCAGAAATGGAGTTAAACCCCATGATGTGTGTCTCCCTACAAGCATGAGTTCATTTCTGGTAAACCAAGAGAATTTTGGACTCAAATGATTTATGGCAGTTCACGAACCCTACGCAATTCTCACTATTACCTGAAGAGGATTTATGTAAGAGGAGCTGTGGTTTGTATCAGTTTCATAAGCAGAGTTGGACTACATATGGTCCGTATGAGTATGAAACACAGTTCTTTATTTCTGGGCATGCTCATGGTTCTTGCTGTAGTGGAGACGCTGGAGAAAAGCTTGCTTCTTGCAGTAAAACAGAGTGTGTTTCATGGATGAGAACACTGGTCTGAATTTCCCTTCAGAAACAGAGTTAAACCCCAGGATCTCTGTCTTCCTACAAGCAAGAGTTCATTTCTGGTAAACCAAGTGAATTATGGGCTCAAATGATTTTACACAGTTCTAGAACCCAACGCGATTATCACTATTAACTAAAGAGCATTTATGTAAGAGGAGCTGTGGTCTGTATCAGTTTCATAAGCAGAGTTGGACTACATATGGTCCGTATTAGTAGGAAATACAGTTCATTTTTTCTTGGCATGCTCATGGTTCTTACTGTATTGGAGACCCTGGAAAGAAGAGGATGATTCATGGCTTAAAACAGAGTGTTTTTCAGGGATGAGAACTCTGTTCTGAATTTCCCTTCAGAAACGGAGTCAAACCCCAGGATCTGTGTCTTCCTACAAGCAAGAGTTCAGTTCTGGTAAACCCAGTGAATTTTGGGCCTAAATGGTTTTTCGCAGTTCAGAACCCCAACGCGATTCTCACTATTAAATAAAGAGCATTTATGTAAGAGGAGCTGTGGTTTGTATCAGTTTCATAACCAGAGTTTAACTACATATGGTCTGTATGAGTAGGAAACACAGTTCTTTTTTTCTGGGAATGCAGATGTTTCTTACATTATTGGAGACGCTGGATAGAAGAGGATGATTCTTGCCTTAAAACATAGTTTTTTTCAGGGTTGAGATCTCTGGTCTGAATTTGACTTCAGAAACGGAGTTGAACCCCAGGATCTCTGTCTTCCTACAAGCAATAGTTCATTTCTGTTAAACCCAGTGAATTTTGGGCTGAAATGATTTTTCGCACTTCATGAACCAAACGCGATTCTCACTATTAACAAAAGAGCATTTATGTAAGAGGAGCTGTGGTCTGTATCATTTCATAAGCAGAGTTGAACTACATATGGTCCGTATGAGTAGGAAACACAGTTTTTTTTTTTCTGGGCATGCTCATGGTTCTTAGTGTATTGGAGAACGTGGAAAGAAGAGGATGATTCTTGCTTTAAAACAGAGTGTTTTTCAGGGTTGAGAATTCTGGTTGAATTTACCTTCAGAAATGGAGTTAAACCGCAGGATCTGCGTCTTCCTACAAGCCAGAGTTCATTTCAGGAAAACCCAGTGAATTTTGTGCTCAAATGTTTTTTCCCAGTACAGAAACACAACGCGATTCTCACTATTAACTAAAGAGGAATTATATAAGAGGAGCTGTGGTTTGAATCAGTTTCATAAGCAGAGTTTAACTACATATGGTCTGTATGAGTAGGAAACACAGTTCTTTTTTTCTGGGAATGCTCATTTTTCTTACTGTATTTGAGACTCTGGATAGAAGAGCTTGCTTCGTGTGTTAAAACAGTGTGTGCTTCAGGGATGAGAATTCTAGTCTGAATTTCACTTCAGAAATGGAGTTAAACCCCAGGATCTGTGTCTTCCGATAAGCAAGAGTTCATTTCTGGTAAACCCAGTGAACTTTGGGCTCAAATGATTTTTCGCAGATCACGAACCCAACGTGATTCTCACTGTTAACTAAAGAGAATTTATGTTAGAGGAGCTGTGGTTTGTATCAGTTTCATAAGCAGAGATGAACTACATATGGTCTGTATGAGTAGGAAACACAGTTCTTTTTTTCTGGGCATGCTCATGATTCTTGCTGTATTTAAGACTCTGGAAAGAAGAGCTTGCTTCTTGCGTTAAAACAGAGTATGTTTCAGGGTTGAGAACTCTCGTCTGAATTTCCTTTCTGAAACAGAGTTAAACCCCTGGATCTGTATCTTCCTACAAGGAAGAGTTCATTTCTGGTTAACCCAGTGAATTTTGGTTTCAAATGATTTTTTGCAGTTCACGAACCCAACACGATTCTCACTATTAACTAAAGAGCATTTATGTAAGAGGAGCTGTGGTTTGTATCAGTTTCATAAGCAGAGTTGAACTACATATGGTCCGTATTAGTAGGAAACACAGTTCTTTCTTTCTGGGCATGCTCATGGTTCTTACTGCATTGGAGACGCTGGAAAGAAGAGCTTGCTTCTTGACTTAAAACAGAGTGTGTTTCAAGGATGAGAACTCTGGTCTGAATTTCCCTTCAGAAACGGAGTGAAACCCCACGATGTGTGTCTCCCTACAAGCAAGAGTTCATTTCTGGTAAACCACGAGAATTTTGGACTCAAATGATTTTTCGCAGTTCACTAACCCTACGCAATTCTCACTATTACATGAAGAGGATTTATGTAAGAGGAGCTGTGGTTTGTATCAGTTTCATAAGCAGAGTTGAACTACATATGGTCCGTATGAGTATGAAACACAGTTCTTTTTTTCTGGGCATGCTCATGGTTCTTGCTGTAGTGGAGACGCTGGAAAGAAGAGCTTGCTTCTTGCAGTAAAACAGAGTGTGTTTCATGGAAGAGAACACTGGTCTGAATTTCCCTTCAGAAACAGAGTTAAACGCCAGGAACTCTGTCTTCCTACAAGCAAGAGTTCATTTTTGGTAAACCAAGTGAATTATGGGCTCAAATGATTTTACACAGTTCTAGAACCCAACGCGATTATCACTATTAACTAAAGAGCATTTATGTAAGAGGAGCTGTGGTCTGTATCAGTTTCATAAGCAGAGTTGGACTACATATGGTCCGTATTAGTAGGAAATACAGTTCATTTTTTCTTGGCATGCTCATGGTTCTTACTGTATTGGAGACCCTGGAAAGAAGAGGATGATTCATGGCTTAAAACAGAGTGTTTTTCAGGGATGAGAACTCTGTTCTGAATTTCCCTTCAGAAACGGAGTCAAACCCCAGGATCTGTGTCTTCCTACAAGCAAGAGTTCAGTTCTGGTAAACCCAGTGAATTTTGGGCCTAAATGGTTTTTCGCAGTTCAGAAACCCAACGCGATTCTCACTATTAAATAAAGAGCATTTATGTAAGAGGAGTTGTGGTTTGTATCAGTTTCATAACCAGAGTTTAACTACATATGGTCTGTATGAGTAGGAAACACAGTTCTTTTTTTCTGGGAATGCAGATGTTTCTTACATTGTTGGAGATGCTGGATAGAAGAGGATGATTCTTGCCTTAAAATATAGTTTTTTTCAGGGTTGAGATCTCTGGTCTGAATTTGACTTCAGAAAAGGAGTTGAACCCCAGGATCTCTGTCTTCCTACAAGCAAGAGTTGATTTCTGGTAAACCCAGTGAATTTCAGGTTCAAATGATTTTTGCAGTTCATGAACCCAACGCGATTCTCACTATTAACTAAAGAGCATTTATGTAAGAGGAGCTGTGGTTTGTATCAGTTTCATAAGCAGAGATGAACTACATATGGTCTGTATGAGTAGGAAACACAGTTCTTTTTTTCTGGGCATGCTCATGGTTCTTACTGCATTGGAGACGCTGGAAAGAAGAGCTTGCTTCTTGACTTAAAACAGAGTGTGTTTCAAGGATGAGAACTCTGGTCTGAATTTCCCTTCAGAAACGGAGTGAAACCCCACGATGTGTGTCTCCCTACAAGCAAGAGTTCATTTCTGGTAAACCACGAGAATTTTGGACTCAAATGATTTTTCGCAGTTCACTAACCCTACGCAATTCTCACTATTACATGAAGAGGATTTATGTAAGAGGAGCTGTGGTTTGTATCAGTTTCATAAGCAGAGTTGAACTACATATGGTCCGTATGAGTATGAAACACAGTTCTTTTTTTCTGGGCATGCTCATGGTTCTTGCTGTAGTGGAGACGCTGGAAAGAAGAGCTTGCTTCTTGCAGTAAAACAGAGTGTGTTTCATGGAAGAGAACACTGGTCTGAATTTCCCTTCAGAAACAGAGTTAAACGCCAGGAACTCTGTCTTCCTACAAGCAAGAGTTCATTTTTGGTAAACCAAGTGAATTATGGGCTCAAATGATTTTACACAGTTCTAGAACCCAACGCGATTATCACTATTAACTAAAGAGCATTTATGTAAGAGGAGCTGTGGTCTGTATCAGTTTCATAAGCAGAGTTGGACTACATATGGTCCGTATTAGTAGGAAATACAGTTCATTTTTTCTTGGCATGCTCATGGTTCTTACTGTATTGGAGACCCTGGAAAGAAGAGGATGATTCATGGCTTAAAACAGAGTGTTTTTCAGGGATGAGAACTCTGTTCTGAATTTCCCTTCAGAAACGGAGTCAAACCCCAGGATCTGTGTCTTCCTACAAGCAAGAGTTCAGTTCTGGTAAACCCAGTGAATTTTGGGCCTAAATGGTTTTTCGCAGTTCAGAAACCCAACGCGATTCTCACTATTAAATAAAGAGCATTTATGTAAGAGGAGTTGTGGTTTGTATCAGTTTCATAACCAGAGTTTAACTACATATGGTCTGTATGAGTAGGAAACACAGTTCTTTTTTTCTGGGAATGCAGATGTTTCTTACATTGTTGGAGATGCTGGATAGAAGAGGATGATTCTTGCCTTAAAATATAGTTTTTTTCAGGGTTGAGATCTCTGGTCTGAATTTGACTTCAGAAAAGGAGTTGAACCCCAGGATCTCTGTCTTCCTACAAGCAAGAGTTGATTTCTGGTAAACCCAGTGAATTTCAGGTTCAAATGATTTTTGCAGTTCATGAACCCAACGCGATTCTCACTATTAACTAAAGAGCATTTATGTAAGAGGAGCTGTGGTTTGTATCAGTTTCATAAGCAGAGATGAACTACATATGGTCTGTATGAGTAGGAAACACAGTTCTTTTTTTCTGGGCATGCTCATGGTTCTTACTGCATTGGAGACGCTGGAAAGAAGAACTTGCTTCTTGACTTAAAACAGAGTGTTTCAAGGATGAGAACTCTGGTCTGAATTTCCCTTCAGAAATGGAGTGAAACCCCACGATGTGTGTCTCCCTACAAGCAAGAGTTCATTTCTGGTAAACCACGAGAATTTTGGACTCAAATGATTTTTCGCAGTTCACTAACCCTACGCAATTCTCACTATTACATGAAGAGGATTTATGTAAGAGGAGCTGTGGTTTGTATCAGTTTCATAAGCAGAGTTGAACTACATATGGTCCGTATGAGTATGAAACACAGTTCTTTTTTTCTGGGCATGCTCATGGTTCTTGCTGTAGTGGAGACGCTGGAAAGAAGAGCTTGCTTCTTGCAGTAAAACAGAGTATGTTTCATGGAAGAGAACACTGGTCTGAATTTCCCTTCAGAAACAGAGTTAAACGCCAGGAACTCTGTCTTCCTACAAGCAAGAGTTCATTTTTGGTAAACCAAGTGAATTATGGGCTCAAATGATTTTACACAGTTCTAGAACCCAACGCGATTATCACTATTAACTAAAGAGCATTTATGTAAGAGGAGCTGTGGTCTGTATCAGTTTCATAAGCAGAGTTGGACTACATATGGTCCGTATTAGTAGGAAATACAGTTCATTTTTTCTTGGCATGCTCATGGTTCTTACTGTATTGGAGACCCTGGAAAGAAGAGGATGATTCATGGCTTAAAACAGAGTGTTTTTCAGGGATGAGAACTCTGTTCTGAATTTCCCTTCAGAAACGGAGTCAAACCCCAGGATCTGTGTCTTCCTACAAGCAAGAGTTCAGTTCTGGTAAACCCAGTGAATTTTGGGCCTAAATGGTTTTTCGCAGTTCAGAAACCCAACGCGATTCTCACTATTAAATAAAGAGCATTTATGTAAGAGGAGTTGTGGTTTGTATCAGTTTCATAACCAGAGTTTAACTACATATGGTCTGTATGAGTAGGAAACACAGTTCTTTTTTTCTGGGAATGCAGATGTTTCTTACATTGTTGGAGATGCTGGATAGAAGAGGATGATTCTTGCCTTAAAATATAGTTTTTTTCAGGGTTGAGATCTCTGGTCTGAATTTGACTTCAGAAAAGGAGTTGAACCCCAGGATCTCTGTCTTCCTACAAGCAAGAGTTGATTTCTGGTAAACCCAGTGAATTTCAGGTTCAAATGATTTTTGCAGTTCATGAACCCAACGCGATTCTCACTATTAACTAAAGAGCATTTATGTAAGAGGAGCTGTGGTTTGTATCAGTTTCATAAGCAGAGATGAACTACATATGGTCTGTATGAGTAGGAAACACAGTTCTTTTTTTCTGGGCATGCTCATGGTTCTTACTGTATTGGAGACGCTGGAAAGAAGAGCTTGCTTCTTGCCTTAAAACAGAGTGTGTTTCATGGTTGAGAACTCTGGTCTGAATTTCCCTTCAGAAACGGAGTAAAACCCCATGATGTGTGTTTCCCTACAAGCAAGAGTTCATTTATGGTAAACCACGAGAATTTTGGACTCAAATGATTTTTCGCAGTTCACGAACCCTACGAAATTCTCACTATTACCTGAAGAGGATTTATGTAAGAGGAGCTGTGGTTTGTATCAGTTTCATAAGCAGAGTTGAACTACATATGGTCCGTATGAGTATGAAACACAGTTCTTTATTTCTGGGCATGCTCATGGTTCTTGCTGTAGTGGAGACGCTGGAGAGAAGAGCTTGCTTCTTGCAGTAAAACAGAGTGTGTTTCATGTATGAGAACACTGGTCTGAATTTCCCTTCAGAAACAGAGTTAAACCCCAGGATCTCTGTCTTCCTACAAGCAAGAGTTCATTTCTGGTAAACCACGTGAATTACGTGCTCAAATGATTTTACACAGTTCTAGAACCCAACGCGATTCTCACTATTAACTAAAGAGCATTTATGTAAGAGGAGCTGTGGTCTGTATCAGTTTCATAAGCAGAGTTGGACTACATATGGTCCGTATTAGTAGGAAATACAGTTCATTTTTTCTTGGCATGCTCATGGTTCTTACTGTATTGGAGACCCTGGAAAGAAGAGGATGATTCATGGCTTAAAACAGAGTGTTTTTCAGGGATGAGTACTCTGTTCTGAATTTCCCTTCAGAAACGGAGTCAAACCCCAGGATCTGTGTCTTCCTACAAGCAAGAGTTCAGTTCTGGTAAACCCAGTGAATTTTGGGCCTAAATGATTTTTCGCAGTTCAGAAACCCAACGCGATTCTCACTATTAAATAAAGAACATTTATGTAAGAGGAGCTGTGGTTTGTATCAGTTTCATAACAAGAGTTTAACTACATATGGTCTGTATGAGTAGGAAACACAGTTCTTTTTTTCTGGGAATGCAGATGTTTCTTATATTATTGGAGAGGCTGGATAGAAGAGGATTATTCTTGCCTTAAAACATAGTTTTTTTCAGGGTTGAGATCTCTGGTCTGAATTGGACTTCAGAAACGGAGTTGAACCCCAGGATCTCTGTCTTCCTACAAGCAAGAGTTGATTTCAGGTAAACCCAGTGAATTTCAGGTTCAAATGATTTTTGCAGTTCATGAACCCAACGCGATTCTCACTATTAACTAAAGAGCATTTATGTAAGAGGAGCTGTGGTTTGTATCAGTTTCATAAGCAGAGATGAACTACATATGGTCTGTATGAGTAGGAAACACAGTTCTTTTTTTCTGGGCATGCTCAAGGTTCTTACTGCATTGGAGACGCTGGAAAGAAGAGCTTGCTTCTTGACTTAAAACAGAGTGTTTCAAGGATGAGAACTCTGGTCTGAATTTCCCTTCAGAAATGGAGTTAAACCCCATGATGTGTGTCTCCCTACAAGCATGAGTTCATTTCTGGTAAACCAAGAGAATTTTGGACTCAAATGATTTATGGCAGTTCACGAACCCTACGCAATTCTCACTATTACCTGAAGAGGATTTATGTAAGAGGAGCTGTGGTTTGTATCAGTTTCATAAGCAGAGTTGGACTACATATGGTCCGTATGAGTATGAAACACAGTTCTTTATTTCTGGGCATGCTCATGGTTCTTGCTGTAGTGGAGACGCTGGAGAAAAGCTTGCTTCTTGCAGTAAAACAGAGTGTGTTTCATGGATGAGAACACTGGTCTGAATTTCCCTTCAGAAACAGAGTTAAACCCCAGGATCTCTGTCTTCCTACAAGCAAGAGTTCATTTCTGGTAAACCAAGTGAATTATGGGCTCAAATGATTTTACACAGTTCTAGAACCCAACGCGATTATCACTATTAACTAAAGAGCATTTATGTAAGAGGAGCTGTGGTCTGTATCAGTTTCATAAGCAGAGTTGGACTACATATGGTCCGTATTAGTAGGAAATACAGTTCATTTTTTCTTGGCATGCTCATGGTTCTTACTGTATTGGAGACCCTGGAAAGAAGAGGATGATTCATGGCTTAAAACAGAGTGTTTTTCAGGGATGAGAACTCTGTTCTGAATTTCCCTTCAGAAACGGAGTCAAACCCCAGGATCTGTGTCTTCCTACAAGCAAGAGTTCAGTTCTGGTAAACCCAGTGAATTTTGGGCCTAAATGGTTTTTCGCAGTTCAGAACCCCAACGCGATTCTCACTATTAAATAAAGAGCATTTATGTAAGAGGAGCTGTGGTTTGTATCAGTTTCATAACCAGAGTTTAACTACATATGGTCTGTATGAGTAGGAAACACAGTTCTTTTTTTCTGGGAATGCAGATGTTTCTTACATTATTGGAGACGCTGGATAGAAGAGGATGATTCTTGCCTTAAAACATAGTTTTTTTCAGGGTTGAGATCTCTGGTCTGAATTTGACTTCAGAAACGGAGTTGAACCCCAGGATCTCTGTCTTCCTACAAGCAATAGTTCATTTCTGTTAAACCCAGTGAATTTTGGGCTGAAATGATTTTTCGCACTTCATGAACCAAACGCGATTCTCACTATTAACAAAAGAGCATTTATGTAAGAGGAGCTGTGGTCTGTATCATTTCATAAGCAGAGTTGAACTACATATGGTCCGTATGAGTAGGAAACACAGTTTTTTTTTTTCTGGGCATGCTCATGGTTCTTAGTGTATTGGAGAACGTGGAAAGAAGAGGATGATTCTTGCTTTAAAACAGAGTGTTTTTCAGGGTTGAGAATTCTGGTTGAATTTACCTTCAGAAATGGAGTTAAACCGCAGGATCTGCGTCTTCCTACAAGCCAGAGTTCATTTCAGGAAAACCCAGTGAATTTTGTGCTCAAATGTTTTTTCCCAGTACAGAAACACAACGCGATTCTCACTATTAACTAAAGAGGAATTATATAAGAGGAGCTGTGGTTTGAATCAGTTTCATAAGCAGAGTTTAACTACATATGGTCTGTATGAGTAGGAAACACAGTTCTTTTTTTCTGGGAATGCTCATTTTTCTTACTGTATTTGAGACTCTGGATAGAAGAGCTTGCTTTGTGTGTTAAAACAGTGTGTGCTTCAGGGATGAGAATTCTGGTCTGAATTTCACTTCAGAAATGGAGTTAAACCCCAGGATCTGTGTCTTCCGATAAGCAAGAGTTCATTTCTGGTAAACCCAGTGAACTTTGGGCTCAAATGATTTTTCGCAGATCACGAACCCAACGTGATTCTCACTGTTAACTAAAGAGAATTTATGTTAGAGGAGCTGTGGTTTGTATCAGTTTCATAAGCAGAGATGAACTACATATGGTCTGTATGAGTAGGAAACACAGTTCTTTTTTTCTGGGCATGCTCATGATTCTTGCTGTATTTAAGACTCTGGAAAGAAGAGCTTGCTTCTTGCGTTAAAACAGAGTATGTTTCAGGGTTGAGAACTCTCGTCTGAATTTCCTTTCTGAAACAGAGTTAAACCCCTGGATCTGTATCTTCCTACAAGGAAGAGTTCATTTCTGGTTAACCCAGTGAATTTTGGTTTCAAATGATTTTTTGCAGTTCACGAACCCAACACGATTCTCACTATTAACTAAAGAGCATTTATGTAAGAGGAGCTGTGGTTTGTATCAGTTTCATAAGCAGAGTTGAACTACATATGGTCCGTATTAGTAGGAAACACAGTTCTTTCTTTCTGGGCATGCTCATGGTTCTTACTGCATTGGAGACGCTGGAAAGAAGAGCTTGCTTCTTGACTTAAAACAGAGTGTGTTTCAAGGATGAGAACTCTGGTCTGAATTTCCCTTCAGAAACGGAGTGAAACCCCACGATGTGTGTCTCCCTACAAGCAAGAGTTCATTTCTGGTAAACCACGAGAATTTTGGACTCAAATGATTTTTCGCAGTTCACTAACCCTACGCAATTCTCACTATTACATGAAGAGGATTTATGTAAGAGGAGCTGTGGTTTGTATCAGTTTCATAAGCAGAGTTGAACTACATATGGTCCGTATGAGTATGAAACACAGTTCTTTTTTTCTGGGCATGCTCATGGTTCTTGCTGTAGTGGAGACGCTGGAAAGAAGAGCTTGCTTCTTGCAGTAAAACAGAGTGTGTTTCATGGAAGAGAACACTGGTCTGAATTTCCCTTCAGAAACAGAGTTAAACGCCAGGAACTCTGTCTTCCTACAAGCAAGAGTTCATTTTTGGTAAACCAAGTGAATTATGGGCTCAAATGATTTTACACAGTTCTAGAACCCAACGCGATTATCACTATTAACTAAAGAGCATTTATGTAAGAGGAGCTGTGGTCTGTATCAGTTTCATAAGCAGAGTTGGACTACATATGGTCCGTATTAGTAGGAAATACAGTTCATTTTTTCTTGGCATGCTCATGGTTCTTACTGTATTGGAGACCCTGGAAAGAAGAGGATGATTCATGGCTTAAAACAGAGTGTTTTTCAGGGATGAGAACTCTGTTCTGAATTTCCCTTCAGAAACGGAGTCAAACCCCAGGATCTGTGTCTTCCTACAAGCAAGAGTTCAGTTCTGGTAAACCCAGTGAATTTTGGGCCTAAATGGTTTTTCGCAGTTCAGAAACCCAACGCGATTCTCACTATTAAATAAAGAGCATTTATGTAAGAGGAGTTGTGGTTTGTATCAGTTTCATAACCAGAGTTTAACTACATATGGTCTGTATGAGTAGGAAACACAGTTCTTTTTTTCTGGGAATGCAGATGTTTCTTACATTGTTGGAGATGCTGGATAGAAGAGGATGATTCTTGCCTTAAAATATAGTTTTTTTCAGGGTTGAGATCTCTGGTCTGAATTTGACTTCAGAAAAGGAGTTGAACCCCAGGATCTCTGTCTTCCTACAAGCAAGAGTTGATTTCTGGTAAACCCAGTGAATTTCAGGTTCAAATGATTTTTGCAGTTCATGAACCCAACGCGATTCTCACTATTAACTAAAGAGCATTTATGTAAGAGGAGCTGTGGTTTGTATCAGTTTCATAAGCAGAGATGAACTACATATGGTCTGTATGAGTAGGAAACACAGTTCTTTTTTTCTGGGCATGCTCATGGTTCTTACTGCATTGGAGACGCTGGAAAGAAGAGCTTGCTTCTTGACTTAAAACAGAGTGTGTTTCAAGGATGAGAACTCTGGTCTGAATTTCCCTTCAGAAACGGAGTGAAACCCCACGATGTGTGTCTCCCTACAAGCAAGAGTTCATTTCTGGTAAACCACGAGAATTTTGGACTCAAATGATTTTTCGCAGTTCACTAACCCTACGCAATTCTCACTATTACATGAAGAGGATTTATGTAAGAGGAGCTGTGGTTTGTATCAGTTTCATAAGCAGAGTTGAACTACATATGGTCCGTATGAGTATGAAACACAGTTCTTTTTTTCTGGGCATGCTCATGGTTCTTGCTGTAGTGGAGACGCTGGAAAGAAGAGCTTGCTTCTTGCAGTAAAACAGAGTGTGTTTCATGGAAGAGAACACTGGTCTGAATTTCCCTTCAGAAACAGAGTTAAACGCCAGGAACTCTGTCTTCCTACAAGCAAGAGTTCATTTTTGGTAAACCAAGTGAATTATGGGCTCAAATGATTTTACACAGTTCTAGAACCCAACGCGATTATCACTATTAACTAAAGAGCATTTATGTAAGAGGAGCTGTGGTCTGTATCAGTTTCATAAGCAGAGTTGGACTACATATGGTCCGTATTAGTAGGAAATACAGTTCATTTTTTCTTGGCATGCTCATGGTTCTTACTGTATTGGAGACCCTGGAAAGAAGAGGATGATTCATGGCTTAAAACAGAGTGTTTTTCAGGGATGAGAACTCTGTTCTGAATTTCCCTTCAGAAACGGAGTCAAACCCCAGGATCTGTGTCTTCCTACAAGCAAGAGTTCAGTTCTGGTAAACCCAGTGAATTTTGGGCCTAAATGGTTTTTCGCAGTTCAGAAACCCAACGCGATTCTCACTATTAAATAAAGAGCATTTATGTAAGAGGAGTTGTGGTTTGTATCAGTTTCATAACCAGAGTTTAACTACATATGGTCTGTATGAGTAGGAAACACAGTTCTTTTTTTCTGGGAATGCAGATGTTTCTTACATTGTTGGAGATGCTGGATAGAAGAGGATGATTCTTGCCTTAAAATATAGTTTTTTTCAGGGTTGAGATCTCTGGTCTGAATTTGACTTCAGAAAAGGAGTTGAACCCCAGGATCTCTGTCTTCCTACAAGCAAGAGTTGATTTCTGGTAAACCCAGTGAATTTCAGGTTCAAATGATTTTTGCAGTTCATGAACCCAACGCGATTCTCACTATTAACTAAAGAGCATTTATGTAAGAGGAGCTGTGGTTTGTATCAGTTTCATAAGCAGAGATGAACTACATATGGTCTGTATGAGTAGGAAACACAGTTCTTTTTTTCTGGGCATGCTCATGGTTCTTACTGTATTGGAGACGCTGGAAAGAAGAGCTTGCTTCTTGCCTTAAAACAGAGTGTGTTTCATGGTTGAGAACTCTGGTCTGAATTTCCCTTCAGAAACGGAGTTAAACCCCATGATGTGTGTTTCCCTACAAGCAAGAGTTCATTTCTGGTAAACCACGAGAATTTTGGACTCAAATGATTTTTCGCAGTTCACGAACCCTACGAAATTCTCACTATTACCTGAAGAGGATTTATGTAAGAGGAGCTGTGGTTTGTATCAGTTTCATAAGCAGAGTTGAACTACATATGGTCCGTATGAGTATGAAACACAGTTCTTTATTTCTGGGCATGCTCATGTTTCTTGCTGTAGTGGAGACGCTGGAGAGAAGAGCTTGCTTCTTGCAGTAAAACAGAGTGTGTTTCATGGATGAGAACACTGGTCTGAATTTCCCTTCAGAAACAGAGTTAAACCCCAGGATCTCTGTCTTCCTACAAGCAAGAGTTCATTTCTGGTAAACCAAGTGAATTATGGGCTCAAATGATTTTACACAGTTCTAGAACCCAACGCGATTATCACTATTAACTAAAGAGCATTTATGTAAGAGGAGCTGTGGTCTGTATCAGTTTCATAAGCAGAGTTGGACTACATATGGTCCGTATTAGTAGGAAATACAGTTCATTTTTTCTTGGCATGCTCATGGTTCTTACTGTATTGGAGACCCTGGAAAGAAGAGGATGATTCATGGCTTAAAACAGAGTGTTTTTCAGGGATGAGAACTCTGTTCTGAATTTCCCTTCAGAAACGGAGTCAAACCCCAGGATCTGTGTCTTCCTACAAGCAAGAGTTCAGTTCTGGTAAACCCAGTGAATTTTGGGCCTAAATGGTTTTTCGCAGTTCAGAACCCCAACGCGATTCTCACTATTAAATAAAGAGCATTTATGTAAGAGGAGCTGTGGTTTGTATCAGTTTCATAACCAGAGTTTAACTACATATGGTCTGTATGAGTAGGAAACACAGTTCTTTTTTTCTGGGAATGCAGATGTTTCTTACATTATTGGAGACGCTGGATAGAAGAGGATGATTCTTGCCTTAAAACATAGTTTTTTTCAGGGTTGAGATCTCTGGTCTGAATTTGACTTCAGAAACGGAGTTGAACCCCAGGATCTCTGTCTTCCTACAAGCAATAGTTCATTTCTGTTAAACCCAGTGAATTTTGGGCTGAAATGATTTTTCGCACTTCATGAACCAAACGCGATTCTCACTATTAACAAAAGAGCATTTATGTAAGAGGAGCTGTGGTCTGTATCATTTCATAAGCAGAGTTGAACTACATATGGTCCGTATGAGTAGGAAACACAGTTTTTTTTTTTCTGGGCATGCTCATGGTTCTTAGTGTATTGGAGAACGTGGAAAGAAGAGGATGATTCTTGCTTTAAAACAGAGTGTTTTTCAGGGTTGAGAATTCTGGTTGAATTTACCTTCAGAAATGGAGTTAAACCGCAGGATCTGCGTCTTCCTACAAGCCAGAGTTCATTTCAGGAAAACCCAGTGAATTTTGTGCTCAAATGTTTTTTCCCAGTACAGAAACACAACGCGATTCTCACTATTAACTAAAGAGGAATTATATAAGAGGAGCTGTGGTTTGAATCAGTTTCATAAGCAGAGTTTAACTACATATGGTCTGTATGAGTAGGAAACACAGTTCTTTTTTTCTGGGAATGCTCATTTTTCTTACTGTATTTGAGACTCTGGATAGAAGAGCTTGCTTTGTGTGTTAAAACAGTGTGTGCTTCAGGGATGAGAATTCTGGTCTGAATTTCACTTCAGAAATGGAGTTAAACCCCAGGATCTGTGTCTTCCGATAAGCAAGAGTTCATTTCTGGTAAACCCAGTGAACTTTGGGCTCAAATGATTTTTCGCAGATCACGAACCCAACGTGATTCTCACTGTTAACTAAAGAGAATTTATGTTAGAGGAGCTGTGGTTTGTATCAGTTTCATAAGCAGAGATGAACTACATATGGTCTGTATGAGTAGGAAACACAGTTCTTTTTTTCTGGGCATGCTCATGATTCTTGCTGTATTTAAGACTCTGGAAAGAAGAGCTTGCTTCTTGCGTTAAAACAGAGTATGTTTCAGGGTTGAGAACTCTCGTCTGAATTTCCTTTCTGAAACAGAGTTAAACCCCTGGATCTGTATCTTCCTACAAGGAAGAGTTCATTTCTGGTTAACCCAGTGAATTTTGGTTTCAAATGATTTTTTGCAGTTCACGAACCCAACACGATTCTCACTATTAACTAAAGAGCATTTATGTAAGAGGAGCTGTGGTTTGTATCAGTTTCATAAGCAGAGTTGAACTACATATGGTCCGTATTAGTAGGAAACACAGTTCTTTCTTTCTGGGCATGCTCATGGTTCTTACTGCATTGGAGACGCTGGAAAGAAGAGCTTGCTTCTTGACTTAAAACAGAGTGTGTTTCAAGGATGAGAACTCTGGTCTGAATTTCCCTTCAGAAACGGAGTGAAACCCCACGATGTGTGTCTCCCTACAAGCAAGAGTTCATTTCTGGTAAACCACGAGAATTTTGGACTCAAATGATTTTTCGCAGTTCACTAACCCTACGCAATTCTCACTATTACATGAAGAGGATTTATGTAAGAGGAGCTGTGGTTTGTATCAGTTTCATAAGCAGAGTTGAACTACATATGGTCCGTATGAGTATGAAACACAGTTCTTTTTTTCTGGGCATGCTCATGGTTCTTGCTGTAGTGGAGACGCTGGAAAGAAGAGCTTGCTTCTTGCAGTAAAACAGAGTGTGTTTCATGGAAGAGAACACTGGTCTGAATTTCCCTTCAGAAACAGAGTTAAACGCCAGGAACTCTGTCTTCCTACAAGCAAGAGTTCATTTTTGGTAAACCAAGTGAATTATGGGCTCAAATGATTTTACACAGTTCTAGAACCCAACGCGATTATCACTATTAACTAAAGAGCATTTATGTAAGAGGAGCTGTGGTCTGTATCAGTTTCATAAGCAGAGTTGGACTACATATGGTCCGTATTAGTAGGAAATACAGTTCATTTTTTCTTGGCATGCTCATGGTTCTTACTGTATTGGAGACCCTGGAAAGAAGAGGATGATTCATGGCTTAAAACAGAGTGTTTTTCAGGGATGAGAACTCTGTTCTGAATTTCCCTTCAGAAACGGAGTCAAACCCCAGGATCTGTGTCTTCCTACAAGCAAGAGTTCAGTTCTGGTAAACCCAGTGAATTTTGGGCCTAAATGGTTTTTCGCAGTTCAGAAACCCAACGCGATTCTCACTATTAAATAAAGAGCATTTATGTAAGAGGAGTTGTGGTTTGTATCAGTTTCATAACCAGAGTTTAACTACATATGGTCTGTATGAGTAGGAAACACAGTTCTTTTTTTCTGGGAATGCAGATGTTTCTTACATTGTTGGAGATGCTGGATAGAAGAGGATGATTCTTGCCTTAAAATATAGTTTTTTTCAGGGTTGAGATCTCTGGTCTGAATTTGACTTCAGAAAAGGAGTTGAACCCCAGGATCTCTGTCTTCCTACAAGCAAGAGTTGATTTCTGGTAAACCCAGTGAATTTCAGGTTCAAATGATTTTTGCAGTTCATGAACCCAACGCGATTCTCACTATTAACTAAAGAGCATTTATGTAAGAGGAGCTGTGGTTTGTATCAGTTTCATAAGCAGAGATGAACTACATATGGTCTGTATGAGTAGGAAACACAGTTCTTTTTTTCTGGGCATGCTCATGGTTCTTACTGCATTGGAGACGCTGGAAAGAAGAGCTTGCTTCTTGACTTAAAACAGAGTGTGTTTCAAGGATGAGAACTCTGGTCTGAATTTCCCTTCAGAAACGGAGTGAAACCCCACGATGTGTGTCTCCCTACAAGCAAGAGTTCATTTCTGGTAAACCACGAGAATTTTGGACTCAAATGATTTTTCGCAGTTCACTAACCCTACGCAATTCTCACTATTACATGAAGAGGATTTATGTAAGAGGAGCTGTGGTTTGTATCAGTTTCATAAGCAGAGTTGAACTACATATGGTCCGTATGAGTATGAAACACAGTTCTTTTTTTCTGGGCATGCTCATGGTTCTTGCTGTAGTGGAGACGCTGGAAAGAAGAGCTTGCTTCTTGCAGTAAAACAGAGTGTGTTTCATGGAAGAGAACACTGGTCTGAATTTCCCTTCAGAAACAGAGTTAAACGCCAGGAACTCTGTCTTCCTACAAGCAAGAGTTCATTTCTGGTAAACCAAGTGAATTATGGGCTCAAATGATTTTACACAGTTCTAGAACCCAACGCGATTATCACTATTAACTAAAGAGCATTTATGTAAGAGGAGCTGTGGTCTGTATCAGTTTCATAAGCAGAGTTGGACTACATATGGTCCGTATTAGTAGGAAATACAGTTCATTTTTTCTTGGCATGCTCATGGTTCTTACTATATTGGAGACCCTGGATAGAAGAGGATGATTCTTGCCTTAAAACATAGTTTTTTTCAGGGTTGAGATCTCTGGTCTGAATTTGACTTCAGAAACCGAGTTGAACCCCAGGATCTCTGTCTTCCTACAAGCAATAGCTCATTTCTGTTAAACCCAGTGAATTTTGGGCTGAAACGATTTTTCGCAGTTCACGAACCATATGCAATTCTCACTATTACCTGAAGAGGATTTTGTAAGAGGAGCTGTGGTTTGTATCACTTTCATAAGCAGAGTTGAACTACATATGGTCCGTGTGAGTATGAAACACAGTTCTTTTTTTCTGGGCATGCTCATGGTTCTTGCTGTTTTGTAGATGCTGGAAAGAAGAGCGTGCTCTTCACGTTAAAACAGAGTGTGTTTCATGGATTAGAACACTGGTCTGAATTGCCCTTCAAAAACAGAGTTAAACCAAATGCTCTGTGTCTTCCTACAAGCAAGAGTTCATTTCCTGTAAACCCAGTGATTTTTCAGCTCTAATGAATTTACACAGTTCACGAAGCCAACACGATTTTCACTATTAACTAAAGATCATCTATGAAGAGATGCTGTGTTTTGTATGAGTTTAATAAGAGGAGTTGAACTAGACACAGTCATTTTGAATAGAAAGTACAGTAATTTTTTTCTGTGCATGCTCATGTTTCTTGCTGTATTGGAGACGCTGGAAGAACAGAATGCTTCTTGTGTTAAAACAGAGTGTGTTTCATGGAGGAGAACACTGGTCTGAATATTCCTTCAGAAACGGAGTTAAACCAAAGGCTCTCTGTCTTCCTACAAGCAAGAGTTCATTTCCGGTAAACCCTGTGATATTTCGGCTCAAATGAATATTCACAGTTCAATCCTAACACGATTTTCACTATTAACTAAAGAGCATCTATGTAAAAGATGCTGTGGTTTGTTACAGTTTCATAAGCAGAGTTCAACTAGATATGGTCCGTATAAGTATGAAATACAGTTCTTTTTTTATGGGCATGCTCACGTTTCTTGCTGTATTGGAGACGCTGGAAAAAAGAGCAAGCTTCTTGTGTTAAAACAGAGTGTTTTTCATGGATTTGGACACTGGTCTGAATTTTCCTTCAGAAACGGAGTTAAACCAAGGGCTCTGTGTCTTCCTACATGCAAGAGTTCATTTCTGGTAAACCCAGTGTTTTTTTGGCTCAAATGAATTTTGACAGATAACGAACCCAACATGACTTTCACTATTTACTAAAGAGCATCTATGTAAAAGATGCTGTGATTTGTTACAGTTTCATAAGCAGAGTTCAACTAGATATGGTCCGTATGAGTAGGAAATACATTTTTTTTTTCTGGGCATGCTCATATTTCTTGCTGTATTGGAGACGCTGGAAAGAAGAGTGTGCTTCTTGCATTAAAACAGATTGTGTTTGCTGGATTTGACCATAGGTCTGAATTTTCCTTCCGAAATGGAGTTAAAACAAAGGCTCTGTGTCTTCCTACAAGCAAGAGTTCATTTCCGGTAAACCCAATGAATTTTTACTCAAATGAATTTGCACAGTTCCCGACCCCAACACGTTTTTCACTATTAACTAAAGAGCATCTCTGTGAGAGATGCTGTGGTTGGTTACAGTTTCATGAGCAGAGTTCAACTAGATATGGTCCGTATGAGTAGGAAACACAGTTCATTTTTTCTGGGCATGCTCATATTTGTTGGTGTATTGCCGACGCTGGACAGAAGAGGATTCTTCTTGCGTTGAAACAGATGGTGTTTCATGGATGAGAACACTGGTCTGAATTTCCCTTCAGATACAGAGTTAAACCAAAGGCTCTGTGTCTTCCTACAAGCAAGAGTTCATTTCCGGTAAACCGAGTGATTTTGACTCAAATGAATTTGCACAGTTCAGGAACCCAACACGATTTTCACTATTAACTAAAGAGCATCTCTGTGAGAGATGCTGTGGATTGTTACAGTTTCATGAGCAGAGTTCAACTAGATATGGTCCATATGAGTAGGAAACACAGTTTTTTTTTTCTGGGCATGCTCATGTTTCTTGCTGTATTAGAGACGGTGGAAAAATGAGCAAGCTTCTTGCATTAAAACAGAGGGTGTTTCATGGATTAGAACGCTGGTCTGAATTTATCTTCACAAACTCTTCCTACAAGCAAGAGTTCATTTCCGTTAAACCCAGTGATTTTTCGGCTCAAATGAATTTACACAGTTCACGAACCCAACACGATTTTCACTATTAACTAAAGAGCATCTATGAAGAGATGCTGTGATTTGTATGAGTTTCATAAGAAGAGCTGAACTCGACACGGTCCTTTTGAGTAGGAAATACATTTCTTTTTTTCTGGGCATGCTCATATTTCTTGCTGTATTGGAGACGCTGGAAAGAAGAGTTTGCTTCTTGCATTAAAACAAATGGTTTTTCCTGGATTTGAACACATGTCTGAATTTTCCTTCAGAAACGGAGTTAAAACAAATGCTCTGTGTCTCCCTACAAGCAAGAGTTCATTTCTGGTAAACATAGTGATTTGTCGGATCAAATGAATTTACACAGTTCACGAACCCATCACGATTTTCACTATTAACTAAAGAGCATCTATGAAGAGATGCTGTGATTTGTATGAGTTTCATAAGCAGAGTTGAACTCGACACGGTCCTTTTAGTAGGAAATACATTTCTTTTTTTTCTGGGCATGCTCATATTTCTTGCTGTATTGGAGACGCTGGAAAGAAGAGTGTGCTTCTTGCATTAAAACAGATTGTTTTTCCTGGATTTGAACACATGTCTGAATTTTCCTTCAGAAACGGAGTTAAAACAAATGCTCTGTGTCTTCCTATAAGCAAGAGTTCTTTTCCGGTAAATCCTGTGATTTTTGACTCAAATGAATTTGCACAGTTCACGAAACCAACATGATTTTCACTTTTAACTAAAGAGCATCTCTGTGAGAGATGCTGTGGATTGTTACAGTTTCATGAGCAGAGTTCAACTAGATATGGTCCATATGAGTAGGAAACACAGTTTTTTTTTTTTTTTCTGGGCATGCTCATGTTTCTTGCTGTATTAGAGACGGTAGAAAGAAGAGCATGCTCTTAGCGTTAAAACAGAGTGTGTTTCATGGAGGAGAACACTGTTCTGTATTTCCCTTCACAAACAGAGTTAAACCAAATGCTCTGTGTCTTCCTACAAGCAAGAGTTCTTTTCCGGTAAATCCTGTGATTTTTGACTCAAATGAATTTGCAGAGTTCACGAACCCAACACGATTTTCACTTTTAACTAAAGAGCATCTCTGTGAGAAATGCTGTGGTTTGTTACAGTTTCATGAGCAGAGTTCAACTAGATATGGTCCGTATGAGTAGGAAACACAGTTCATTTTTTCTGGGCATGCTCATGTTTCTTATTATATTGCAGACGCTGGAAAGAATAGCATGCTCTTTGCATTAAAACAGAGTGTGTTTCATGGATGAGAACACTGGTCTGAATTTGCCTTCACAATGGAGTTAAACCAAAGGCTCTGTGTCTTCCTACAAGCAAGTGTACATTTCTGGTAAAGCCAGTGATTTTTCGGCTCAAATGAACTTACACAGTTCACGAACCCAACACGATTTTCACTATTAACACACGAACATCTATGTAAAAGATGTTGTGGTTTGTTACAGTTTCATAAGCTGAGTTCAACTGGATATGGTCCCTATGAGTAGGAAACACAGTTCTTTTTTTCTGATCATGCTCATGTTTCTTGCTGTATTAGAGATGCTGGAAAGAAGAGCATGCTCTTTGCGTTAAAACAGAGTGTTTTTCATGGATGAGAACACTGGTCTGAATTTCCCTTCAGATACAGAGTTAAACCAATGGCTCTGTGTCTTCCTAAATGCAATAGTTCATTTCCAGTAAACCTAGTGATTTTTCAGCTCAAATGAATTTACACAGTTCACGAACCCAACACGATTTTCACTATTAACTTAAGTGCATCTATGTAAGAGATGCTGTGGCTTGTTACAGTTCCTTAAGCAGAGTTCAACTAGATATGGTACATATGAGTAGGAAACACAGTTGATTTTTTCTAGGCATGCTCGTGTTTCTTGCTATATTGCAGACTCTGGAAAGACGAGCATGCTCTTTGCGTTAAAACAGAGTGTGTTTCATGGATGAGAACACTGGTCTGAATTTCCCTTCACAAACGGAGTTAAACCAAAGGCTCTCTGTCTTCCTACAAGCAAGAGTTCATTTCGGGTAAACCCAGTGATTTTTTGGCTCAAATGAATTTACACAGTTCACGAATCCAACACGATTTTCACTATTAACTAAAGAGCATCTATGTAAGAGATGCTTTGGTTTGTATCAATTTCATAAGCAGAGTTCAACTGGATATGGTCCATATGAGTAGTAAACACAGTTATTTTTTCTGGGCATGCTCATATTTCTTGCTGTATTGCCGACACTGGACAGAAGAGGATTCTTCTAGCGTTAAAACAGATGGTGTTTCATGGATGAGAACACTGGTCTGAATTTCCCTTCAGATACAGAGTTAAACCAAAGGCTCTGTGACTTCCTACAAGCAAGAGTTCATTTCAGGTAAACCCAGTGATTTTTCGGCTCAAATGAATTTACACAGTTCACAACCCAACACGATTTTCACTATTAACTAAAGAGCATCTATGTAAGAGATTCTTGGTTTGTATCAATTTCATAAGCAGAGTTCAACTAGATATGGTCCGTATGAGTAGGAAACACAGTTATTTTTTCTGGGCATGCTCATATTTGTTGGTGTATTGCCGACGCTGGACAGAACAGGATTCTTCTTGCATTAAAACAGATGGTGTTTCATGGATGAGAACACTGGTCTGAATTTCCCTTCAGATACAGAGTTAAACCAAAGGCTCTGTGTCTTCCTACAAGCAAGAGTTCATTTCCGTTAAACCCAGTGATTTTTCGGCTCAAATGAATTTACACAGTTCACGAACCCAACACGATTTTCACTATTAACTAAAGAGCATCTATGAAGAGATGCTGTGATTTGTATGAGTTTCATAAGCAGAGCTGAACTAGACACGGTCCTTTTGAGTAGGAAATACATTTCTTTTTTTCTGGGCTTGCTCATATTTCTTGCTGTATTGGAGAGGCTGGAAAGAAGAGTTTGCTTCTTGCATTAAAACAAACGGTTTTTCCTGGATTTGAACACATGTCTGAATTTTCCTTCAGAAACGGAGTTAAAACAAATGCTCTGTATCTTCCTACAAGCAAGAGTTCTTTTCCGGTAAATCCTGTGATTTTTGACTCAAATGAATTTGCACAGTTCACGAATCCAACACGATTTTCACTTTTAACTAAAGAGCATCTCTGTGAGAAATGCTGTGGTTTGTTACAGTTTCATGAGCAGAGTTCAACTAGATATGGTCCGTATGAGTAGGAAACACAGTTCATTTTTTCTGGGCATGCTCATGTTTCTTATTATATTGCAGACTACGGAAATAATAGCATGCTTTTTGCATTAAAACAGAGTGTGTTTCATGAATGAGAACACTCGTCTGAATTTCCCTTCACAAATGGAGTTAAACCAAAGGCTCTCTGTCTTCCTACAATCAAGAGTTCATTTCGGGTAAACCCAGTGATTTTTCGGCTCAAATGAATTTACACAGTTCACAACCCAACACGATTTTCACTATTAACTAAAGATCATCTATGTAAGAGATTTTGTGGTTTGTATCAATTTCATAAGCAGAGTTCAACTAGATATGGTCCGTATGAGTAGGAAACACAGTTATTTTTTATGGGCATGCTCATATTTGTTGGTGTATTGCCGACGCTGGACAGAAGAGGATTCTTCTTGCGTTAAAACAGATGGTGTTTCATGGATGAGAACACTGGTCTGAATTTCCCTTCAGATACAGAGTTAAACCAAAGGCTCTGTGTCTTCCTACAAGCAAGAGTTCATTTCCGGTAAACCGAGTGATTTTGACTCAAATGAATTTGCACAGTTCACGAACCCAACACGATTTTCACTATTAACTAAAGAGCATCTCTGTGAGAGATGCTGTGGATTGTTACAGTTTCATGAGCAGAGTTCAACTAGATATGGTCCATATGAGTAGGAAACACAGTTTTTTTTTTCTGGGCATGCTCATGTTTCTTGCTGTATTAGAGACGGTGGAAAAATGAGCAAGCTTCTTGCATTAAAACAGAGGGTGTTTCATGGATTAGAACGCTGGTCTGAATTTATCTTCACAAACTCTTCCTACAAGCAAGAGTTCATTTCCGTTAAACCCAGTGATTTTTCGGCTCAAATGAATTTACACAGTTCACGAACCCAACACGATTTTCACTATTAACTAAAGATCATCTATGTAAGAGATTTTGTGGTTTGTATCAATTTCATAAGCAGAGTTCAACTAGATATGGTCCGTATGAGTAGGAAACACAGTTATTTTTTCTGGGCATGCTCATATTTGTTGGTGTATTGCCGACGCTGGACAGAAGAGGATTCTTCTTGCGTTAAAACAGATGGTGTTTCATGGATGAGAACACTGGTCTGAATTTCCCTTCAGATACAGAGTTAAACCAAAGGCTCTGTGTCTTCCTACAAGCAAGAGTTCATTTCCGGTAAACCGAGTGATTTTGACTCAAATGAATTTGCACAGTTCACGAACCCAACACGATTTTCACTATTAACTAAAGAGCATCTCTGTGAGAGATGCTGTGGATTGTTACAGTTTCATGAGCAGAGTTCAACTAGATATGGTCCATATGAGTAGGAAACACAGTTTTTTTTTTCTGGGCATGCTCATGTTTCTTGCTGTATTAGAGACGGTGGAAAAATGAGCAAGCTTCTTGCATTAAAACAGAGGGTGTTTCATGGATTAGAACGCTGGTCTGAATTTATCTTCACAAACTCTTCCTACAAGCAAGAGTTCATTTCCGTTAAACCCACTGATTTTTCGGCTCAAATGAATTTACACAGTTCACGAACCCAACACGATTTTCACTATTAACTAAAGAGCATCTATGAAGAGATGCTGTGATTTGTATGAGTTTCATAAGCAGAGCTGAACTCGACACGGTCCTTTTGAGTAGGAAATACATTTCTTTTTTTCTGGGCATGCTCATCTTTCTTGCTGTATTGGAGACACTGGAAAGAAGAGTTTGCTTCTTGCATTAAAACAAACGGTTTTTCCTGGATTTGAACACATGTCTGAATTTTCCTTCAGAAACGGAGTTAAAACAAATGCTCTGTGTCTCCCTACAAGCAAGAGTTCATTTCTGGTAAACATAGTGATTTGTCGGATCAAATGAATTTACACAGTTCACGAACCCATCACGATTTTCACTATTAACTAAAGAGCATCTATGAAGAGATGCTGTGATTTGTATGAGTTTCATAAGCAGAGTTGAACTCGACACGGTCCTTTTGAGTAGGAAATACATTTCTTTTTTTTCTGGGCATGCTCATATTTCTTGCTGTATTGGAGACGCTGGAAAGAAGAGTGTGCTTCTTGCATTAAAACAGATTGTTTTTCCTGGATTTGAACACATGTCTGAATTTTCCTTCAGAAACGGAGTTAAAACAAATGCTCTGTGTCTTCCTATAAGCAAGAGATCTTTTCCGGTAAATCCTGTGATTTTTGACTCAAATGAATTTGCACAGTTCACGAAACAAACATGATTTTCACTTTTAACTAAAGAGCATCTCTGTGAGAGATGCTGTGGATTGTTACAGTTTCATGAGCAGAGTTCAACTAGATATGGTCCATTTGAGTAGGAAACACAGTTTTTTTTTTTTTTTCTGGGCATGCTCATGTTTCTTGCTGTATTAGAGACGGTAGAAAGAAGAGCATGCTCTTAGCGTTAAAACAGAGTGTGTTTCATGGAGGAGAACACTGTTCTGTATTTCCCTTCACAAACAGAGTTAAACCAAATGCTCTGTGTCTTCCTACAAGCAAGAGTTCTTTTCCGGTAAATCCTGTGATTTTTGACTCAAATGAATTTGCACAGTTCAGGAACCCAACACGCTTTTCACTTTTAACTAAAGAGCATCTCTGTGAGAAATGCTGTGGTTTGTTACAGTTTCATGAGCAGAGTTCAACTAGATATGGTCCGTATGAGTAGGAAACACAGTTCATTTTTTCTGGGCATGCTCATGTTTCTTATTATATTGCAGACGCTGGAAAGAATAGCATGCTCTTTGCATTAAAACAGAGTGTGTTTCATGGAAGAGAACACTGGTCTGAATTTGCCTTCACAATGGAGTTAAACCAAAGGCTCTGTGTCTTCCTACAAGCAAGTGTACATTTCTGGTAAAGCCAGTGATTTTTCGGCTCAAATGAACTTACACAGTTCACGAACCCAACACGATTTTCACTATTAACACACGAACATCTATGTAAAAGATGTTGTGGTTTGTTACAGTTTCATAAGCAGAGTTCAACTAGATATGGTCCCTATGAGTAGGAAACACAGTTCTTTTTTTCTGATCATGCTCATGTTTCTTGCTGTATTAGAGATCCTGGAAAGAAGAGCATGCTCTTTGCGTTAAAACAGAGTGTTTTTCATGGATGAGAACACTGGTCTGAATTTCCCTTCAGATACAGAGTTAAACCAATGGCTCTGTGTCTTCCTAAATGCAATAGTTCATTTCCTGTAAACCTAGTGATTTTTCAGCTCAAATGAATTTACACAGTTCACGAACCCAACACGATTTTCACTATTAACTTAAGTGCATCTATGTAAGAGATGCTGTGGCTTGTTACAGTTTCTTAAGCAGAGTTCAACTAGATATGGTACATATGAGTAGGAAACACAGTTGATTTTTTCTGGGCATGCTCGTGTTTCTTGCTATATTGCAGACTCTGGAAAGACGAGCATGCTCTTTGCGTTAAAACAGAGTGTGTTTCATGGATGAGAACACTGGTCTGAATTTCCCTTCACAAACGGAGTTAAACCAAAGGCTCTCTGTCTTCCTACAAGCAAGAGTTCATTTCGGGTAAACCCAGTGATTTTTTGGCTCAAATGAATTTACACAGTTCACAACCCAACACGATTTTCACTATTAACTAAAGAGCATCTATGTAAGAGATGCTTTGGTTTGTATCAATTTCATAAGCAGAGTTCAACTGGATATGGTCCATATGAGTAGTAAACACAGTTATTTTTTCTGGGCATGCACATATTTGTTGGTGTATTGCCGACGCTGGACAGAAGAGGATTCTTCTTGCGTTGAAACAGATGGTGTTTCATGGATGAGAACACTGGTCTGAATTTCCCTTCAGATACAGAGTTAAACCAAAGGCTCTGTGTCTTCCTACAAGGAAGAGTTCATTTACGGTAAACCCAGTGATTTTTGACTCAAATGAATTTGCACAGTTCACGAACCCTACACAATTTTCACTATTAACTAAAGAGTATCTCTGTGAGAGATGGTGTGGATTGTTACAGTTTCATGAGCAGAGTTCAACTAGATATGGTCCATATGAGTAGGAAACACAGTTTTTTTTTCTGGGCATGCTCATGTTTCTTGCTGTATTAGAGACAGTGGAAAAATGAGCAAGCTTCTTGCGTTAAAACAGAGTGTGTATCATGGCTTTGGACACTCGTCTGAATTTTCCTTCAGAAACGGAGTTAAACCAAAGGCTCTGTGTCTTCCTACAAGCAAGAGTTCATTTCTGGTAAACCCAGTGATTTTTCGGCTCAAATGAATTAACACAGATCAGGAACCCAACAGGACTTTCACTATTTACTAAAGAGCATCTATGTAAATGATGCTGTGGTTTGTTACAGTTTCATAAGCAGAGTTCAACTAGATATGGTCTGTATGAGTAGGAAACACAGTTCTTTTTTTCTAGTCATGCTAATGTTTCTTGCTGTATTAGAGACGGTGGAAAGAAGAGCATGCTCTTAGCGCTAAAGGAGAGTGTGTTTCATGGAGCAGAACACTGTTCTGTATTTCCCTTCACAAACAGAGTTAAACCAAATGCTCTGTGTCTTCCTACAAGCAAGAGTTCTTTTCCGTTAAATCCTGTGATTTTTGACTCAAATGAATTTGCACAGTTCAGGAACCCAACACGATTTTCACTTTTAACTAAAGAGCATCTCTGTGAGAAATGCTGTGGTTTGTTACAGTTTCATGAGCAGAGTTCAACTAGATATGGTCCGTATGAGTAGGAAACACAGTTCATTTTTTCTGGGCATGCTCATGTTTCTTGCTGTATTAGAGACGGTGGAAAAATGAGCAAGCTTCTTGCGTTAAAACAGAGTGTGTATCATGGCTTTGGACACTCGTCTGAATTTTCCTTCAGAAACGGAGTTACACCAAATGCTCTGTGTCTTCCTACAAGCAAGAGTTCATTTCTGGTAAACCCAGTGATTTTTCGGCTCAAATGAATTAACACAGATCAGGAACCCAACACGACTTTCACTATTTACTAAAGAGCATCTATGTAAATGATGCTGTGGTTTGTTACAGTTTCATAAGCAGAGTTCAACTAGATATGGTCTGTATGAGTAGGAAACACAGTTCTTTTTTTCTAGTCATGCTAATGTTTCTTGCTGTATAGGAGTCGCTGGACAGACTAGGATGCTTTTTGCGTTAAAACAGAGGGTGTTTCATGGATTAGAACGCTGGTCTGAATTTATCTTCACAAACGGAGTTAAACCAAAGGCTCTGTGTCTTCCTACAAGCAAGAGTTCTTTTCTGGTAAATCCTGTGATTTTTGACTCAAATGAATTTGCACAGTTCACGAACCCAACACGCTTTTCACTTTTAACTAAAGAGCATCTCTGTGAGAAATGCTGTGGTTTGTTACAGTTTCATGAGCAGAGTTCAACTAGATATGGTCCGTATGAGTAGGAAACACAGTTCATTTTTTCTGATCATGCTCATGTTTCTTGCTGTATTAGAGACGCTGGAAAGAAGAGCATGCTCTTTGCGTTAAAACAGAGTGTTTTTCATGGATGAGAACACTGGTCTGAATTTCCCTTCAGATACAGAGTTAAACCAAAGGCTCTGTGTCTTCCTAAATGCAATAGTTCATTTCCTGTAAACCCAGTGATTTTTCAGCTCAAATGAATTTACACAGTTCACGAACCCAACACGATTTTCACTATTACCTTAAGTGCATCTATGTAAGAGTTGCTGTGGCTTCTTACGGTTCCTGAAGCAGAGTTCAACTAGATATGGTACATATGAGTAGGAAACACAGTTGATTTTTTTCTGGGCATGCTCGTGTTTCTTGCTATATTGCAGACGCTGGAAAGACGAGCATGCTCTTTGTGTTAAAACAGATTGTGTTTCATGGATGAGAACACTGGTCTGAATTTCCCTTCACAAACGGAGTTAAACCAAAGGCTCTCTGTCTTCCTACAAGCAAGAGTTCATTTCGGGTAAACCCAGTGATTTTTCGGCTCAAATGAATTTACACAGTTCATGAACCCAACACGATTTTCACTATTAACCAAAGAGCATCTATGTAAGAGATGCTTTGGTTTGTATCAATTTCATAAGCAGAGTTCAACTAGATATGGTCCGTATGGGTAGGAAACACAGTTATTTTTTCTGGGCATGCTCATATTTGTTGGTGTATTGCCGACGCTGGACAGAAGAGGATTCTTCTTGCGTTAAAAAGGATGGTGTTTCATGGATGAGAACACTGGTCTGAATTTCCCTTCAGATACAGAGTTAAACCAAAGGCTCTGTGTCTTCCTACAAGGAAGAGTTCATTTCCGGTTAACCTAGTGATTTTTGACTCAAATGAATTTGCACAGTTCACGAACACAACACGATTTTCACTATTAACTAAAGAGCATCTCTGTGAGAAATGTTGTGGATTGTTACAGTTTCAAGAGCAGAGTTCAACTAGATATGGTCCATATGAGTAGGAAACACAGTTTTTTTTTTTTTTTTCTGGGCATTCTCATGTTTCTTGCTGTATTAGAGACGGTGGAAAGAAGAGCATGCTCTTAGCGTTAAAACAGAGTGTGTTTCATGGAGGAGAACACTGTTCTGTATTTCCCTTCACAAACAGAGTTAAACCAAAGGCTCTGTGTCTTCCTACAAGCAAGAGTTCATTTCCGGTAATCCCAGTGATTTTTCGCCTTAAATGAATTTACACAGTTCAAGAACCCAACACGATTTTCCTTATAAACTAAAGAGCATCTAAGAAGAGATACTGTGCTTTCTATGAGTTTCATATGCAGAGTTGAAATAGACCTGGTCCTTTGAGTAGGAAATACAGTTCTTTTTTTCTGGGCATGCTCATGTTTCTTGCTGTATTGGAGAAGCTGGAAAAAAGAGCAAGCTTCTTGCATTAAAACAGAGTGTGTTTCATGGATTTGGACACGGGTCTGAATTTTCCTTCAGAAAGGGAGTTAAACCAAAGGCTCTGTGTCTTCCTACAAGTAAGAGTTCATTTCTGGTAAACCCAGTGATTTTTCGGCTCAAATGAATTAACACAGATCAGGAACCCAACACGACTTTCACTATTTACTAAAGAGCATCTATGTAAATGATGCTGTGGTTTGTTACGGTTTCATAAGCAGAGTTCAACTAGATATGGTCTGTATGAGTAGGAAACACAGTTCTTTTTTTCTGGTCATGCTAATGTTTCTTGCTGTATAGGAGACGCTGGACAGACTAGGATGCTTTTTGTGTTAAAACAGAGGGTGTTTCATGGATTAGAACTCTGGTCTGAATTTATCTTCACAAACGAAGTTAAACCAAAGGCTCTGTGTCTTCCTACAAGCAAGAGTTCATTTCTGTTAAACCCAGTGATTTTTCCCCTCAAATGAATTTACACAGTTCACGAACCCAACACGATTTTCACTCTGAACTAAAGAGCATATATGTAAGACATGCTGTGGTTTGTATCAATTTCATAAGAAGAGTTCAACTAGATATGGTCCGTATGAGTAGGAAACACAGTTATTTTTTCTGGGCATGCTCATATTTCTTGCTGTATTGCCGACGCTGGACAGAAGAGGATTCTTCTTGCGATAAATAGATGGTGTTTTATGGATGAGAACACTGGTCTGAATTTCCCTTCAGATACAGAGTTAAACCAAAGGCTCTGTGTCTTCCTACAAGCAAGAGTTCATTTCAGGTAAACCCAGTGATTTTTCGGCTCAAATGAATTTACACAGTTCACGAACACAACACGATTTTCATTATTAACTAAAGAGCATCTATGTAA
Organism: Onychomys arenicola; assembly: GCA_949786405.1. Taxonomy (NCBI): domain Eukaryota; kingdom Metazoa; phylum Chordata; class Mammalia; order Rodentia; family Cricetidae; genus Onychomys; species Onychomys arenicola. Next base: position 1,421,093 of record CATKUM010000037.1, on the reverse strand, counting down.
GAGATGCTTTGGTTTGTATCAATTTCATAAGCAGAGTTCAACTAGATATGGTCCATATGAGTAGTAAACACAGTTATTTTTTCTGGGCATGCTCATATTTCTTGCTGTATTGCCGACACTGGACAGAAGAGGATTCTTCTTGCGTTAAAACAGATGGTGTTTCATGGATGAGAACACTGGTCTGAATTTCCCTTCAGATACAGTGTTAATCCAAAGGCTCTGTGTCTTCCTACAAGCAAGAGTTCATTTCCGGTAAACCCAGTGATTTTTGACTCAAATGAATTTGCAAAGTTCACGAACCAAACACGATTTTCACTATTAACTAAAGAGCATCTCTGTGAGAGATGCTGTGGATTGTTACAGTTTCATGACTAGAGTTCAACTAGATATGGTCCATATGAGTAGGAAACACAGTTTTTTTTTTTCTGGGCATGCTCATGTTTCTTGCTGTATTAGAGACGGTGGAAAAATGAGTAAGCTTCTTGCGTTAAAACAGAGTGTGTATCATGGCTTTGGACACTCGTCTGAATTTTCCTTCAGAAAGGGAGTTAAACCAAAGGCTCTGTGTCTTCCTACAAGCAAGAGTTCATTTCTGGTAAACACAGTGATTTTTCGGCTCAAATGAATTAACACAGATCAGGAACCCAACACGACTTTCACTATTTACTAAAGAGCATCTATGTAAATGATGCTGTGGTTTGTTACAGTTTCATAAGCAGAGTTCAACTAGATATGGTCTGTATGAGTTGGAAACACAGTTCTTTTTTTCTGGTCATGCTAATGTTTCTTGCTGTATAGGAGACGCTGGACAGACTAGGATGCTTTTTGCGTTAAAACAGAGGGTGTTTCATGGATTAGAACGCTGGTCTGAATTTATCTTCACAAACGGAGTTAAACCAAAGGCTCTGTGTCTTCCTACAAGCAAGCGTTCTTTTCTGGTAAATCCTGTGATTTTTGACTCAAATGAATTTGCACAGTTCAGGAACCCAACACGCTTTTCACTTTTAACTAAAAGCATCTCTGTGAGAAATGCTGTGGTTTGTTACAGTTTCATGAGCAGAGTTCAACTAGATATGGTCCATATGAGTAGGAAACACAGTTCATTTTTTCTGGGCATGCTCATGTTTCTTATTATATTGCAGACACTGGAAAGAATAGCATGCTCTTTGCATTAAAACAGAGTGTGTTTCATGGATGAGAACACTGGTCTGAATTTGCCTTCACAAATGGAGTTAAACCAAAGGCTCTGTGTCTTCCTACAAGCAAGTGTTCATTTCTGGTAAAGCCAGTGATTTTTCGGCTCAAATGAATTAACACAGTTCACGAACCCAACACGATTTTCACTATTAACACACGAACATCTATGTAAAAGATGTTGTGGTTTGTTACAGTTTCATAAGCAGAGTTCAACTAGATATGGTCCGTATGAGTAGGAAACACAGTTCTTTTTTTCTGATCATGCTCATGTTTCTTGCTGTATTAGAGACGCTGGAAAGAAGAGCATGCTCTTTGCGTTAAAACAGAGTGTTTTTCATGGATGAGAACACTGGTCTGAATTTCCCTTCAGATACAGAGTTAAACCAATGGCTCTGTGTCTTCCTAAATGCAATAGTTCATTTCCTGTAAACCCAGTGATTTTTCAGCTCAAATGAATTTTCACAGTTCACGAACCCAACACGATTTTCACTATTAACTTAAGTGCATCTATGTAAGAGATGCTGTGGCTTGTTACGGTTCCTGAAGCAGAGTTCAACTAGATATGGTACATATGAGTAGGAAACACAGTTGATTTTTTCTGGGCATGCTCGTGTTTCTTGCTATATTGCAGACACTGGAAAGACGAGCATGCTCTTTGTGTTAAAACAGATTGTGTTTCATGGATGAGAACACTGGTCTGAATTTCCCTTCACAAACGGAGTTAAACCAAAGGCTCTCTGTCTTCCTACAAGCAAGAGTTCATTTCGGGTAAACCCAGTGATTTTTCGGCTCAAATGAATTTACACAGTTCACAACCCAACACGATTTTCACTATTAACTAAAGAGCATCTATGTAAGAGATTCTGTGGTTTGTATCAATTTCATAAGCAGAGTTCAACTAGATATGGTCCGTATGAGTAGGAAACACAGTTATTTTTTCTGGGCATGCTCATATTTGTTGGTGTATTGCCGACGCTGGACAGAAGAGGATTCTTCTTGCGTTAAAAAGGATGGTGTTTCATGGATGAGAACACTGGTCTGAATTTCCCTTCAGATACAGAGTTAAACCAAAGGCTCTGTGTCTTCCTACAAGGAAGAGTTCATTTCAGGTAAACCCAGTGATTTTTGACTCAAATGAATTTGCACAGTTCACGAACACAACACGATTTTCACTATTAACTAAAGAGCATCTCTGTGAGAAATGTTGTGGATTGTTACAGTTTCAAGAGCAGAGTTCAACTAGATATGGTCCATATGAGTAGGAAACACAGTTTTTTTTTTTTTTTTCTGGGCATTCTCATGTTTCTTGCTGTATTAGAGACGGTGGAAAGAAGAGCATGCTCTTAGCGTTAAAACAGAGTGTGTTTCATGGAGGAGAACACTGTTCTGTATTTCCCTTCACAAACAGAGTTAAACCAAAGGCTCTGTGTCTTCCTACAAGCAAGAGTTCATTTCCGGTAATCCCAGTGATTTTTCGGCTCAAATGAATTTACACAGTTCAAGAACCCAACACGATTTTCATTATAAACTAAAGAGCATCTAAGAAGAGATACTGTGCTTTCTATGAGTTTCATATGCAGAGTTGAAATAGACCTGGTCCTTTGAGTAGGAAATACAGTTCTTTTTTTCTGGGCATGCTCATGTTTCCTGCTGTATTGGAGAAGCTGGAAAAAAGAGCAAGCTTCTTGTGTTAAAACAGAGTGTGTTTCATGGATTTGGACACGGGTCTGAATTTTCCTTCAGATACAGAGTTAAACCAAAGGCTCTGTGTCTTCCTACAAGCAAGTGTTCATTTTTGGTAAAGCCAGTGATTTTTCGGCTCAAATGAATTTATACAGTTTATGAACCCAACACGATTTTCACTATTAACACACGAACATCTATGTAAAAGAGGTTGTGGTTTGTTACAGTTTCATAAGCAGAGTTCAACTAGATATGGTCAATATGAGTAGGAAACACAGTTCTTTTTTTCTGATCATGCTCAGGTTTCTTGCTGTATTAGAGACGCTGGAAAGAAGAGCATGCTTGTTGCGTTAAAACAGAGTGTTTTTAATGGATGAGAACACTGGTCTGAATTTCCCTTCAGAAACGGAGTTAAACCAATGTCTCTGTGTCTTCCTAAATGCAATAGTTCATTTCCTGTAAACCCAGTGATTTTTCAGCTCAAATGAATTTACACAGTTCACGAACCCAACACGATTTTCACTATTAACTAAAGTGCATCTATGTAAGAGATGCTGTGGCTTGTTACAGTTCCTTAAGCAGAGTTCAACTAGATATGGTACATATGAGTAGGAAACACAGTTTTTTTTTCTGGGCATGGTCATGTTTCTTGCTGTATCAGAGACGGTGGAAAAATGAGCAAGGTTCTTGCGTTAAAACAGAATGTGTATCATGGCTTTGGACACTCGTCTGAATTTTCCTTCAGAAACGGAGTTAAACCAAAGGCTCTGTGTCTTCCTACAAGCAAGAGTTCATTTCTGGTAAACCCAGTGATTTTTCGGCTCAAATGAATTAACACAGATCAGGAACCTAACACGACTTTCACTATTTACTAAAGAGCATCTATGTAAATGATGCTGTGGTTTGTTACAGTTTCATGAGCAGAGTTCAACTAGATATGGTCCGTATGAGTAGGAAACACAGTTCATTTTTTCTGGGCATGCTCATGTTTCTTATTATATTGCAGACGCTGGAAAGAATAGCATGCTCTTTGCATTAAAACAGAGTGTGTTTCATGGATGAGAACACTGGTCTGAATTTCCCTTCAGATACAGAGTTAAACCAAAGGCTCTGTGTCTTCCTACAAGCAAGAGTTCATTTCAGGTAAACCCAGTGATTTTTCGGCTCAAATGAATTTACACAGTTCACGAACACAACACGATTTTCATTATTAACTAAAGAGAATCTATGTAAGAGATGCTTTGGTTTGTATCAATTTCATAAGCAGAGTTCAACTAGATATGGTCCATATGAGTAGTAAACACAGTTATTTTTTCTGGGCATGCTCATATTTCTTGCTGTATTGCCGACGCTGGACAGAAGAGGATTCTTCTTGCGTTAAAACAGATGGTGTTTCATGGATGAGAACACTGGTCTGAATTTCCCTTCAGATACAGTGTTAATCCAAAGGCTCTGTGTCTTCCTACAAGCAAGAGTTCATTTCCGGTAAACCCAGTGATTTTTGACTCAAATGAATTTGCAAAGTTCACGAACCAAACACGATTTTCACTATTAACTAAAGAGCATCTCTGTGAGAGATGCTGTGGATTGTTACAGTTTCATGACTAGAGTTCAACTAGATATGGTCCATATGAGTAGGAAACACAGTTTTTTTTTTCTGGGCATGCTCATGTTTCTTGCTGTATTAGAGACGGTGGAAAAATGAGTAAGCTTCTTGCGTTAAAACAGAGTGTGTATCATGGCTTTGGACACTCGTCTGAATTTTCCTTCAGAAAGGGAGTTAAACCAAAGGCTCTGTGTCTTCCTACAAGCAAGAGTTCATTTCTGGTAAACACAGTGATTTTTCGGCTCAAATGAATTAACACAGATCAGGAACCCAACACGACTTTCACTATTTACTAAAGAGCATCTATGTAAATGATGCTGTGGTTTGTTACAGTTTCATAAGCAGAGTTCAACTAGATATGGTCTGTATGAGTTGGAAACACAGTTCTTTTTTTCTGGTCATGCTAATGTTTCTTGCTGTATAGGAGACGCTGGACAGACTAGGATGCTTTTTGCGTTAAAACAGAGGGTGTTTCATGGATTAGAACGCTGGTCTGAATTTATCTTCACAAACGGAGTTAAACCAAAGGCTCTGTGTCTTCCTACAAGCAAGCGTTCTTTTCTGGTAAATCCTGTGATTTTTGACTCAAATGAATTTGCACAGTTCAGGAACCCAACACGCTTTTCACTTTTAACTAAAAGCATCTCTGTGAGAAATGCTGTGGTTTGTTACAGTTTCATGAGCAGAGTTCAACTAGATATGGTCCATATGAGTAGGAAACACAGTTCATTTTTTCTGGGCATGCTCATGTTTCTTATTATATTGCAGACACTGGAAAGAATAGCATGCTCTTTGCATTAAAACAGAGTGTGTTTCATGGATGAGAACAATGGTCTGAATTTGCCTTCACAAATGGAGTTAAACCAAAGGCTCTGTGTCTTCCTACAAGCAAGTGTTCATTTCTGGTAAAGCCAGTGATTTTTCGGCTCAAATGAATTTACACAGTTCACGAACCCAACACGATTTTCACTATTAACACACGAACATCTATGTAAAAGATGTTGTGGTTTGTTACAGTTTCATAAGCAGAGTTCAACTAGATATGGTCCGTATGAGTAGGAAACACAGTTCTTTTTTTTTCTGATCATGCTCATGTTTCTTGCTGTATTAGAGACGCTGGAAAGAGGAGCATGCTCTTTGCGTTAAAACAGAGTGTTTTTCATGGATGAGAACACTGGTCTGAATTTCCCTTCAGATACAGAGTTAAACCAATGGCTCTGTGTCTTCCTAAATGCAATAGTTCATTTCCTGTAAACCCAGTGATTTTTCAGCTCAAATGAATTTACACAGTTCACGAACCCAACACGATTTTCACTATTAACTTAAGTGCATCTATGTAAGAGGTGCTATGGCTTGTTACGGTTCCTGAAGAAGAGTTCAACTAGATATGGTACATATGAGTAGGAAACACAGTTGATTTTTTCTGGGCATGCTCGTGTTTCTTGCTATATTGCAGACTCTGGAAAGACGAGCATGCTCTTTGTGTTAAAATAGATTGTGTTTCATGGATGAGAACACTGGTATGAATTTCCCTTCACAAACGGAGTTAAACCAAAGGCTCTCTGTCTTCCTACAAGCAAGAATTCATTTCGGGTAAACCCAGTGATTTTTCGGCTCAAATGAATTTACACAGTTCATGAACCCAACACGTTTTTCACTATTAACGAAAGAGCATCTATGTAAGAGATGCTTTGGTTTGTATCAATTTCATAAGCATAGTTCAACTAGATATGGTCCATATGATTAGGAAACACAGTTATTTTTTCTGGGCATGCTCATATTTCTTGCTGTATTGCCGACACTGGACAGAAGAGGATTCTTCTAGCGTTAAAACAGATGGTGTTTCATGGATGAGAACACTGGTCTGAATTTCCCTTCACAAACGGAGTTAAACCAAAGGCTCTGTGACTTCCTACAAGCAAGAGTTCATTTCAGGTAAACCCAGTGATTTTTCGGCTCAAATGAATTTACACAGTTCACAACCCAACACGATTTTCACTATTAACTAAAGAGCATCTATGTAAGAGATTCTGTGGTTTGTATCAATTTCATAAGCAGAGTTCAACTAGATATGGTCCGTATGAGTAGGAAACACAGTTATTTTTTCTGGGCATGCTCGTATTTGTTGGTGTATTGCCGACGCTGGACAGAAGAGGATTCTTCTTGCACTAAAACAGATGGTGTTTCATGGATGAGAACACTGGTCTGAATTTCCCTTCAGATATAGAGTTAAACCAAAGGCTCTGTGTCTTCCTACAAGCAAGAGTTCATTTCCGTTAAACCCAGTGATATTTCTGCTCAAATGAATTTACACAGTTCACGAACCCAACACGATTTTCACTATTAACTAAAGAGCATCTATGAAGAGATGCTGTGATTTCTATGAGTTTCATAAGCAGAGCTGAACTAGACACGGTCCTTTTGAGTAGGAAATACATTTCTTTTTTTCTGGGCTTGCTCATATTTCTTGCTGTATTGGAGAGGCTGGAAAGAAGAGTTTGCTTCTTGCATTAAAACAAACGGTTTTTCCTGGATTTGAACACATGTCTGAATTTTCCTTCAGAAACGGAGTTAAAACAAATGCTCTGTATCTTCCTACAAGCAAGAGTTCTTTTCCGGTAAATCCTGTGATTTTTGACTCAAATGAATTTGCACAGTTCACGAATCCAACACGATTTTCACTTTTAACTAAAGAGCATCTCTGTGAGAAATGCTGTGGTTTGTTACAGTTTCATGAGCAGAGTTCAACTAGATATGGTCCGTATGAGTAGGAAACACAGTTCATTTTTTCTAGGCATGCTCATGTTTCTTATTATATTGCAGACTACGGAAATAATAGCATGCTTTTTGCATTAAAACAGAGTGTGTTTCATGAATGAGAACACTCGTCTGAATTTCCCTTCACAAATGGAGTTAAACCAAAGGCTCTCTGTCTTCCTACAATCAAGAGTTCATTTCGGGTAAACCCAGTGATTTTTCGGCTCAAATGAATTTACACAGTTCACAACCCAACACGATTTTCACTATTAACTAAAGATCATCTATGTAAGAGATTTTGTGGTTTGTATCAATTTCATAAGCAGAGTTCAACTAGATATGGTCCGTATGAGTAGGAAACACAGTTATTTTTTATGGGCATGCTCATATTTGTTGGTGTATTGCCGACGCTGGACAGAAGAGGATTCTTCTTGCGTTAAAACAGATGGTGTTTCATGGATGAGAACACTGGTCTGAATTTCCCTTCAGATACAGAGTTAAACCAAAGGCTCTGTGTCTTCCTACAAGCAAGAGTTCATTTCCGGTAAACCGAGTGATTTTGACTCAAATGAATTTGCACAGTTCACGAACCCAACACGATTTTCACTATTAACTAAAGAGCATCTCTGTGAGAGATGCTGTGGATTGTTACAGTTTCATGAGCAGAGTTCAACTAGATATGGTCCATATGAGTAGGAAACACAGTTTTTTTTTTCTGGGCATGCTCATGTTTCTTGCTGTATTAGAGACGGTGGAAAAATGAGCAAGCTTCTTGCATTAAAACAGAGGGTGTTTCATGGATTAGAACGCTGGTCTGAATTTATCTTCACAAACTCTTCCTACAAGCAAGAGTTCATTTCCGTTAAACCCAGTGATTTTTCGGCTCAAATGAATTTACACAGTTCACGAACCCAACACGATTTTCACTATTAACTAAAGATCATCTATGTAAGAGATTTTGTGGTTTGTATCAATTTCATAAGCAGAGTTCAACTAGATATGGTCCGTATGAGTAGGAAACACAGTTATTTTTTCTGGGCATGCTCATATTTGTTGGTGTATTGCCGACGCTGGACAGAAGAGGATTCTTCTTGCGTTAAAACAGATGGTGTTTCATGGATGAGAACACTGGTCTGAATTTCCCTTCAGATACAGAGTTAAACCAAAGGCTCTGTGTCTTCCTACAAGCAAGAGTTCATTTCCGGTAAACCGAGTGATTTTGACTCAAATGAATTTGCACAGTTCACGAACCCAACACGATTTTCACTATTAACTAAAGAGCATCTCTGTGAGAGATGCTGTGGATTGTTACAGTTTCATGAGCAGAGTTCAACTAGATATGGTCCATATGAGTAGGAAACACAGTTTTTTTTTTCTGGGCATGCTCATGTTTCTTGCTGTATTAGAGACGGTGGAAAAATGAGCAAGCTTCTTGCATTAAAACAGAGGGTGTTTCATGGATTAGAACGCTGGTCTGAATTTATCTTCACAAACTCTTCCTACAAGCAAGAGTTCATTTCCGTTAAACCCACTGATTTTTCGGCTCAAATGAATTTACACAGTTCACGAACCCAACACGATTTTCACTATTAACTAAAGAGCATCTATGAAGAGATGCTGTGATTTGTATGAGTTTCATAAGCAGAGCTGAACTCGACACGGTCCTTTTGAGTAGGAAATACATTTCTTTTTTTCTGTGCATGCTCATCTTTCTTGCTGTATTGGAGACACTGGAAAGAAGAGTTTGCTTCTTGCATTAAAACAAACGGTTTTTCCTGGATTTGAACACATGTCTGAATTTTCCTTCAGAAACGGAGTTAAAACAAATGCTCTGTGTCTCCCTACAAGCAAGAGTTCATTTCTGGTAAACATAGTGATTTGTCGGATCAAATGAATTTACACAGTTCACGAACCCATCACGATTTTCACTATTAACTAAAGAGCATCTATGAAGAGATGCTGTGATTTGTATGAGTTTCATAAGCAGAGTTGAACTCGACACGGTCCTTTTGAGTAGGAAATACATTTCTTTTTTTTCTGGGCATGCTCATATTTCTTGCTGTATTGGAGACGCTGGAAAGAAGAGTGTGCTTCTTGCATTAAAACAGATTGTTTTTCCTGGATTTGAACACATGTCTGAATTTTTCTTCAGAAACGGAGTTAAAACAAATGCTCTGTGTCTTCCTATAAGCAAGAGATCTTTTCCGGTAAATCCTGTGATTTTTGACTCAAATGAATTTGCACAGTTCACGAAACAAACATGATTTTCACTTTTAACTAAAGAGCATCTCTGTGAGAGATGCTGTGGATTGTTACAGTTTCATGAGCAGAGTTCAACTAGATATGGTCCATTTGAGTAGGAAACACAGTTTTTTTTTTTTTTTTCTGGGCATGCTCATGTTTCTTGCTGTATTAGAGACGGTAGAAAGAAGAGCATGCTCTTAGCGTTAAAACAGAGTGTGTTTCATGGAGGAGAACACTGTTCTGTATTTCCCTTCACAAACAGAGTTAAACCAAATGCTCTGTGTCTTCCTACAAGCAAGAGTTCTTTTCCGGTAAATCCTGTGATTTTTGACTCAAATGAATTTGCACAGTTCAGGAACCCAACACGCTTTTCACTTTTAACTAAAGAGCATCTCTGTGAGAAATGCTGTGGTTTGTTACAGTTTCATGAGCAGAGTTCAACTAGATATGGTCCGTATGAGTAGGAAACACAGTTCATTTTTTCTGGGCATGCTCATGTTTCTTATTATATTGCAGACGCTGGAAAGAATAGCATGCTCTTTGCATTAAAACAGAGTGTGTTTCATGGAAGAGAACACTGGTCTGAATTTGCCTTCACAATGGAGTTAAACCAAAGGCTCTGTGTCTTCCTACAAGCAAGTGTACATTTCTGGTAAAGCCAGTGATTTTTCGGCTCAAATGAACTTACACAGTTCACGAACCCAACACGATTTTCACTATTAACACACGAACATCTATGTAAAAGATGTTGTGGTTTGTTACAGTTTCATAAGCAGAGTTCAACTAGATATGGTCCCTATGAGTAGGAAACACAGTTCTTTTTTTCTGATCATGCTCATGTTTCTTGCTGTATTAGAGATCCTGGAAAGAAGAGCATGCTCTTTGCGTTAAAACAGAGTGTTTTTCATGGATGAGAACACTGGTCTGAATTTCCCTTCAGATACAGAGTTAAACCAATGGCTCTGTGTCTTCCTAAATGCAATAGTTCATTTCCTGTAAACCTAGTGATTTTTCAGCTCAAATGAATTTACACAGTTCACGAACCCAACACGATTTTCACTATTAACTTAAGTGCATCTATGTAAGAGATGCTGTGGCTTGTTACAGTTTCTTAAGCAGAGTTCAACTAGATATGGTACATATGAGTAGGAAACACAGTTGATTTTTTCTGGGCATGCTCGTGTTTCTTGCTATATTGCAGACTCTGGAAAGACGAGCATGCTCTTTGCGTTAAAACAGAGTGTGTTTCATGGATGAGAACACTGGTCTGAATTTCCCTTCACAAACGGAGTTAAACCAAAGGCTCTCTGTCTTCCTACAAGCAAGAGTTCATTTCGGGTAAACCCAGTGATTTTTTGGCTCAAATGAATTTACACAGTTCACAACCCAACACGATTTTCACTATTAACTAAAGAGCATCTATGTAAGAGATGCTTTGGTTTGTATCAATTTCATAAGCAGAGTTCAACTGGATATGGTCCATATGAGTAGTAAACACAGTTATTTTTTCTGGGCATGCACATATTTGTTGGTGTATTGCCGACGCTGGACAGAAGAGGATTCTTCTTGCGTTGAAACAGATGGTGTTTCATGGATGAGAACACTGGTCTGAATTTCCCTTCAGATACAGAGTTAAACCAAAGGCTCTGTGTCTTCCTACAAGGAAGAGTTCATTTACGGTAAACCCAGTGATTTTTGACTCAAATGAATTTGCACAGTTCACGAACCCTACACAATTTTCACTATTAACTAAAGAGTATCTCTGTGAGAGATGGTGTGGATTGTTACAGTTTCATGAGCAGAGTTCAACTAGATATGGTCCATATGAGTAGGAAACACAGTTTTTTTTTCTGGGCATGCTCATGTTTCTTGCTGTATTAGAGACAGTGGAAAAATGAGCAAGCTTCTTGCGTTAAAACAGAGTGTGTATCATGGCTTTGGACACTCGTCTGAATTTTCCTTCAGAAACGGAGTTAAACCAAATGCTCTGTGTCTTCCTACAAGCAAGAGTTCATTTCTGGTAAACCCAGTGATTTTTCGGCTCAAATGAATTAACACAGATCAGGAACCCAACAGGACTTTCACTATTTACTAAAGAGCATCTATGTAAATGATGCTGTGGTTTGTTACAGTTTCATAAGCAGAGTTCAACTAGATATGGTCTGTATGAGTAGGAAACACAGTTCTTTTTTTCTAGTCATGCTAATGTTTCTTGCTGTATTAGAGACGGTGGAAAGAAGAGCATGCTCTTAGCGCTAAAGGAGAGTGTGTTTCATGGAGCAGAACACTGTTCTGTATTTCCCTTCACAAACAGAGTTAAACCAAATGCTCTGTGTCTTCCTACAAGCAAGAGTTCTTTTCCGTTAAATTCTGTGATTTTTGACTCAAATGAATTTGCACAGTTCAGGAACCCAACACGATTTTCACTTTTAACTAAAGAGCATCTCTGTGAGAAATGCTGTGGTTTGTTACAGTTTCATGAGCAGAGTTCAACTAGATATGGTCCGTATGAGTAGGAAACACAGTTCATTTTTTCTGGGCATGCTCATGTTTCTTGCTGTATTAGAGACGGTGGAAAAATGAGCAAGCTTCTTGCGTTAAAACAGAGTGTGTATCATGGCTTTGGACACTCGTCTGAATTTTCCTTCAGAAACGGAGTTACACCAAATGCTCTGTGTCTTCCTACAAGCAAGAGTTCATTTCTGGTAAACCCAGTGATTTTTCGGCTCAAATGAATTAACACAGATCAGGAACCCAACACGACTTTCACTATTTACTAAAGAGCATCTATGTAAATGATGCTGTGGTTTGTTACAGTTTCATAAGCAGAGTTCAACTAGATATGGTCTGTATGAGTAGGAAACACAGTTCTTTTTTTCTAGTCATGCTAATGTTTCTTGCTGTATAGGAGTCGCTGGACAGACTAGGATGCTTTTTGCGTTAAAACAGAGGGTGTTTCATGGATTAGAACGCTGGTCTGAATTTATCTTCACAAACGGAGTTAAACCAAAGGCTCTGTGTGTTCCTACAAGCAAGAGTTCTTTTCTGGTAAATCCTGTGATTTTTGACTCAAATGAATTTGCACAGTTCACGAACCCAACACGCTTTTCACTTTTAACTAAAGAGCATCTCTGTGAGAAATGCTGTGGTTTGTTACAGTTTCATGAGCAGAGTTCAACTAGATATGGTCCGTATGAGTAGGAAACACAGTTCATTTTTTCTGATCATGCTCATGTTTCTTGCTGTATTAGAGACGCTGGAAAGAAGAGCATGCTCTTTGCGTTAAAACAGAGTGTTTTTCATGGATGAGAACACTGGTCTGAATTTCCCTTCAGATACAGAGTTAAACCAAAGGCTCTGTGTCTTCCTAAATGCAATAGTTCATTTCCTGTAAACCCAGTGATTTTTCAGCTCAAATGAATTTACACAGTTCACGAACCCAACACGATTTTCACTATTACCTTAAGTGCATCTATGTAAGAGTTGCTGTGGCTTCTTACGGTTCCTGAAGCAGAGTTCAACTAGATATGGTACATATGAGTAGGAAACACAGTTGATTTTTTTCTGGGCATGCTCGTGTTTCTTGCTATATTGCAGACGCTGGAAAGACGAGCATGCTCTTTGTGTTAAAACAGATTGTGTTTCATGGATGAGAACACTGGTCTGAATTTCCCTTCACAAACGGAGTTAAACCAAAGGCTCTCTGTCTTCCTACAAGCAAGAGTTCATTTCGGGTAAACCCAGTGATTTTTCGGCTCAAATGAATTTACACAGTTCATGAACCCAACACGATTTTCACTATTAACCAAAGAGCATCTATGTAAGAGATGCTTTGGTTTGTATCAATTTCATAAGCAGAGTTCAACTAGATATGGTCCGTATGGGTAGGAAACACAGTTATTTTTTCTGGGCATGCTCATATTTGTTGGTGTATTGCCGACGCTGGACAGAAGAGGATTCTTCTTGCGTTAAAAAGGATGGTGTTTCATGGATGAGAACACTGGTCTGAATTTCCCTTCAGATACAGAGTTAAACCAAAGGCTCTGTGTCTTCCTACAAGGAAGAGTTCATTTCCGGTTAACCTAGTGATTTTTGACTCAAATGAATTTGCACAGTTCACGAACACAACACGATTTTCACTATTAACTAAAGAGCATCTCTGTGAGAAATGTTGTGGATTGTTACAGTTTCAAGAGCAGAGTTCAACTAGATATGGTCCATATGAGTAGGAAACACAGTTTTTTTTTTTTTTTTCTGGGCATTCTCATGTTTCTTGCTGTATTAGAGACGGTGGAAAGAAGAGCATGCTCTTAGCGTTAAAACAGAGTGTGTTTCATGGAGGAGAACACTGTTCTGTATTTCCCTTCACAAACAGAGTTAAACCAAAGGCTCTGTGTCTTCCTACAAGCAAGAGTTCATTTCCGGTAATCCCAGTGATTTTTCGCCTTAAATGAATTTACACAGTTCAAGAACCCAACACGATTTTCCTTATAAACTAAAGAGCATCTAAGAAGAGATACTGTGCTTTCTATGAGTTTCATATGCAGAGTTGAAATAGACCTGGTCCTTTGAGTAGGAAATACAGTTCTTTTTTTCTGGGCATGCTCATGTTTCTTGCTGTATTGGAGAAGCTGGAAAAAAGAGCAAGCTTCTTGCATTAAAACAGAGTGTGTTTCATGGATTTGGACACGGGTCTGAATTTTCCTTCAGAAAGGGAGTTAAACCAAAGGCTCTGTGTCTTCCTACAAGTAAGAGTTCATTTCTGGTAAACCCAGTGATTTTTCGGCTCAAATGAATTAACACAGATCAGGAACCCAACACGACTTTCACTATTTACTAAAGAGCATCTATGTAAATGATGCTGTGGTTTGTTACGGTTTCATAAGCAGAGTTCAACTAGATATGGTCTGTATGAGTAGGAAACACAGTTCTTTTTTTCTGGTCATGCTAATGTTTCTTGCTGTATAGGAGACGCTGGACAGACTAGGATGCTTTTTGTGTTAAAACAGAGGGTGTTTCATGGATTAGAACTCTGGTCTGAATTTATCTTCACAAACGAAGTTAAACCAAAGGCTCTGTGTCTTCCTACAAGCAAGAGTTCATTTCTGTTAAACCCAGTGATTTTTCCCCTCAAATGAATTTACACAGTTCACGAACCCAACACGATTTTCACTCTGAACTAAAGAGCATATATGTAAGACATGCTGTGGTTTGTATCAATTTCATAAGAAGAGTTCAACTAGATATGGTCCGTATGAGTAGGAAACACAGTTATTTTTTCTGGGCATGCTCATATTTCTTGCTGTATTGCCGACGCTGGACAGAAGAGGATTCTTCTTGCGATAAATAGATGGTGTTTTATGGATGAGAACACTGGTCTGAATTTCCCTTCAGATACAGAGTTAAACCAAAGGCTCTGTGTCTTCCTACAAGCAAGAGTTCATTTCAGGTAAACCCAGTGATTTTTCGGCTCAAATGAATTTACACAGTTCACGAACACAACACGATTTTCATTATTAACTAAAGAGCATCTATGTAAGAGATGCTTTGGTTTGTATCAATTTCATAAGCAGAGTTCAACTAGATATGGTCCATATGAGTAGTAAACACAGTTATTTTTTCTGGGCATGCTCATATTTCTTGCTGTATTGCCGACACTGGACAGAAGAGGATTCTTCTTGCGTTAAAACAGATGGTGTTTCATGGATGAGAACACTGGTCTGAATTTCCCTTCAGATACAGTGTTAATCCAAAGGCTCTGTGTCTTCCTACAAGCAAGAGTTCATTTCCGGTAAACCCAGTGATTTTTGACTCAAATGAATTTGCAAAGTTCACGAACCAAACACGATTTTCACTATTAACTAAAGAGCATCTCTGTGAGAGATGCTGTGGATTGTTACAGTTTCATGACTAGAGTTCAACTAGATATGGTCCATATGAGTAGGAAACACAGTTTTTTTTTTTCTGGGCATGCTCATGTTTCTTGCTGTATTAGAGACGGTGGAAAAATGAGTAAGCTTCTTGCATTAAAACAGAGTGTGTATCATGGCTTTGGACACTCGTCTGAATTTTCCTTCAGAAAGGGAGTTAAACCAAAGGCTCTGTGTCTTCCTACAAGCAAGAGTTCATTTCTGGTAAACACAGTGATTTTTCGGCTCAAATGAATTAACACAGATCAGGAACCCAACACGACTTTCACTATTTACTAAAGAGCATCTATGTAAATGATGCTGTGGTTTGTTACAGTTTCATAAGCAGAGTTCAACTAGATATGGTCTGTATGAGTTGGAAACACAGTTCTTTTTTTCTGGTCATGCTAATGTTTCTTGCTGTATAGGAGACGCTGGACAGACTAGGATGCTTTTTGCGTTAAAACAGAGGGTGTTTCATGGATTAGAACGCTGGTCTGAATTTATCTTCACAAACGGAGTTAAACCAAAGGCTCTGTGTCTTCCTACAAGCAAGCGTTCTTTTCTGGTAAATCCTGTGATTTTTGACTCAAATGAATTTGCACAGTTCAGGAACCCAACACGCTTTTCACTTTTAACTAAAAGCATCTCTGTGAGAAATGCTGTGGTTTGTTACAGTTTCATGAGCAGAGTTCAAATAGATATGGTCCATATGAGTAGGAAACACAGTTCATTTTTTCTGGGCATGCTCATGTTTCTTATTATATTGCAGACACTGGAAAGAATAGCATGCTCTTTGCATTAAAACAGAGTGTGTTTCATGGATGAGAACACTGGTCTGAATTTGCCTTCACAAATGGAGTTAAACCAAAGGCTCTGTGTCTTCCTACAAGCAAGTGTTCATTTCTGGTAAAGCCAGTGATTTTTCGGCTCAAATGAATTAACACAGTTCACGAACCCAACACGATTTTCACTATTAACACACGAACATCTATGTAAAAGATGTTGTGGTTTGTTACAGTTTCATAAGCAGAGTTCAACTAGATATGGTCCGTATGAGTAGGAAACACAGTTCTTTTTTTCTGATCATGCTCATGTTTCTTGCTGTATTAGAGACGCTGGAAAGAAGAGCATGCTCTTTGCGTTAAAACAGAGTGTTTTTCATGGATGAGAACACTGGTCTGAATTTCCCTTCAGATACAGAGTTAAACCAATGGCTCTGTGTCTTCCTAAATGCAATAGTTCATTTCCTGTAAACCCAGTGATTTTTCAGCTCAAATGAATTTTCACAGTTCACGAACCCAACACGATTTTCACTATTAACTTAAGTGCATCTATGTAAGAGATGCTGTGGCTTGTTACGGTTCCTGAAGCAGAGTTCAACTAGATATGGTACATATGAGTAGGAAACACAGTTGATTTTTTCTGGGCATGCTCGTGTTTCTTGCTATATTGCAGACACTGGAAAGACGAGCATGCTCTTTGTGTTAAAACAGATTGTGTTTCATGGATGAGAACACTGGTCTGAATTTCCCTTCACAAACGGAGTTAAACCAAAGGCTCTCTGTCTTCCTACAAGCAAGAGTTCATTTCGGGTAAACCCAGTGATTTTTCGGCTCAAATGAATTTACACAGTTCACAACCCAACACGATTTTCACTATTAACTAAAGAGCATCTATGTAAGAGATTCTGTGGTTTGTATCAATTTCATAAGCAGAGTTCAACTAGATATGGTCCGTATGAGTAGGAAACACAGTTATTTTTTCTGGGCATGCTCATATTTGTTGGTGTATTGCCGACGCTGGACAGAAGAGGATTCTTCTTGCGTTAAAAAGGATGGTGTTTCATGGATGAGAACACTGGTCTGAATTTCCCTTCAGATACAGAGTTAAACCAAAGGCTCTGTGTCTTCCTACAAGGAAGAGTTCATTTCAGGTAAACCCAGTGATTTTTGACTCAAATGAATTTGCACAGTTCACGAACACAACACGATTTTCACTATTAACTAAAGAGCATCTCTGTGAGAAATGTTGTGGATTGTTACAGTTTCAAGAGCAGAGTTCAACTAGATATGGTCCATATGAGTAGGAAACACAGTTTTTTTTTTTCTGGGCATTCTCATGTTTCTTGCTGTATTAGAGACGGTGGAAAGAAGAGCATGCTCTTAGCGTTAAAACAGAGTGTGTTTCATGGAGGAGAACACTGTTCTGTATTTCCCTTCACAAACAGAGTTAAACCAAAGGCTCTGTGTCTTCCTACAAGCAAGAGTTCATTTCCGGTAATCCCAGTGATTTTTCGGCTCAAATGAATTTACACAGTTCAAGAACCCAACACGATTTTCATTATAAACTAAAGAGCATCTAAGAAGAGATACTGTGCTTTCTATGAGTTTCATATGCAGAGTTGAAATAGACCTGGTCCTTTGAGTAGGAAATACAGTTCTTTTTTTCTGGGCATGCTCATGTTTCCTGCTGTATTGGAGAAGCTGGAAAAAAGAGCAAGCTTCTTGTGTTAAAACAGAGTGTGTTTCATGGATTTGGACACGGGTCTGAATTTTCCTTCAGATACAGAGTTAAACCAAAGGCTCTGTGTCTTCCTACAAGCAAGTGTTCATTTTTGGTAAAGCCAGTGATTTTTCGGCTCAAATGAATTTATACAGTTTATGAACCCAACACGATTTTCACTATTAACACACGAACATCTATGTAAAAGAGGTTGTGGTTTGTTACAGTTTCATAAGCAGAGTTCAACTAGATATGGTCAATATGAGTAGGAAACACAGTTCTTTTTTTCTGATCATGCTCAGGTTTCTTGCTGTATTAGAGACGCTGGAAAGAAGAGCATGCTTGTTGCGTTAAAACAGAGTGTTTTTAATGGATGAGAACACTGGTCTGAATTTCCCTTCAGAAACGGAGTTAAACCAATGTCTCTGTGTCTTCCTAAATGCAATAGTTCATTTCCTGTAAACCCAGTGATTTTTCAGCTCAAATGAATTTACACAGTTCACGAACCCAACACGATTTTCACTATTAACTAAAGTGCATCTATGTAAGAGATGCTGTGGCTTGTTACAGTTCCTTAAGCAGAGTTCAACTAGATATGGTACATATGAGTAGGAAACACAGTTTTTTTTTCTGGGCATGGTCATGTTTCTTGCTGTATCAGAGACGGTGGAAAAATGAGCAAGGTTCTTGCGTTAAAACAGAATGAGTATCATGGCTTTGGACACTCGTCTGAATTTTCCTTCAGAAACGGAGTTAAACCAAAGGCTCTGTGTCTTCCTACAAGCAAGAGTTCATTTCTGGTAAACCCAGTGATTTTTCGGCTCAAATGAATTAACACAGATCAGGAACCTAACACGACTTTCACTATTTACTAAAGAGCATCTATGTAAATGATGCTGTGGTTTGTTACAGTTTCATGAGCAGAGTTCAACTAGATATGGTCCGTATGAGTAGGAAACACAGTTCATTTTTTCTGGGCATGCTCATGTTTCTTATTATATTGCAGACGCTGGAAAGAATAGCATGCTCTTTGCATTAAAACAGAGTGTGTTTCATGGATGAGAACACTGGTCTGAATTTCCCTTCAGATACAGAGTTAAACCAAAGGCTCTGTGTCTTCCTACAAGCAAGAGTTCATTTCAGGTAAACCCAGTGATTTTTCGGCTCAAATGAATTTACACAGTTCACGAACACAACACGATTTTCATTATTAACTAAAGAGAATCTATGTAAGAGATGCTTTGGTTTGTATCAATTTCATAAGCAGAGTTCAACTAGATATGGTCCATATGAGTAGTAAACACAGTTATTTTTTCTGGGCATGCTCATATTTCTTGCTGTATTGCCGACGCTGGACAGAAGAGGATTCTTCTTGCGTTAAAACAGATGGTGTTTCATGGATGAGAACACTGGTCTGAATTTCCCTTCAGATACAGTGTTAATCCAAAGGCTCTGTGTCTTCCTACAAGCAAGAGTTCATTTCCGGTAAACCCAGTGATTTTTGACTCAAATGAATTTGCAAAGTTCACGAACCAAACACGATTTTCACTATTAACTAAAGAGCATCTCTGTGAGAGATGCTGTGGATTGTTACAGTTTCATGACTAGAGTTCAACTAGATATGGTCCATATGAGTAGGAAACACAGTTTTTTTTTTCTGGGCATGCTCATGTTTCTTGCTGTATTAGAGACGGTGGAAAAATGAGTAAGCTTCTTGCGTTAAAACAGAGTGTGTATCATGGCTTTGGACACTCGTCTGAATTTTCCTTCAGAAAGGGAGTTAAACCAAAGGCTCTGTGTCTTCCTACAAGCAAGAGTTCATTTCTGGTAAACACAGTGATTTTTCGGCTCAAATGAATTAACACAGATCAGGAACCCAACACGACTTTCACTATTTACTAAAGAGCATCTATGTAAATGATGCTGTGGTTTGTTACAGTTTCATAAGCAGAGTTCAACTAGATATGGTCTGTATGAGTTGGAAACACAGTTCTTTTTTTCTGGTCATGCTAATGTTTCTTGCTGTATAGGAGACGCTGGACAGACTAGGATGCTTTTTGCGTTAAAACAGAGGGTGTTTCATGGATTAGAACGCTGGTCTGAATTTATCTTCACAAACGGAGTTAAACCAAAGGCTCTGTGTCTTCCTACAAGCAAGCGTTCTTTTCTGGTAAATCCTGTGATTTTTGACTCAAATGAATTTGCACAGTTCAGGAACCCAACACGCTTTTCACTTTTAACTAAAAGCATCTCTGTGAGAAATGCTGTGGTTTGTTACAGTTTCATGAGCAGAGTTCAACTAGATATGGTCCATATGAGTAGGAAACACAGTTCATTTTTTCTGGGCATGCTCATGTTTCTTATTATATTGCAGACACTGGAAAGAATAGCATGCTCTTTGCATTAAAACAGAGTGTGTTTCATGGATGAGAACACTGGTCTGAATTTGCCTTCACAAATGGAGTTAAACCAAAGGCTCTGTGTCTTCCTACAAGCAAGTGTTCATTTCTGGTAAAGCCAGTGATTTTTCGGCTCAAATGAATTTACACAGTTCACGAACCCAACACGATTTTCACTATTAACACACGAACATCTATGTAAAAGATGTTGTGGTTTGTTACAGTTTCATAAGCAGAGTTCAACTAGATATGGTCCGTATGAGTAGGAAACACAGTTCTTTTTTTTTCTGATCATGCTCATGTTTCTTGCTGTATTAGAGACGCTGGAAAGAGGAGCATGCTCTTTGCGTTAAAACAGAGTGTTTTTCATGGATGAGAACACTGGTCTGAATTTCCCTTCAGATACAGAGTTAAACCAATGGCTCTGTGTCTTCCTAAATGCAATAGTTCATTTCCTGTAAACCCAGTGATTTTTCAGCTCAAATGAATTTACACAGTTCACGAACCCAACACGATTTTCACTATTAACTTAAGTGCATCTATGTAAGAGGTGCTATGGCTTGTTACGGTTCCTGAAGAAGAGTTCAACTAGATATGGTACATATGAGTAGGAAACACAGTTGATTTTTTCTGGGCATGCTCGTGTTTCTTGCTATATTGCAGACTCTGGAAAGACGAGCATGCTCTTTGTGTTAAAATAGATTGTGTTTCATGGATGAGAACACTGGTATGAATTTCCCTTCACAAACGGAGTTAAACCAAAGGCTCTCTGTCTTCCTACAAGCAAGAATTCATTTCGGGTAAACCCAGTGATTTTTCGGCTCAAATGAATTTACACAGTTCATGAACCCAACACGTTTTTCACTATTAACGAAAGAGCATCTATGTAAGAGATGCTTTGGTTTGTATCAATTTCATAAGCATAGTTCAACTAGATATGGTCCATATGATTAGGAAACACAGTTATTTTTTCTGGGCATGCTCATATTTCTTGCTGTATTGCCGACACTGGACAGAAGAGGATTCTTCTAGCGTTAAAACAGATGGTGTTTCATGGATGAGAACACTGGTCTGAATTTCCCTTCACAAACGGAGTTAAACCAAAGGCTCTGTGACTTCCTACAAGCAAGAGTTCATTTCAGGTAAACCCAGTGATTTTTCGGCTCAAATGAATTTACACAGTTCACAACCCAACACGATTTTCACTATTAACTAAAGAGCATCTATGTAAGAGATTCTGTGGTTTGTATCAATTTCATAAGCAGAGTTCAACTAGATATGGTCCGTATGAGTAGGAAACACAGTTATTTTTTCTGGGCATGCTCGTATTTGTTGGTGTATTGCCCACGCTGGACAGAAGAGGATTCTTCTTGCATTAAAACAGATGGTGTTTCATGGATGAGAACACTGGTCTGAATTTCCCTTCAGATATAGAGTTAAACCAAAGGCTCTGTGTCTTCCTACAAGCAAGAGTTCATTTCCGTTAAACCCAGTGATATTTCTGCTCAAATGAATTTACACAGTTCACGAACCCAACACGATTTTCACTATTAACTAAAGAGCATCTATGAAGAGATGCTGTGATTTCTATGAGTTTCATAAGCAGAGCTGAATTAGACACGGTCCTTTTGAGTAGGAAATACATTTCTTTTTTTCTGGGCTTGCTCATATTTCTTGCTGTATTGGAGAGGCTGGAAAGAAGAGTTTGCTTCTTGCATTAAAACAAACGGTTTTTCCTGGATTTGAACACATGTCTGAATTTTCCTTCAGAAACGGAGTTAAAACAAATGCTCTGTATCTTCCTACAAGCAAGAGTTCTTTTCCGGTAAATCCTGTGATTTTTGACTCAAATGAATTTGCACAGTTCACGAATCCAACACGATTTTCACTTTTAACTAAAGAGCATCTCTGTGAGAAATGCTGTGGTTTGTTACAGTTTCATGAGCAGAGTTCAACTAGATATGGTCCGTATGAGTAGGAAACACAGTTCATTTTTTCTGGGCATGCTCATGTTTCTTATTATATTGCAGACTACGGAAATAATAGCATGCTTTTTGCATTAAAACAGAGTGTGTTTCATGAATGAGAACACTCGTCTGAATTTCCCTTCACAAATGGAGTTAAACCAAAGGCTCTCTGTCTTCCTACAATCAAGAGTTCATTTCGGGTAAACCCAGTGATTTTTCGGATCAAATGAATTTACACAGTTCACAACCCAACACGATTTTCACTATTAACTAAAGATCATCTATGTAAGAGATTTTGTGGTTTGTATCAATTTCATAAGCAGAGTTCAACTAGATATGGTCCGTATGAGTAGGAAACACAGTTATTTTTTATGGGCATGCTCATATTTGTTGGTGTATTGCCGACGCTGGACAGAAGAGGATTCTTCTTGCGTTAAAACAGATGGTGTTTCATGGATGAGAACACTGGTCTGAATTTCCCTTCAGATACAGAGTTAAACCAAAGGCTCTGTGTCTTCCTACAAGCAAGAGTTCATTTCCGGTAAACCGAGTGATTTTGACTCAAATGAATTTGCACAGTTCACGAACCCAACACGATTTTCACTATTAACTAAAGAGCATCTCTGTGAGAGATGCTGTGGATTGTTACAGTTTCATGAGCAGAGTTCAACTAGATATGGTCCATATGAGTAGGAAACACAGTTTTTTTTTTCTGGGCATGCTCATGTTTCTTGCTGTATTAGAGACGGTGGAAAAATGAGCAAGCTTCTTGCATTAAAACAGAGGGTGTTTCATGGATTAGAACGCTGGTCTGAATTTATCTTCACAAACTCTTCCTACAAGCAAGAGTTCATTTCCGTTAAACCCAGTGATTTTTCGGCTCAAATGAATTTACACAGTTCACGAACCCAACACGATTTTCACTATTAACTAAAGAGCATCTATGTAAGAGATTTTGTGGTTTGTATCAATTTCATAAGCAGAGTTCAACTAGATATGGTCCGTATGAGTAGGAAACACAGTTATTTTTTCTGGGCATGCTCATATTTGTTAGTGTATTGCCGACGCTGGACAGAAGAGGATTCTTCTTGCGTTAAAACAGATGGTGTTTCATGGATGAGAACACTGGTCTGAATTTCCCTTCAGATACAGAGTTAAACCAAAGGCTCTGTGTCTTCCTACAAGCAAGAGTTCATTTCCGGTAAACCGAGTGATTTTGACTCAAATGAATTTGCACAGTTCACGAACCCAACACGATTTTCACTATTAACTAAAGAGCATCTCTGTGAGAGATGCTGTGGATTGTTACAGTTTCATGAGCAGAGTTCAACTAGATATGGTCCATATGAGTAGGAAACACAGTTTTTTTTTTTCTGGGCATGCTCATGTTTCTTGCTGTATTAGAGACGGTGGAAAAATGAGCAAGCTTCTTGCATTAAAACAGAGGGTGTTTCATGGATTAGAACGCTGGTCTGAATTTATCTTCACAAACTCTTCCTACAAGCAAGAGTTCATTTCCGTTAAACCCAGTGATTTTTCGGCTCAAATGAATTTACACAGTTCACGAACCCAACACGATTTTCACTATTAACTAAAGAGCATCTATGAAGAGATGCTGTGATTTGTATGAGTTTCATAAGCAGAGCTGAACTCGACACGGTCCTTTTGAGTAGGAAATACATTTCTTTTTTTCTGGGCATGCTCATCTTTCTTGCTGTATTGGAGACACTGGAAAGAAGAGTTTGCTTCTTGCATTAAAACAAACGGTTTTTCCTGGATTTGAACACATGTCTGAATTTTCCTTCAGAAACGGAGTTAAAACAAATGCTCTGTGTCTCCCTACAAGCAAGAGTTCATTTCTGGTAAACATAGTGATTTGTCGGATCAAATGAATTTACACAGTTCACGAACCCATCACGATTTTCACTATTAACTAAAGAGCATCTATGAAGAGATGCTGTGATTTGTATGAGTTTCATAAGCAGAGTTGAACTCGACACGGTCCTTTTGAGTAGGAAATACATTTCTTTTTTTTCTGGGCATGCTCATATTTCTTGCTGTATTGGAGACGCTGGAAAGAAGAGTGTGCTTCTTGCATTAAAACAGATTGTTTTTCCTGGATTTGAACACATGTCTGAATTTTCCTTCAGAAACGGAGTTAAAACAAATGCTCTGTGTCTTCCTATAAGCAAGAGATCTTTTCCGGTAAATCCTGTGATTTTTGACTCAAATGAATTTGCACAGTTCACGAAACAAACATGATTTTCACTTTTAACTAAAGAGCATCTCTGTGAGAGATGCTGTGGATTGTTACAGTTTCATGAGCAGAGTTCAACTAGATATGGTCCATTTGAGTAGGAAACACAGTTTTTTTTTTTTTTTTCTGGGCATGCTCATGTTTCTTGCTGTATTAGAGACGGTAGAAAGAAGAGCATGCTCTTAGCGTTAAAACAGAGTGTGTTTCATGGAGGAGAACACTGTTCTGTATTTCCCTTCACAAACAGAGTTAAACCAAATGCTCTGTGTCTTCCTACAAGCAAGAGTTCTTTTCCGGTAAATCCTGTGATTTTTGACTCAAATGAATTTGCACAGTTCAGGAACCCAACACGCTTTTCACTTTTAACTAAAGAGCATCTCTGTGAGAAATGCTGTGGTTTGTTACAGTTTCATGAGCAGAGTTCAACTAGATATGGTCCGTATGAGTAGGAAACACAGTTCATTTTTTCTGGGCATGCTCATGTTTCTTATTATATTGCAGACGCTGGAAAGAATAGCATGCTCTTTGCATTAAAACAGAGTGTGTTTCATGGAAGAGAACACTGGTCTGAATTTGCCTTCACAATGGAGTTAAACCAAAGGCTCTGTGTCTTCCTACAAGCAAGTGTACATTTCTGGTAAAGCCAGTGATTTTTCGGCTCAAATGAACTTACACAGTTCACGAACCCAACACGATTTTCACTATTAACACACGAACATCTATGTAAAAGATGTTGTGGTTTGTTACAGTTTCATAAGCAGAGTTCAACTAGATATGGTCCCTATGAGTAGGAAACACAGTTCTTTTTTTCTGATCATGCTCATGTTTCTTGCTGTATTAGAGATCCTGGAAAGAAGAGCATGCTCTTTGCGTTAAAACAGAGTGTTTTTCATGGATGAGAACACTGGTCTGAATTTCCCTTCAGATACAGAGTTAAACCAATGGCTCTGTGTCTTCCTAAATGCAATAGTTCATTTCCTGTAAACCTAGTGATTTTTCAGCTCAAATGAATTTACACAGTTCACGACCCAACACGATTTTCACTATTAACTTAAGTGCATCTATGTAAGAGATGCTGTGGCTTGTTACAGTTTCTTAAGCAGAGTTCAACTAGATATGGTACATATGAGTAGGAAACACAGTTGATTTTTTCTGGGCATGCTCGTGTTTCTTGCTATATTGCAGACTCTGGAAAGACGAGCATGCTCTTTGCGTTAAAACAGAGTGTGTTTCATGGATGAGAACACTGGTCTGAATTTCCCTTCACAAACGGAGTTAAACCAAAGGCTCTCTGTCTTCCTACAAGCAAGAGTTCATTTCGGGTAAACCCAGTGATTTTTTGGCTCAAATGAATTTACACAGTTCACAACCCAACACGATTTTCACTATTAACTAAAGAGCATCTATGTAAGAGATGCTTTGGTTTGTATCAATTTCATAAGCAGAGTTCAACTGGATATGGTCCATATGAGTAGTAAACACAGTTATTTTTTCTGGGCATGCACATATTTGTTGGTGTATTGCCGACGCTGGACAGAAGAGGATTCTTCTTGCGTTGAAACAGATGGTGTTTAATGGATGAGAATACTGGTCTGAATTTCCCTTCAGATACAGAGTTAAACCAAAGGCTCTGTGTCTTCCTACAAGGAAGAGTTCATTTCCGGTAAACCCAGTGATTTTTGACTCAAATGAATTTGCACAGTTCACGAATCCTACACAATTTTCACTATTAACTAAAGAGTATCTCTGTGAGAGATGGTGTGGATTGTTACAGTTTCATGAGCAGAGTTCAACTAGATATGGTCCATATGAGTAGGAAACACAGTTTTTTTTTCTGGGCATGCTCATGTTTCTTGCTGTATTAGAGACAGTGGAAAAATGAGCAAGCTTCTTGCGTTAAAACAGAGTGTGTATCATGGCTTTGGACACTCGTCTGAATTTTCCTTCAGAAACGGAGTTAAACCAAAGGCTCTGTGTCTTCCTACAAGCAAGAGTTCATTTCTGGTAAACCCAGTGATTTTTCGGCTCAAATGAATTAACACAGATCAGGAACCCAACAGGACTTTCACTATTTACTAAAGAGCATCTATGTAAATGATGCTGTGGTTTGTTACAGTTTCATAAGCAGAGTTCAACTAGATATGGTCTGTATGAGTAGGAAACACAGTTCTTTTTTTCTAGTCATGCTAATGTTTCTTGCTGTATTAGAGACGGTGGAAAGAAGAGCATGCTCTTAGCGCTAAAGGAGAGTGTGTTTCATGGAGCAGAACACTGTTCTGTA
Organism: Onychomys arenicola; assembly: GCA_949786405.1. Lineage (NCBI taxonomy): Eukaryota > Metazoa > Chordata > Mammalia > Rodentia > Cricetidae > Onychomys > Onychomys arenicola. The sequence continues at coordinate 1,394,288 of CATKUM010000037.1, read as the reverse complement.
TTTCCCTTCACAAACAGAGTTAAACCAAATGCTCTGTGTCTTCCTACAAGCAAGAGTTCTTTTCCGTTAAATCCTGTGATTTTTGACTCAAATGAATTTGCACAGTTCAGGAACCCAACACGATTTTCACTTTTAACTAAAGAGCATCTCTGTGAGAAATGCTGTGGTTTGTTACAGTTTCATGAGCAGAGTTCAACTAGATATGGTCCGTATGAGTAGGAAACACAGTTCATTTTTTCTGGGCATGCTCATGTTTCTTGCTGTATTAGAGACGGTGGAAAAATGAGCAAGCTTCTTGCGTTAAAACAGAGTGTGTATCATGGCTTTGGACACTCGTCTGAATTTTCCTTCAGAAACGGAGTTACACCAAATGCTCTGTGTCTTCCTACAAGCAAGAGTTCATTTCTGGTAAACCCAGTGATTTTTCGGCTCAAATGAATTAACACAGATCAGGAACCCAACACGACTTTCACTATTTACTAAAGAGCATCTATGTAAATGATGCTGTGGTTTGTTACAGTTTCATAAGCAGAGTTCAACTAGATATGGTCTGTATGAGTAGGAAACACAGTTCTTTTTTTCTAGTCATGCTAATGTTTCTTGCTGTATAGGAGTCGCTGGACAGACTAGGATGCTTTTTGCGTTAAAACAGAGGGTGTTTCATGGATTAGAACGCTGGTCTGAATTTATCTTCACAAACGGAGTTAAACCAAATGCTCTGTGTGTTCCTACAAGCAAGAGTTCTTTTCTGGTAAATCCTGTGATTTTTGACTCAAATGAATTTGCACAGTTCACGAACCCAACACGCTTTTCACTTTTAACTAAAGAGCATCTCTGTGAGAAATGCTGTGGTTTGTTACAGTTTCATGAGCAGAGTTCAACTAGATATGGTCCGTATGAGTAGGAAACACAGTTCATTTTTTCTGATCATGCTCATGTTTCTTGCTGTATTAGAGACGCTGGAAAGAAGAGCATGCTCTTTGCGTTAAAACAGAGTGTTTTTCATGGATGAGAACACTGGTCTGAATTTCCCTTCAGATACAGAGTTAAACCAAAGGCTCTGTGTCTTCCTAAATGCAATAGTTCATTTCCTGTAAACCCAGTGATTTTTCAGCTCAAATGAATTTACACAGTTCACGAACCCAACACGATTTTCACTATTACCTTAAGTGCATCTATGTAAGAGTTGCTGTGGCTTCTTACGGTTCCTGAAGCAGAGTTCAACTAGATATGGTACATATGAGTAGGAAACACAGTTGATTTTTTTCTGGGCATGCTCGTGTTTCTTGCTATATTGCAGACGCTGGAAAGACGAGCATGCTCTTTGTGTTAAAACAGATTGTGTTTCATGGATGAGAACACTGGTCTGAATTTCCCTTCACAAACGGAGTTAAACCAAAGGCTCTCTGTCTTCCTACAAGCAAGAGTTCATTTCGGGTAAACCCAGTGATTTTTCGGCTCAAATGAATTTACACAGTTCATGAACCCAACACGATTTTCACTATTAACCAAAGAGCATCTATGTAAGAGATGCTTTGGTTTGTATCAATTTCATAAGCAGAGTTCAACTAGATATGGTCCGTATGGGTAGGAAACACAGTTATTTTTTCTGGGCATGCTCATATTTGTTGGTGTATTGCCGACGCTGGACAGAAGAGGATTCTTCTTGCGTTAAAAAGGATGGTGTTTCATGGATGAGAACACTGGTCTGAATTTCCCTTCAGATACAGAGTTAAACCAAAGGCTCTGTGTCTTCCTACAAGGAAGAGTTCATTTCCGGTTAACCTAGTGATTTTTGACTCAAATGAATTTGCACAGTTCACGAACACAACACGATTTTCACTATTAACTAAAGAGCATCTCTGTGAGAAATGTTGTGGATTGTTACAGTTTCAAGAGCAGAGTTCAACTAGATATGGTCCATATGAGTAGGAAACACAGTTTTTTTTTTTTTTTTTCTGGGCATTCTCATGTTTCTTGCTGTATTAGAGACGGTGGAAAGAAGAGCATGCTCTTAGCGTTAAAACAGAGTGTGTTTCATGGAGGAGAACACTGTTCTGTATTTCCCTTCACAAACAGAGTTAAACCAAAGGCTCTGTGTCTTCCTACAAGCAAGAGTTCATTTCCGGTAATCCCAGTGATTTTTCGCCTTAAATGAATTTACACAGTTCAAGAACCCAACACGATTTTCCTTATAAACTAAAGAGCATCTAAGAAGAGATACTGTGCTTTCTATGAGTTTCATATGCAGAGTTGAAATAGACCTGGTCCTTTGAGTAGGAAATACAGTTCTTTTTTTCTGGGCATGCTCATGTTTCTTGCTGTATTGGAGAAGCTGGAAAAAAGAGCAAGCTTCTTGCATTAAAACAGAGTGTGTTTCATGGATTTGGACACGGGTCTGAATTTTCCTTCAGAAAGGGAGTTAAACCAAAGGCTCTGTGTCTTCCTACAAGTAAGAGTTCATTTCTGGTAAACCCAGTGATTTTTCGGCTCAAATGAATTAACACAGATCAGGAACCCAACACGACTTTCACTATTTACTAAAGAGCATCTATGTAAATGATGCTGTGGTTTGTTACGGTTTCATAAGCAGAGTTCAACTAGATATGGTCTGTATGAGTAGGAAACACAGTTCTTTTTTTCTGGTCATGCTAATGTTTCTTGCTGTATAGGAGACGCTGGACAGACTAGGATGCTTTTTGTGTTAAAACAGAGGGTGTTTCATGGATTAGAACTCTGGTCTGAATTTATCTTCACAAACGAAGTTAAACCAAAGGCTCTGTGTCTTCCTACAAGCAAGAGTTCATTTCTGTTAAACCCAGTGATTTTTCCCCTCAAATGAATTTACACAGTTCACGAACCCAACACGATTTTCACTCTGAACTAAAGAGCATATATGTAAGACATGCTGTGGTTTGTATCAATTTCATAAGAAGAGTTCAACTAGATATGGTCCGTATGAGTAGGAAACACAGTTATTTTTTCTGGGCATGCTCATATTTCTTGCTGTATTGCCGACGCTGGACAGAAGAGGATTCTTCTTGCGATAAATAGATGGTGTTTTATGGATGAGAACACTGGTCTGAATTTCCCTTCAGATACAGAGTTAAACCAAAGGCTCTGTGTCTTCCTACAAGCAAGAGTTCATTTCAGGTAAACCCAGTGATTTTTCGGCTCAAATGAATTTACACAGTTCACGAACACAACACGATTTTCATTATTAACTAAAGAGCATCTATGTAAGAGATGCTTTGGTTTGTATCAATTTCATAAGCAGAGTTCAACTAGATATGGTCCATATGAGTAGTAAACACAGTTATTTTTTCTGGGCATGCTCATATTTCTTGCTGTATTGCCGACACTGGACAGAAGAGGATTCTTCTTGCGTTAAAACAGATGGTGTTTCATGGATGAGAACACTGGTCTGAATTTCCCTTCAGATACAGTGTTAATCCAAAGGCTCTGTGTCTTCCTACAAGCAAGAGTTCATTTCCGGTAAACCCAGTGATTTTTGACTCAAATGAATTTGCAAAGTTCACGAACCAAACACGATTTTCACTATTAACTAAAGAGCATCTCTGTGAGAGATGCTGTGGATTGTTACAGTTTCATGACTAGAGTTCAACTAGATATGGTCCATATGAGTAGGAAACACAGTTTTTTTTTTTCTGGGCATGCTCATGTTTCTTGCTGTATTAGAGACGGTGGAAAAATGAGTAAGCTTCTTGCGTTAAAACAGAGTGTGTATCATGGCTTTGGACACTCGTCTGAATTTTCCTTCAGAAAGGGAGTTAAACCAAAGGCTCTGTGTCTTCCTACAAGCAAGAGTTCATTTCTGGTAAACACAGTGATTTTTCGGCTCAAATGAATTAACACAGATCAGGAACCCAACACGACTTTCACTATTTACTAAAGAGCATCTATGTAAATGATGCTGTGGTTTGTTACAGTTTCATAAGCAGAGTTCAACTAGATATGGTCTGTATGAGTTGGAAACACAGTTCTTTTTTTCTGGTCATGCTAATGTTTCTTGCTGTATAGGAGACGCTGGACAGACTAGGATGCTTTTTGCGTTAAAACAGAGGGTGTTTCATGGATTAGAACGCTGGTCTGAATTTATCTTCACAAACGGAGTTAAACCAAAGGCTCTGTGTCTTCCTACAAGCAAGCGTTCTTTTCTGGTAAATCCTGTGATTTTTGACTCAAATGAATTTGCACAGTTCAGGAACCCAACACGCTTTTCACTTTTAACTAAAAGCATCTCTGTGAGAAATGCTGTGGTTTGTTACAGTTTCATGAGCAGAGTTCAACTAGATATGGTCCATATGAGTAGGAAACACAGTTCATTTTTTCTGGGCATGCTCATGTTTCTTATTATATTGCAGACACTGGAAAGAATAGCATGCTCTTTGCATTAAAACAGAGTGTGTTTCATGGATGAGAACACTGGTCTGAATTTGCCTTCACAAATGGAGTTAAACCAAAGGCTCTGTGTCTTCCTACAAGCAAGTGTTCATTTCTGGTAAAGCCAGTGATTTTTCGGCTCAAATGAATTAACACAGTTCACGAACCCAACACGATTTTCACTATTAACACACGAACATCTATGTAAAAGATGTTGTGGTTTGTTACAGTTTCATAAGCAGAGTTCAACTAGATATGGTCCGTATGAGTAGGAAACACAGTTCTTTTTTTCTGATCATGCTCATGTTTCTTGCTGTATTAGAGACGCTGGAAAGAAGAGCATGCTCTTTGCGTTAAAACAGAGTGTTTTTCATGGATGAGAACACTGGTCTGAATTTCCCTTCAGATACAGAGTTAAACCAATGGCTCTGTGTCTTCCTAAATGCAATAGTTCATTTCCTGTAAACCCAGTGATTTTTCAGCTCAAATGAATTTTCACAGTTCACGAACCCAACACGATTTTCACTATTAACTTAAGTGCATCTATGTAAGAGATGCTGTGGCTTGTTATGGTTCCTGAAGCAGAGTTCAACTAGATATGGTACATATGAGTAGGAAACACAGTTGATTTTTTCTGGGCATGCTCGTGTTTCTTGCTATATTGCAGACACTGGAAAGACGAGCATGCTCTTTGTGTTAAAACAGATTGTGTTTCATGGATGAGAACACTGGTCTGAATTTCCCTTCACAAACGGAGTTAAACCAAAGGCTCTCTGTCTTCCTACAAGCAAGAGTTCATTTCGGGTAAACCCAGTGATTTTTCGGCTCAAATGAATTTACACAGTTCACAACCCAACACGATTTTCACTATTAACTAAAGAGCATCTATGTAAGAGATTCTGTGGTTTGTATCAATTTCATAAGCAGAGTTCAACTAGATATGGTCCGTATGAGTAGGAAACACAGTTATTTTTTCTGGGCATGCTCATATTTGTTGGTGTATTGCCGACGCTGGACAGAAGAGGATTCTTCTTGCGTTAAAAAGGATGGTGTTTCATGGATGAGAACACTGGTCTGAATTTCCCTTCAGATACAGAGTTAAACCAAAGGCTCTGTGTCTTCCTACAAGGAAGAGTTCATTTCCGGTTAACCTAGTGATTTTTGACTCAAATGAATTTGCACAGTTCACGAACACAACACGATTTTCACTATTAACTAAAGAGCATCTCTGTGAGAAATGTTGTGGATTGTTACAGTTTCAAGAGCAGAGTTCAACTAGATATGGTCCATATGAGTAGGAAACACAGTTTTTTTTTTTTTTTCTGGGCATTCTCATGTTTCTTGCTGTATTAGAGACGGTGGAAAGAAGAGCATGCTCTTAGCGTTAAAACAGAGTGTGTTTCATGGAGGAGAACACTGTTCTGTATTTCCCTTCACAAACAGAGTTAAACCAAAGGCTCTGTGTCTTCCTACAAGCAAGAGTTCATTTCCGGTAATCCCAGTGATTTTTCGCCTTAAATGAATTTACACAGTTCAAGAACCCAACACGATTTTCCTTATAAACTAAAGAGCATCTAAGAAGAGATACTGTGCTTTCTATGAGTTTCATATGCAGAGTTGAAATAGACCTGGTCCTTTGAGTAGGAAATACAGTTCTTTTTTTCTGGGCATGCTCATGTTTCTTGCTGTATTGGAGAAGCTGGAAAAAAGAGCAAGCTTCTTGCATTAAAACAGAGTGTGTTTCATGGATTTGGACACGGGTCTGAATTTTCCTTCAGAAAGGGAGTTAAACCAAAGGCTCTGTGTCTTCCTACAAGTAAGAGTTCATTTCTGGTAAACCCAGTGATTTTTCGGCTCAAATGAATTAACACAGATCAGGAACCCAACACGACTTTCACTATTTACTAAAGAGCATCTATGTAAATGATGCTGTGGTTTGTTACGGTTTCATAAGCAGAGTTCAACTAGATATGGTCTGTATGAGTAGGAAACACAGTTCTTTTTTTCTGGTCATGCTAATGTTTCTTGCTGTATAGGAGACGCTGGACAGACTAGGATGCTTTTTGTGTTAAAACAGAGGGTGTTTCATGGATTAGAACTCTGGTCTGAATTTATCTTCACAAACGAAGTTAAACCAAAGGCTCTGTGTCTTCCTACAAGCAAGAGTTCATTTCTGTTAAACCCAGTGATTTTTCCCCTCAAATGAATTTACACAGTTCACGAACCCAACACGATTTTCACTCTGAACTAAAGAGCATATATGTAAGACATGCTGTGGTTTGTATCAATTTCATAAGAAGAGTTCAACTAGATATGGTCCGTATGAGTAGGAAACACAGTTATTTTTTCTGGGCATGCTCATATTTCTTGCTGTATTGCCGACGCTGGACAGAAGAGGATTCTTCTTGCGATAAATAGATGGTGTTTTATGGATGAGAACACTGGTCTGAATTTCCCTTCAGATACAGAGTTAAACCAAAGGCTCTGTGTCTTCCTACAAGCAAGAGTTCATTTCAGGTAAACCCAGTGATTTTTCGGCTCAAATGAATTTACACAGTTCACGAACACAACACGATTTTCATTATTAACTAAAGAGCATCTATGTAAGAGATGCTTTGGTTTGTATCAATTTCATAAGCAGAGTTCAACTAGATATGGTCCATATGAGTAGTAAACACAGTTATTTTTTCTGGGCATGCTCATATTTCTTGCTGTATTGCCGACACTGGACAGAAGAGGATTCTTCTTGCGTTAAAACAGATGGTGTTTCATGGATGAGAACACTGGTCTGAATTTCCCTTCAGATACAGTGTTAATCCAAAGGCTCTGTGTCTTCCTACAAGCAAGAGTTCATTTCCGGTAAACCCAGTGATTTTTGACTCAAATGAATTTGCAAAGTTCACGAACCAAACACGATTTTCACTATTAACTAAAGAGCATCTCTGTGAGAGATGCTGTGGATTGTTACAGTTTCATGACTAGAGTTCAACTAGATATGGTCCATATGAGTAGGAAACACAGTTTTTTTTTTTCTGGGCATGCTCATGTTTCTTGCTGTATTAGAGACGGTGGAAAAATGAGTAAGCTTCTTGCGTTAAAACAGAGTGTGTATCATGGCTTTGGACACTCGTCTGAATTTTCCTTCAGAAAGGGAGTTAAACCAAAGGCTCTGTGTCTTCCTACAAGCAAGAGTTCATTTCTGGTAAACACAGTGATTTTTCGGCTCAAATGAATTAACACAGATCAGGAACCCAACACGACTTTCACTATTTACTAAAGAGCATCTATGTAAATGATGCTGTGGTTTGTTACAGTTTCATAAGCAGAGTTCAACTAGATATGGTCTGTATGAGTTGGAAACACAGTTCTTTTTTTCTGGTCATGCTAATGTTTCTTGCTGTATAGGAGACGCTGGACAGACTAGGATGCTTTTTGCGTTAAAACAGAGGGTGTTTCATGGATTAGAACGCTGGTCTGAATTTATCTTCACAAACGGAGTTAAACCAAAGGCTCTGTGTCTTCCTACAAGCAAGCGTTCTTTTCTGGTAAATCCTGTGATTTTTGACTCAAATGAATTTGCACAGTTCAGGAACCCAACACGCTTTTCACTTTTAACTAAAAGCATCTCTGTGAGAAATGCTGTGGTTTGTTACAGTTTCATGAGCAGAGTTCAACTAGATATGGTCCATATGAGTAGGAAACACAGTTCATTTTTTCTGGGCATGCTCATGTTTCTTATTATATTGCAGACACTGGAAAGAATAGCATGCTCTTTGCATTAAAACAGAGTGTGTTTCATGGATGAGAACACTGGTCTGAATTTGCCTTCACAAATGGAGTTAAACCAAAGGCTCTGTGTCTTCCTACAAGCAAGTGTTCATTTCTGGTAAAGCCAGTGATTTTTCGGCTCAAATGAATTAACACAGTTCACGAACCCAACACGATTTTCACTATTAACACACGAACATCTATGTAAAAGATGTTGTGGTTTGTTACAGTTTCATAAGCAGAGTTCAACTAGATATGGTCCGTATGAGTAGGAAACACAGTTCTTTTTTTCTGATCATGCTCATGTTTCTTGCTGTATTAGAGACGCTGGAAAGAAGAGCATGCTCTTTGCGTTAAAACAGAGTGTTTTTCATGGATGAGAACACTGGTCTGAATTTCCCTTCAGATACAGAGTTAAACCAATGGCTCTGTGTCTTCCTAAATGCAATAGTTCATTTCCTGTAAACCCAGTGATTTTTCAGCTCAAATGAATTTTCACAGTTCACGAACCCAACACGATTTTCACTATTAACTTAAGTGCATCTATGTAAGAGATGCTGTGGCTTGTTATGGTTCCTGAAGCAGAGTTCAACTAGATATGGTACATATGAGTAGGAAACACAGTTGATTTTTTCTGGGCATGCTCGTGTTTCTTGCTATATTGCAGACACTGGAAAGACGAGCATGCTCTTTGTGTTAAAACAGATTGTGTTTCATGGATGAGAACACTGGTCTGAATTTCCCTTCACAAACGGAGTTAAACCAAAGGCTCTCTGTCTTCCTACAAGCAAGAGTTCATTTCGGGTAAACCCAGTGATTTTTCGGCTCAAATGAATTTACACAGTTCACAACCCAACACGATTTTCACTATTAACTAAAGAGCATCTATGTAAGAGATTCTGTGGTTTGTATCAATTTCATAAGCAGAGTTCAACTAGATATGGTCCGTATGAGTAGGAAACACAGTTATTTTTTCTGGGCATGCTCATATTTGTTGGTGTATTGCCGACGCTGGACAGAAGAGGATTCTTCTTGCGTTAAAAAGGATGGTGTTTCATGGATGAGAACACTGGTCTGAATTTCCCTTCAGATACAGAGTTAAACCAAAGGCTCTGTGTCTTCCTACAAGGAAGAGTTCATTTCCGGTTAACCTAGTGATTTTTGACTCAAATGAATTTGCACAGTTCACGAACACAACACGATTTTCACTATTAACTAAAGAGCATCTCTGTGAGAAATGTTGTGGATTGTTACAGTTTCAAGAGCAGAGTTCAACTAGATATGGTCCATATGAGTAGGAAACACAGTTTTTTTTTTTTTTTCTGGGCATTCTCATGTTTCTTGCTGTATTAGAGACGGTGGAAAGAAGAGCATGCTCTTAGCGTTAAAACAGAGTGTGTTTCATGGAGGAGAACACTGTTCTGTATTTCCCTTCACAAACAGAGTTAAACCAAAGGCTCTGTGTCTTCCTACAAGCAAGAGTTCATTTCCGGTAATCCCAGTGATTTTTCGCCTTAAATGAATTTACACAGTTCAAGAACCCAACACGATTTTCCTTATAAACTAAAGAGCATCTAAGAAGAGATACTGTGCTTTCTATGAGTTTCATATGCAGAGTTGAAATAGACCTGGTCCTTTGAGTAGGAAATACAGTTCTTTTTTTCTGGGCATGCTCATGTTTCTTGCTGTATTGGAGAAGCTGGAAAAAAGAGCAAGCTTCTTGCATTAAAACAGAGTGTGTTTCATGGATTTGGACACGGGTCTGAATTTTCCTTCAGAAAGGGAGTTAAACCAAAGGCTCTGTGTCTTCCTACAAGTAAGAGTTCATTTCTGGTAAACCCAGTGATTTTTCGGCTCAAATGAATTAACACAGATCAGGAACCCAACACGACTTTCACTATTTACTAAAGAGCATCTATGTAAATGATGCTGTGGTTTGTTACGGTTTCATAAGCAGAGTTCAACTAGATATGGTCTGTATGAGTAGGAAACACAGTTCTTTTTTTCTGGTCATGCTAATGTTTCTTGCTGTATAGGAGACGCTGGACAGACTAGGATGCTTTTTGTGTTAAAACAGAGGGTGTTTCATGGATTAGAACTCTGGTCTGAATTTATCTTCACAAACGAAGTTAAACCAAAGGCTCTGTGTCTTCCTACAAGCAAGAGTTCATTTCTGTTAAACCCAGTGATTTTTCCCCTCAAATGAATTTACACAGTTCACGAACCCAACACGATTTTCACTCTGAACTAAAGAGCATATATGTAAGACATGCTGTGGTTTGTATCAATTTCATAAGAAGAGTTCAACTAGATATGGTCCGTATGAGTAGGAAACACAGTTATTTTTTCTGGGCATGCTCATATTTCTTGCTGTATTGCCGACGCTGGACAGAAGAGGATTCTTCTTGCGATAAATAGATGGTGTTTTATGGATGAGAACACTGGTCTGAATTTCCCTTCAGATACAGAGTTAAACCAAAGGCTCTGTGTCTTCCTACAAGCAAGAGTTCATTTCAGGTAAACCCAGTGATTTTTCGGCTCAAATGAATTTACACAGTTCACGAACACAACACGATTTTCATTATTAACTAAAGAGCATCTATGTAAGAGATGCTTTGGTTTGTATCAATTTCATAAGCAGAGTTCAACTAGATATGGTCCATATGAGTAGTAAACACAGTTATTTTTTCTGGGCATGCTCATATTTCTTGCTGTATTGCCGACACTGGACAGAAGAGGATTCTTCTTGCGTTAAAACAGATGGTGTTTCATGGATGAGAACACTGGTCTGAATTTCCCTTCAGATACAGTGTTAATCCAAAGGCTCTGTGTCTTCCTACAAGCAAGAGTTCATTTCCGGTAAACCCAGTGATTTTTGACTCAAATGAATTTGCAAAGTTCACGAACCAAACACGATTTTCACTATTAACTAAAGAGCATCTCTGTGAGAGATGCTGTGGATTGTTACAGTTTCATGACTAGAGTTCAACTAGATATGGTCCATATGAGTAGGAAACACAGTTTTTTTTTTTCTGGGCATGCTCATGTTTCTTGCTGTATTAGAGACGGTGGAAAAATGAGTAAGCTTCTTGCGTTAAAACAGAGTGTGTATCATGGCTTTGGACACTCGTCTGAATTTTCCTTCAGAAAGGGAGTTAAACCAAAGGCTCTGTGTCTTCCTACAAGCAAGAGTTCATTTCTGGTAAACACAGTGATTTTTCGGCTCAAATGAATTAACACAGATCAGGAACCCAACACGACTTTCACTATTTACTAAAGAGCATCTATGTAAATGATGCTGTGGTTTGTTACAGTTTCATAAGCAGAGTTCAACTAGATATGGTCTGTATGAGTTGGAAACACAGTTCTTTTTTTCTGGTCATGCTAATGTTTCTTGCTGTATAGGAGACGCTGGACAGACTAGGATGCTTTTTGCGTTAAAACAGAGGGTGTTTCATGGATTAGAACGCTGGTCTGAATTTATCTTCACAAACGGAGTTAAACCAAAGGCTCTGTGTCTTCCTACAAGCAAGCGTTCTTTTCTGGTAAATCCTGTGATTTTTGACTCAAATGAATTTGCACAGTTCAGGAACCCAACACGCTTTTCACTTTTAACTAAAAGCATCTCTGTGAGAAATGCTGTGGTTTGTTACAGTTTCATGAGCAGAGTTCAACTAGATATGGTCCATATGAGTAGGAAACACAGTTCATTTTTTCTGGGCATGCTCATGTTTCTTATTATATTGCAGACACTGGAAAGAATAGCATGCTCTTTGCATTAAAACAGAGTGTGTTTCATGGATGAGAACACTGGTCTGAATTTGCCTTCACAAATGGAGTTAAACCAAAGGCTCTGTGTCTTCCTACAAGCAAGTGTTCATTTCTGGTAAAGCCAGTGATTTTTCGGCTCAAATGAATTAACACAGTTCACGAACCCAACACGATTTTCACTATTAACACACGAACATCTATGTAAAAGATGTTGTGGTTTGTTACAGTTTCATAAGCAGAGTTCAACTAGATATGGTCCGTATGAGTAGGAAACACAGTTCTTTTTTTCTGATCATGCTCATGTTTCTTGCTGTATTAGAGACGCTGGAAAGAAGAGCATGCTCTTTGCGTTAAAACAGAGTGTTTTTCATGGATGAGAACACTGGTCTGAATTTCCCTTCAGATACAGAGTTAAACCAATGGCTCTGTGTCTTCCTAAATGCAATAGTTCATTTCCTGTAAACCCAGTGATTTTTCAGCTCAAATGAATTTTCACAGTTCACGAACCCAACACGATTTTCACTATTAACTTAAGTGCATCTATGTAAGAGATGCTGTGGCTTGTTACGGTTCCTGAAGCAGAGTTCAACTAGATATGGTACATATGAGTAGGAAACACAGTGGATTTTTTCTGGGCATGCTCGTGTTTCTTGCTATATTGCAGACACTGGAAAGACGAGCATGCTCTTTGTGTTAAAACAGATTGTGTTTCATGGATGAGAACACTGGTCTGAATTTCCCTTCACAAACGGAGTTAAACCAAAGGCTCTCTGTCTTCCTACAAGCAAGAGTTCATTTCGGGTAAACCCAGTGATTTTTCGGCTCAAATGAATTTACACAGTTCACAACCCAACACGATTTTCACTATTAACTAAAGAGCATCTATGTAAGAGATTCTGTGGTTTGTATCAATTTCATAAGCAGAGTTCAACTAGATATGGTCCGTATGAGTAGGAAACACAGTTATTTTTTCTGGGCATGCTCATATTTGTTGGTGTATTGCCGACGCTGGACAGAAGAGGATTCTTCTTGCGTTAAAAAGGATGGTGTTTCATGGATGAGAACACTGGTCTGAATTTCCCTTCAGATACAGAGTTAAACCAAAGGCTCTGTGTCTTCCTACAAGGAAGAGTTCATTTCAGGTAAACCCAGTGATTTTTGACTCAAATGAATTTGCACAGTTCACGAACACAACACGATTTTCACTATTAACTAAAGAGCATCTCTGTGAGAAATGTTGTGGATTGTTACAGTTTCAAGAGCAGAGTTCAACTAGATATGGTCCATATGAGTAGGAAACACAGTTTTTTTTTTTTTCTGGGCATTCTCATGTTTCTTGCTGTATTAGAGACGGTGGAAAGAAGAGCATGCTCTTAGCGTTAAAACAGAGTGTGTTTCATGGAGGAGAACACTGTTCTGTATTTCCCTTCACAAACAGAGTTAAACCAAAGGCTCTGTGTCTTCCTACAAGCAAGAGTTCATTTCCGGTAATCCCAGTGATTTTTCGGCTCAAATGAATTTACACAGTTCAAGAACCCAACACGATTTTCATTATAAACTAAAGAGCATCTAAGAAGAGATACTGTGCTTTCTATGAGTTTCATATGCAGAGTTGAAATAGACCTGGTCCTTTGAGTAGGAAACACAGTTTTTTTTTCTGGGCATGGTCATGTTTCTTGCTGTATCAGAGACGGTGGAAAAATGAGCAAGGTTCTTGCGTTAAAACAGAATGTGTATCATGGCTTTGGACACTCGTCTGAATTTTCCTTCAGAAACGGAGTTAAACCAAAGGCTCTGTGTCTTCCTACAAGCAAGAGTTCATTTCTGGTAAACCCAGTGATTTTTCGGCTCAAATGAATTAACACAGATCAGGAACCTAACAGGACTTTCACTATTTACTAAAGAGCATCTATGTAAATGATGCTGTGGTTTGTTACAGTTTCATGAGCAGAGTTCAACTAGATATGGTCCGTATGAGTAGGAAACACAGTTCATTTTTTCTGGGCATGCTCATGTTTCTTATTATATTGCAGACGCTGGAAAGAATAGCATGCTCTTTGCATTAAAACAGAGTGTGTTTCATGGATGAGAACACTGGTCTGAATTTCCCTTCAGATACAGAGTTAAACCAAAGGCTCTGTGTCTTCCTACAAGCAAGATTTCATTTCAGGTAAACCCAGTGATTTTTCGGCTCAAATGAATTTACACAGTTCACGAACACAACACGATTTTCATTATTAACTAAAGAGCATCTATGTAAGAGATGCTTTGGTTTGTATCAATTTCATAAGCAGAGTTCAACTAGATATGGTCCATATGAGTAGTAAACACAGTTATTTTTTCTGGGCATGCTCATATTTCTTGCTGTATTGCCGACGCTGGACAGAAGAGGATTCTTCTTGCGTTAAAACAGATGGTGTTTCATGGATGAGAACACTGGTCTGAATTTCCCTTCAGATACAGTGTTAATCCAAAGGCTCTGTGTCTTCCTACAAGCAAGAGTTCATTTCCGGTAAACCCAGTGATTTTTGACTCAAATGAATTTGCAAAGTTCACGAACCAAACACGATTTTCACTATTAACTAAAGAGCATCTCTGTGAGAGATGCTGTGGATTGTTACAGTTTCATGACTAGAGTTCAACTAGATATGGTCCATATGAGTAGGAAACACAGTTTTTTTTTTCTGGGCATGCTCATGTTTCTTGCTGTATTAGAGACGGTGGAAAAATGAGTAAGCTTCTTGCGTTAAAACAGAGTGTGTATCATGGCTTTGGACACTCGTCTGAATTTTCCTTCAGAAAGGGAGTTAAACCAAAGGCTCTGTGTCTTCCTACAAGCAAGAGTTCATTTCTGGTAAACACAGTGATTTTTCGGCTCAAATGAATTAACACAGATCAGGAACCCAACACGACTTTCACTATTTACTAAAGAGCATCTATGTAAATGATGCTGTGGTTTGTTACAGTTTCATAAGCAGAGTTCAACTAGATATGGTCTGTATGAGTTGGAAACACAGTTCTTTTTTTCTGGTCATGCTAATGTTTCTTGCTGTATAGGAGACGCTGGACAGACTAGGATGCTTTTTGCGTTAAAACAGAGGGTGTTTCATGGATTAGAACGCTGGTCTGAATTTATCTTCACAAACGGAGTTAAACCAAAGGCTCTGTGTCTTCCTACAAGCAAGCGTTCTTTTCTGGTAAATCCTGTGATTTTTGACTCAAATGAATTTGCACAGTTCAGGAACCCAACACGCTTTTCACTTTTAACTAAAAGCATCTCTGTGAGAAATGCTGTGGTTTGTTACAGTTTCATGAGCAGAGTTCAACTAGATATGGTCCATATGAGTAGGAAACACAGTTCATTTTTTCTGGGCATGCTCATGTTTCTTATTATATTGCAGACACTGGAAAGAATAGCATGCTCTTTGCATTAAAACAGAGTGTGTTTCATGGATGAGAACACTGGTCTGAATTTGCCTTCACAAATGGAGTTAAACCAAAGGCTCTGTGTCTTCCTACAAGCAAGTGTTCATTTCTGGTAAAGCCAGTGATTTTTCGGCTCAAATGAATTTACACAGTTCACGAACCCAACACGATTTTCACTATTAACACACGAACATCTATGTAAAAGATGTTGTGGTTTGTTACAGTTTCATAAGCAGAGTTCAACTAGATATGGTCCGTATGAGTAGGAAACACAGTTCTTTTTTTTTTCTGATCATGCTCATGTTTCTTGCTGTATTAGAGACGCTGGAAAGAGGAGCATGCTCTTTGCGTTAAAACAGAGTGTTTTTCATGGATGAGAACACTGGTCTGAATTTCCCTTCAGATACAGAGTTAAACCAATGGCTCTGTGTCTTCCTAAATGCAATAGTTCATTTCCTGTAAACCCAGTGATTTTTCAGCTCAAATGAATTTACACAGTTCACGAACCCAACACGATTTTCACTATTAACTTAAGTGCATCTATGTAAGAGGTGCTATGGCTTGTTACGGTTCCTGAAGAAGAGTTCAACTAGATATGGTACATATGAGTAGGAAACACAGTTGATTTTTTCTGGGCATGCTCGTGTTTCTTGCTATATTGCAGACTCTGGAAAGACGAGCATGCTCTTTGTGTTAAAATAGATTGTGTTTCATGGATGAGAACACTGGTATGAATTTCCCTTCACAAACGGAGTTAAACCAAAGGCTCTCTGTCTTCCTACAAGCAAGAATTCATTTCGGGTAAACCCAGTGATTTTTCGGCTCAAATGAATTTACACAGTTCATGAACCCAACACGTTTTTCACTATTAACGAAAGAGCATCTATGTAAGAGATGCTTTGGTTTGTATCAATTTCATAAGCATAGTTCAACTAGATATGGTCCATATGATTAGGAAACACAGTTATTTTTTCTGGGCATGCTCATATTTCTTGCTGTATTGCCGACACTGGACAGAAGAGGATTCTTCTAGCGTTAAAACAGATGGTGTTTCATGGATGAGAACACTGGTCTGAATTTCCCTTCACAAACGGAGTTAAACCAAAGGCTCTGTGACTTCCTACAAGCAAGAGTTCATTTCAGGTAAACCCAGTGATTTTTCGGCTCAAATGAATTTACACAGTTCAGAACCCAACACGATTTTCACTATTAACTAAAGAGCATCTATGTAAGAGATTCTGTGGTTTGTATCAATTTCATAAGCAGAGTTCAACTAGATATGGTCCGTATGAGTAGGAAACACAGTTATTTTTTCTGGGCATGCTCATATTTGTTGGTGTATTGCCGACGCTGGACAGAAGAGGATTCTTCTTGCATTAAAACAGATGGTGTTTCATGGATGAGAACACTGGTCTGAATTTCCCTTCAGATATAGAGTTAAACCAAAGGCTCTGTGTCTTCCTACAAGCAAGAGTTCATTTCCGTTAAACCCAGTGATATTTCGGCTCAAATGAATTTACACAGTTCACGAACCCAACACGATTTTCACTATTAACTAAAGAGCATCTATGAAGAGATGCTGTGATTTGTATGAGTTTCATAAGCAGAGCTGAACTAGACACGGTCCTTTTGAGTAGGAAATACATTTCTTTTTTTCTGGGCTTGCTCATATTTCTTGCTGTATTGGAGAGGCTGGAAAGAAGAGTTTGCTTCTTGCATTAAAACAAACGGTTTTTCCTGGATTTGAACACATGTCTGAATTTTCCTTCAGAAACGGAGTTAAAACAAATGCTCTGTATCTTCCTACAAGCAAGAGTTCTTTTCCGGTAAATCCTGTGATTTTTGACTCAAATGAATTTGCACAGTTCACGAATCCAACACGATTTTCACTTTTAACTAAAGAGCATCTCTGTGAGAAATGCTGTGGTTTGTTACAGTTTCATGAGCAGAGTTCAACTAGATATGGTCCGTATGAGTAGGAAACACAGTTCATTTTTTCTGGGCATGCTCATGTTTCTTATTATATTGCAGACTACGGAAATAATAGCATGCTTTTTGCATTAAAACAGAGTGTGTTTCATGAATGAGAACACTCGTCTGAATTTCCCTTCACAAATGGAGTTAAACCAAAGGCTCTCTGTCTTCCTACAATCAAGAGTTCATTTCGGGTAAACCCAGTGATTTTTCGGCTCAAATGAATTTACACAGTTCACAACCCAACACGATTTTCACTATTAACTAAAGATCATCTATGTAAGAGATTTTGTGGTTTGTATCAATTTCATAAGCAGAGTTCAACTAGATATGGTCCGTATGAGTAGGAAACACAGTTATTTTTTATGGGCATGCTCATATTTGTTGGTGTATTGCCGACGCTGGACAGAAGAGGATTCTTCTTGCGTTAAAACAGATGGTGTTTCATGGATGAGAACACTGGTCTGAATTTCCCTTCAGATACAGAGTTAAACCAAAGGCTCTGTGTCTTCCTACAAGCAAGAGTTCATTTCCGGTAAACCGAGTGATTTTGACTCAAATGAATTTGCACAGTTCACGAACCCAACACGATTTTCACTATTAACTAAAGAGCATCTCTGTGAGAGATGCTGTGGATTGTTACAGTTTCATGAGCAGAGTTCAACTAGATATGGTCCATATGAGTAGGAAACACAGTTTTTTTTTTCTGGGCATGCTCATGTTTCTTGCTGTATTAGAGACGGTGGAAAAATGAGCAAGCTTCTTGCATTAAAACAGAGGGTGTTTCATGGATTAGAACGCTGGTCTGAATTTATCTTCACAAACTCTTCCTACAAGCAAGAGTTCATTTCCGTTAAACCCAGTGATTTTTCGGCTCAAATGAATTTACACAGTTCACGAACCCAACACGATTTTCACTATTAACTAAAGATCATCTATGTAAGAGATTTTGTGGTTTGTATCAATTTCATAAGCAGAGTTCAACTAGATATGGTCCGTATGAGTAGGAAACACAGTTATTTTTTCTGGGCATGCTCATATTTGTTGGTGTATTGCCGACGCTGGACAGAAGAGGATTCTTCTTGCGTTAAAACAGATGGTGTTTCATGGATGAGAACACTGGTCTGAATTTCCCTTCAGATACAGAGTTAAACCAAAGGCTCTGTGTCTTCCTACAAGCAAGAGTTCATTTCCGGTAAACCAAGTGATTTTGACTCAAATGAATTTGCACAGTTCATGAACCCAACACGATTTTCACTATTAACTAAAGAGCATCTCTGTGAGAGATGCTGTGGATTGTTACAGTTTCATGAGCAGAGTTCAACTAGATATGGTCCATATGAGTAGGAAACACAGTTTTTTTTTTTCTGGGCATGCTCATGTTTCTTGCTGTATTAGAGACGGTGGAAAAATGAGCAAGCTTCTTGCATTAAAACAGAGGGTGTTTCATGGATTAGAACGCTGGTCTGAATTTATCTTCACAAACTCTTCCTACAAGCAAGAGTTCATTTCCGTTAAACCCAGTGATTTTTCGGCTCAAATGAATTTACACAGTTCACGAACCCAACACGATTTTCACTATTAACTAAAGAGCATCTATGAAGAGATGCTGTGAT
The DNA here is from genome assembly GCA_949786405.1 of Onychomys arenicola. Classification (NCBI taxonomy): domain Eukaryota; kingdom Metazoa; phylum Chordata; class Mammalia; order Rodentia; family Cricetidae; genus Onychomys; species Onychomys arenicola. The sequence continues at coordinate 1,375,329 of CATKUM010000037.1, read as the reverse complement.
TTGTATGAGTTTCATAAGCAGAGCTGAACTCGACACGGTCCTTTTGAGTAGGAAATACATTTCTTTTTTTCTGGGCATGCTCATCTTTCTTGCTGTATTGGAGACACTGGAAAGAAGAGTTTGCTTCTTGCATTAAAACAAACGGTTTTTCCTGGATTTGAACACATGTCTGAATTTTCCTTCAGAAACGGAGTTAAAACAAATGCTCTGTGTCTCCCTACAAGCAAGAGTTCATTTCTGGTAAACATAGTGATTTGTCGGATCAAATGAATTTACACAGTTCACGAACCCATCACGATTTTCACTATTAACTAAAGAGCATCTATGAAGAGATGCTGTGATTTGTATGAGTTTCATAAGCAGAGTTGAACTCGACACGGTCCTTTTGAGTAGGAAATACATTTCTTTTTTTTCTGGGCATGCTCATATTTCTTGCTGTATTGGAGACGCTGGAAAGAAGAGTGTGCTTCTTGCATTAAAACAGATTGTTTTTCCTGGATTTGAACACATGTCTGAATTTTCCTTCAGAAACGGAGTTAAAACAAATGCTCTGTGTCTTCCTATAAGCAAGAGATCTTTTCCGGTAAATCCTGTGATTTTTGACTCAAATGAATTTGCACAGTTCACGTAACAAACATGATTTTCACTTTTAACTAAAGAGCATCTCTGTGAGAGATGCTGTGGATTGTTACAGTTTCATGAGCAGAGTTCAACTAGATATGGTCCATTTGAGTAGGAAACACAGTTTTTTTTTTTTTTTCTGGGCATGCTCATGTTTCTTGCTGTATTAGAGACGGTAGAAAGAAGAGCATGCTCTTAGCGTTAAAACAGAGTGTGTTTCATGGAGGAGAACACTGTTCTGTATTTCCCTTCACAAACAGAGTTAAACCAAATGCTCTGTGTCTTCCTACAAGCAAGAGTTCTTTTCCGGTAAATCCTGTGATTTTTGACTCAAATGAATTTGCACAGTTCAGGAACCCAACACGCTTTTCACTTTTAACTAAAGAGCATCTCTGTGAGAAATGCTGTGGTTTGTTACAGTTTCATGAGCAGAGTTCAACTAGATATGGTCCGTATGAGTAGGAAACACAGTTCATTTATTCTGGGCATGCTCATGTTTCTTATTATATTGCAGACGCTGGAAAGAATAGCATGCTCTTTGCATTAAAACAGAGTGTGTTTCATGGAAGAGAACACTGGTCTGAATTTGCCTTCACAATGGAGTTAAACCAAAGGCTCTGTGTCTTCCTACAAGCAAGTGTGCATTTCTGGTAAAGCCAGTGATTTTTCGGCTCAAATGAACTTACACAGTTCACGAACCCAACACGATTTTCACTATTAACACACGAACATCTATGTAAAAGATGTTGTGGTTTGTTACAGTTTCATAAGCAGAGTTCAACTAGATATGGTCCCTATGAGTAGGAAACACAGTTCTTTTTTTCTGATCATGCTCATGTTTCTTGCTGTATTAGAGATCCTGGAAAGAAGAGCATGCTCTTTGCGTTAAAACAGAGTGTTTTTCATGGATGAGAACACTGGTCTGAATTTCCCTTCAGATACAGAGTTAAACCAATGGCTCTGTGTCTTCCTAAATGCAATAGTTCATTTCCTGTAAACCTAGTGATTTTTCAGCTCAAATGAATTTACACAGTTCACGAACCCAACACGATTTTCACTATTAACTTAAGTGCATCTATGTAAGAGATGCTGTGGCTTGTTACAGTTTCTTAAGCAGAGTTCAACTAGATATGGTACATATGAGTAGGAAACACAGTTGATTTTTTCTGGGCATGCTCGTGTTTCTTGCTATATTGCAGACTCTGGAAAGACGAGCATGCTCTTTGCATTAAAACAGATTGTGTTTCATGGATGAGAACACTGGTCTGAATTTCCCTTCACAAACGGAGTTAAACCAAAGGCTCTCTGTCTTCCTACAAGCAAGAGTTCATTTCGGGTAAACCCAGTGATTTTTTGGCTCAAATGAATTTACACAGTTCACAACCCAACACGATTTTCACTATTAACTAAAGAGCATCTATGTAAGAGATGCTTTGGTTTGTATCAATTTCATAAGCAGAGTTCAACTGGATATGGTCCATATGAGTAGTAAACACAGTTATTTTTTCTGGGCATGCACATATTTGTTGGTGTATTGCCGACGCTGGACAGAAGAGGATTCTTCTTGCGTTGAAACAGATGGTGTTTCATGGATGAGAACACTGGTCTGAATTTCCCTTCAGATACAGAGTTAAACCAAAGGCTCTGTGTCTTCCTACAAGGAAGAGTTCATTTCCGGTAAACCCAGTGATTTTTGACTCAAATGAATTTGCACAGTTCACGAACCCTACACAATTTTCACTATTAACTAAAGAGTATCTCTGTGAGAGATGGTGTGGATTGTTACAGTTTCATGAGCAGAGTTCAACTAGATATGGTCCATATGAGTAGGAAACACAGTTTTTTTTTCTGGGCATGCTCATGTTTCTTGCTGTATTAGAGACAGTGGAAAAATGAGCAAGCTTCTTGCGTTAAAACAGAGTGTGTATCATGGCTTTGGACACTCGTCTGAATTTTCCTTCAGAAACGGAGTTAAAACAAATGCTCTGTGTCTTCCTACAAGCAAGAGTTCATTTCTGGTAAACCCAGTGATTTTTCGGCTCAAATGAATTAACACAGATCAGGAACCCAACAGGACTTTCACTATTTACTAAAGAGCATCTATGTAAATGATGCTGTGGTTTGTTACAGTTTCATAAGCAGAGTTCAACTAGATATGGTCTGTATGAGTAGGAAACACAGTTCTTTTTTTCTAGTCATGCTAATGTTTCTTGCTGTATTAGAGACGGTGGAAAGAAGAGCATGCTCTTAGCGCTAAAGGAGAGTGTGTTTCATGGAGCAGAACACTGTTCTGTATTTCCCTTCACAAACAGAGTTAAACCAAATGCTCTGTGTCTTCCTACAAGCAAGAGTTCTTTTCCGTTAAATCCTGTGATTTTTGACTCAAATGAATTTGCACAGTTCAGGAACCCAACACGATTTTCACTTTTAACTAAAGAGCATCTCTGTGAGAAATGCTGTGGTTTGTTACAGTTTCATGAGCAGAGTTCAACTAGATATGGTCCGTATGAGTAGGAAACACAGTTCATTTTTTCTGGGCATGCTCATGTTTCTTGCTGTATTAGAGACGGTGGAAAAATGAGCAAGCTTCTTGCGTTAAAACAGAGTGTGTATCATGGCTTTGGACACTCGTCTGAATTTTCCTTCAGAAACGGAGTTACACCAAATGCTCTGTGTCTTCCTACAAGCAAGAGTTCATTTCTGGTAAACCCAGTGATTTTTCGGCTCAAATGAATTAACACAGATCAGGAACCCAACACGACTTTCACTATTTACTAAAGAGCATCTATGTAAATGATGCTGTGGTTTGTTACAGTTTCATAAGCAGAGTTCAACTAGATATGGTCTGTATGAGTAGGAAACACAGTTCTTTTTTTCTAGTCATGCTAATGTTTCTTGCTGTATAGGAGTCGCTGGACAGACTAGGATGCTTTTTGCGTTAAAACAGAGGGTGTTTCATGGATTAGAACGCTGGTCTGAATTTATCTTCACAAACGGAGTTAAACCAAAGGCTCTGTGTCTTCCTACAAGCAAGAGTTCTTTTCTGGTAAATCCTGTGATTTTTGACTCAAATGAATTTGCACAGTTCACGAACCCAACACGCTTTTCACTTTTAACTAAAGAGCATCTCTGTGAGAAATGCTGTGGTTTGTTACAGTTTCATGAGCAGAGTTCAACTAGATATGGTCCGTATGAGTAGGAAACACAGTTCATTTTTTCTGATCATGCTCATGTTTCTTGCTGTATTAGAGACGCTGGAAAGAAGAGCATGCTCTTTGCGTTAAAACAGAGTGTTTTTCATGGATGAGAACACTGGTCTGAATTTCCCTTCAGATACAGAGTTAAACCAAAGGCTCTGTGTCTTCCTAAATGCAATAGTTCATTTCCTGTAAACCCAGTGATTTTTCAGCTCAAATGAATTTACACAGTTCACGAACCCAACACGATTTTCACTATTACCTTAAGTGCATCTATGTAAGAGTTGCTGTGGCTTCTTACGGTTCCTGAAGCAGAGTTCAACTAGATATGGTACATATGAGTAGGAAACACAGTTGATTTTTTTCTGGGCATGCTCGTGTTTCTTGCTATATTGCAGACGCTGGAAAGACGAGCATGCTCTTTGTGTTAAAACAGATTGTGTTTCATGGATGAGAACACTGGTCTGAATTTCCCTTCACAAACGGAGTTAAACCAAAGGCTCTCTGTCTTCCTACAAGCAAGAGTTCATTTCGGGTAAACCCAGTGATTTTTCGGCTCAAATGAATTTACACAGTTCATGAACCCAACACGATTTTCACTATTAACCAAAGAGCATCTATGTAAGAGATGCTTTGGTTTGTATCAATTTCATAAGCAGAGTTCAACTAGATATGGTCCGTATGGGTAGGAAACACAGTTATTTTTTCTGGGCATGCTCATATTTGTTGGTGTATTGCCGACGCTGGACAGAAGAGGATTCTTCTTGCGTTAAAAAGGATGGTGTTTCATGGATGAGAACACTGGTCTGAATTTCCCTTCAGATACAGAGTTAAACCAAAGGCTCTGTGTCTTCCTACAAGGAAGAGTTCATTTCCGGTTAACCTAGTGATTTTTGACTCAAATGAATTTGCACAGTTCACGAACACAACACGATTTTCACTATTAACTAAAGAGCATCTCTGTGAGAAATGTTGTGGATTGTTACAGTTTCAAGAGCAGAGTTCAACTAGATATGGTCCATATGAGTAGGAAACACAGTTTTTTTTTTTTTTCTGGGCATTCTCATGTTTCTTGCTGTATTAGAGACGGTGGAAAGAAGAGCATGCTCTTAGCGTTAAAACAGAGTGTGTTTCATGGAGGAGAACACTGTTCTGTATTTCCCTTCACAAACAGAGTTAAACCAAAGGCTCTGTGTCTTCCTACAAGCAAGAGTTCATTTCCGGTAATCCCAGTGATTTTTCGCCTTAAATGAATTTACACAGTTCAAGAACCCAACACGATTTTCCTTATAAACTAAAGAGCATCTAAGAAGAGATACTGTGCTTTCTATGAGTTTCATATGCAGAGTTGAAATAGACCTGGTCCTTTGAGTAGGAAATACAGTTCTTTTTTTCTGGGCATGCTCATGTTTCTTGCTGTATTGGAGAAGCTGGAAAAAAGAGCAAGCTTCTTGCATTAAAACAGAGTGTGTTTCATGGATTTGGACACGGGTCTGAATTTTCCTTCAGAAAGGGAGTTAAACCAAAGGCTCTGTGTCTTCCTACAAGTAAGAGTTCATTTCTGGTAAACCCAGTGATTTTTCGGCTCAAATGAATTAACACAGATCAGGAACCCAACACGACTTTCACTATTTACTAAAGAGCATCTATGTAAATGATGCTGTGGTTTGTTACGGTTTCATAAGCAGAGTTCAACTAGATATGGTCTGTATGAGTAGGAAACACAGTTCTTTTTTTCTGGTCATGCTAATGTTTCTTGCTGTATAGGAGACGCTGGACAGACTAGGATGCTTTTTGTGTTAAAACAGAGGGTGTTTCATGGATTAGAACTCTGGTCTGAATTTATCTTCACAAACGAAGTTAAACCAAAGGCTCTGTGTCTTCCTACAAGCAAGAGTTCATTTCTGTTAAACCCAGTGATTTTTCCCCTCAAATGAATTTACACAGTTCACGAACCCAACACGATTTTCACTCTGAACTAAAGAGCATATATGTAAGACATGCTGTGGTTTGTATCAATTTCATAAGAAGAGTTCAACTAGATATGGTCCGTATGAGTAGGAAACACAGTTATTTTTTCTGGGCATGCTCATATTTCTTGCTGTATTGCCGACGCTGGACAGAAGAGGATTCTTCTTGCGATAAATAGATGGTGTTTTATGGATGAGAACACTGGTCTGAATTTCCCTTCAGATACAGAGTTAAACCAAAGGCTCTGTGTCTTCCTACAAGCAAGAGTTCATTTCCGGTAAACCCAGTGATTTTTGACTCAAATGAATTTGCAAAGTTCACGAACCAAACACGATTTTCACTATTAACTAAAGAGCATCTCTGTGAGAGATGCTGTGGATTGTTACAGTTTCATGACTAGAGTTCAACTAGATATGGTCCATATGAGTAGGAAACACAGTTTTTTTTTTCTGGGCATGCTCATGTTTCTTGCTGTATTAGAGACGGTGGAAAAATGAGTAAGCTTCTTGCGTTAAAACAGAGTGTGTATCATGGCTTTGGACACTCGTCTGAATTTTCCTTCAGAAAGGGAGTTAAACCAAAGGCTCTGTGTCTTCCTACAAGCAAGAGTTCATTTCTGGTAAACACAGTGATTTTTCGGCTCAAATGAATTAACACAGATCAGGAACCCAACACGACTTTCACTATTTACTAAAGAGCATCTATGTAAATGATGCTGTGGTTTGTTACAGTTTCATGAGCAGAGTTCAACTAGATATGGTCTGTATGAGTTGGAAACACAGTTCTTTTTTTCTGGTCATGCTAATGTTTCTTGCTGTATAGGAGACGCTGGACAGACTAGGATGCTTTTTGCGTTAAAACAGAGGGTGTTTCATGGATTAGAACGCTGGTCTGAATTTATCTTCACAAACGGAGTTAAACCAAAGGCTCTGTGTCTTCCTACAAGCAAGCGTTCTTTTCTGGTAAATCCTGTGATTTTTGACTCAAATGAATTTGCACAGTTCAGGAACCCAACACGCTTTTCACTTTTAACTAAAAGCATCTCTGTGAGAAATGCTGTGGTTTGTTACAGTTTCATGAGCAGAGTTCAACTAGATATGGTCCATATGAGTAGGAAACACAGTTCATTTTTTCTGGGCATGCTCATGTTTCTTATTATATTGCAGACACTGGAAAGAATAGCATGCTCTTTGCATTAAAACAGAGTGTGTTTCATGGATGAGAACACTGGTCTGAATTTGCCTTCACAAATGGAGTTAAACCAAAGGCTCTGTGTCTTCCTACAAGCAAGTGTTCATTTCTGGTAAAGCCATTGATTTTTCGGCTCAAATGAATTAACACAGTTCACGAACCCAACACGATTTTCACTATTAACACACGAACATCTATGTAAAAGATGTTGTGGTTTGTTACAGTTTCATAAGCAGAGTTCAACTAGATATGGTCCGTATGAGTAGGAAACACAGTTCTTTTTTTCTGATCATGCTCATGTTTCTTGCTGTATTAGAGACGCTGGAAAGAAGAGCATGCTCTTTGCGTTAAAACAGAGTGTTTTTCATGGATGAGAACACTGGTCTGAATTTCCCTTCAGATACAGAGTTAAACCAATGGCTCTGTGTCTTCCTAAATGCAATAGTTCATTTCCTGTAAACCCAGTGATTTTTCAGCTCAAATGAATTTTCACAGTTCACGAACCCAACACGATTTTCACTATTAACTTAAGTGCATCTATGTAAGAGATGCTGTGGCTTGTTACGGTTCCTGAAGCAGAGTTCAACTAGATATGGTACATATGAGTAGGAAACACAGTTGATTTTTTCTGGGCATGCTCGTGTTTCTTGCTATATTGCAGACACTGGAAAGACGAGCATGCTCTTTGTGTTAAAACAGATTGTGTTTCATGGATGAGAACACTGGTCTGAATTTCCCTTCACAAACGGAGTTAAACCAAAGGCTCTCTGTCTTCCTACAAGCAAGAGTTCATTTCGGGTAAACCCAGTGATTTTTCGGCTCAAATGAATTTACACAGTTCACAACCCAACACGATTTTCACTATTAACTAAAGAGCATCTATGTAAGAGATTCTGTGGTTTGTATCAATTTCATAAGCAGAGTTCAACTAGATATGATCCGTATGAGTAGGAAACACAGTTATTTTTTCTGGGCATGCTCATATTTGTTGGTGTATTGCCGACGCTGGACAGAAGAGGATTCTTCTTGCGTTAAAAAGGATGGTGTTTCATGGATGAGAACACTGGTCTGAATTTCCCTTCAGATACAGAGTTAAACCAAAGGCTCTGTGTCTTCCTACAAGGAAGAGTTCATTTCAGGTAAACCCAGTGATTTTTGACTCAAATGAATTTGCACAGTTCACGAACACAACACGATTTTCACTATTAACTAAAGAGCATCTCTGTGAGAAATGTTGTGGATTGTTACAGTTTCAAGAGCAGAGTTCAACTAGATATGGTCCATATGAGTAGGAAACACAGTTTTTTTTTTTCTGGGCATTCTCATGTTTCTTGCTGTATTAGAGACGGTGGAAAGAAGAGCATGCTCTTAGCGTTAAAACAGAGTGTGTTTCATGGAGGAGAACACTGTTCTGTATTTCCCTTCACAAACAGAGTTAAACCAAAGGCTCTGTGTCTTCCTACAAGCAAGAGTTCATTTCCGGTAATCCCAGTGATTTTTCGGCTCAAATGAATTTACACAGTTCAAGAACCCAACACGATTTTCATTATAAACTAAAGAGCATCTAAGAAGAGATACTGTGCTTTCTATGAGTTTCATATGCAGAGTTGAAATAGACCTGGTCCTTTGAGTAGGAAATACAGTTCTTTTTTTCTGGGCATGCTCATGTTTCCTGCTGTATTGGAGAAGCTGGAAAAAAGAGCAAGCTTCTTGTGTTAAAACAGAGTGTGTTTCATGGATTTGGACACGGGTCTGAATTTTCCTTCAGATACAGAGTTAAACCAAAGGCTCTGTGTCTTCCTACAAGCAAGTGTTCATTTTTGGTAAAGCCAGTGATTTTTCGGCTCAAATGAATTTATACAGTTTATGAACCCAACACGATTTTCACTATTAACACACGAACATCTATGTAAAAGAGGTTGTGGTTTGTTACAGTTTCATAAGCAGAGTTCAACTAGATATGGTCAATATGAGTAGGAAACACAGTTCTTTTTTTCTGATCATGCTCAGGTTTCTTGCTGTATTAGAGACGCTGGAAAGAAGAGCATGCTTGTTGCGTTAAAACAGAGTGTTTTTAATGGATGAGAACACTGGTCTGAATTTCCCTTCAGAAACGGAGTTAAACCAATGTCTCTGTGTCTTCCTAAATGCAATAGTTCATTTCCTGTAAACCCAGTGATTTTTCAGCTCAAATGAATTTACACAGTTCACGAACCCAACACGATTTTCACTATTAACTAAAGTGCATCTATGTAAGAGATGCTGTGGCTTGTTACAGTTCCTTAAGCAGAGTTCAACTAGATATGGTACATATGAGTAGGAAACACAGTTTTTTTTTCTGGGCATGGTCATGTTTCTTGCTGTATCAGAGACGGTGGAAAAATGAGCAAGGTTCTTGCGTTAAAACAGAATGTGTATCATGGCTTTGGACACTCGTCTGAATTTTCCTTCAGAAACGGAGTTAAACCAAAGGCTCTGTGTCTTCCTACAAGCAAGAGTTCATTTCTGGTAAACCCAGTGATTTTTCGGCTCAAATGAATTAACACAGATCAGGAACCTAACACGACTTTCACTATTTACTAAAGAGCATCTATGTAAATGATGCTGTGGTTTGTTACAGTTTCATGAGCAGAGTTCAACTAGATATGGTCCGTATGAGTAGGAAACACAGTTCATTTTTTCTGGGCATGCTCATGTTTCTTATTATATTGCAGACGCTGGAAAGAATAGCATGCTCTTTGCATTAAAACAGAGTGTGTTTCATGGATGAGAACACTGGTCTGAATTTCCCTTCAGATACAGAGTTAAACCAAAGGCTCTGTGTCTTCCTACAAGCAAGAGTTCATTTCAGGTAAACCCAGTGATTTTTCGGCTCAAATGAATTTACACAGTTCACGAACACAACACGATTTTCATTATTAACTAAAGAGCATCTATGTAAGAGATGCTTTGGTTTGTATCAATTTCATAAGCAGAGTTCAACTAGATATGGTCCATATGAGTAGTAAACACAGTTATTTTTTCTGGGCATGCTCATATTTCTTGCTGTATTGCCGACGCTGGACAGAAGAGGATTCTTCTTGCGTTAAAACAGATGGTGTTTCATGGATGAGAACACTGGTCTGAATTTCCCTTCAGATACAGTGTTAATCCAAAGGCTCTGTGTCTTCCTACAAGCAAGAGTTCATTTCCGGTAAACCCAGTGATTTTTGACTCAAATGAATTTGCAAAGTTCACGAACCAAACACGATTTTCACTATTAACTAAAGAGCATCTCTGTGAGAGATGCTGTGGATTGTTACAGTTTCATGACTAGAGTTCAACTAGATATGGTCCATATGAGTAGGAAACACAGTTTTTTTTTCTGGGCATGCTCATGTTTCTTGCTGTATTAGAGACGGTGGAAAAATGAGTAAGCTTCTTGCGTTAAAACAGAGTGTGTATCATGGCTTTGGACACTCGTCTGAATTTTCCTTCAGAAAGGGAGTTAAACCAAAGGCTCTGTGTCTTCCTACAAGCAAGAGTTCATTTCTGGTAAACACAGTGATTTTTCGGCTCAAATGAATTAACACAGATCAGGAACCCAACACGACTTTCACTATTTACTAAAGAGCATCTATGTAAATGATGCTGTGGTTTGTTACAGTTTCATAAGCAGAGTTCAACTAGATATGGTCTGTATGAGTTGGAAACACAGTTCTTTTTTTCTGGTCATGCTAATGTTTCTTGCTGTATAGGAGACGCTGGACAGACTAGGATGCTTTTTGCGTTAAAACAGAGGGTGTTTCATGGATTAGAACGCTGGTCTGAATTTATCTTCACAAACGGAGTTAAACCAAAGGCTCTGTGTCTTCCTACAAGCAAGCGTTCTTTTCTGGTAAATCCTGTGATTTTTGACTCAAATGAATTTGCACAGTTCAGGAACCCAACACGCTTTTCACTTTTAACTAAAAGCATCTCTGTGAGAAATGCTGTGGTTTGTTACAGTTTCATGAGCAGAGTTCAACTAGATATGGTCCATATGAGTAGGAAACACAGTTCATTTTTTCTGGGCATGCTCATGTTTCTTATTATATTGCAGACACTGGAAAGAATAGCATGCTCTTTGCATTAAAACAGAGTGTGTTTCATGGATGAGAACACTGGTCTGAATTTGCCTTCACAAATGGAGTTAAACCAAAGGCTCTGTGTCTTCCTACAAGCAAGTGTTCATTTCTGGTAAAGCCAGTGATTTTTCGGCTCAAATGAATTTACACAGTTCACGAACCCAACACGATTTTCACTATTAACACACGAACATCTATGTAAAAGATGTTGTGGTTTGTTACAGTTTCATAAGCAGAGTTCAACTAGATATGGTCCGTATGAGTAGGAAACACAGTTCTTTTTTTATCTGATCATGCTCATGTTTCTTGCTGTATTAGAGACGCTGGAAAGAGGAGCATGCTCTTTGCGTTAAAACAGAGTGTTTTTCATGGATGAGAACACTGGTCTGAATTTCCCTTCAGATACAGAGTTAAACCAATGGCTCTGTGTCTTCCTAAATGCAATAGTTCATTTCCTGTAAACCCAGTGATTTTTCAGCTCAAATGAATTTACACAGTTCACGAACCCAACACGATTTTCACTATTAACTTAAGTGCATCTATGTAAGAGGTGCTATGGCTTGTTACGGTTCCTGAAGAAGAGTTCAACTAGATATGGTACATATGAGTAGGAAACACAGTTGATTTTTTCTGGGCATGCTCGTGTTTCTTGCTATATTGCAGACGCTGGAAAGACGAGCATGCTCTTTGTGTTAAAATAGATTGTGTTTCATGGATGAGAACACTGGTATGAATTTCCCTTCACAAACGGAGTTAAACCAAAGGCTCTCTGTCTTCCTACAAGCAAGAATTCATTTCGGGTAAACCCAGTGATTTTTCGGCTCAAATGAATTTACACAGTTCATGAACCCAACACGTTTTTCACTATTAACGAAAGAGCATCTATGTAAGAGATGCTTTGGTTTGTATCAATTTCATAAGCATAGTTCAACTAGATATGGTCCATATGATTAGGAAACACAGTTATTTTTTCTGGGCATGCTCATATTTCTTGCTGTATTGCCGACACTGGACAGAAGAGGATTCTTCTAGCGTTAAAACAGATGGTGTTTCATGGATGAGAACACTGGTCTGAATTTCCCTTCACAAACGGAGTTAAACCAAAGGCTCTGTGACTTCCTACAAGCAAGAGTTCATTTCAGGTAAACCCAGTGATTTTTCGGCTCAAATGAATTTACACAGTTCACAACCCAACACGATTTTCACTATTAACTAAAGAGCATCTATGTAAGAGATTCTGTGGTTTGTATCAATTTCATAAGCAGAGTTCAACTAGATATGGTCCGTATGAGTAGGAAACACAGTTGTTTTTTCTCGGCATGCTCATATTTGTTGGTGTATTGCCGACGCTGGACAGAAGAGGATTCTTCTTGCGTTAAAAAGGATGGTGTTTCATGGATGAGAACACTGGTCTGAATTTCCCTTCAGATACAGAGTTAAACCAAAGGCTCTGTGTCTTCCTACAAGGAAGAGTTCATTTCCGGTAAACCCAGTGATTTTTGACTCAAATGAATTTGCACAGTTCACGAACACAACACGATTTTCACTATTAACTAAAGAGCATCTCTGTGAGAGATGCTGTGGATTGTTACAGTTTCAAGAGCAGAGTTCAACTAGATATGGTCCATATGAGTAGGAAACACAGTTTTTTTTTTTCTGGGCATTCTCATGTTTCTTGCTGTATTAGAGACGGTGGAAAGAAGAGCATGCTCTTAGCGTTAAAACAGAGTGTGTTTCATGGAGGAGAACACTGTTCTGTATTTCCCTTCACAAACAGAGTTAAACCAAAGGCTCTGTGTCTTCCTACAAGCAAGAGTTCATTTCCGGTAATCCCAGTGATTTTTCGCCTTAAATGAATTTACACAGTTCAAGAACCCAACACGATTTTCTTTATAAACTAAAGAGCATCTAAGAAGAGATACTGTGCTTTGTATGAGTTTCATATGCAGAGTTGAAATAGACCTGGTCCTTTGAGTAGGAAATACAGTTCTTTTTTTCTGGGCATGCTCATGTTTCTTGCTGTATTGGAGAAGCCGGAAAAAAGAGCAAGCTTCTTGCGTTAAAACAGAGTGTGTTTCATGGATTTGGACACGGGTCTGAATTTTCCTTCAGAAACGGAGTTAAACCAAAGGCTCTGTGTCTTCCTACAAGCAAGAGTTCATTTCTGGTAAACCCAGTGATTTTTCGGCTCAAATGAATTAACACAGATCAGGAACCCAACACGACTTTCACTATTTACTAAAGAGCATCTATGTAAATGATGCTGTGGTTTGTTACAGTTTCATAAGCAGAGTTCAACTAGATATGGTCTGTATGAGTAGGAAACACAGTTCTTTTTTCTGGTCATGCTAATGTTTCTTGCTGTTTAGGAGACGCTGGACAGACTAGGATGCTTTTTGCGTTAAAACAGAGGGTGTTTCATGGATTAGAACTCTGGTCTGAATTTATCTTCACAAACGGAGTTAAACCAAAGGCTCTGTGTCTTCCTACAAGCAAGAGTTCTTTTCTGGTAAATCCTGTGATTTTTGACTCAAATGAATTTGCACAGTTCAGGAACCCAACACGCTTTTCACTTTTAACTAAAGAGCATCTCTGTGAGAAATGCTGTGGTTTGTTACAGTTTCATGAGCAGAGTTCAACTAGATATGGTCCGTATGAGTAGGAAACACAGTTCATTTTTTCTGGGCATGCTCATGTTTCTGATTATATTGCAGACGCTGGAAAGAATAGCATGCTCTTTGCATTAAAACAGAGTGTGTTTCATGGATGAGAACACTGGTCTGAATTTCCCTTCACAAATGGAGTTAAACCAAAGGCTCTGTGTCTTCCTACAAGCAAGTGTTCATTTCTGGTAAAGCCAGTGATTTTTCGGCTCAAATGAATTTACACAGTTTATGAACCCAACACGATTTTCACTATTAACACACGAACATCTATGTAAAAGAGGTTGTGGTTTGTTACAGTTTCATAAGCAGAGTTCAACTAGATATGGTCCATATGAGTAGGAAACACAGTTCTTTTTTTCTGATCATGCTGAGGTTTCTTGCTGTATTAGAGAAGCTGGAAAGAAGAGCATGCTCTTTGTGTTAAAACAGAGTGTGTTTCATGGATGAGAACACCGGTCTGAATTTCCCTTCACATACAGAGTTAAACCAAAGGCTCTCTGTCGTCCTACAAGCAAGAGTTCATTTCCGGTAATCCCAGTGATTTTTCGGATCAAATGAATTTACACAGTTCAAGAACCCAACACGATTTTCATTATAAACTAAAGAGCATCTAAGAAGAGATACTGTGCTTTGTATGAGTTTCATATGCAGAGTTGAAATAGACCTGGTTCTTTGAGTAGGAAATACAGTTCTTTTTTTCTGGGCATGCTCATGTTTCTTGCTGTATTGGAGACGCTGGAAAAAAGAGCAAGCTTCTTGCGTTAAAACAGAGTGTGTATCATGGATTTGGACACGGGTCTGAATTTTCCTTCAGAAACGGAGTTAAACCAAAGGCTCTGTGTCTTCCTACAAGCAAGAGTTCATTTCTGGTAAACCCAGTGATTTTTCGGCTCAAATGAATTAACACAGATCAGGAACCCAACACGACTTTCACTATTTACTAAAGAGCATCTATGTAAATGATGCTGTGGTTTGTTACAGTTTCATAAGCAGAGTTCAACTAGATATGGTCTGTATGAGTAGTAAACACAGTTCTTTTTTTCTGGTCATGCTAATGTTTCTTGCTGTATAGGAGACGCTGGACAGACTAGGATGCTTTTTGCGTTAAAGCAGAGGGTGTTTCATGGATTAGAACTCTGGTCTGAATTTATCTTCACAAACGGAGTTAAACCAAAGGCTCTGTGTCTTCCTACAAGCAAGAGTTCATTTCCGTTAAACCCAGTGATTTTTCCCCTCAAATGAATTTACACAGTTCACGAACCCAACACGTTTTTCACTATTAACTAAATAGCATCAATGTAAAAGACGCTGTGGTTTGTTACAGTTTCATAAGCAGAGTTAAACTAGATATGGTCTGTATGAGTAGGAAACACAATTCATATTTTCTGGGCATGCTCATGTTTCTTGCTGTATAGGAGACGCTAGACAGAAGAGGATGCTTCTTGTGTTAAAACAGAGGGTGTTTTATGGATGAGAACGCTGGTCTGTATTTCTCTTCACAAACGGAGTTAAACCAAAGTGTCTGTGTCTTCCTACAAGCAAGAGTTCATTTCTGGTAAACATAGTGATTTGTCGGATCAAATGAATTTACACAGTTCACGAACCCAACACGATTTTCACTCTTAACTAAAGAGCATCTATGTAAGACATGCTGTGGTTTGTATCAATTTCATAAGAAGAGTTCAACTAGATATGGTCCGTATGAGTAGGAAACACAGTTATTTTTTCTGGGCATGCTCATATTACTTGCTGTATTGCCAACGCTGGACAGAAGAGGATTCTTCTTGCGATAATTAGATGGTGTTTCATGGATGAGATCACTGGTCTGAATTTCCCTTCAGATACAGAGTTAAACCAAAGGCTCTGTGTCTTCCTACAAGCAAGAGTTCATTTCAGGTAAACCCAGTGATTTTTCGGCTCCAATGAATTTACACAGTTCACGAACCCAACACGATTTTCACTCTTAACTAAAGAGCATCTATAAAGAGATGCTGTGATTTGTATGAGTTTCATAAGCATAGTTGAACTAGACACGGTCCTTTTGAGTAGAAAATACATTTCTTTTTTTCTGGGCATGCTCATATTTCTTGCTGTATTGGAGACGCTGGAAAGAAGAGTTTGCTTCTTGCATTAAAACAGATTGTTTTTCCTGGATTTGAACACATGTCTGAATTTTCCTTCAGAAACGGAGTTAAAACAAATGCTCTGTGTCTTCCTACAAGCAAGAGTTCTTTTCCGGTAAATCCTGTGATTTTTGACTCAAATGAATTTGCACAGTTCACCAACCCAACATGCTTTTCACTTTTAACTAAAGAGCATCTCTGTGAGAAATGCTGTGGTTTGTTACACTTTCATGAGCAGAGTTCAACTAGATATGGTCCGTATGAGTAGGAAACACAGTTCTTTTTTTCTGATCATGCTCAGGTTTCTTGCTGTATTAGAGACGGTGGAAAGAAGAGCATGCTCTTAGCGTTAAAACAGAGTGTGTTTCATGGAGGAGAACACTGTTCTGTATTTCCCGTCACAAACAGATTTAAACCAAAGGCTCTGTGTCTTCCTACAAGCAAGAGTTCATTTCCGGTAATCCCAGTGATTTTTCGGCTCAAATGAATTTACACAGTTCAAGAACCCAACACGATTTTCATTATAAACTAAAGAGCATCTATGTAAGAGATGCTTTGTTTTGTATCAATTTCATAAGCAGAGTTGAAATAGACCTGTTCCTTTTGAGTAGGAAATACAGTTCTTTTTTTCTGGGCATGCTCATGTTTCTTGCTGTATTGGAGACACTGGAAAAAAGAGCAAGCTTCTTGCGTTAAAACAGAGTGTGTTTCATGGATTTGGACACGGGTCTGAATTTTCCTTCAGAAACGGAGTTAAACCAAAGGCTCTGTGTCTTCCTACAAGCAAGAGTTCATTTCTGGTAATCCCAGTGATTTTTCGGCTCAAATGAATTAACACAGATCAGGAACCCAACACGACTTTCACTATTTACTAAAGAGCATCTATGTAAATGATGCTGTGGTTTGTTACAGTTTCATAAGCAGAGTTCAACTAGATATGGTCTGTATGAGTAGGAAACACAGTTCTTTTTTTCTGGTCATGCTAATGTTTCTTGCTGTATAGGAGACGCTGGACAGACTAGGATGCTTTTTGCGTTAAAACAGAGGGTGTTTCATGGATTAGAACGCTGTTCTGAATTTATCTTCACAAACGGAGTTAAACCAAAGGCTCTGTGTCTTCCTACAAGCAAGAGTTCATTTCCGTTAATCCCAGTGATTTTTCCCCTTAAATGAATTTACACAGTTCACGAACCCAACACGATTTTCACTCTTAACTAAAGAGCATCTATGTAAGACATGCTGTGGTTTGTATCAATTTCATAAGAAGAGTTCAACTAGATATGGTCCGTATGAGTAGGAAACACAGTTATTTTTTCTGGGCATGCTCATATTACTTGCTGTATTGCCGACGCTGGACAGAAGAGGATTCTTCTTGCGATAAATAGATGGTGTTTCATGGATGGGAACACTGGTCTGAATTTCCCTTCAGAAACGGAGTTAAACCAATGATTCTGTGTCTTCCTAAATGCAATAGTTCATTTCCTGTAAACCCAGTGATTTTTCAGCTCAAATGAATTTACACAGTTCACGAACCCAACACGATTTTCACTATTAACTAAAGAGCATCTATGTAAGAGATTCTGTGGTTTGTATCAATTTCATAAGCAGAGTTCAACTAGATATGGTCCGTATGAGTAGGAAACACAGTTATTTTTTCTAGGCATGCTCATATTTGTTGCTGTATTGCCGACGCTGGACAGAGGAGGATTCTTCTTGCGTTAAAACAGATGGTGTTTCATGGATGAGAACACTGGTCTGAATTTCCCTTCAGATACAGAGTTAAACCAAAGGCTCTGTGTCTTCCTACAAGCAAGAGTTCATTTCTGTTAAACCCAGTGATTTTTCGGCTCAAATGAATTTACACAGTTCAAAAACCCAACACGTTTTTCACTATTAACTAAAGAGCATCTATGTAAAAGATGCTGTTGTTTGTTACAGTTTCATAAGCAGAGTTCAACTAGATATGGTCCATATGAGTAGGAAACACAATTCATATTTTCTGGGCATGCTCATGTTTCTTGCTGTATAGGAGACGCTAGAAAGAAGAGGATGCTTCTTGCGTTAAAACAGAGCGTGTTTTATGGATGAGAACGCTGGTCTGTATTTCTCTTCAGAAACGGAGTTAAACCAAAGTGTCTGTGTCTTCCTACAAGCAAGAGTTCCTTTTCGGTAAACATAGTGATTTGTCGGATCAAATGAAATTACACAGTTCACAAACCCAACACGATTTTCACTATTAACTAAAGAGTATCTATGTTAGAGATGCTGTGGTTTGTTACAGTTTCATAAGGAGAGTTCAACTAGATATGGTCCGTATGAGTAGGAAACTCAGTTCTTTTTTTCTGGGCATGCTCATGTTTCTTGCTGTATTGGCGAAGCAGGAAAGAAGACCATGCTCTTTGTGTTACAAACAAAGTGTGTTTCGTGGATGAGAACACTGGCCTGAATTTCCCTTCACAAACGGAGTTAAACCAAAGGCTCTCTGTCTTCCTACAAGTAAGAGTTCATTTCGGGTAAACCCAGTGATTTTTCGGCTCCAATTAATTTACACAGTTCACGAACCCAACACGATTTTCACTCTTAACTAAAGAGCATCTATGAAGAGATGCTGTGATTTGTTTGAGTTTCATAAGCAGAGTTGAACTAGACACGGTCCTTTTGAGTAGGAAATACATTTCTTTTTTTCTGGGCATGCTCATATTTCTTGCTGTATTGGAGACGCTGGAAAGAAGAGTTTGCTTCTTGCATTAAAACAGATTGTTTTTCCTGGATTTGAACACATGTCTGAATTTTCCTTCAGAAACGGAGTTAAAACAAATGCTCTGTGTCTTCCTACAAGCAAGAGTTCTTTTCCGGTAAATCCTGTGATTTTTGACTCAAATGAATTTGCACAGTTCACCAACCCAACACGATTTTCACTTTTAACTAAAGAGCATCTCTGTGACAAATGCTGTGGTTTGTTACAGTTTCATGAGCAGAGTTCAACTAGATATGGTCCGTATGAGTAGGAAACACAGTTCATTTTTTCTGGGCATGCTCATGTTTCTTATTATATTGCAGACGCTGGAAAGAATAGCATGCTCTTTGCATTAAAACAGAGTGTGTTTCATGGGTGAGAACACTGGTCTGAATTTGCCTTCACAAATGGAGTTAAACCAAAGGCTCTATGTCTTCCTACAAGCAAGTGTTCATTTCTGGTAAAGCCAGTGATTTTTCGGCTCAAATGAATTTACACAGTTTATGAACCCAACACGATTTTCACTATTAACACACGAACATCTATGTAAAAGAGGTTTTCGTTTGTTACTGTTTCACAAACAGAGTTCAACTAGATATGGTCCATATGAGTAGAAAACACAGTTCATTTTTTCTGATCATGCTCAGGTTTCTTGCTGTATTAGAGACGCTGGAAAGAAGAGCATGCTTGTTGCGTTAAAACAGAGTGTTTTTCATGGATGAGAACACTGGTCTGAATTTCCCTTCAGAAACGGAGTTAAACCAATGGCTCTGTGTCTTCCTAAATGCAATAGTTCATTTCCTGTAAACCCAGTGATTTTTAAGCTCAAATGAATTTACACAGTTCACGAACCCAACACGATTTTCACTATTAACTAAAGAGCATCTATGTAAGAGATGCTTTGGTTTGTATCAATTTCATAAGCAGAGTTCAACTAGATATGGTCCATATGAGTAGGAAACACAGTTGATTTTTTCTGGGCATGCTCATATTTCTTGCTGTATTGCCGACACTGGACAGTAGAGGATTCTTCTAGCGTTAAAACAGATGGTGTTTCATGGATGAGAACACTGGTCTGAATTTCCCTTCAGATACAGAGTTAAACCAAAGGCTCTTTGTCTTCCTACAAGCAAGAGTTCATTTCCGGTATACCCAGTGATTTTTTGACTCAAATGAATTTACACAGTTCACAAACCTAACACGTTTTTCATGGTTTTCTAAAGAGCATCTATGTAATAGATGCTGTGGTTTGTATGAGTTTCATAAGCAGAGTTCAACTGGATGTGGTACAAATGAGTAGGAAACACAGTTGATTTTTTCTGGGCATGCTCGTGTTTCTTGCTATATTGCAGACGCTGGAAAGACGAGCATGCTCTTTGCGTTAAAACAGAGTGTGTTTCATGGATGAGACACTGGTCTGAATTTCCCTTCACAAACGGAGTTAAACGAAAGGCTCTCTGTCTTCCTACAAGCAAGAGATCATTTCGGGTAAACCCAGTGATATTTCGGCTCAAATGAATTTACACAGTTCACAACCCAACACAATTTACACTATTAACTAAAGAGCATCTATGTAAGAGATTCTGTGGTTTGTATCAATTTCATAAGCAGAGTTCAACTAGATATGGTCCGTATGAGTAGGAAACACAGTTATTTTTTCTGGGCATGCTCATATTTGTTGCTGTATTGCCGACGCTGGACAGAGGAGGATTCTTCTTGCGTTAAAACAGATGGTGTTTCATGGATGAGAACACTGGTCTGAATTTGCCTTCACAAATGGAGTTAAAACAAAGGCCCTCTGTCTTCCTAGAAGCAAGAGTTCATTTCCGGTATACCCAGTGATTTTTTGGCTCAAATGAATTTACACAGTTCACAGACACGTTTTTCATGTTTAACTAAAGAGCATCTATGTAAGAGATGCTGTGGTTTGTATGAGTTTCATAAGCAGAGTTCAACTGTATATATTCCGTATGAGTAGGAAACACAGTTCTTTTTTTCTAGGTATGCTCATATTTCTTTCGGTAGTGCAGACGCTGGACAGAAGAGCATGCTTCTTGCGTTAAAACAGATGGTGTTTCATGGATGAGAACACTGGTCTGAATTTTTCTTCAGAAACGGAGTTAAACCAATGGCTCTGTGTCTTCCTAAATGCAAGAGTTCATTTCCGGTAAACCCAGTGATTTTACAGCTCTAATGAATTTACACACTTCACGAACCCAACATGATTTTCACTATTAACAAAAGAGCATCTATGGAAAAGATGCTGTGGTTTGTTGCAGTTTCATGAGCAGAGTTCAACTAGATATGGTCCGTATGAGTACGAAACACAGTTCTATTTTATGGGCATGCTCATGTTTCTTCCTGTACTGGAGACGCTGGACAGAAGAGGATGCTTCTTGCATTAAAACCTAGGGTGTTTCATGGATGAGAACACTGGTCTGAATTTCCCTTCAGAAATGAGTTAAACCAAAGGCTCTGTGTCTTCCTGCAATCAAGAGTTCATTTCCGGTAAACCCTGTGATTTTTCGGCTCAAATGAATTTACACAGTTCACGAGCCCAAATGTTTTTCACTATTAACTAAAGAGCATCTATGTAAGAGATGCTGTGGTTTGTATCAATTTCATAAGCAGAGTTCAACTAGATATGGTCCGTATGAGTAGGAAACACAGTTCATTTTTTCTGGGCAGGCTCATGTTTCTTGCTGTAATGGAGACGCTGGAAGACGAGCATGCTTCTTGCATTAAAACAGAGTGTTTTCATGGATGAGAATACTGGTCTGAATATTCCTTCAGAAACGGAGTTAAACCAAAGGCTCTGTGTTTTCCTATAGCAAGAGTTCATTTCCGGTAAACCCAGTGATATTTTGGCTCAAATGAATTTACACAGTTCAATAAACCAACACTATTTTCACTTTTAACTAAAGAGCATCTATGAAACGATGCTGTGGTTTGTATGAGTTTCATAAGCAGAGTTGAACTAGACACTGTCCTTTTGAGTAGGAAATACAGTTCTTTTTTTCTGAGCATGCTCATGTTTCTTGCTGTATTTGAGACAGTGGAAAAAAGAGCGTGCTCTTTGCGTTAAAACAGAGTGTGTTTCATGGATGAAAACACTGATCTGAATTTCCCTTCTCAAACGGAGTTTAAAAAAAGGCTCTGTGTCCTCCTACAAGTAAGAGTTCATTTCCTGTGAAACCAGTGATTTTTCGGCTCAAATGAATTTACACAGTACACGAACCCAAAACGATTTTCACTTTTAACTAAAGAGCATCTATGAAGAGATGCTGGGGTTTGTATGAGTTTCATAAGCAGAGTTCAACTAGACACTGTCCTTTTGAGTAGGAAATACAGTTCTTTTTTTCTGGGCATGCTCAATTTTCTTGCTGTATTGGAGACGCTGGAAAGAAGAGGATGATTCTTGCCTTAAAACAGAGTGTTTTTAATGGAGGAGAACTCTGGTCTGAATTTGCCTTCAAAAACAGAGTTACACCCCATGATCTGTGTCTTCCTACAATCAAGAGTTCATTACTGGTAAACACAGTGAATTTTGGGCTCAAATGATTTTACACAGTTCACAAACACAAAGCTACTCTCAGTATTAACTAAAGAACCTTTATTTAAGAGGAGCTGTGGTTTGTTTCAGTTTCATAAGCAGAGTTGAACTACATATGGTCTGAATGAGTAGGAAACACAGTTCTTTTTTTCTGGGCATGCTCATGGATCTTGCTCTATTGGAGAAGCTGGAAAGAAGAGCTTGCTTCTTGCATTAAAACAGAGTGTGATTCATGGATGAGAACTGTGGTCTGAATTTCCTTTCAGAAATGGCGTTAAACCCCATGATCTGTGTCTTCCTAAAAGCAAGAGTTCATTTCTGGTAAACCAAGTGAATTTTCGGCTCAAATGATTTTACCCTGTTCTAGGACCCAACGCGAATATCTCTATTAACTAAAGAGCATTTATGTAAGAGGAGTTGTGGTTTGTATCAGTTTCATAAACAGAGTTGAACTACATATGGTCCGTATGAGTAGGAAACACAGTTCATTTTTTCAGGCCATTCTCATGCTTCTTGCTGTATTTTAGACTCTGGAAAGAATAGCTTGCTTCTTCGTTAAAGCAGAGTGTGTTTCAGGGATGACAACTCTGGTCTGATTTTCCCTTTAGAAACGGAGTTAAACCCCAGGATCTGTGTCTTCCTACAAGCAAGAGTTCATTTCTGGTAAACCCAGTAAATTTTGGGCTCAAATGTTTTTTCGCAGTTCATGAACCCTACACTATTCTCACTATTAACTAAAGAGAATTTATGCAAGAGGAGCTGTGGTTTGTATAAGTTTCATTAGCAGAGTTGAACTAAATATGGTCTGTATGAGTAGGAAACACAGTTCTTTTATTCTGGGCATGCTCATGTTTGTTAGTATATAGGAGACGCTGGAAAGAAGATTCTTGCCTTAAAACAGAGTGTTTTTATTGGAGGAGAACTCTGGTCTGAATTTGCCTTCAAAAACAGAGTTACACCCCATGATCTGTTTCTTCCTACAAGCAAGAGTTCATTACTGGTAAACACAGTGAATTTTGGGCTCAAATGATTTTACACATTTCACGAACACAACGCTATTCTCAGTATTAACTAAATAACCTTTATGTAAGAGGAGCTGTGATTTGTTTAAGTTTCATAAGCACAGTAGAAATACATATGGACCGTATGAGTAGGAAGCACAGTTCTTTGTTTCAGGGCATGCTCATTGTTCTTGCTGTATTTTAGACACTGGAAAGAAGAGCTTGCTTCTTCGTTAAATCAGAGTATGTTTCATGGATGATAACTCTGGTCTGAATTTCCCTTCAGAAACGGAGGTAAACCCCAGGATCTGTGTCTTCCTACAAGCAAGAGTTCATTTCTGGTAAACCAAGAGAATTTTTGGCTCATATGGTTTTACACCGTTCTAGAACTGAACGAAATTATCACTATTAAGTAAATAGCATTTATGTAAGAGGAGATGTGGCCTGTATCAGTTTTATAAGCAGAGTTGGAATATATATGATCTGTATGAGTAGGAAACACAGTTCTTTTTTTCTTGGCATCCTCATGGTTCTTACTGTATTGGAGACCCTGGACAGAGGAGAATGATTCATGACTTAAAACAGAGTGTGGTTAAGGGATGAGAACTCTGATCTCTATTTTCCTTCAGAAATGGAGCTAAACCCCAGGATCTGTGTCTTCCTACAACAAGAGTTCATTTCTGGTGAACCCGGTGAATTTTGGGCTCAAATGATTTTTCGCAGTTCACGAACGCTATGCTATTCTCACTATTAACTAAAGAGGATTTATGTAAGAGGAGCTGAGGTTTGTATCAGTTTGATATGCAGAGTTGAACTACATATGGTCTGTATGAGTAGTAAACACAGTTCTTTTTTTCTGGGCATGCTCATCTTTCTTACTATAATGGAGACGCTGGAAAGAAGGGGATGATTCTTGCCTTAAAACAGAGTTTTTTCAGGGTTGAGAACTCT
Source organism: Onychomys arenicola (assembly GCA_949786405.1). Lineage (NCBI taxonomy): Eukaryota > Metazoa > Chordata > Mammalia > Rodentia > Cricetidae > Onychomys > Onychomys arenicola. Next base: position 1,351,212 of record CATKUM010000037.1, on the reverse strand, counting down.
AGTCTGAATCTGCCTTCATAAACGGAGTTAAACCCCAGGATCTTTGTCTTCCTATAAGCAAGAGTTCAGTTTTGGTAAACCCAGTGAATTTTGGGCTCAAATGATTTTCCGCAGTTCACCAACCCTACGTGATTCTCACTATTAACTAAATAGCATTTATGTAAGAGGAGGTGTGGTCTATATCAGTTTCATAAGCAGAGTTGAACTACATATGGTCCGTATGAATAGGAAACACAGTTCTTTTTTTCAGACCATGCTCATGGTTCTTGCTGTATTTTAGACTCTGGAAAGAAGAGCTTGCTTCTTCGTTAAAACAGAGTGTGTTTCAGGGATGAGAACTCTGGTCTGAATTTCCCTTCAGAAATGAAGTTCAACCCCAATATCGGTGTCTTCCTATAAGCAAGAGTTCATTTCTGGTAAACCCAGGGAATTTTGGGCTCAAATGTATTTTTGCAGTTCACAAACCCTACGCGATTCTCACTATTAACTAAAGAGCATTCATGTAAGAGGAGCTGTGGTCTGTATCATTTCATAAGAAGAGTTGAACTACATATGGTCCGTATAAGTAGGAAACACAGTTTTTTTTTCTGGGAATTTTCATGGTTCTTAGTGTATTGGAGAAGGTGGAAAGAAGGGGATGATTCTTGCCTTAAAACAGAGTGTTTTTCAGGGTTGAGAATTCTGTTTGAATTTACCTTCAGAAATGGAGTTAAACGCCAGGATCTGTGTCTTCCTACAATCAAGAGTTCATTTCAGGAAAACCCAGTGAATTTTGTGCTCAAATGTTTTTTCCCAGTACAGAAACCCAACGCGATTCTCACTAATAACTAAAGAGGAATTATGTAAGAGGAGCTGTGGTTTGAATCAGTTTCATAGGCAGAGTTTAACTACATATGGTCTGTATGAGTAGGAAACACAGTTCTTTTTTTCTGGGAATGCTCATGGTTCTTGCTGTATTTTAGACTCTGGAAAGAAGAGCTTGCTTCTTCGTTAAAACAGAGTGTGTTTCAGGGATGAGAACTCTGGTCTGAATTTCCCTTCACAAACGGAGTTAAACCCCAGGATCTATGTCTTCCTCCCAGCAAGAGTTCATTTCTGGTAAACCAAGTGAATTATGGGCTCAAATGATATTACACAGTTCTAGAACCCAACGCGATGCTCACTATTAACTAAAGAGCATTTATATAAGAGGCGCTGTATTTTGTATCAGTTTCATAACCAGAGTTTAACTACATATGGTCTGTATGAGTAGGAAACACAGTTCTTTTTTTCTGGAAATGCACATGTTTCTTACAGTATTGGAGACGCTGGATAGAAGAGGATGATTCTTGCCTTAAAACCGAGTTTTTTTCAGGCTTGAAAACTCTGGTCTGAATTTGCCTTCAGAAACGGAGTTAAACTCCAGGATCTGTTTCTTCCTACAAGCAAGAGTTCAGTTCTGGTAATCCCAGTGAATTTTGGGCTCAAATGATTTTTCGCAGTTCACGAACCCTACGCGATTCTCACTATTCACTAAAGAGATTTTATGTAAGAGGAGGTGTGGTCTGTATCAGTTTCATAAGCAGAGTTGAACTACATATGGTCCGTATGAATAGGAAACACAGTTCTTTTTTTCAGACCAGGCTCATGGTTCTTGCTGTATTTTAGACTCTGGAAAGAAGAGCTTGCTTCTTCGTTAAAACAGAGTGTGTTTCAGGGATGAGAACGCTGGTCTGAAATTCCCTTCAGAAATGAAGTTAAACCCCAGGATCTGTGTCTTCCTACAAACAAGAGTTCATTTCTTGTAAACCAAGTGAATTTTCGGCTCAAATGATTTTACACAGTTCTAGAACCTGTCGCGATTATCACTATTAACTAAAGAGCATTTATGTAAGAGGAGCTGTGGTTTGTATCAGTTTCATAAGCACAGTTGAACTACACAGGGTCTGTATGAGCAGGAAAAACAGGTTTTTTTTTCAGGGCATGCTCATATTTCTTACTATATTGGAGTCGCTGGAAAGAAGAGGATGATTCTTGCTTTAAACCAGAGTGTGTTTCAGAGATGAGAACTCTGGTCTGAATTTCCCTTCAGAAACGAGGTTAAACCCCAGGATCTGTGTCTTCCTACCAGCAAGAATTCATTTCGGTTAAACAAAGAGAATTTTCTGCTACAATGATTTTACACAGTTCTAGAACAAAACCGTGATTATCACTATTAACTAAAGAGCATGTATGTAACAGGAGCTGTGGTTTGTATCAGTTTCATAAGCAGAGTTGAACTACATATGGTCTGTATGAATAACAAACACAGTTCTTTTTTTCAGACCATGCTCATGGTTCTTGCTGTATTTTAGACTCTGGAAAGAAGAGCTTGCTTCTTCGTTAAAACAGAGTGTGTTTCAGGGATGAGAACTCTGGTCTGAATTTCCCTTCACAAACGGAGTTAAACCCCAGGATCTGTGTCTTCCTACCAGCAAGAGTTCATTTCTGGCAAACCAAGTGAATTTTCGGCTCAAATGACTTTACACAGTTCTAGAACCCAACGTGATTATCACTATTATCTAAAGAGCATTTATATAGGAGGAGCTGTAGTCTGTATCATTTCATAAGCAGATTTGAACTACATATGGTCCGTATGAGTAGGAAAAACAGTTTTCTTTTTTCTGGGCATGCTCATGGTTCTTAGTGTATTGGAGAAGGTGGAAAGAGGAGGATGATTCTTGCCTTAAAACAGAGTGTTTTTCAGGGTTGAGAATTCTGGTTGAATTTACCTTCAGAAATGGAGTTAAACCCCAGGATCTGTGTCTTCCTACAAGCAAGAGTTCATTTCAGGAAAACCCAGTGAATTTTGTGCTCAAATGTTTTTTCCCAGTACAGAAACCCAACGCGATTCTCACTATTAACTAAAGAGCAATTATGTAAGAGGAGATGTGGGTTGTATCAGTGTCATAACCAGAGTTTAACTACATATGGTCTGTATGAGTAGGAAACACAGTTCTTTTTTTCTGGGAATGCAGATGTTTTTTACATTATTGGAGACGCTGGATAGAAGAGGATGATTCTTGCCTTAAAACAGAGTTTTTTTCAGGGTTGAGAACTCTGCTCTGAATTTGCCTTCAGAAACGGAGTTAAACCCCAGGATCTCTGTCTTCCTACAAGCAAGAGTTCATTTCTGGTAAACCCAGTGAATTTTGGGCTCAAATGATTTTTTGCAGTTCACGAACCCAATGCAATTCTCACTAGTAACTAAAGAGCATTTATGTAAGAGGAGCTGTGGTTTGTATCAGTTTCATAAGCAGATTTGAACTACATATGGTCCATATGAGTAGGAAACACAGTTCTTTTTTTCTGGGCATGCTCATGGTTATTACCTTATTGGAGACGCTGGATAGAAGAGGATGATTCTTGCCTTAAAAAAAGTTTTTATCAGGGTTGAGAACTCTGGTCTGAATTTGCCTTCAGAAACGGAGTTAAACACCAGTATCTGAGTATTCCTACAAGCAAGAGTTCATTTCTGGTAAACCCAGTGAATTTTGGGCTCAAATGATTTTTCGCAGTTCACAAACCCTACGCGATTCTCACTATTAACTAAAGAGCTTGTATGTAACAGGAGCTGTGGTTTGTATCAGTTTCATAAGCACAGTTGAACTACACAGGGTCCGTATGAGTAGGAAAAACAGATTTTTTTTCAGGGCATGCTCATATTTCTTACTATATTGGAGTCTCTGGAAAGAAGAGGATGTTTCTTGCATTAAAGCAGAGTGTGTTTCAGAAATGAGAACTCTGGTCTGAATTTCCCTTCAGAAACGGAGTTAAACCCAGGATCTGTGTCTTCCTACCAGCAAGAATTCATTTCTGTTAAACAAAGAGAATTTTCTGCTCCAATGATTTTACACAGTTCTAGAACCCAACCGTGATTATCACTAATAACTAAGGAGCATGTATGTAACAGGAGCTGTGGTTTGTATCAGTTTCATAAGCAGAGTTGAACTACATATGGTCCGAATGAATAGCAAACACTGTTCTTTTTTTCAGACCATGCTCATGGTTCTTGCTGTATTTTAGACTCTGGAAAGAAGAGCTTGCTTCTTCGTTAAAACAGAGTGTGTTTCAGGGATGAGAACTCTGGTCTGAATTTCCCTTCACAAACGGAGTTAAACACCAGGATCTGTGTCTTCCTACCAGCAAGAGTTCATTTCTGGCAAACCAAGTGAATTTTCGGCTCAAATGACTTTACACAGTTCTAGAACCCAACGCGATTATCACTATTAACTAAAGAGCATTTATGTAAGAGGAGCTGTAGTCTGTATCAGTTCATAAGCAGAGTTGAACTACATATGGTCAGTATGAATAGGACACACAGTTGTTTTTTTCTGGACATTCTGATGGTTCTTGCTGTATTGGAGATGCTGGATAGAAGAGGATGATTCTTGCCTTAAAACTGAGTTTTTTTCAGGGATGAGAACTCTAGTCTGAATTTGCCTTCAGAAATGGAGATAAACCCCAGGATCTGTGTCTTCCTACAAGCAAGAGTTCAGATCTGGTAAACCCAGTGAATTTTGGGCTGAAATGATTTTTCGCAGTTCACCAATCCTACGCGATTCTCACTATTATCTAAATAGCCTTTATGTAAGAGGAGGTGTGGTCTGTATCAGTGTCATAAGCAGAGTTGAACTACATATGGTCCGTATGAATAGGAAACACAGTTCTTTTTTTCAGACCATGCTCATGGTTCTTGCTGTATTTTAGACTCTGGAAAGAAGAGCTTGCTTCTTTGTTAAAACAGAGTGTGTTTCAGGGATGAGAACTCTGGTCTGAATTTCCCTTCAGAAGTCAAGTTCAACCCCAGTATCTCTGTCTTCCTACAAGCAAGAGTTCATTTCTGGTAAACCCAGTGAATTTTGGGCTCAAATGATTTTTCGCAGTTCACAAACCCTACGCGATTCTCACTATTAACTAAAGAGCTTGTATGTAACAGGAGCTGTGGTTTGTATCAGTTTCACAAGCACAGTTGAACTACACAGGGTCTGTATGAGTAGGAAACACAGTTTTTTTTTTTCTGGGCATGCTCATGGTTCTTAGTTTATTGGAGAAGGTGGAAAGAAGAAGATGAGCCTTCCTTAAAACAGAGTGTTTTTCAGGGTTGAGAATTCTGGTTGAATTTACCTTCAGAAATGGAGTTAAACCCCAGGATCTGTGTCTTCCTACAAGCAAGACTTCATTTCAGGAATACCCAGTGAATTTTGTGCTCAAATGTTTTTTCCCAGTACAGAAACCCAACGCGATTCTCACTATTAACTAAAGAGCATTTATGTAAGAGGAGCTGTGGTTTGTATCAGTTTCATAACCAGAGTTTAACTACATATGGTCTGTATGAGTAGGAAACACAGTTCTTTTTTTCTGGGAATGCGGATGTTTCATACAGTATTAGAGACGCTGGATAGAAGAGGATGATTCTTGCTTAAAATAGAGTTTTTTTTTCAGGGTTGAGAACTCTTGTCTGAATTTGCCTTCAGAAACGGAGTTAAACCCCAGGATCTGTGTCTTCCTACAAGAAAGTGTTCATTTCTGGTAAACCAAGTGAATTATGGGCTCAAAGGATTTTAAACAGTTCTAGAACCCAATGCGATTATCACTATTAACTTAAGAGCATTTATGTAAGAGGAGCTTTGGTGTGTATCGGTTTCATGAGCAGAGTTGGACTACATATGGTCTGTATTAGTAGGAAATACAGTTCTTTTTTCTTGGCATGCTCATGGTTTTTTCAGTATTGGAGACCCTGGAAAGAAGAGGATGATTCATGGCTTAAAACAGAGTGTTTTTCAGGGTTGAGAATTCTGTTCTGAATTTCCTTTCAGAAATGGAGTCAAACCCAAGGATCTGTGTATTCCTACAAGCAAGAGTTCATTTCTGGTAAACCCAGTGAATTTTGGGCTCAAATGATTTTTCACAGTTCACAAACCCTATGCGTTTCTCACTATTAACTAAAGAGCTTGTATGTAACAGGAGCTGTGGTTTGTATCAGTTTCATAAGTACAGAAGAACTTCACATGGTCTGTATGAGTAGGAAAAACAGTTTTTTTTCAGGGCATGCTCATATTTCTTACTATATTGGAGTCGCTGGAAAGAAGAGGATGATTCTTGCATTAAAGCAGAGTGTGTTTCAGGGATGAGAACTCTGGTCTGAATTTCCCTTCAGAAACGGAGTTAAACCGCAGGATCTGTGTCTTCCTACCAGCAAGAATTCATTTCTGTCAAACAAAGAATTTTTTGCTCAAATGATTTTACACAGTTCTAGATCCCAACCGTGATTATCACTATTAACTAAAGAGCATGTATGTAATAGGAGCTGTGGTTTGTATCAGTTTCATAAGCAGAGTTGAACTACATATAGTCCGTATGAATAGCAAACACGGTTCTTTTTTTAAGACCATGCTCATGGTTCTTGCTGTATTTTAGATTCTGGAAAGAATTGCTTGCTTCTTCGTTAAAACAGGAGCTGTGGTTTGTATCAGTTTAATAACCAGAGTTTAACTACATATGGTCTGTATGAGTAGGAAACACAGTTCTTTGTTTCTGGGAATGCACATGTTTCTTACATTATTGGAGACGCAGGAAAGAAGAGGATGATTCTTGCCTTAAAACAGAGTTTTTTTCAGGGTTGAGAACTCTGGTCTGAATTTGCCTTCTGAAACGGAGTTAAACCCCTGGATCTGTGTCTTCCTACAAGCAAGAGTTCATTTCTGGTTAACCCAGAGAATTTTGGGTTCAAATTGTTTTTTGCAATTCAAGAACCCAACGCGATTCTCACTATTAACTAAAGAGCCTTTGTGTAAGAGGAGCTGTGGTCTGTATCAGTTTCATAAGCAGAGTTGAACTACATATGGTCTGTATAAGTAGGAAACACAGTTCTTTTTTTCTGGGCATGCTCAATGTTCTTGCTGTATTTAAGACTCTGGAAAGAAGAGCTTGCTTCTTGCGTTAAAACAGAGTGTGTTTCAGGGATGAGAACTCTGGTCTGAATTTCCCTTCTGAAACGGAGTTAAACCCCAGGATCTGTGTCTTCCTACAAGCAAGAGTTCATTTATGGTTAACCCAGTGAATTTTGGGTTCAAATGATTTTTCACAGTTCAGAAACCCATTGCGATTCTCACTATTAAGTAAAGAGAATTTATGTAAGAGGAGCTGTGGTTTGTGTCAGTTTCATAAGCAGAGTTGAACTGCATATGGTCTGTATGAGGAGGAAACACAGTTATTTTTTTCTGGGCCTCCTCATGATTCTTCCTGTATTGGAGACGCTGGAAAGAAGAGGATGCTTCTAGCGTTAAAACAGCATGTGTTTCATGGATGAGACAACGGCTCTGAATTTACCTTCATAATCGGTGTTAACCCCAGGATCTGTGTCTTCCTACAGGCAAGAGTTCATTTCTGGTAAACCCAGTAAGTATTGGGCTCAAATGATTTTTCGCCGTTCACCAACCTAAGGCGATTATCACTATTAACTAAAGATCATTTATGTAAGAGGAGCTGTGGTTTCTATCAGTTTCATAAGCAGAGTTGAACTGCATATGGTCTGTACGAGGAGGAAACACAGTTATTTTTTTCTGGGCATTCTCATGATTTTTCCTGTATTGGAGATGCTAGAAAGAAGAGGATGCTTCTTGCCTTAAAACAGCATGTGTTTCATGGATGAGAACACGGGTCTGAATTTTCCTTCAGAAACGGAGTTAAACCCCAGTATCTGTGTCTTCCTACAAGCCAGAGTTCATTTCTGGTAAACCCAGTGAATTTTGGGCTCAAATGATTTTCGCAGTTCACGAACCCAACACGATTCTCACTATTAACTAAAGAGCATTTATGTAAGAGGAGCTGTGGTTTGTATCAGTTTCATAAGCAGAGTTCAACTACATATGGTCCGTATGAATTGGAAACACAGTTCTTTTTTTCTGGGCATGCTCATGGTTCTTGCAGTATTGGAGACGCTGGAAAGAAGAGCTTGCTTCTTTGTGAAAACAGAGTGTGTTTCATGAATGAGAACATTGTCTGATTTTACATTCAGAAACAGAGTTGAACCACAGGATATGTGTCTTCCTACAAGCAAGAGTTCATTTCTGGTTAACCCAGTTTATTTTGGGCTCTAATGATTTTTCGCAGTTCATGAACACAACGCGATTCTCACTATTAACTAAAGAGAATTTATGTAAGAGGAGCTGTGGTTTCTATCAGTTTCATAGGCAGAGTTGAACTGCATATGGTCTGTACGAGGAGGAAACACAGTTATTTTTTTCTGGGCATTCTCATGATTTTTCCTGTATTGGAAATGCTAGAAAGAAGAGGATGCTTCTTGCCTTAAAAAAGCATGTGTTTCATGGATGAGAACACTGGTCTGAATTTTCCTTCAGAAACGGAGTTAAACCCCAGTATCTGTGTCTTCCTACAAGCCAGAGTTCATTTCTGGTAAACCCAGTGAATTTTGGGCTCAAATGATTTTCGCAGTTCACGAACCCAACACGATTCTCACTATTAACTAAAGAGCATTTATGTAAGAGGAGCTGTGGTTTGTATAGGTTTCATAACCAGAGTTGAACTGCATATGGTCTGTATGAGGAGGAAACACAGTTATTTTTTTCTGTGCATTCTCATGGTTCTTGCTGTTTTTGAGACGCTGGAAAGAATAGCTTGCTTCTTGCGTGAAAACAGAGTGTGTTTTTGATGAGAACACTGGTCTGAATTTCCTTCAGAAACAGAGTTAAACCACAGTATCTGTGTCTTCCTAAAAGCAAGAGGTCATTTCTGGTAAACCAAGTGAATTTTGGGCTCAAATGATTATTCACAGTTCAGAAACCCATTGCGATTCTCACTATTAACTAAAGAGCATTTATGTAAGAGGTGCTGTGGTTTGTGTCAGTTTCATAACCAGAGTTGAACTGCATATGGTCTGTATGAGGAGGAAACACAGTTTTTTTTTTCTGCGCATCCTCATGATTCTTCCTGTTTTGGAGACGCTGGAAAGAAGAGGATGCTTCTAGCGTTAAAACAGCATGTGTTTCATGGATGAGAACACTGCTCTGAATTTACCTTCAGAATCAGAATTAACCCCAGGATCTGTGTCTTCCTACAAGCAAGAGTTCATTTCTGGTAAACCCAGTGAATATTGGTCTCAAATGATTTTTCGCAGTTCACCAACCTAAGGCGATTATCACTATTAACTAAAGAGCATTTATGTAAGAGGAGCTGTGGTTTGTATCAGTTTCATAAGCAGAGTTGATCTACATATGGTCCTTATGAGTAGATAAAACAGTTCTTTTTTGAAGGCATGCTCATGGTTCTTGCTTTATTGGAGACGCTGGAAAGAAGAGCTTGCTTCTTGCATTAAAACAGAGTGTGTTTCATGAATGAGAACTCTGGCCTGAACTTGCCTTCAGAAACGGAGTTAATCACCAAGATCTGTGTCTTACTACAATCAGGAGTTCATTTCTGGTAAACATGGTGAATTTTGTGCTCAAATTATTTTTCGCAGTTTACGAAGCCAACCAAAATCTCACTATTAACTAAAGAGCATTTATGTAAGGGGAGCTGGGGTTTGTATCAGTTTCATAATCAGAGTTCAACTACATAAGGACCATATGAGTAGGAAACTCAGTTCTTTTTTTCTGGGCATGCTCATGATTCTTGCTGTATTGGAGACGCTGGAAAGTAGAGCTTGCTTCTTGCGTGAAAACAGAGTGAGTTTCATGGATGAGAACACTGCTCTGAATTTACCTTCAGAAACAGAGGTAAACCACAGGATCTGTGTCTTCCTACAAGCAAGAGTTCATTTCTGTTAAACCAAGTGAATTTTGGACTCAAATGATTTTTCACAGTTCAGAAACCCATCGCGATTCTCACTATTCACTAAATGGCATTCGTGTAAGAGGAGTTGTGGTTTGTATCAGTTTCATAAGCACAGTCGAACTGCATATGGTCTGTACGAGGAGGAAACACAGTTATTTTTTTATGGGCATTCTCATGATTTTTCCTGTATTGGAGATGCTGGAAAGAAGAGGATGCTTCTTGCGATAAAACAGCATGTGTTTCATGGATGAGAACACTGGTCTGAATTTCCCTTCAGAATCGGAGTTAAACCCGTGGACCTGTGTCTACCTACAAGCAAGAGTTCAGATCTGGTAAACCCAGTGAATTTTGGGCTCAAATGATTTTTCCAAGTTCACCAACCTAAGGCGATTATCTCTATTAACTAAAGAGCATTTATGTAAGAGTAGCTGTGATTTGTACCAGTTTCATAAGCAGAGTTGAACTACATATGGTGCGTATGAGTAGGAAAAAGTTCTTTTTTACAGGGCATGCTCATGGTTCTTGCTGTATTTTAGACTCTGGAAAGAAGACCTTGCTTCTTGCGTGAAAACAGTGTGTGTTTCAGGGATGAGAACTCTGGTCTGAATTTACTTCAGACACAGAGTTAAAGCACTGGATCTTTGTCTTCCTACAAGCAAGAGTTCATTTCTGGTAAACCAAGTTAATTTTGAGCTCAAATGATTTTTCACAGTTGAGAAAACCATTGTGATTCTCACTTTTAACTAAAGAGCATTTATGTAAGAGGAACTGTGGTTTCTGTCAGTTTCATAAGCAGAGTTGAACTGCATATGGTCCGAATGAATAGCAAACACAGTTCTTTTTTTGAGACCATGCTCATGGTTCTTGCTGTATTTTAGACTCTGGAAAGATGAGCTTGCTTCTTCGTTACAACAGAGTGTGTTTCAGGGATGAGAACTCTGGTCTGAATTTCCCTTCACAAACGGAGTTAAACACCAGGATCTGTGTCTTCCTACCAGCCAGAGTTCATTTTTGGCAAACCAAGTGAATTTTCGGCTCAAATGACTTTACAAAGTTCTAGAACCCAACGCGATTATCACTATTAACTAAAGAGCATTTATGTAAGAGGAGCTGTAGCCTGTATCAGTTCATAAGCAGAGTTGAACTACATATGGTCAGTATGAGTAGGACACACAGTTCTTTTTTTCTGGACATGCTGATGGTTCTTGCTGTATTGGAGACGCTGGATAGAAGAGGATGATTCTTGCCTTAAAACTGAGTTTTTTTCAGGGATGAGAACTCTGGTCTGAATTTGCCTTCAGAAACGGAGATAAACCCCAGGATCTGTGTCTTCCTACAAGCAAGAGTTCAGATCTGGTAAACCCAGTGAATTTTGGGCTCAAATGATTTTTCGCAGTTCACCAACCCTACGCGATTCTCACTATTATCTAAATAGCCTTTATGTAAGAGGAGGTGTGCTCTGTATCAGTTTCATAAGCAGAGTTGAACTACATATGGTCCGTATGAATAGGAAACACAGTTATTTTTTTCAGACCATGCTCATTTTTCTTGCTGTATTTTAGACTCTGGAAAGAAGAGCTTGCTTCTTTGTTAAAACAGATTGTGTTTCAGGGATGAGAACTCTGGTCTGAATTTCCCTTCAGAAATCAAGTTCAACCCCAATATCTCTGTCTTCCTACAAGCAAGAGTTCATTTCTGGTTAACCCAGAGAATTTTGGGTTCAAATTGTTTTTTGCAATTCAAGAACCCAACGCGATTCTCACTATTAACTAAAGAGCCTTTGTGTAGGAGGAGCTGTGGTCTGTATCAGTTTCATAAGCAGAGTTGAACTACATATGGTCTGTATAAGTAGGAAACACAGTTCTTTTTTTCTGGGCATGCTCAATGTTCTTACTGTATTTAAGAATCTGGAAAGAAGAGCTTGCTTCTTGCGTTAAAAAAGAGTGTGTTTCAGGGATGAGAACTCTGGTCTGAATTTCCCTTCAGAAACGGAGTTAACCCCAGGATCTGTGTCTTCCTACCAGCAAGAATTCATTTCTGTTAAACAAAGAGAATTTTCTGCTCTAATGATTTTACACAGTTCTAGAACAAAACCGTGATTATCAGTATTAACTAAAGACCATGTATGTAACAGGAGCTGTGGTTTGTATCAGTTTCATAAGCAGAGTTGAACTACATATGGTAAGTATGTTTAGGAAACACAGTTTTTTTTTGGGGGCATGCTCATGGTTCTTAGTTCATTGGAGAAGGTGGAAAGATGAAGATGAGCCTTCCTTAAAACAGAGTGTTTTTCAGGGTTGAGAATTCTGGTTGAATTTACCTTCAGAAATGGAGTTAAACCCCAGGATCTGTGTCTTCCTACAAGCAAGAGTTCATTTCTGGTAAACCCAGTGATTTTGGGCTCAAATGATTTTTTGCAGTTCAGAAACCCAACGCGATTCTCACTATGAACTAAAGAGCATTTATGTAAGAAGAGCTGTGGTTTATATCAGTTTCATAAGCAGAGTTGAACTACATATGGTCCGTATGAGTAGGAAACACAGTTCTTTTATTCTGGGCATGCTCATGGTTCTTACTGTATTGGAGACGCTGGACAGAAGAGCTTGCTTCTTGCCATAAAACAGAGTGTGTTTCATGGATGAGAACTCTGGTCTGAATTTCCCTTCAGAAACAGAGTTAAACCCCATGATCTGTGTCTCCCTACAAGCAAGAATTCATTTCTCGTAAACCAAGTGAATTTTGGGCTCAAATGATTTTACACAGTTCTAGAACCCCACCATGATTATCACTATTAACTAAAGAGCATGCATGTAAGAGGAGCTGTGGTCTGTATCATTTCATAAGCAGAGTTGAACTACATATGATCCGTATGAGTAGGAAACACAGTTTGTTTTTTTTTTTTTTTTCTGGGCATGTCATGGTTCTTAGTGTATTGGAGAAGGTGGAAAAAGAGGATGATTCGTGCTTTAAAACAGAGTGTTTTTCAGGGTTGAGAATTCCGGTTGAATTTACCTTCAGAAATAGGGTTAAACCCCAGGATCTGTGTCTTCCTACAAGCAAGAGTTCATTTCAGGAAAACCCAGTGAATTTTGTGCTCAAATGTTTTTCCCAGTATAGAAACCCAACGCGATTCTCACTATTAACTAAAGAGGAATTATGTAAGAGGGGCTGTGATTTGAATCAGTTTCATAAGCAGAGATGAACTACATATGGTCTGTATGAGTAGGAAACACAGTTCTTTTTTTCTCGGCATGCTCATGGTTCTTGCTGTATTTAAGACTCTGGAAAGAAGAGCTTGCTTCTTGCGTTAAAACAGAGTATGTTTCAGGGTTGAGAACTCTGCTCTGAATTTCCCTTCTGAAACGGAGTTAAACCCCATGATCTGTGTCTCCCTACAAGCAAGAGTTCAATTCTGGTAAACCAAGAGAATTTTGGGCTCAAATGATTTTTCGCAGTTCACGAACCCTACGCTATTCTCAGTATTAACTTAAGAGCATTTATGTAAGAGGAGCTTTGGTGTGTATCGGTTTCATAAGCAGACTTGGACTACATATGGTCTGTATTAGTAGGAAATACAGTTCTTTTTTTCTTGGCATGCTCATGGTTTTTTCAGTATTGGAGACCCTGGAAAGAAGAGGATGATTCATTGCTTAAAACAGAGTGTTTTTCAGTGTTGAGAATTCTGTTCTGAATTTCCCTTCAGAAACGGAGTCAAACCCCAGGATCTGTGTCTTCCTACAAGCAAGAGTTCATTTCTGGTAAACCCAGTGAATTTTGTGCTCAAATGATTTTTCACAGTTCACAAACCCTATGCGATTCTCACTATTAACTAAAGAGCTTGTATGTAACAGGAGCTGTGGTTTGTATCAGTTTCATAAGTACAGTTGAACTTCACATGGTCTGTATGAGTAGGAAAAACAGGTTTTTTTCAGGGCATGCTCATATTTCTTACTATATTGGAGTCGCTGGAAAGAAGAGGATGATTCTTGCATTAAAACAGAGTGTGTTTCAGGGATGAGAACTCTGGTCTGAATTTCCCTTCAGAAACGGTGTTAAACCCCAGGATCTGTGTCTTCCTACCAGCAAGAATTCATTTCTGTCAAACAAAGAGAATTTTTTGCTCAAATGATTTTACACAGTTCTAGATCCCAACCGTGATTATCACTATTAACTAAAGAGCATGTATGTAATAGGAGCTGTGGTTTGTATCAGTTTCATAAGCAGAGTTGAACTACATATGGTCCGTATGAATACCAAACACGGTTCTTTTTTTAAGACCATGCTCATGGTTCTTGCTGTATTTTAGACTCTGGAAAGAAGAGCTTGCTTCTTCGTTAAAACAGGAGCTGTGGTTTGTATCAGTTTAATAACCAGAGTTTAACTACATATGGTCTGTATGAGTAGGAAACACAGTTCTTTGTTTCAGGGAAAGCACATGTTTCTTACAGTATTGGAGACGCTGGAAAGAAGAGGATGATTCTTGCCTTAAAACAGAGTTTTTTTCAGGGTTGAGAACTCTGGTCTGAATTTGCCTTCTGAAACGGAGTTACACCCCTGGATCTGTGTCTTCCTACAAGCAAGAGTTCATTTCTGGTTAACCCAGTGAATTTTGGGTTCAAATTGTTTTTTGCAATTTAAGAACCCAACGCGATTCTCACTATTAACTAAAGAGCCTTTGTGTAAGAGGAGCTGTGGTCTGTATCAGTTTCATAAGCAGAGTTGAACTACATATGGTCTGTATGAGTAGGAAACACAGTTCTTTTTTTCTGGGCATGCTCATGGTTCTTGCTGTATTTAAGACTCTGGAAAGAAGAGCTTGCTTCTTGCGTTAAAACAGAGTGTGTTTCAGGGATGAGAACTCTGGTCTGAATTTCCCTTCTGAAACGGAGTTAAACCCCAGGATCTGTGTCTTCCTACAAGCAAGAGTTCATTTCTGGTTAACCCAGTGAATTTTGGGTTCAAATGATTTTTAACAGTTCAGAAACCCATTGCGATTCTCACTATTAACTAAAGAGCATTTATGTAAGAGGAGCTGTGGTTTGTATAAGTTTCATAAGCAGAGTTGAACTACATATGGTGCATTTGAGTAGGAAACAGTTCTTTTTTAAAGGGAATGCTCATGGTTCTTGCTTAATTTTAGACTCTGGAAGAAGACCTTGCTTCTTGCGTGAAAACAGTATGTGTTTCAGGGATGAGAACTCTTTTCTGAATTTCCCTTTAGAAACGGAGTTAAACCCCAGGATCTGTGTCTTCCTACAAGCAAGAGTTCATTTCTGGTAAACCCAGTGAATTTTGGGCTCAAATATTTTTTCGCAGTTCAAGAACACAACACAATTCTCACTATTAACTAAAGAGCATTTATGTAAGAGTAGCTGTGATTTGTACCAGTTTCATAAGCAGAGTTGAACTACATATGGTGCGTATGAGTAGGAAAAAGTTCTTTTTTACAGGGCATGCTCATGGTTCTTGCTGTATTTTAGACTCTGGAAAGAAGTGCTTGCTTCTTGTGTGAAAACAGTGTGTGTTTCAGGGATGAGAACTCTGGTCTGAATTTACTTCAGACACTGAGTTAAACCCCCGGATCTGTGTCTTCCTACAAGCAAGAGTTCATTTCTGGTAAACCCAGTGAATTTTGAGCTCAAATCATTTTTCGCAGTTCACGAACCCAACGTGATTCTAACTATTAACTAAAGAGCATTTATGTAAGCGGAGCTGTGGTTTGTGTCAGATTCATAAGCTGAGTTGATCTGCATATGGTATGTATGAGGAGGAGTCACAGTTCCTTTTTCCTGGGCATTCTCATGATTTTTCCTGTATTGGAGATTCTAGAAAGAAGAGGATGCTTGTTGCGATAAAACAGCATGTGTTTCATGGATGAGAACACTGGTCTGAATTTCCCTTCAGAATCGGAGTTAAATCGGTGGACCTGTGTCTACCTACAAGCAAGAGTTCATTTCTGATAAACCCAGTGAATTTTGGGCTCAAATGATTTTTCCAAGTTCACCAACCTAAGGCGATTATCTCTATTAACTAAAGAGCATTTATGTAGGAGTAGCTGTGATTTGTACCAGTTTCATAAGCAGAGTTGAACTACATATGGTGCGTATGAGTAGGAAAAAGTTCTTTTTTACAGGGCATGCTCATGGTTCTTGCTGTATTTTAGACTCTGGAAAGAAGACCTTGCTTCTTGCGTGAAAACAGTGTGTGTTTCAGGGATGAGAACTCTGGTCTGAATTTACTTCAGACAGAGAGTTAAACCCCTGGATCTGTGTCTTCCTACAAGCAAGAGTTCATTTCTGGTAAACCAAGTGAATTTTGGGCTCAAATGATTTTACACAGTTGAGAAAACCATTGCGATTCTCACTTTTAACTAAAGAGCATTTATGTAAGAGGAACTGTGGTTTGTGTCAGTTTCATAAGCAGAGTTGAACTGCATATTGTCTCTATGAGGAGGAAACACAGTTTTGATTTTTTTTCTGGGCAATCAAATGATTCTTCCTGTATTGGAGACGTTTGAAAGAAGAGGACGCTTTTTGCGTTAAAACAGCATGTGTTTCATGGATGAGAACACCGGTCTGAAATTACCTTCAGAATCAGAGTTAAACCCCAGGATCTGTGTATTCCTACGATCAAGAGTACCTTTCTGGTAAACCTAGAGAATTTGGGGCTCAAATGATTTTACAAAGTGCACGAATACAAAGCGATTCTAACTATTAACTAAAGAGCATTTATGTAAGAGGAGCTGTGGTTTGTTTCAGTTTCATAAGCAGAGTTGAACTACATATGGTCCATATGAGTAGGAAACACAGTTCATTTTTTCTGGGCATACTCATGGTTCTTGTTGTATTGGAGATGCAAAGAAGAGCTTGCTTCTTGTGTTAATAAAAAGTATGTTTCAGGGATGAGAACACTGGTCTGAATTTCCCTTCAGAAACGGAGTTAAACCCCAGGATCTGGGTCTTCATACAATCAAGAGTTCATTCCTGGTAAACCAAGTTAATTTTTGGCTCAAATGATTTTACACAGTTCTAGAACACAACGTGATTATCACTATTAACTAAAGAGAATTTACGTAAGAGGAGCTGAGGTTTGTATCAGTTTCATAAGCAGAGTTGAACTACATATGGTCCGTATGAGTAGGAAACACAGTTCATTTTTCATGGGCATTCTCATGATTCTTGGTGTATTGGAAATGCTGAAAAGAAGAGGAAGCTTCTTGCATTAAAACAGCATGTTTTCCATGGATGAAAACAATGGTCTGAATTTTCCTTCAGAAACGGAGTTAAATCCCAGGATCTGTGTCTTCCTACAAGCCAGAGTTCATTTCTGGTAAACCCAGTGAATTTTGGGCTCAAATGGTTTTTCGCAGTTCACGAAACCAACACGATTCTCACTATTAACTAAAGAGCATTTATGTAAGAGGAGCTGTGGTTTGTATCAGGTTCATAAGCAGAGTTGAACTACATATGGTCCGTATGACTAGGAATCACATTTCTTTTTTTCTGGGCATGCTCATTGTTCTTGCTGTATTGGAGACGCTGGAAAGCAGAGCATGCTTCTTGCGTGAAAAGAAAGTGTGTTTCATGCATGAGAACACTGGTCTGTATTTCCCTTCAGAAACGGAGTTAAACCACAGGATCTGTGTCTTCCTACAAGCAAGAGTTCATTGCTCGTACACCAAGTGAATTTTGGGCTAAAATTTTTTACAAAGTTCAAAAACCCAATGGGATTCTCACTATTCACTAAAGAGCATTTATTTAAGAGGTGCTGTGGTTTGTATCAGTTTCATAAGCTGAGGTGATCTACATATGGTCTGTATGAGTGGGAAGCACAGTTATTTTTTGAGGGAATGCTCATTGTTCTTGCTGTATGGAAACCCTGGAAAGAAGAGCTTGTTTCTTGCATTAAAACAGAGTGTGTTTCGTGGATGAGTACACTTGTCTGGTTTTACATTCAGAAACAGAGTTAAACCACAGGATCTGTGTCTTCCTACAAGCAAGAGTTCATTTCTGGTTAACCCAGTATATTTTGGGCTCTAATGATTTTTCGCAGTTCATGAACCAAACGCGATTCTCACTATTAACTAAAGAGCATTTATCTAAGAGGAACTGTGGTTTGTATCAGTTTCATAAGCAGAGTTGAACTACATATGGTATGTATGAGTAGGAAACACAGTTCTTTTTTTCTTGGCATGCCCATGGTTCTTATTGTATTGGAGACGCTGGAAAGAAGAGGATGATTCTTGCTTTAAAACAGAGTGTTTTTCAGGGATGAGAACACTGGTCTGAATTTCCTTCAGAAACGGAGTTAAACCACACGATCTGTGTCTTCCTACAAGCAAGAGTTCATTTCTGGAAAACCAAGTGAATTTTGGGCTCAAATGATTTTTCACAGTTCAGAAACCCATTGCGATTCACACTATTAACTAAAGAGCATTTATGTAAGATGAGCTGTGGTTTGTGTCAGTTTCATAAGCAGGGTTGAACTGCATATGGTCTGTATGAGGAGGAAACACAGTTATTTTTTTCTGGGCATCCTCATGATTCTTCCTGTATTGGAGACGCTGGAAAGAAGAGGATGCTTCTAGCGTTAAAATGGCATGTGTTTCATGGATGAGACAACTGCTCTGAATTTACCTTCATAATCGGAGTTAACCCCAGGATCTGTGTCTTCCTACAAGCAAGAGTTCATTTCTGGTAAACCCTGTGAATATTGTGCTCAAATGATTTTTGCAGTTCACCAACCTAAGGCGATTAACACTATTAACTAAAGAGCATTTATGTAAGAGGAGCTGTGGTTTGTATCAGTTTCATAAGCAGAGTTGAACTACATATGGTGCATTTGAGTAGGAAACAGTTCTTTATTACACGGAATGCTCATGGTTCTTGCTGTATTTTAGACTCTGGAAAGAAGACCTTGCTTCTTGCGTGAAAACAGTGTGTGTTTCAGGGATGAGAACTCTGGTCTGAACTTCCCTTCAGAAACTAGTTAAACCCCAGGATCTGTTTCTTCCTACAAGCAAGAGTTCATTTCTGGTAAACCCAGTGAATTTTGGGCACAAATATTTTTTCGCAGTTCAAGAACCCAACACAATTCTCACTATTAACTAACGAGCATTTATGTAAGAGGAGCTGTGGTTTGTATCAGTTTCATAAGGAGAGTTGAACTACATATGGTCCGTATGAGTAGGAAACACAGTTCTTTTTTTCTGTGCATGCTCAAGGTTCTTGCTGTTTTGGAGACGCTGGAAAGACGATCTTGCTTCTTGCGTGAAAACAGAGTGTGTTTCATTGATGAGAAAACTGGTCTGAATTTCCTTCAGAAACAGAGTTAAACCACAGGATCTGTGTTTTCCTACAAGCAAGAGTTCATTTCTGGTAAACCAAGTGAATTTTGGGCTCAAATGATTTTTCACAGTTCAGAAACCCTGTGTGATTCTCACTATTTACTAAAGAGCATTTATGTAAGAGGAGCTGTAGTTTGTGTCAGTTTCATAAGCAGAGTTGAACTACATATGGTGCGTATGTGTAGGAAACAGTTCTTTTTTACAGGGCATGCTCATGTTTCTTGCTGTATTTTAGACTCTGGAAAGAAGAGCTTGCTTCTCTCGTGAAAACAGTGTTTGTTTCAGGGATGAGAACTCTGGTCTGAATTTCCGTTCAGAAACGGAGTTAAACCCCAGGATCTGTGTCTTCCTACAAGCAAGAGTTCATTTCTGGTAAACCCAGTTAATTTTGGGCTCAAATATTTTTTTGCAGTTCACGAACCCAACACAATTCTCACTATTAACTAAAGAGCATTTATGTAAGAGGAGTTGAGGTTTGTATCAGTTTCACAAGCAGAGTTGAAGTACATATGGTCTGTATGAGGAGGAAACAGTTATTTTTTTCTGGGCATTCTCATGATTTTTCCTGTCTTGGAGACGCTGGAAAGAAGAGGATGCTTCTAGCTTTAAAACAGCATGTGTTTCATGGATGAGAACACTGGCCTGAATTTACCTTCAGAATCGGAGTTATCCCCAGGATCTGTGTCTTCTACAAGAAAGAGTTCATTTCTGGTATACCCAGTGAATTATGAGCTCAAATGATTGTTTGCAGTTCACGAACCCTATGCTATTCCCACTATTAACTAAAGAGGATTTATGTAAGAGGAGGTGTGGTGTGTATCAGTTTCATAAGCAGAGTTCAACTACATATGGTCCGTATGAATAGGAAACACAGTTCTTTTTTTAGACCATGCTCATGGTTCTTGCTGTATTTTAGATTCTGGAAAGAAGAGCTTGCTTCTTTTGTTAAAACAGTGTGTGTTTCAGGGATGAGAACTCTGGTCTGAATTTCCCTTCAGAAACGGAGTTAAACCCCAGGATCTGTCTTCCTACAAGCAAGAGTTCATTTCTGGTAAACCCAGTGAATTTTGGGCTCAAAAGATTTTTCGCAGTTCATGAAGACAACGCTATTCTCACTATTAACTAAAGAGCACTAATGTAAGAGGAGGAGTGGTCTTTATCAGTTTCATAAGCAGAGTTGAACTACATATGGTCCGTATGAGTAGGAAACTCAGTTATCTTTTTCCTGGCATGCTCATGCTTCTTACTGTATTGGAGACCCTGGAAAGGAGAGGATGATTCATGCCTTAAAACAGAGTGGTTTTCAGGAATGAGAATTCTGGTCTGTATTTCCCTTCAGAAACAGAGTTAAATACCAGGATCTGTGTCTTCCTACAAGCAAGAGTTCATTTCTGGTTAACCCAGTGAATTTTGGGCTCAAATGATATTTCGCAGTTCACGAACCCATCATGCTTCTGACTATTAACTAAAGCGCATTTATGTAAGAGGAGCTGTGGTTTGTATCAGTTTCATAAGCAGTGTTGAACTACATATGGTCCGTATGAGTAGAAAACACAGTTCTTTTTTTCAGGGCATGCTCATTGTTCTTGCTGTATTTTAGAATCTGGAAAGAAGAGCTTGCTTCTTGCATTAAAACAGAGTGTGCTTGAGGGATGAGATCTCTGGTCTGAATTTCCCTTCAGAAACGGAGTTAAACCCCAGGATCTGTGTTGTCCCTCAAGCAGGAGTTCATTTCTGGTAAACAATGTGAATTTTGGGCTCAAATGATTTTACACTGTACACCAACAGAACATGATTCTCACTATTAACTAAAGCGACTTTATGTAAGAGGATTGGTAGTTTGTATGAGTTTCATAATCAGAGTTGAACTACATATGGTCCATATGAATTCGAAACACAGTTCTTTTTTTCTGGGCATGATCATGATTCTTGCTGTATTGTTGACGCTGAAAAGAAGAGGATGCTTCTTGTCTTAAAATAGAGTGTGTCTCAGGGATGAGAACTCTGGTGTGAATTTCCCTTCAGAAACGGGGTTAAACCCCAGGATCTGTGTCTTTCTACATGTAAGTGTTCAGTTCTGATAAACCCAGTGAATTTTGGGCTCAAATGATTTTTCGCAGTTCACGAACCTAACATGATTCTCACTATTAACTAAAGAGCACTTATGTAAGAGGAGGAGTGGTCTGTATCAGTTTCATAAGCAGAGTTGAACTACATATGGTCCGTATGAATAGGAAACACTTTTCTTTTTTTCATACCATGCTCATGGTACTTGCCATGTTTTAGAATCTGGAAAGAAGAGCTTGCTTCTTCGTTAAAACAGAGTGTGTTTCAGGGATGAGAACTCTGGTCTGAATTTCCCTTCAGAAACGGAGTTCAACCCCAGTATCTGTGTCTTCCCACAAGCAAGAGTTCATTTCTTGTAAACCCAGTAAAATGTGGGCTCAAATGATTTTTCGCAGTTCATTAACCCTACGCTATTCTCACTATTAACTGCAGAGGATTTATGATAGAGGACCTGTGGTTTGTATCAGTTTCATAAGCAGAGTTGAACTACATATGGTCTGTATGAGTCGGAAACACAGTTCCTTTTTTCAGGGCAAGCTCATGGTTCTTGCTGTATTGGAGACGCTGGAAAGAAGAGCTTGCTTCTTGCATTAAAACAGAGTGTGTTTCATGGATGAGAACTCTGGTCTGAATTTCCCTTCAGAAACGGAGTTAAACCCCATGGTCTTGTCTCCCTACAAGCAAGAGTTCATTTCTGGTAAACCAAGTGAATTTTGGGCTCAAATGATTTTACACAGTTCTAGAACCCAACGCTATTCTCACTATTAACTAAAGAGCATTTATGTAACAGGAGGTGTGGTTTGCATCAGTTTCATAAGCAGAGTTGAACTTCATATGGTACATATGAATATGGAACACAGTTCTTTTTTTCAGACCATGCTCATGGTTCTTGCTGTATTTTAGACTCTGGAAAGAAGAACTTTATTCTTCGTTAAAACAGAGTGTGTTTCAGGGATGAGAACTCTGGTGTGAATTTCCCTTCAGAAACGGAGTTAAACCCCAGGATCTGTGTCTTTCTACAAGTAAGTGTTCAGTTCTGATAAACCCAGTGAATTTTGGGCTCAAATGATTTTTCGCAGTTCACGAACCTACCATGATTCTCACTATTAACTAAAGAGCACTTATGTAAGAGGAGGAGTGGTCTGTATCAGTTTTATAAGCAGAGTTGAACTACATATGGTCTGTATGAGTAGGAAACACAGTTCCTTTTTTCAGGGCATGCTCATGGTTCTTGCTGTATTGGAGACGCTGGAAAGAAGAGCTTGCTTCTTGCATTAAAACAGAGTGTGTTTCATGGATGAGAACTCTGGTCTGAATTTCCCTTCCGAAATGGAGTTAAACCCCATGGTCTTGTCTCCCTACAAGCAAGAGTTCATTTCTGGTAAACCAAGTGAATTTTGGCCTAAATGTCTTTACACAGTTCTAGAACCCAACCTTGATTATCACTATTAACTAAATAGCATTTATGTAAGAGGAGCTGTGGTCTGTATCATTTTCATATGCAGAGTTGGACTACACATGGTCCGTATGAGTAGGAAACACAGTTCTTTTTTTCTTGGCATGATCATGGTTCTTACTGTATTGGAGAAGCTGGAAAGAAGAGGATGATTGTTGCCTTTAAAAAGAGTGTTTTACAGGGATGAGAATTCTGGTCTGAATTTCCCTTCAGTAACGGAGTTAAACCACAGGACCTTTGTCTTCCTATAAGCAAGAGTTCATTTCTGGTATACCCAGTGAATTATGGGCTCAAATGATTGTTTGCAGTTCACGAACCCTATGCTATTCCCACTATTAACTAAAGAGGATTTATGTAAGAGGAGGTGTGGTGTGTATCAGTTTCATAAGCAGAGTTCAACTACATATGGTCCGTATGAATAGGAAACACAGTTCTTTTTTTCAGACCATGCTCATGGTTCTTGCTGTATTTTAGATTCTGGAAAGAAGAGCTTGTTTCTTTTGTTAAAACAGAGTGTGTTTCAGGGATGAGAACTCTGGTCTGAATTTCCCTTCAGAAACGGAGTTAAACCCCAGGATCTGTGTCTTCCTACAAGCAAGAGTTCATTTCTGGTAAACCCAGTGAATTTTGGGCTCAAAAGATTTTTCGCAGTTCACGAAGACAACGCTATTCTCACTATTAACTAAAGAGCACTTATGTAAGAGGAGGAGTGGTCTGTATCAGTTTCATAAGCAGAGTTGAACTACATATGGTCCGTATGAATAGGAAACACTTTTCTTTTTTTCATACCATGCTCATGGTACTTCCATGTTTTAGAATCTGGAAAGAAGAGCTTGCTTCTTCGTTAAAACAGAGTGTGTTTCAGGGATGAGAACTCTGGTCTGAATTTCCCTTCAGAAACGGAGTTCAACCCCAGTATCTGTGTCTTCCCACAAGCAAGAGTTCATTTCTTGTAAACCCAGTGAATTGTGGGCTCAAATGATTTTTCGCAGTTCATTAACCCTACGCTATTCTCACTATTAACTAAAGAGGTTTTATGATAGAGGACCTGTGGTTTGTATCAGTTTCATAAGCAGAGTTGAACTACATATGGTCTGTATGAGTAGGAAACACAGTTCCTTTTTTCAGGGCATGCTCATGGTTCTTGCTGTATTGGAGACGCTGGAAAGAAGAGCTTGCTTCTTGCATTAGAACAGAGTGTGTTTCATGGATGAGAACTCTGGTCTGAATTTCCCTTCCGAAACGGAGTTAAACCCCATGGTCTTGTCTCCCTACAAGCAAGAGTTCATTTCTGGTAAACCTAGTGAATTTTGGCCTAAATGATTTTACACAGTTCTAGAACCCAACCTTGATTATCACTATTAACTAAATAGCATTTATGTAAGAGGAGCTGTGTTCTGTATCATTTTCATATGCAGAGTTGGACTACACATGGTCCGTATGAGTAGGAAACACAGTTCTTTTTTTCTTGGCATGATCATGGTTCTTACTGTATTGGAGAAGCTGGAAAGAAGAGGATGATTGTTGCCTTTAAAAAGAGTGTTTTTCAGGGATGAGAATTCTGGTCTGAATTTCCCTTCAGTAACGGAGTTAAACCACAGGACCTTTGTCTTCCTACAAGCAAGAGTTCATTTCTGGTATACCCAGTGAATTATGGGCTCAAATGATTGTTTGCAGTTCACGAACCCTATGCTATTCCCACTATTAACTAAAGAGGATTTATGTAAGAGGAGGTGTGGTGTGTATCAGTTTCATAAGCAGAGTTCAACTACATATGGTCCGTATGAATAGGAAACACAGTTCTTTTTTTCAGACCATGCTCATGGTTCTTGCTGTATTTTAGATTCTGGAAAGAAGAGCTTGCTTCTTTTGTTAAAACAGAGTGTGTTTCAGGGATGAGAACTCTGGTCTGAATTTCCCTTCAGAAACGGAGTTAAACCCCAGGATCTGTGTCTTCCTACAAGCAAGAGTTCATTTCTGGTAAACCCAGTGAATTTTGGGCTCAAAAGATTTTTGGCAGTTCACGAAGACAACGCTATTCTCACTATTAACTAAAGAGCACTAATGTAAGAGGAGGAGTGGTCTTTATCAGTTTCATAAGCAGAGTTGAACTACATATGGTCCGTATGAGTAGGAAACTCAGTTATCTTTTTCCTGGCATGCTCATGCTTCTTACTGTATTAGAGACCCTGGAAAGGAGAGGATGTTTCATGCCTTAAAACAGAGTGGTTTTCAGGGTTGAGAATTCTGCTCTGTATTTCCCTTCAGAAACAGAGTTAAATACCAGGATCTGTGTCTTCCTACAAGCAAGAGTTCATTTCTGGTTAACCCAGTGAATTTTGGGCTCAAATGATATTTCGCAGTTCACGAACCCAACATGCTTCTGACTATTAACTAAAGAGCATTTATGTAAGAGGAGCTGTGGTTTGTATCAGTTTCATAAGCAGTGTTGAACTACATATGGTCCGTCTGAGTAGAAAACACAGTTCTTTTTTTCAGAGCATGCTCATTGTTCTTGCTGTATTTTAGAATCTGGAAAGAAGAGCTTGCTTCTTGCATTAAAACAGAGTGTGCTTGAGGGATGAGAACTCTGGTCTGAATTTCCCTTCAGAAACGGAGTTAAACCCCAGGATCTGTTTTGTCCCTCAAGCAGGAGTTCATTTCTGGTAAACAATGTGAATTTTGGGCTCAAATGATTTTACACTGTACACCAACAGAACATGATTCTCACTATTAACTAAAGCGACTTTATGTAAGAGGAGCGGTGGTTTGTATGAGTTTCATAATCAGAGTTGAACTACATATGGTCCATATGAGTTCGAAACACAGTTCTTTTTTTAAGGGCATGATCATGATTCTTGCTGTATTGTTGACGCTGAAAAGAAGAGGATGCTTCTTGTCTTAAAACAGAGTGTGTTTCAGGGATGAGAACTCTGGTCTGAATTTCCCTTCAGAAATGGAGTTAAACCCCAGGATCAGTGTCTTTCTACAAGCAAGAGTTCATTTCTGGTAAACCCAGTGAATTTTGGGCTCAAATGATTTTTCGCAGTTCACCAACCCAACATGATTCTCACTATTAATTAAAGAGCATTTATGTAAGCGGAGCTGTGGTTTGTATCAGTTTCATGAGCAGAGTTGAAGTATATATGGTCCGTATGAGTAGGAAACACAGTTCTTTTTTTCCGGGCATGGTCATTGTTCTTGCTGTATTTTAGACTATGGAAAGAAGAGCTTGCTTCTTGCGTTAAAACAGACTGTGTTTCAGGGATGAGAATTCTGGTGTGAATTTCCCTTCAGAAACGGAGTTAAACCCCAGGATCTGTGTCTTTCTACAAGTAAGTGTTCAGTTCTGATAAACCCAGTGAATTTTGGGCTCAAATGATTTTTTGCAGTTCACGAACCTAACATGATTCTCACTATTAACTAAAGAGCACTTATGTAAGAGGAGGAGTGGTCTGTATCAGTTTCATAAGCAGAGTTGAACTACATATGGTCCGTATGAATAGGAAACACTTTTCTTTTTTTCATACCATGCTCATGGTACTTGCCATGTTTTAGAATCTGGAAAGAAGAGCTTGCTTCTTCGTTAAAACAGAGTGTGTTTCAGGGATGAGAACTCTGGTCTGAATTTCCCATCAGAAACGGAGTTCAACCCCAGTATCTGTGTCTTCCCACAAGCAAGAGTTCATTTCTTGTAAACCCAGTAAAATGTGGGCTCAAATGATTTTTCGCAGTTCATTAACCCTACGCTATTCTCACTATTAACTGAAGAGGATTTATGATAGAGGACCTGTGGTTTGTATCAGTTTCATAAGCAGAGTTGAACTACATATGGTCTGTATGAGTCGGAAACACAGTTCCTTTTTTCAGGGCAAGCTCATGGTTCTTGCTGTATTGGAGACGCTGGAAAGAAGAGCTTGCTTCTTGCATTAAAACAGAGTGTGTTTCATGGATGAGAACTCTGGTCTGAATTTCCCTTCAGAAACGGAGTTAAACCCCATGGTCTTGTCTCCCTACAAGCAAGAGTTCATTTCTGGTAAACCAAGTGAATTTTGGGCTCAAATGATTTTACACAGTTCTAGAACCCAACGCTATTCTCACTATTAACTAAAGAGCATTTATGTAACAGGAGGTGTGGTTTGCATCAGTTTCATAAGCAGAGTTGAACTTCATATGGTACATATGAATATGGAACACAGTTCTTTTTTTCAGACCATGCTCATGGTTCTTGCTGTATTTTAGACTCTGGAAAGAAGAACTTTATTCTTCGTTAAAACAGAGTGTGTTTCAGGGATGAGAACTCTCGTGTGAATTTCCCTTCAGAAACGGAGTTAAACCCCAGGATCTGTGTCTTTCTACAAGTAAGTGTTCAGTTCTGATAAACCCAGTGAATTTTGGGCTCAAATGATTTTTCACAGTTCACGAACCTACCATGATTCTCACTATTAACTAAAGAGCACTTATGTAAGAGGAGGAGTGGTCTGTATCAGTTTTATAAGCAGAGTTGAACTACATATGATCCGTATGAATAGGAAACACAGTTCTTTTTTTCATACCATGCTCATGGTTCTTGCCATGTTTTAGATTCTGGAAAGAAGAGCTTGCTTCTACGTTAAAACAGGGTTTGTTTCAGGGATGAGAACTCTGGTCTGAATTTCCCTTGAGAAACGGAGTTCAACCCCAGTATCTGTGTCTTCCCACAAGCTAGAGTTCATTTCTTGTAAACCCAGTGAAATGTGGGCTCAAATGATTTTTCGCAGTTCATTAACCCTACGCTATTCTCACTGTTAACTAAAGAGGTTTTATGATAGAGGACCTGTGGTTTGTATCAGTTTCATAAGCAGAGTTGAACTACATATGGTCTGTATGAGTAGGAAACACAGTTCCTTTTTTCAGGGCATGCTCATGGTTCTTGCTGTATTGGAGACGCTGGAAAGAAGAGCTTGCTTCTTGCATTAAAACAGAGTGTGTTTCATGGATGAGAACTCTGGTCTGAATTTCCCTTCCGAAATGGAGTTAAACCCCATGGTCTTGTCTCCCTACAAGCAAGAGTTCATTTCTGGTAAACCAAGTGAATTTTGGCCTAAATGTCTTTACACAGTTCTAGAACCCAACCTTGATTATCACTATTAACTAAATAGCATTTATGTAAGAGGAGCTGTGGTCTGTATCATTTTCATATGCAGAGTTGGACTACACATGGTCCGTATGAGTAGGAAACACAGTTCTTTTTTCTTGGCATGATCATGGTTCTTACTGTATTGGAGAAGCTGGAAAGAAGAGGATGATTGTTGCCTTTAAAAAGAGTGTTTTACAGGGATGAGAATTCTGGTCTGAATTTCCCTTCAGTAACGGAGTTAAACCACAGGACCTTTGTCTTCCTATAAGCAAGAGTTCATTTCTGGTATACCCAGTGAATTTTGGGCTCAAATGATTGTTTGCAGTTCACGAACCCTATGCTATTCCCACTATTAACTAAAGAGGATTTATGTAAGAGGAGGTGTGGTGTGTATCAGTTTCATAAGCAGAGTTCAACTACATATGGTCCGTATGAATAGGAAACACAGTTCTTTTTTTCAGACCATGCTCATGGTTCTTGCTGTATTTTAGATTCTGGAAAGAAGAGCTTGTTTCTTTTGTTAAAACAGAGTGTGTTTCAGGGATGAGAACTCTGGTCTGAATTTCCCTTCAGAAACGGAGTTAAACCCCAGGATCTGTGTCTTCCTACAAGCAAGAGTTCATTTCTGGTAAACCCAGTGAATTTTGGGCTCAAATGATTTTTCGCAGTTCACGAAGACAACGCTATTCTCACTATTAACTAAAGAGCACTTATGTAAGAGGAGGAGTGGTCTGTATCAGTTTCATAAGCAGAGTTGAACTACATATGGTCCGTATGAATAGGAAACACTTTTCTTTTTTTCATACCATGCTCATGGTACTTCCATGTTTTAGAATCTGGAAAGAAGAGCTTGCTTCTTCGTTAAAACAGAGTGTGTTTCAGGGATGAGAACTCTGGTCTGAATTTCCCTTCAGAAACGGAGTTCAACCCCAGTATCTGTGTCTTCCCACAAGCAAGAGTTCATTTCTTGTAAACCCAGTGAATTGTGGGCTCAAATGATTTTTCGCAGTTCATTAACCCTACGCTATTCTCACTATTAACTAAAGAGGTTTTATGATAGAGGACCTGTGGTTTGTATCAGTTTCATAAGCAGAGTTGAACTACATATGGTCTGTATGAGTAGGAAACACAGTTCCTTTTTTCAGGGCATGCTCATGGTTCTTGCTGTATTGGAGACGCTGGAAAGAAGAGCTTGCTTCTTGCATTAAAACAGAGTGTGTTTCATGGATGAGAACTCTGGTCTGAATTTCCCTTCCGAAACGGAGTTAAACCCCATGGTCTTGTCTCCCTACAAGCAAGAGTTCATTTCTGGTAAACCTAGTGAATTTTGGCCTAAATGATTTTACACAGTTCTAGAACCCAACCTTGATTATCACTATTAACTAAATAGCATTTATGTAAGAGGAGCTGTGTTCTGTATCATTTTCATATGCAGAGTTGGACTACACATGGTCCGTATGAGTAGGAAACACAGTTCTTTTTTTCTTGGCATGATCATGGTTCTTACTGTATTGGAGAAGCTGGAAAGAAGAGGATGATTGTTGCCTTTAAAAAGAGTGTTTTTCAGGGATGAGAATTCTGGTCTGAATTTCCCTTCAGTAACGGAGTTAAACCACAGGACCTTTGTCTTCCTACAAGCAAGAGTTCATTTCTGGTATACCCAGTGAATTATGGGCTCAAATGATTGTTTGCAGTTCACGAACCCTATGCTATTCCCACTATTAACTAAAGAGGATTTATGTAAGAGGAGGTGTGGTGTGTATCAGTTTCATAAGCAGAGTTCAACTACATATGGTCCGTATGAATAGGAAACACAGTTCTTTTTTTCAGACCATGCTCATGGTTCTTGCTGTATTTTAGATTCTGGAAAGAAGAGCTTGTTTCTTTTGTTAAAACAGAGTGTGTTTCAGGGATGAGAACTCTGGTCTGAATTTCCCTTCAGAAACGGAGTTAAACCCCAGGATCTGTGTCTTCCTACAAGCAAGAGTTCATTTCTGGTAAACCCAGTGAATTTTGGGCTCAAAAGATTTTTCGCAGTTCACGAAGAAACGCTATTCTCACTATTAACTAAAGAGCACTTATGTAAGAGGAGGAGTGGTCTGTATCAGTTTCATAAGCAGAGTTGAACTACATATGGTCCGTATGAATAGGAAACACTTTTCTTTTTTTCATACCATGCTCATGGTACTTGCCATGTTTTAGAATCTGGAAAGAAGAGCTTGCTTCTTCGTTAAAACAGAGTGTGTTTCAGGGATGAGAACTCTGGTCTGAATTTCCCTTCAGAAACGGAGTTCAACCCCAGTATCTGTGTCTTCCCACAAGCAAGAGTTCATTTCTTGTAAACCCAGTAAAATGTGGGCTCAAATGATTTTTCGCAGTTCATTAACCCTACGCTATTCTCACTATTAACTGAAGAGGATTTATGATAGAGGACCTGTGGTTTGTATCAGTTTCATAAGCAGAGTTGAACTACATATGGTCTGTATGAGTCGGAAACACAGTTCCTTTTTTCAGGGCAAGCTCATGGTTCTTGCTGTATTGGAGACGCTGGAAAGAAGAGCTTGCTTCTTGCATTAAAACAGAGTGTGTTTCATGGATGAGAACTCTGGTCTGAATTTCCCTTCAGAAACGGAGTTAAACCCCATGGTCTTGTCTCCCTACAAGCAAGAGTTCATTTCTGGTAAACCAAGTGAATTTTGGGCTCAAATGATTTTACACAGTTCTAGAACCCAACGCTATTCTCACTATTAACTAAAGAGCATTTATGTAACAGGAGGTGTGGTTTGCATCAGTTTCATAAGCAGAGTTGAACTTCATATGGTACATATGAATATGGAACACAGTTCTTTTTTTCAGACCATGCTCATGGTTCTTGCTGTATTTTAGACTCTGGAAAGAAGAACTTTATTCTTCGTTAAAACAGAGTGTGTTTCAGGGATGAGAACTCTGGTGTGAATTTCCCTTCAGAAACGGAGTTAAACCCCAGGATCTGTGTCTTTCTACAAGTAAGTGTTCAGTTCTGATAAACCCAGTGAATTTTGGGCTCAAATGATTTTTCGCAGTTCACGAACCTACCATGATTCTCACTATTAACTAAAGAGCACTTATGTAAGAGGAGGAGTGGTCTGTATCAGTTTTATAAGCAGAGTTGAACTACATATGATCCGTATGAATAGGAAACACAGTTCTTTTTTTCATACCATGCTCATGGTTCTTGCCATGTTTTAGATTCTGGAAAGAAGAGCTTGCTTCTACGTTAAAACAGGGTTTGTTTCAGGGATGAGAACTCTGGTCTGAATTTCCCTTGAGAAACGGAGTTCAACCCCAGTATCTGTGTCTTCCCACAAGCTAGAGTTCATTTCTTGTAAACCCAGTGAAATGTGGGCTCAAATGATTTTTTGCAGTTCATTAACCCTACGCTATTCTCACTATTAACTAAAGAGGTTTTATGATAGAGGACCTGTGGTTTGTATCAGTTTCATAAGCAGAGTTGAACTACATATGGTCTGTATGAGTAGGAAACACAGTTCCTTTTTTCAGGGCATGCTCATGGTTCTTGCTGTATTGGAGACGCTGGAAAGAAGAGCTTGCTTCTTGCATTAAAACAGAGTGTGTTTCATGGATGAGAACTCTGGTCTGAATTTCCCTTCCGAAATGGAGTTAAACCCCATGGTCTTGTCTCCCTACAAGCAAGAGTTCATTTCTGGTAAACCAAGTGAATTTTGGCCTAAATGTCTTTACACAGTTCTAGAACCCAACCTTGATTATCACTATTAACTAAATAGCATTTATGTAAGAGGAGCTGTGGTCTGTATCATTTTCATATGCAGAGTTGGACTACACATGGTCCGTATGAGTAGGAAACACAGTTCTTTTTTTCTTGGCATGATCATGGTTCTTACTGTATTGGAGAAGCTGGAAAGAAGAGGATGATTGTTGCCTTTAAAAAGAGTGTTTTACAGGGATGAGAATTCTGGTCTGAATTTCCCTTCAGTAACGGAGTTAAACCACAGGACCTTTGTCTTCCTATAAGCAAGAGTTCATTTCTGGTATACCCAGTGAATTATGGGCTCAAATGATTGTTTGCAGTTCACGAACCCTATGCTATTCCCACTATTAACTAAAGAGGATTTATGTAAGAGGAGGTGTGGTGTGTATCAGTTTCATAAGCAGAGTTCAACTACATATGGTCCGTATGAATAGGAAACACAGTTCTTTTTTTCAGACCATGCTCATGGTTCTTGCTGTATTTTAGATTCTGGAAAGAAGAGCTTGTTTCTTTTGTTAAAACAGAGTGTGTTTCAGGGATGAGAACTCTGGTCTGAATTTCCCTTCAGAAACGGAGTTAAACCCCAGGATCTGTGTCTTCCTACAAGCAAGAGTTCATTTCTGGTAAACCCAGTGAATTTTGGGCTCAAAAGATTTTTCGCAATTCACGAAGACAACGCTATTCTCACTATTAACTAAAGAGCACTTATGTAATAGGAGGAGTGGTCTGTATCAGTTTCATAAGCAGAGTTGAATTACATATGGTCCGTATGAGTAGGAAACTCAGTTCTCTTTTTCCTGGCATGCTCATGCTTCTTACTGTAATGGAGACCCTGGAAAGGAGAGGATGATTCATGCCTTAAAACAGAGTGGTTTTCAGGGATGAGAATTCTGGTCTGAATTTCCCTTCAGAAACAGAGTTAAATACCAGGATCTGTGTCTTCCTACAAGCAAGAGTTCATTTCTGGTAAACCCAGTGAATTTTGGTCTCAAATGATATTTCACAGTTCACGAACTCAACATGCTTCTGACTATTAACTAAAGAGCCTTTATGTAAGAGGAGCTGTGGTTTGTATCAGTTTCATAAGCAGAGTTGAACTACATATGGTCTGTATGAGTAGGAAACACAGTTCCTTTTTTCAGTGCATGCTCATGGTTCTAGCTGTATAGGAGACGCTGGAAAGAAGAGCTTGCTTCTTGCATTAAAACAGAGTGTGTTTCATGGATGAGAACTCTGGTCTGAATTTCCCTTCCAAAACGTAATTAAACCCCATGGTCTTGTCTCCCTACAAGCAAGAGTTCATTTCTGGTAAACCCAGTGAATTTTGTGCTCAAATGACTTTTCGCAATTCACGAACCCAACGCGATTCTCGCTATTAACTAAAGAGCCTTTATGTAAGAGGAGCTGTGGTTTGTATCAGTTTCATGAGCAGATTTGAACTACATATGGTCCTTATGAGTAGAAAACACAGTTCTTTTTTTCAGGGCATGCTCATAGTTCTTGCTGTATAAAAGACTCTGGAAAAAAGAGCTTACTTCTTGCCTTAAAACAGAGTGTGTTTCAGGGATGAGAACTGTGTTCTGAATTTCCCTTTAGAAACGGAGTTAAACCCCAGATTCTGTGTCCTCCTCCAAGCAAGACTACATTTCTGGTAAACCTAGTGTATTTTGGGCTCAAATGATTTTTTCGCAGTTCACAAACCCAATACGATTCACACTATTAACTAAAGAACATGTATGTAAGAGGAGCCGTGGTTTGTATCAGTTTCATAAGCAGAGTTGAACTACATATGGTCCTTATGAGTAGGAAACACAGTTCTTTTGTTCAGGGCATGCTAATGGTTCTTGATGTATTTTCGAATCTGGAAAGAAGAGCTTGCTACTTGCGTTAAAACAGAGTGTGTTTTAGGGATGAGTACTCTTGTCTGAATTTCCATTCAGAAACGGAGTTAAACCCCAGGATCTGTGTCTTCCTACAAGCAAGAGTTCATTTCTGGTTAACCCAGTGAATTTTTGTCTCAAATGATTTTTTGTAGTTCACGAACCCAACGTGATTCTCACTATTAACTAAAGAGAATTTATGTAACAGGAGCTGTGGTTTGTATCAGTTTCATAAGCAGACTTGATCTACATATGGTCCGTATGAGTAGGAAAAACAGTTCTTTTCTTTCAGGGCATGCTCATGATTCTTACTGTATTGGTGACGCTGGAAGAAAGCTTGCTTATTGCATTAAAACAGGGTGTGTTTCAGGGATGAGAACTCTGGTCTGAATTTCCCTTCAGAAACGGAGTTAAACCCCATGATCTGTGTCTTCCTACAAGCGAGAGTTCATTTCTGGTAAACCCAGTGAATTTTGTGCTCAAATGATTTTTCGCAGTTCAGGAACCCAACGCTATTCTCACTATTAACTAAAGAGCATTTATGTAAGAGGAGGTGTGGTCTGTATCAGTTTCCTAAGCAGAGTTGAACTACATATGTTCCGTATGAATAGGAAACACAGTTCTTTTTTTCAGGCCATGCTCATGGTTCTTGCTGTATTTTAGTTTCTGGAAAGAACAGCTTCCTTCTTCTTTTAAACAGAGTGTGTTTCAGGGATGAGAACTCTGGTCTTAATTTCCCAACAGAAACGGAGATAAACCCCAGGATCTGTGTCTTCCTACAAGCAAGAGTTCATTTCTGGTAAACCAGGTGAATTTTGGGCTCAAATGATTTTACACAGGTATAGAACTGAACACGATTATCACTATTAACTAACGAGCATTTATGCAAGAGGAGATGTGGTCTCTATCAGTTTTATAAGCAGAGTTTGACTACATATGGTCCGTATGAGTTTGAAACAGTTCTTTTTCTTTGCCTGCTCATGGTTCTTACTTTATTGGAGATGCTGTAAAGAAGAGGATCATTCTTGCCTTAAAACAGAGGTTTTTCAGGGATGAGAACTCTGATCTGAATTTGCCTTCAGGAACAGAGTTAAACCTCAGGATCAGTGTCTTCTTACAAGCAAGAGTTCATTTTTGGTAAACCCTGTGAATTATGGGCTCAAATGATTTTTCGCAGTTCACGAACCCAACATGATTCTCACTATTAACTAAAGAGCATTTATGTAAGAGGAGCTGTGGTTTGTATCAGTTTCATAAGCACAGTTGAACTACATATGGTCTGTAAGAGAAGGAAACAAAGTTCTTTTTTTCAGGGCTTACTCAGGGTTGTTGCTGTATTGGTGACGCTGGAAGAAGAGCTTGCTTCTTGCGTTAAAACAGAGTGTGTTTCAGGGATGAGAACTCTGGTCTGAATTTCCCTTCAGAAACGGAGTTAAACCCCAGGATCTGTGTCGTCCTACAAGCAAGAGTTCATTTCTGGTTAACCCAGTGAATTTTGGGCTCAAAGGATTTTTCACTGTTCACGAACCCAACGCGATCCTCACTCTTAACTAAAGAGCATTTATGTAAGAGGAGCTGTGGTTTGTATCTGTTTCTTAAGCAGAGTTGAACTACACATGGTCCGTATAAGTAGGAAACACAGTTCTTTTTTTCAGGGCATGCTCATGCTTCTTGCTGTATTAAAGACTCTGGAAAAAAGAGCTTGCTTCTTGCTTTATAACAGAGTGTGTTTCAGGGATGAGAACTCTGGTCTGAATTTCCCTTCAGAAACGAAGTTAAACTCCAGGATCTCTGTCGTCCTACAAGCGAGAGTTCATTTCTGGTTAACCCAGTGAATTTTGTGCTCAAATCATTTTTCGCAGTTCAGGAACCCAACGCTATTCTCACTATTAACTAAAGAGCATTTATGTAAGAGGAGGTGTGGTCTGTATCAGTTTCCTGAGCAGAGTTGAACTACATATGGTCTGTATGAGTAGGAAACACAGTTCTTTTTTTCTGGACATCCTCATGGTTCTTGCTGTATTTTAGACTCTGGAAAGAAGAGCTTGCTTCTTGCGTTATGACATAGTGTGTTTTAGGGATGAGAACTCTGGTCTGAATTTGCCTTCAGAAACAGAGTTAAACTCCAGGATCTGTGTCTTCCTACAAGCAAGAGTTCATTTTTGGTAAACCCAGTGAATTTTGGGCTCAAATGATTTTTCGCAGTACACAAAAACAACACGATTCTCACTATTAACTAAAGACCATTTATGTAAGAGGAGCTGTGGTTTGTATCAGTTTCATAAGCAGAGTTGAACTACGTATGGTCCTTATGAATAGGAAACACAGTTCTTTTTTTCTGCGCATGCTCATGTTTCTTACTATATTGGAGATGCTTGAAAGAAGAGGTTGATTCTTGCCTTAAAACAGAGAGTTTTTCAGGGATGAGATCTCCGGTATGAATTTGTCTTCAGAAAAAGAGTTAAACCCCAGGATCAGTGTCTTCCTACAAGCAAGAGTTCATTTCTGGTAAACCCAGTGAATTTTGTGCTCAAATGATTTTTCGCAGTTCACGAACCCAATGCGATTCACGCTATTCACTAAAGAACATGTATGTAAGAGGAGCCGTGGTTTGTATCAGTTTCATAAGCAGAGTTGAACTACATATGGTCCTTATGAGTAGGAAACACAGTTCTTTTGTTCAGGGCATGCTCATGGTTCTTGATGTATTTTCGAATCTGGAAAGAAGAGCTTGCTTCTTGCGTTATAACAGAGTGTGTTTTAGGGATGAGAACTCTTGTCTGAATTTCCATTCAGAAACGGAGTTAAACCCCAGGATCTGTGTCCTCCTACAAACAAGACTTCATGTCTGGTAAACCCAGTGAATTTTGGGCTCAAATGATATTTTTGCAGTTCACGAACCCAATGCGATTCTCACTATTAACTAAAGAGCATTTATGTAAGAGTGGCTGTGGTTTGTATCAGTTTCATAAGCAGAGTTGTACTACATATGGTCCGTATGAGTAGGAAAAACAGTTCTTTTTTTTCAGGGCATGCTCATGGTTCTTGCTGTATTGGTGAGGCTGGAAAGAAGAGCTTGCTTATTGCATTAAAACAGGGTAAGTTTCAGGGATGAGAACTCTGGTCTGAATTTCCCTTCAGAAACGGAGTTAAACCCCATGATCTGTGTCTTCCTACAAGCGAGAGTTCATTTCTGGTAAACCCAGTGAATTTTGTGCTCAAACGATTTTTCGTAGTTCAGGAACACAACGCTATTCTCACTATTAACTAAAGAGCATTTATGTAAGAGGAGCTGTGGTTTGTATCAGAAACATAAGCAGAGTTGAACTACATATGATCCACATGAGTAGGAAACATAGTTCTTTTTTTCAGGGCATGCTCATGGTTCTTGCTGTATTTTAGACTCTGGAAAGAAGAGCTTGCTTCTTCGTTAAAACAGAGTGTGTTTCAGGGATGAAAACTCTGTTCTGTATTTCCCTGCAGAAACGGAGTTAAACCCCATGGTCTTTTCTCCCTACAAGCAAGAGTTCATTTCTGGTATACACAGTGATTTTTGGGCTCAAATGATTTTTCGCAGTTCACGAACCCAACATGAATCTCACTATTAATTATAGAGCATTTATGTAAGAGGAGCTGTGGTTTGTATCAGTTTCATAAATAGAGTTGTACTACGTATGGTCCTTATGAATAGGAAACACAGTTCTTTTTTTCTGCGCATGCTCATGTTTCTTACTATATTGGAGATGCTTGAAAGAAGAGGATGATTCTTGCCTTAAAACAGAGAGATTTTCAGGGATGAGATCTCTGGTATGAATTTGTCTTCAGAAACAGAGTTAAACCCCAGCGTCAGTGTCTTGCTACAAGGAAGAGTTCATTTCTGGTAAACCCAGTGAATTTTGTGCTCAAATGACTTTTTCGCAGTTCACGAACCCAACGCGATTCTCGCTATTAACTAAAGAGCATTTATGTAAGAGGAGCTGTGGTTTGTATCAGTATCATGAGCAGATTTGAACTACATATGGTCCTTATGAGTAGGAAACACAGTTCTTTTTTTCAGGGCATGCTCATAGTTCTTGCTGTATAAAAGACTCTGGAAAAAAGAGCTTACTTCTTGCCTTAAAACAGAGTGTGTTTCAGGGATGAGAACTCAGTTCTGAATTTCCCTTTAGAAATGGAGTTAAACCCCAGATTCTGTGTCCTCCTCCAAGCAAGACTACATTTCTGGTAAACCTAGTGTATTTTGGGCTCAAATGATTTTTTCGCAGTTCACAAACACAATACGATTCACACTATTAACTAAAGAACATGTATGTAAGAGGAGCCGTGGTTTGTATCAGTTTCATAAGCAGAGTTGAACTACATATGGTCCTTATGAGTAGGAAACACAGTTCTTTTGTTCAGGGCATGCTAATGGTTCTTGATGTATTTTCGAATCTGGAAAGAAGAGCTTGCTACTTGCGTTAAAACAGAGTGTGTTTTAAGGATGAGTACTCTTGTCTGAATTTCCATTCAGAAACGGAGTTAAACCCCAGGATCTGTGTCTTCCTACAAGCAAGAGTTCATTTCTAGTTAACCCAGTGAATTTTTGTCTCAAATGATTTTTTGTAGTTCACGAACCCAACGTGATTCTCACTATTAACTAAAGAGAATTTATGTAACAGGAGCTGTGGTTTGTATCAGTTTCATAAGCAGACTTGAACTACATATGGTCTGTATGAGTAGGAAACACAGTTCTTTTTTTCTGGGCATGCTCATGTGTCTTACTATATTGGACATGCCGGAAAGAAGAGGATGATTCTTGCCTTAAAACAGAGTGTTTTTCAGGGATGAGAACTCTATTCTGAATTTCCCTGCAGAAACTTAGTTAAACCCCATGATCTGTGTCCTCCTACAAGCAAGACTTCATTTCTGGTAAACCCAGTGAATTTTGGGCTCAAATGATATTTTTGCAGTTCACCAACCCAATGCGATTCTCACTATTAACTAAAGAGCATTTATGTAAGAGTGGCTGTGGTTTGTATCAGTTTCATAAGCAGAGTTGAACTACATATGGTCCGTATGAGTAGGAAAAACAGTTATTTTTTTCAGGGCATGCTCAAGTTCTTGCTGTATTGGTGAGGCTGGAAAGAAGAGCTTGCTTATTGCATTAAAACAGGGTATGTTTCAGGGATGAGAACTCTGGTCTGAATTTCCCTTCAGAAACGGAGTTAAACCCCATGATCTGTGTCTTCCTACAAGCGAGAGTTCATTTCTGGTAAACCCAGTGAATTTTGTGCTCAAATGATTTTTTACAGTTCAGGAACCCAACGCTATTCTCACTATTAACTAAAGAGCATTTATGTAAGAGGAGGTGTGGTCTGTATCAGTTTCCTAAGCAGAGTTGAACTACATATGTTCCGTATGAATAGGAAACACAGTTCTTTTTTTCAGGCCATGCTCATGGTTCTTGCTGTATTTTAGATTCTGGAAAGAACAGCTTCCTTCTTCTTTTAAACAGAGTGTGTTTCAGGGATGAGAACTCTGGTCTGAATTTCCCAACAGAAACGGAGATAAACCCCAGGATCTGTGTCTTCCTACATGCAAGAGTTCATTTCTGGTAAACCACGTGAATTTTGGGTTCAAATGATTTTACACAGGTATAGAACTGAACACGATTCTCACTATTAACTAACGAGCATTTATGCAAGAGGAGATGTGGTCTCTATCAGTTTTATAAGCAGAGTTTGACTACATATGGTCCGTATGAGTTTGAAACAGTTCTTTTTCTATGCCTGCTCATGTTTCTTACTTTATTGGAGATGCTGTAAAGAAGAGGATCATTCTTGCCTTAAAACAGAGTTTTTTTCAGGGATGAGAACTCTGATCTGAATTTGCCTTCAGAAACAGAGTTAAACCTCAGGATCAGTGTCTTCCTACAAGCAACAGTTCATTTCTGGTAAACCCTGTGAATTTTGGGCTCAAATGATTTTTCGCAGTTCACGAACCCAACATGATTCTCACTATTAACTAAAGAGCATTTATGTAAGAGGAGCTGTGGTTTGTATCAGAAACATAAGCAGAGTTGAACTACATATGGTCCACATGAGTAGGAAACATAGTTCTTTTTTTCAGGCCTGCTCATGGTTCTTGCTGTATTTTAGACTCTGGAAAGAAGAGCTTGCTTCTTCGTTAAAACAGAGTGTGTTTCAGGGATGAGAACTCTTGTCTGAATTTCCATTCAGAAACGGAGTTAAACCCCAGGATCTGTGTCTTCCTACAAGCAAGAGTTCATTTCTGGTAAACCCAGTGAATTTTTGCCTCAAATGATTTTTTGTACTTCACGAACCCAACGTGATTCTCACTATTAACTAAAGAGCATTTATGTAAGAGGAGCTGTGGTTTGTATCAGTTTCTTAAGCAGAGTTGAACTACACATGGTCCATATTAGTAGGAAACACAGTTCTTTTTTTCAGGGCATGCTCATGGTTCTTGCTGTTTTTTAGACTCTGGAAAGAAGAGCTTGCTTCTTGCGTTATAATAGAGTGTGTTTTAGGGATGAGAATTCTGGTCTGGATTTCCCTTCAGAAACGGAGTTAAATCCCCAGGTTCTGTGTCTTCCTACAAGCAAGAGTTCATTTCTGGTTAACCCAGTGAATTTTGGGCTCAAACGATTTTTCGCATTTCACTAACCCAACGTGATTATAACTATTAACTAAAGAGCATTTATGTAAGAGGAGCAGTGGCTTGTATCAGTTTAATAAGCAGAGTTGAACTTCATATGGTCAGTATGAGTCGGAAACACAGTTCTTTTTTTCAGTGTACGCTCATGGTTCTTGCTGTATTTTGGACTCTGGTAGAAGAGCTTGCTTCTTGGGTTAAAACAGAGTGTGTTTCAGGGATGAGAACTCTGGTCTGAATTTGCCTTCAGAAACAGAGTTAAACCTCAGGATCAGTGTCTTCCTACAAGCAACAGTTCATTTCTGGTAAACCCTGTGAATTTTGGGCTCAAATGATTTTTCGCAGTTCACAAACCCAACATGATTCTCACTATTAACTAAAGAGCATTTATGTAAGAGGAGCTGTGGTTTGTATCAGAAACATAAGCAGAGTTGAACTACATATGGTCCACATGAGTAGGAAACATAGTTCTTTTTTTCAGGGCATGCTCATGGTTCTTGCTGTATTTTAGACTCTGGAAAGAAGAGCTTGCTTCTTCGTTAAAACAGAGTGTGTTTCAGGGATGAGAACTCTGTTCTGAATTTCCCTGCAGAAACGGAGTTAAACCCCAGATTCTGTGTCCTCCTACAAGCAAGACTACATTTCTGGTAAACCCAGTGTGTTTTGGGCTCAAATGATTTTTTCACAGTTCACGAACCCAATGCGATTCACACTATTAACTAAAGAACATGTATGTAAGAGGAGCAGTGGTTTGTATCAGTTTCATAAGCAGAGTTGAACTACATATGGTCCTTATGAGTAGGAAACACAGTTCTTTTGTTCAGGGCATGCTCATGGTTCTTGATGTATTTTCGAATCTGGAAAGAAGAGCTTGCTTCTTGCGTTATAACAGAGTGTGTTTTAGGGATGAGAACTCTTGTCTGAATTTCCATTCAGAAACGGAGTTAAACCCCAGGATCTGTGTCTTCCTACAAGCAAGAGTTCATTTCTGGTAAACCCAGTGAATTTTTGCCTCAAATGATTTTTTGTAGTTCACGAACCCAACGTGATTCTCACTATTAACTAAAGAGCATTTATGTAAGAGGAGCTGTGGTTTGTATCAGTTTCTTAAGCAGAGTTGAACTACACATGGTCCATATTAGTAGGAAACACAGTTCTTTTTTTCAGGGCATGCTCATGGTTCTTGCTGTTTTTTAGACTCTGGAAAGAAGAGCTTGCTAATTGCGTTATAACAGAGTGTGTTTTAGGGATGAGAATTCTGGTCTGGATTTCCATTCAGAAACGGAGTTAAATCCCCAGGTTCTGTGTCTTCCTACAAGCAAGAGTTCATTTCTGGTTAACCCAGTGAATTTTGGGCTCAAACGATTTTTCGCATTTCACTAACCCAACGTGATTATAACTATTAACTAAAGAGCATTTATGTAAGAGGAGCAGTGGTTTGTATCAGTTTAATAAGCAGAGTTGAACTTCATATGGTCAGTATGAGTCGGAAACACAGTTCTTTTTTTCAGAGTACGCTCATGGTTCTTGCTGTATTTTGGACTCTGGTAGAAGAGCTTGCTTCTTGGGTTAAAACAGAGTGTGTTTCAGGGATGAGAACTCTGGTCTGAATTTCCCTTCAGAAACGGCATTAAACCCCATGATCAGTGTCTTCCTAAAACCAAGGTTTCATTTCTAGTAAACCCAGTGAATTTTGGGCTCTAATGATTTTTCGCAGTTCACAAACCCAACATGATTCTCACTATTAACTAAAGTGCAAAAATGTAAGAGGAGCCGTGGTTTGTATCAGAAACATAAGCAGAGTTGAACTACATATGGTCCACATGAGTAGGAAACATAGTTCTTTTTTTCAGGGCATGCTCATGGTTCTTGCTGTATTTTAGACTCTGGAAAGAAGAGCTTGCTTCTTCGTTAAAACAGAGTGTGTTTCAGGGATGAGAACTCTGTTCTGAATTTCCCTGCAGAAACGGAGTTAAACCCCAGATTCTGTGTCCTCCTACAAGCAAGACTACATTTCTGGTAAACCCAGTGTGTTTTGGGCTCAAATGATTTTTTCACAGTTCACGAACCCAATGCGATTCACACTATTAACTAAAGAACATGTATGTAAGAGGAGCAGTGGTTTGTATCAGTTTCATAAGCAGAGTTGAACTACATATGGTCCTTATGAGTAGGAAACACAGTTCTTTTGTTCAGGGCATGCTCATGGTTCTTGATGTATTTTCGAATCTGGAAAGAAGAGCTTGCTTCTTGCGTTATAACAGAGTGTGTTTTAGGGATGAGAACTCTTGTCAGAATTTCCATTCAGAAACGGAGTTAAACCCCAGGATCTGTGTCTTCCTACAAGCAAGAGTTCATTTCTGGTAAACCCAGTGAATTTTTGCCTCAAATGATTTTTTGTAGTTCACGAACCCAACGTGATTCTCACTATTAACTAAAGAGCATTTATGTAAGAGGAGCTGTGGTTTGTATCAGTTTCTTAAGCAGAGTTGAACTACACATGGTCCATATTAGTAGGAAACACAGTTCTTTTTTTCAGGGCATGCTCATGGTTCTTGCTGTTTTTTAGACTCTGGAAAGAAGAGCTTGCTAATTGCGTTATAACAGAGTGTGTTTTAGGGATGAGAATTCTGGTCTGGATTTCCATTCAGAAACGGAGTTAAATCCCCAGGTTCTGTGTCTTCCTACAAGCAAGAGTTCATTTCTGGTTAACCCAGTGAATTTTGGGCTCAAACGATTTTTCGCATTTCACTAACCCAACGTGATTATAACTATTAACTAAAGAGCATTTATGTAAGAGGAGCAGTGGTTTGTATCAGTTTAATAAGCAGAGTTGAACTTCATATGGTCAGTATGAGTCGGAAACACAGTTCTTTTTTTCAGAGTACGCTCATGGTTCTTGCTGTATTTTGGACTCTGGTAGAAGAGCTTGCTTCTTGGGTTAAAACAGAGTGTGTTTCAGGGATGAGAACTCTGGTCTGAATTTCCCTTCAGAAACGGCATTAAACCCCATGATCAGTGTCTTCCTAAAACCAAGGTTTCATTTCTAGTAAACCCAGTGAATTTTGGGCTCTAATGATTTTTCGCAGTTCACAAACCCAACATGATTCTCACTATTAACTAAAGTGCAAAAATGTAAGAGGAGCCGTGGTTTGTATCAGTTTCATAAGCCGAGTTGAACTACATATGGTCTGTATGAGTAGGAAACACAGTTCTTTTTTTCTGGGCATGCTCATGTGTCTTACTATATTGGACATGCCGGAAAGAAGAGGATGATTCTTGCCTTAAAACAGAGTGTTTTTCAGGGATGAGAACTCTATTCTGAATTTCCCTGCAGAACTTAGTTAAACCCCATGATCTGTGTCCTCCTACAAGCAAGACTTCATTTCTGGTAAACCCAGTGAATTTTGGGCTCAAATGATATTTTTGCAGTTCACCAACCCAATGCGATTCTCACTATTAACTAAAGAGCATTTATGTAAGAGTGGCTGTGGTTTGTATCAGTTTCATAAGCAGATTTGAACTACATATGGTCCGTATGTGTAGGAAAAACAGTTATTTTTTTCAGGGCATGCTCAAGTTCTTGCTGTATTGGTGAGGCTGGAAAGAAGAGCTTGCTTATTGCATTAAAACAGGGTATGTTTCAGGGA
The DNA here is from genome assembly GCA_949786405.1 of Onychomys arenicola. Classification (NCBI taxonomy): domain Eukaryota; kingdom Metazoa; phylum Chordata; class Mammalia; order Rodentia; family Cricetidae; genus Onychomys; species Onychomys arenicola. The sequence goes on along the minus strand of CATKUM010000037.1, from coordinate 1,307,455 downwards.
TGAGAACTCTGGTCTGAATTTCCCTTCAGAAACGGAGTTAAACCCCATGATCTGTGTCTTCCTACAAGCGAGAGTTCATTTCTGGTAAACCCAGTGAATTTTGTGCTCAAATGATTTTTTACAGTTCAGGAACCCAACGCTATTCTCACTATTAACTAAAGAGCATTTATGTAAGAGGAGGTGTGGTCTGTATCAGTTTCCTAAGCAGAGTTGAACTACATATGTTCCGTATGAATAGGAAACACAGTTCTTTTTTTCAGGCCATGCTCATGGTTCTTGCTGTATTTTAGATTCTGGAAAGAACAGCTTCCTTCTTCTTTTAAACAGAGTGTGTTTCAGGGATGAGAACTCTGGTCTGAATTTCCCAACAGAAACGGAGATAAACCCCAGGATCTGTGTCTTCCTACATGCAAGAGTTCATTTCTGGTAAACCACGTGAATTTTGGGTTCAAATGATTTTACACAGGTATAGAACTGAACACGATTATCACTATTAACTAACGAGCATTTATGCAAGAGGAGATGTGGTCTCTATCAGTTTTATAAGCAGAGTTTGACTACATATGGTCCGTATGAGTTTGAAACAGTTCTTTTTCTATGCCTGCTCATGTTTCTTACTTTATTGGAGATGCTGTAAAGAAGAGGATCATTCTTGCCTTAAAACAGAGTTTTTTTCAGGGATGAGAACTCTGATCTGAATTTGCCTTCAGAAACAGAGTTAAACCTCAGGATCAGTGTCTTCCTACAAGCAACAGTTCATTTCTGGTAAACCCTGTGAATTTTGGGCTCAAATGATTTTTCGCAGTTCACGAACCCAACATGATTCTCACTATTAACTAAAGAGCATTTATGTAAGAGGAGCTGTGGTTTGTATCAGAAACATAAGCAGAGTTGAACTACATATGGTCCACATGAGTAGGAAACATAGTTCTTTTTTTCAGGCCTGCTCATGGTTCTTGCTGTATTTTAGACTCTGGAAAGAAGAGCTTGCTTCTTCGTTAAAACAGAGTGTGTTTCAGGGATGAGAACTCTTGTCTGAATTTCCATTCAGAAACGGAGTTAAACCCCAGGATCTGTGTCTTCCTACAAGCAAGAGTTCATTTCTGGTAAACCCAGTGAATTTTTGCCTCAAATGATTTTTTGTACTTCACGAACCCAACGTGATTCTCACTATTAACTAAAGAGCATTTATGTAAGAGGAGCTGTGGTTTGTATCAGTTTCTTAAGCAGAGTTGAACTACACATGGTCCATATTAGTAGGAAACACAGTTCTTTTTTTCAGGGCATGCTCATGGTTCTTGCTGTTTTTTAGACTCTGGAAAGAAGAGCTTGCTTCTTGCGTTATAATAGAGTGTGTTTTAGGGATGAGAATTCTGGTCTGGATTTCCCTTCAGAAACGGAGTTAAATCCCCAGGTTCTGTGTCTTCCTACAAGCAAGAGTTCATTTCTGGTTAACCCAGTGAATTTTGGGCTCAAACGATTTTTCGCATTTCACTAACCCAACGTGATTATAACTATTAACTAAAGAGCATTTATGTAAGAGGAGCAGTGGCTTGTATCAGTTTAATAAGCAGAGTTGAACTTCATATGGTCAGTATGAGTCGGAAACACAGTTCTTTTTTTCAGTGTACGCTCATGGTTCTTGCTGTATTTTGGACTCTGGTAGAAGAGCTTGCTTCTTGGGTTAAAACAGAGTGTGTTTCAGGGATGAGAACTCTGGTCTGAATTTCCCTTCAGAAACGGCATTAAACCCCATGATCAGTGTCTTCCTAAAAGCAAGATTTCATTTCTAGTAAACCCAGTGAATTTTGGGCTCTAATGATTTTTCGCAGTTCACAAAGCCAACATGATTCTCACTATTAACTAAAGTGCAAAAATGTAAGAGGAGCCGTGGTTTGTATCAGTTTCATAAGCCGAGTTGAACTACATATGGTCTGTATGAGTAGGAAACACAGTTCTTTTTTTCTGGGCATGCTCATGTGTCTTACTATATTGGACATGCCGGAAAGAAGAGGATGATTCTTGCCTTAAAACAGAGTGTTTTTCAGGGATGAGAACTCTATTCTGAATTTCCCTGCAGAAACGGAGTTAAACCCCATGATCTGTGTCCTCCTACAAGCAAGACTTCATTTCTGGTAAACCCAGTGAATTTTGGGCTCAAATGATATTTTTGCAGTTCACGAACCCAATGCGATTCTCACTATTAACTAAAGAGCATTTATGTAAGAGTGGCTGTGGTTTGTATCAGTTTCATAAGCAGAGTTGAACTACACATGGTCCATATTAGTAGGAAACACAGTTCTTTTTTTCAGGGCATGCTCATGGTTCTTGCTGTTTTTTAGACTCTGGAAAGAAGAGCTTGCTTCTTGCGTTATAATAGAGTGTGTTTTAGGGATGAGAATTCTGGTCTGGATTTCCCTTCAGAAACGGAGTTAAATCCCCAGGTTCTGTGTCTTCCTACAAGCAAGAGTTCATTTCTGGTTAACCCAGTGAATTTTGGGCTCAAACGATTTTTCGCATTTCACTAACCCAACGTGATTATAACTATTAACTAAAGAGCATTTATGTAAGAGGAGCAGTGGCTTGTATCAGTTTAATAAGCAGAGTTGAACTTCATATGGTCAGTATGAGTCGGAAACACAGTTCTTTTTTTCAGTGTACGCTCATGGTTCTTGCTGTATTTTGGACTCTGGTAGAAGAGCTTGCTTCTTGGGTTAAAACAGAGTGTGTTTCAGGGATGAGAACTCTGGTCTGAATTTGCCTTCAGAAACAGAGTTAAACCTCAGGATCAGTGTCTTCCTACAAGCAACAGTTCATTTCTGGTAAACCCTGTGAATTTTGGGCTCAAATGATTTTTCGCAGTTCACAAACCCAACATGATTCTCACTATTAACTAAAGAGCATTTATGTAAGAGGAGCTGTGGTTTGTATCAGAAACATAAGCAGAGTTGAACTACATATGGTCCACATGAGTAGGAAACATAGTTCTTTTTTTCAGGGCATGCTCATGGTTCTTGCTGTATTTTAGACTCTGGAAAGAAGAGCTTGCTTCTTCGTTAAAACAGAGTGTGTTTCAGGGATGAGAACTCTGTTCTGAATTTCCCTGCAGAAACGGAGTTAAACCCCAGATTCTGTGTCCTCCTACAAGCAAGACTACATTTCTGGTAAACCCAGTGTGTTTTGGGCTCAAATGATTTTTTCACAGTTCACGAACCCAATGCGATTCACACTATTAACTAAAGAACATGTATGTAAGAGGAGCAGTGGTTTGTATCAGTTTCATAAGCAGAGTTGAACTACATATGGTCCTTATGAGTAGGAAACACAGTTCTTTTGTTCAGGGCATGCTCATGGTTCTTGATGTATTTTCGAATCTGGAAAGAAGAGCTTGCTTCTTGCGTTATAACAGAGTGTGTTTTAGGGATGAGAACTCTTGTCTGAATTTCCATTCAGAAACGGAGTTAAACCCCAGGATCTGTGTCTTCCTACAAGCAAGAGTTCATTTCTGGTAAACCCAGTGAATTTTTGCCTCAAATGATTTTTTGTAGTTCACGAACCCAACGTGATTCTCACTATTAACTAAAGAGCATTTATGTAAGAGGAGCTGTGGTTTGTATCAGTTTCTTAAGCAGAGTTGAACTACACATGGTCCATATTAGTAGGAAACACAGTTCTTTTTTTCAGGGCATGCTCATGGTTCTTGCTGTTTTTTAGACTCTGGAAAGAAGAGCTTGCTAATTGCGTTATAACAGAGTGTGTTTTAGGGATGAGAATTCTGGTCTGGATTTCCATTCAGAAACGGAGTTAAATCCCCAGGTTCTGTGTCTTCCTACAAGCAAGAGTTCATTTCTGGTTAACCCAGTGAATTTTGGGCTCAAACGATTTTTCGCATTTCACTAACCCAACGTGATTATAACTATTAACTAAAGAGCATTTATGTAAGAGGAGCAGTGGTTTGTATCAGTTTAATAAGCAGAGTTGAACTTCATATGGTCAGTATGAGTCGGAAACACAGTTCTTTTTTTCAGAGTACGCTCATGGTTCTTGCTGTATTTTGGACTCTGGTAGAAGAGCTTGCTTCTTGGGTTAAAACAGAGTGTGTTTCAGGGATGAGAACTCTGGTCTGAATTTCCCTTCAGAAACGGCATTAAACCCCATGATCAGTGTCTTCCTAAAACCAAGGTTTCATTTCTAGTAAACCCAGTGAATTTTGGGCTCTAATGATTTTTCGCAGTTCACAAACCCAACATGATTCTCACTATTAACTAAAGTGCAAAAATGTAAGAGGAGCCGTGGTTTGTATCAGAAACATAAGCAGAGTTGAACTACATATGGTCCACATGAGTAGGAAACATAGTTCTTTTTTTCAGGGCATGCTCATGGTTCTTGCTGTATTTTAGACTCTGGAAAGAAGAGCTTGCTTCTTCGTTAAAACAGAGTGTGTTTCAGGGATGAGAACTCTGTTCTGAATTTCCCTGCAGAAACGGAGTTAAACCCCAGATTCTGTGTCCTCCTACAAGCAAGACTACATTTCTGGTAAACCCAGTGTGTTTTGGGCTCAAATGATTTTTTCACAGTTCACGAACCCAATGCGATTCACACTATTAACTAAAGAACATGTATGTAAGAGGAGCAGTGGTTTGTATCAGTTTCATAAGCAGAGTTGAACTACATATGGTCCTTATGAGTAGGAAACACAGTTCTTTTGTTCAGGGCATGCTCATGGTTCTTGATGTATTTTCGAATCTGGAAAGAAGAGCTTGCTTCTTGCGTTATAACAGAGTGTGTTTTAGGGATGAGAACTCTTGTCTGAATTTCCATTCAGAAACGGAGTTAAACCCCAGGATCTGTGTCTTCCTACAAGCAAGAGTTCATTTCTGGTAAACCCAGTGAATTTTTGCCTCAAATGATTTTTTGTAGTTCACGAACCCAACGTGATTCTCACTATTAACTAAAGAGCATTTATGTAAGAGGAGCTGTGGTTTGTATCAGTTTCTTAAGCAGAGTTGAACTACACATGGTCCATATTAGTAGGAAACACAGTTCTTTTTTTCAGGGCATGCTCATGGTTCTTGCTGTTTTTTAGACTCTGGAAAGAAGAGCTTGCTAATTGCGTTATAACAGAGTGTGTTTTAGGGATGAGAATTCTGGTCTGGATTTCCATTCAGAAACGGAGTTAAATCCCCAGGTTCTGTGTCTTCCTACAAGCAAGAGTTCATTTCTGGTTAACCCAGTGAATTTTGGGCTCAAACGATTTTTCGCATTTCACTAACCCAACGTGATTATAACTATTAACTAAAGAGCATTTATGTAAGAGGAGCAGTGGTTTGTATCAGTTTAATAAGCAGAGTTGAACTTCATATGGTCAGTATGAGTCGGAAACACAGTTCTTTTTTTCAGAGTACGCTCATGGTTCTTGCTGTATTTTGGACTCTGGTAGAAGAGCTTGCTTCTTGGGTTAAAACAGAGTGTGTTTCAGGGATGAGAACTCTGGTCTGAATTTCCCTTCAGAAACGGCATTAAACCCCATGATCAGTGTCTTCCTAAAACCAAGGTTTCATTTCTAGTAAACCCAGTGAATTTTGGGCTCTAATGATTTTTCGCAGTTCACAAACCCAACATGATTCTCACTATTAACTAAAGTGCAAAAATGTAAGAGGAGCCGTGGTTTGTATCAGTTTCATAAGCCGAGTTGAACTACATATGGTCTGTATGAGTAGGAAACACAGTTCTTTTTTTCTGGGCATGCTCATGTGTCTTACTATATTGGACATGCCGGAAAGAAGAGGATGATTCTTGCCTTAAAACAGAGTGTTTTTCAGGGATGAGAACTCTATTCTGAATTTCCCTGCAGAACTTAGTTAAACCCCATGATCTGTGTCCTCCTACAAGCAAGACTTCATTTCTGGTAAACCCAGTGAATTTTGGGCTCAAATGATATTTTTGCAGTTCACCAACCCAATGCGATTCTCACTATTAACTAAAGAGCATTTATGTAAGAGTGGCTGTGGTTTGTATCAGTTTCATAAGCAGATTTGAACTACATATGGTCCGTATGTGTAGGAAAAACAGTTATTTTTTTCAGGGCATGCTCAAGTTCTTGCTGTATTGGTGAGGCTGGAAAGAAGAGCTTGCTTATTGCATTAAAACAGGGTATGTTTCAGGGATGAGAACTCTGGTCTGAATTTCCCTTCAGAAACGGAGTTAAACCCCATGATCTGTGTCTTCCTACAAGCGAGAGTTCATTTCTGGTAAACCCAGTGAATTTTGTGCTCAAATGATTTTTTACAGTTCAGGAACCCAACGCTATTCTCACTATTAACTAAAGAGCATTTATGTAAGAGGAGGTGTGGTCTGTATCAGTTTCCTAAGCAGAGTTGAACTACATATGTTCCGTATGAATAGGAAACACAGTTCTTTTTTTCAGGCCATGCTCATGGTTCTTGCTGTATTTTAGATTCTGGAAAGAACAGCTTCCTTCTTCTTTTAAACAGAGTGTGTTTCAGGGATGAGAACTCTGGTCTGAATTTCCCAACAGAAACGGAGATAAACCCCAGGATCTGTGTCTTCCTACATGCAAGAGTTCATTTCTGGTAAACCACGTGAATTTTGGGTTCAAATGATTTTACACAGGTATAGAACTGAACACGATTATCACTATTAACTAACGAGCATTTATGCAAGAGGAGATGTGGTCTCTATCAGTTTTATAAGCAGAGTTTGACTACATATGGTCCGTATGAGTTTGAAACAGTTCTTTTTCTATGCCTGCTCATGTTTCTTACTTTATTGGAGATGCTGTAAAGAAGAGGATCATTCTTGCCTTAAAACAGAGTTTTTTTCAGGGATGAGAACTCTGATCTGAATTTGCCTTCAGAAACAGAGTTAAACCTCAGGATCAGTGTCTTCCTACAAGCAACAGTTCATTTCTGGTAAACCCTGTGAATTTTGGGCTCAAATGATTTTTCGCAGTTCACGAACCCAACATGATTCTCACTATTAACTAAAGAGCATTTATGTAAGAGGAGCTGTGGTTTGTATCAGAAACATAAGCAGAGTTGAACTAATATGGTCCACATGAGTAGGAAACATAGTTCTTTTTTTCAGGCCTGCTCATGGTTCTTGCTGTATTTTAGACTCTGGAAAGAAGAGCTTGCTTCTTCGTTAAAACAGAGTGTGTTTCAGGGATGAGAACTCTTGTCTGAATTTCCATTCAGAAACGGAGTTAAACCCCAGGATCTGTGTCTTCCTACAAGCAAGAGTTCATTTCTGGTAAACCCAGTGAATTTTTGCCTCAAATGATTTTTTGTACTTCACGAACCCAACGTGATTCTCACTATTAACTAAAGAGCATTTATGTAAGAGGAGCTGTGGTTTGTATCAGTTTCTTAAGCAGAGTTGAACTACACATGGTCCATATTAGTAGGAAACACAGTTCTTTTTTTCAGGGCATGCTCATGGTTCTTGCTGTTTTTTAGACTCTGGAAAGAAGAGCTTGCTTCTTGCGTTATAATAGAGTGTGTTTTAGGGATGAGAATTCTGGTCTGGATTTCCCTTCAGAAACGGAGTTAAATCCCCAGGTTCTGTGTCTTCCTACAAGCAAGAGTTCATTTCTGGTTAACCCAGTGAATTTTGGGCTCAAACGATTTTTCGCATTTCACTAACCCAACGTGATTATAACTATTAACTAAAGAGCATTTATGTAAGAGGAGCAGTGGCTTGTATCAGTTTAATAAGCAGAGTTGAACTTCATATGGTCAGTATGAGTCGGAAACACAGTTCTTTTTTTCAGTGTACGCTCATGGTTCTTGCTGTATTTTGGACTCTGGTAGAAGAGCTTGCTTCTTGGGTTAAAACAGAGTGTGTTTCAGGGATGAGAACTCTGGTCTGAATTTCCCTTCAGAAACGGCATTAAACCCCATGATCAGTGTCTTCCTAAAAGCAAGATTTCATTTCTAGTAAACCCAGTGAATTTTGGGCTCTAATGATTTTTCGCAGTTCACAAAGCCAACATGATTCTCACTATTAACTAAAGTGCAAAAATGTAAGAGGAGCCGTGGTTTGTATCAGTTTCATAAGCCGAGTTGAACTACATATGGTCTGTATGAGTAGGAAACACAGTTCTTTTTTTCTGGGCATGCTCATGTGTCTTACTATATTGGACATGCCGGAAAGAAGAGGATGATTCTTGCCTTAAAACAGAGTGTTTTTCAGGGATGAGAACTCTATTCTGAATTTCCCTGCAGAAACGGAGTTAAACCCCATGATCTGTGTCCTCCTACAAGCAAGACTTCATTTCTGGTAAACCCAGTGAATTTTGGGCTCAAATGATATTTTTGCAGTTCACGAACCCAATGCGATTCTCACTATTAACTAAAGAGCATTTATGTAAGAGTGGCTGTGGTTTGTATCAGTTTCATAAGCAGAGTTGAACTACATATGGTCCGTATGAGTAGGAAAAACAGTTATTTTTTTCAGGGCATGCTCATGGTTCTTGCTGTATTGGTGAGGCTGGAAAGAAGAGCTTGCTTATTGCATTAAAACAGGGTATGTTTCAGGGATGAGAACTCTGGTCTGAATTTCCCTTCAGAAACGGAGTTAAACCCCATGATCTGTGTCTTCCTACAAGCGAGAGTTCATTTCTGGTAAACCCAGTGAATTTTGTGCTCAAATGATTTTTTACAGTTCAGGAACCCAACGCTATTCTCACTATTAACTAAAGAGCATTTATGTAAGAGGAGGTGTGGTCTGTATCAGTTTCCTAAGCAGAGTTGAACTACATATGTTCCGTATGAATAGGAAACACAGTTCTTTTTTTCAGGCCATGCTCATGGTTCTTGCTGTATTTTAGATTCTGGAAAGAACAGCTTCCTTCTTCTTTTAAACAGAGTGTGTTTCAGGGATGAGAACTCTGGTCTGAATTTCCCAACAGAAACGGAGATAAACCCCAGGATCTGTGTCTTCCTACAAACAAGAGTTCATTTCTGGTAAACCACATGAATTTTGGGTTCAAATGATTTTACACAGGTATAGAACTGAACACGATTATCACTATTAACTAACGAGCATTTATGCAAGAGGAGATGTGGTCTCTATCAGTTTTATAAGCAGAGTTTGACTACATATGGTCCGTATGAGTTTGAAACAGTTCTTTTTCTATGCCTGCTCATGTTTCTTACTTTATTGGAGATGCTGTAAAGAAGAGGATCATTCTTGCCTTAAAACAGAGTTTTTTTCAGGGATGAGAACTCTGATCTAAATTTGCCTTCAGAAACAGAGTTAAACCTCAGGATCAGTGTCTTCCTACAAGCAACAGTTCATTTCTGGTAAACCCTGTGAATTTTGGGCTCAAATGATTTTTCGCAGTTCACGAACCCAACATGATTCTCACTATTAACTAAAGAGCATTTAAGTAAGAGGGGCTGTGGTTTGTATCAGAAACATAAGCAGAGTTGAACTACATATGATCCACATGAGTAGGAAACATAGTTCTTTTTTTCAGGGCATGCTCATGGTTCTTGCTGTATTTTAGACTCTGGAAAGAAGAGCTTGCTTCTTCGTTAAAACAGAGTGTGTTTCAGGGATGAGAACTCTGTTCTGAATTTCCCTGCAGAAACGGAGTTAAACCCCAGATTCTGTGTCCTCCTACAAGCAAGACTACATTTCTGGTAAACCCAGTGTATTTTGGGCTCAAATGATTTTTTCACAGTTCACGAACCCAATGCGATTCACACTATTAACTAAAGAACATGTATGTATGAGGAGCAGTGGTTTGTATCAGTTTCATAAGCAGAGTTGAACTACATATGGTCCTTATGAGTAGGAAACACAGTTCTTTTGTTCAGGGCATGCTCATGGTTCTTGATGTATTTTCGAATCTGGAAAGAAGAGCTTGCTTCTTGCGTTATAACAGAGTGTGTTTTAGGGATGAGAACTCTTGTCTGAATTTCCATTCAGAAACGGAGTTAAACCCCAGGATCTGTGTCTTCCTACAAGCAAGAGTTCATTTCTGGTTAACCCAGTGAATTTTTGCCTCAAATGATTTTTTGTAGTTCACGAACCCAACGTGATTCTCACTATTAACTAAAGAGCATTTATGTAAGAGGAGCTGTGGTTTGTATCAGTTTCTTAAGCAGAGTTGAACTACACATGGTCCGTCTTAGTAGGAAACACAGTTCTTTTTTTCAGGGCATGCTCATGGTTCTTGCTGTTTTTTAGACTCTGGAAAGAAGAGCTTGCTTCTTGCGTTATAACAGAGTGTGTTTTAGGGATGAGAATTCTGGTCTGGATTTCCCTTCAGAAACGGAGTTAAATCCCCAGGTTCTGTGTCTTCCTACAAGCAAGAGTTCATTTCTGGTTAACCCAGTGAATTTTGGGCTCAAACGATTTTTCCCATTTCACTAACCCAACGTGATTATAACTATTAACTAAAGAGCATTTATGTAAGAGGAGCAGTGGTTTGTATCAGTTTAATAAGCAGAGTTGAACTACATATGGTCAGTATGAGTAGGAAACACAGTTCTTTTTTTCAGAGTACGCTCATGGTTCTTGCTGTATTTTGGACTCTGGTAGAAGAGCTTGCTTCTTGGGTTAAAACAGAGTGTGTTTCAGGGATGAGAACTCTGGTCTGAATTTCCCAACAGAAACGGAGATAAACCCCAGGATCTGTGTCTTCCTACAAACAAGAGTTCATTTCTGGTAAACCACATGAATTTTGGGTTCAAATGATTTTACACAGGTATAGAACTGAACACGATTATCACTATTAACTAACGAGCATTTATGCAAGAGGAGATGTGGTCTCTATCAGTTTTATAAGCAGAGTTTGACTACATATGGTCCGTATGAGTTTGAAACAGTTCTTTTTCTATGCCTGCTCATGTTTCTTACTTTATTGGAGATGCTGTAAAGAAGAGGATCATTCTTGCCTTAAAACAGAGTTTTTTTCAGGGATGAGAACTCTGATCTAAATTTGCCTTCAGAAACAGAGTTAAACCTCAGGATCAGTGTCTTCCTACAAGCAACAGTTCATTTCTGGTAAACCCTGTGAATTTTGGGCTCAAATGATTTTTCGCAGTTCACGAACCCAACATGATTCTCACTATTAACTAAAGAGCATTTAAGTAAGAGGGGCTGTGGTTTGTATCAGAAACATAAGCAGAGTTGAACTACATATGATCCACATGAGTAGGAAACATAGTTCTTTTTTTCAGGGCATGCTCATGGTTCTTGCTGTATTTTAGACTCTGGAAAGAAGAGCTTGCTTCTTCGTTAAAACAGAGTGTGTTTCAGGGATGAGAACTCTGTTCTGAATTTCCCTGCAGAAACGGAGTTAAACCCCAGATTCTGTGTCCTCCTACAAGCAAGACTACATTTCTGGTAAACCCAGTGTATTTTGGGCTCAAATGATTTTTTCACAGTTCACGAACCCAATGCGATTCACACTATTAACTAAAGAACATGTATGTAAGAGGAGCAGTGGTTTGTATCAGTTTCATAAGCAGAGTTGAACTACATATGGTCCTTATGAGTAGGAAACACAGTTCTTTTGTTCAGGGCATGCTCATGGTTCTTGATGTATTTTCGAATCTGGAAAGAAGAGCTTGCTTCTTGCGTTATAACAGAGTGTGTTTTAGGGATGAGAACTCTTGTCTGAATTTCCATTCAGAAACGGAGTTAAACCCCAGGATCTGTGTCTTCCTACAAGCAAGAGTTCATTTCTGGTTAACCCAGTGAATTTTTGCCTCAAATGATTTTTTGTAGTTCACGAACCCAACGTGATTCTCACTATTAACTAAAGAGCATTTATGTAAGAGGAGCTGTGGTTTGTATCAGTTTCTTAAGCAGAGTTGAACTACACATGGTCCGTCTTAGTAGGAAACACAGTTCTTTTTTTCAGGGCATGCTCATGGTTCTTGCTGTTTTTTAGACTCTGGAAAGAAGAGCTTGCTTCTTGCGTTATAACAGAGTGTGTTTTAGGGATGAGAATTCTGGTCTGGATTTCCCTTCAGAAACGGAGTTAAATCCCCAGGTTCTGTGTCTTCCTACAAGCAAGAGTTCATTTCTGGTTAACCCAGTGAATTTTGGGCTCAAACGATTTTTCCCATTTCACTAACCCAACGTGATTATAACTATTAACTAAAGAGCATTTATGTAAGAGGAGCAGTGGTTTGTATCAGTTTAATAAGCAGAGTTGAACTACATATGGTCAGTATGAGTAGGAAACACAGTTCTTTTTTTCAGAGTACGCTCATGGTTCTTGCTGTATTTTGGACTCTGGTAGAAGAGCTTGCTTCTTGGGTTAAAACAGAGTGTGTTTCAGGGATGAGAACTCTGGTCTGAATTTCCCTTCAGAAACGGCATTAAACCCCATGATCAGTGTCTTCCTAAACGCAAGGTTTCATTTCTAGTAAACCCAGTGAATTTTGGGCTCTAATGATTTTTTGCAGTTCACAAACCCAACATGATTCACACTATTAACTAAAGTGCAAAAATGTAAGAGGAGCCGTGGTTTGTATCAGTTTCATAAGCCGAGTTGAACTACATATGGTCTGTATGAGTAGGAAACACAGTTCTTTTTTTCTGGGCATGCTCATGTGTCTTACTATATTGGACATGCCGGAAAGAAGAGGATGATTCTTGCCTTAAAACAGAGTGTTTTTCAGGGATGAGAACTCTATTCTGAATTTCCCTGCAGAAACGGAGTTAAACCCCATGATCTGTGTCCTCCTACAAGCAAGACTTCATTTCTGGTAAACCCAGTGAATTTTGGGCTCAAATGATATTTTTGCAGTTCACGAACCCAATGCGATTCTCACTATTAACTAAAGAGCATTTATGTAAGAGTGGCTGTGGTTTGTATCAGTTTCATAAGCAGAGTTGAACTACATATGGTCCGTATGAGTAGGAAAAACAGTTATTTTTTTCAGGGCATGCTCATGGTTCTTGCTGTATTGGTGAGGCTGTAAAGAAGAGCTTGCTTATTGCATTAAAACAGGGTATGTTTCAGGGATGAGAACTCTGGCCTGAATTTCCCTTCAGAAACGGAGTTAAACCCCATGATCTGTGTCTTCCTACAAGCGAGAGTTCATTTCTGGTAAACCCAGTGAATTTTGTGCTCAAATGATTTTTTACAGTTCAGGAACCCAACGCTATTCTCACTATTAACTAAAGAGCATTTATGTAAGAGGAGGTGTGGTCTGTATCAGTTTCCTAAGCAGAGTTGAACTACATATGTTCCGTATGAATAGGAAACACAGTTCTTTTTTTCAGGCCATGCTCATGGTTCTTGCTGTATTTTAGATTCTGGAAAGAACAGCTTCCTTCTTCTTTTAAACAGAGTGTGTTTCAGGGATGAGAACTCTGGTCTGAATTTCCCAACAGAAACGGAGATAAACCCCAGGATCTGTGTCTTCCTACAAGCAAGAGTTCATTTCTGGTAAACCACGTGAATTTTGGGCTCAAATGATTTTACACAGGTATAGAACTGAACACGTTTATCACTATTAACTAAGGAGCATTTATGCAAGAGGAGATGTGGTCTCTATCAGTTTTATAAGCAGAGTTTGACTACATATGGTCCGTATGAGTTTGAAACAGTTCTTTTTCTATGCCTGCTAATGTTTCTTACTTTATTGGAGATGCTGTAAAGAAGAGGATCATTCTTGCCTTAAAACAGAGTTTTTTTCAGGGATGAGAACTCTGATCTGAATTTGCCTTCAGAAACAGAGTTAAACCTCAGGATCAGTGTCTTCCTACAAGCAACAGTTCATTTCTGGTAAACCCTGTGAATTTTGGGCTCAAATGATTTTTCGCAGTTCACGAACCCAACATGATTCTCACTATTAACTAAAGAGCATTTATGTAAGAGGAGCTGTGGTTTGTATCAGTTTCATAAGCACAGTTGAACTACATATGGTCCACAATAGTAGGAAACATAGTTCTTTTTTTCAGGGCATGCTCATGGTTCTTGCTGTATTTTAGACTCTGGAAAGAAGAGCTTGCTTCTTCGTTAAAACAGAGTGTGTTTCAGAGATGAGAACTCTGTTCTGAATTTCCCTGCAGAAACGGAGTTAAACCCCAGATTCTGTGTCCTCCTACAAGCAAGACTACATTTCTGGTAAACCCAGTGTATTTTGGGCTCAAATGATTTTTTGCAGTTCACGAACCCAATGCGATTCACACTATTAACTAAAGAACATGTATGTAAGAGGAGCCGTGGTTTGTATCAGTTTCATAAGCAGAGTTGAACTACGTATGGTCCTTATGAGTAGGAAACACAGTTCTTTTGTTCAGGGCATGCTCATGGTTCTTGATGTATTTTCTAATCTGGAAAGAAGAGCTTGCTTCTTGCGTTATAATAGAGTGTGTTTTAGGGATGAGAATTCTGGTCTGGATTTCCCTTCAGAAACGGAGTTAAACCCCAGGATCTGTGTCTTCCTACAAGCAAGAGTTCATTTCTGGTTAACCCAGTGAATTTTGGGCTCAAACGATTTTTCGCATTTCACTAACCCAACGTGATTATAACTATTAACTAAAGAGCATTTATGTAAGAGGAGCAGTGGTTTGTATCAGTTTAATAAGCAGAGTTGAACTACATATGGTCAGTATGAGTAGGAAACACAGTTCTTTTTTTCAGAGTTCGCTCATGGTTCTTGCTGTATTTTTGACTCTGGTAGAAGAGCTTGCTTCTTGGGTTAAAACAGAGTGTGTTTCAGGGATGAGAACTCTGGTCTGAATTTCCCTTCAGAAACGGCATTAAACCCCATGATCAGTGTCTTCCTAAACGCAAGGTTTCATTTCTAGTAAACCCAGTAAATTTTGGGCTCTAATGATTTTTCGCAGTTCACAAACCCAACATGATTCGCACTATTAACTAAAGTGCAAAAATGTAAGAGGAGCCGTGGTTTGTATCAGTTTCATAAGCCGAGTTGAACTACATATGGTCTGTATGAGTAGGAAACACAGTTCTTTTTTTCTGGGCATGCTCATGTGTCTTACTATATTGGACAAGCCGGAAAGAAGAGGATGATTCTTGCCTTAAAACAGAGTGTTTTTCAGGGATGAGAACTCTATTCTGAATTTCCCTGCAGAAACGGAATTAAACCCCATGATCTGTGTCCTCCTACAAGCAAGACTTCATTTCTGGTAAACCCAGTGAATTTTGGGCTCAAATGATATTTTTGCAGTTCACGAACCCAATGCGATTCTCACTATTAACTAAAGAGCATTTATGTAAGAGTGGCTGTGGTTTGTATCAGTTTCATAAGCAGAGTTGAACTACATATGGTCCGTATGAGAAGGAAAAACAGTTATTTTTTTCAGGGCATGCTCATGGTTCTTGCTGTATTGGTGAGGCTGGAAAGAAGAGCTTGCTTATTGCATTAAAACAGGGTATGTTTCAGGGATGAGAACTCTGGTCTGAATTTCCCTTCAGAAACGGAGTTAAACCCCATGATCTGTGTCTTCCTACAAGCGAGAGTTCATTTCTGGTAAACCCAGTGAATTTTGTGCTCAAATGATTTTTTACAGTTCAGGAACCCAACGCTATTCTCACTATTAACTAAAGAGCATTTATGTAAGAGGAGGTGTGGTCTGTATCAGTTTCCTAAGCAGAGTTGAACTACATATGTTCCGTATGAATAGGAAACACAGTTCTTTTTTTCAGGCCATGCTCATGGTTCTTGCTGTATTTTAGATTCTGGAAAGAACAGCTTCCTTCTTCTTTTAAACAGAGTGTGTTTCAGGGATGAGAACTCTGGTCTGAATTTCCCAACAGAAATTGAGATAAACCCCAGGATCTGTGTCTTCCTACAAGCAAGAGTTCATTTCTGGTAAACCACGTGAATTTTGGGCTCAAATGATTTTACACAGGTATAGAACTGAACACGATTATCACTATTAACTAAGGAGCATTTATGCAAGAGGAGATGTGGTCTCTATCAGTTTTATAAGCAGAGTTTGACTACATATGGTCCGTATGAGTTTGAAACAGTTCTTTTTCTTTGCCTGCTCATGTTTCTTACTTTATTGGAGATGCTGTAAAGAAGAGGATCATTCTTGCCTTAAAACAGAGTTTTTTTCAGGGATGAGAACTCTGATCTGAATTTGCCTTCAGAAACAGAGTTAAACCTCAGGATCAGTGTCTTCCTACAAGCAACAGTTCATTTCTGGTAAACCCTGTGAATTTTGGGCTCAAATGATTTTTCGCAGTTCACGAACCCAACATGATTCTCACTATTAACTAAAGAGCATTTATGTAAGAGGAGCTGTGGTTTGTATCAGTTTCATAAGCACAGTTGAACTACATATGGTCCGTAAGAGAAGGAAACAAAGTTCTTTTATTCAGGTCTTACTCAGGGCTGTTGCTGTATTTTAGACTCTGGAAAGAAGAGCTTGCTTCTTGCATTAAAACAGAGTGTGTTTCAGGGATGAGAACTATGGTCTGAATTTCCCTTCAGAAACGGAGTTAAACCCCAGGATCTGTGTCATCCTACAAGCAAGAGTTCATTTCTGGTTAACCCAGTTAATTTTGGGCTCAAATGATTTTTCGCTGTTCACGAACCCAACGCGATCCTCACTATTAACTAAAGAGCATTTATGTAAGAGGAGCTGTGGTTTGTATCAGATTCATAAGCAGAATTGAACTACATATGGTCCACATGAGTAGGAAACATAGTTCTTTTTTTCAGG
Source organism: Onychomys arenicola (assembly GCA_949786405.1). Lineage (NCBI taxonomy): Eukaryota > Metazoa > Chordata > Mammalia > Rodentia > Cricetidae > Onychomys > Onychomys arenicola. The sequence goes on along the minus strand of CATKUM010000037.1, from coordinate 1,290,763 downwards.
GCATGCTCATGGTTCTTGCTGTATTTTAGACTCTGGAAAGAAGAGCTTGCTTCTTCGTTAAAACAGAGTGTGTTTCAGGGATGAGAACTCTGTTCTGAATTTCCCTGCAGAAACGGAGTTAAACCCCAGATTCTGTGTCCTCCTACAAGCAAGACTACATTTCTGGTAAACCCAGTGTATTTTGGGCTCAAATGATTTTTTGCAGTTCACGAACCCAATGCGATTCACACTATTAACTAAAGAACATGTATGTAAGAGGAGCCGTGGTTTGTATCAGTTTCATAAGCAGAGTTGAACTACATATGGTCCTTATGAGTAGGAAACACAGTTCTTTTGTTCAGGGCATGCTCATGGTTCTTGATGTATTTTCGAATCTGGAAAGAAGAGCTTGCTTCTTGCGTTATAACAGAGTGTGTTTTAGGGATGAGAATTCTGGTCTGGATTTCCCTTCAGAAACGGAGTTAAATCCCCAGGTTCTGTGTCTTCCTACAAGCAAGAGTTCATTTCTGGTTAACCCAGTGAATTTTGGGCTCAAACGATTTTTCGCATTTCACTAACCCAACGTGATTATAACTATTAACTAAAGAGCATTTATGTAAGAGGAGCAGTGGTTTGTATCAGTTTAATAAGCAGAGTTGAACTACATATGGTCAGTATGAGTAGGAAACACAGTTCTTTTTTTCAGAGTTCGCTCATGGTTCTTGCTGTATTTTGGACTCTGGTAGAAGAGCTTGCTTCTTGGGTTAAAACAGAGTGTGTTTCAGGGATGAGAACTCTGGTCTGAATTTCCCTTCAGAAACGGCATTAAACCCCATGATCAGTGTCTTCCTAAACGCAAGGTTTCATTTCTAGTAAACCCAGTGAATTTTGGGCTCTAATGATTTTTCGCAGTTCACAAAGCCAACATGATTCTCACTATTAACTAAAGTGCAAAAATGTAAGAGGAGCCGTGGTTTGTATCAGTTTCATAAGCCGAGTTGAACTACATATGGTCTGTATGAGTAGGAAACCCAGTTCTTTTTTTCTGGGCACGCTCATGTGTCTTACTATATTGGACATGCTGGAAAGAAGAGGATGATTCTTGCCTTAAAACAGAGTGTTTTTCAGGGATGAGAACTCTATTCTGAATTTCCCTGCAGAAACGGAGTTAAACCCCATGATCTGTGTCCTCCTGCAAGCAAGAGTTCATTTCTGGTAAACCCAGTGAATTTTGGGCTCAAATGATATTTTTGCAGTTCACGAACCCAATGCGATTCTCACTATTAACTAAAGAGCATTTATGTAAGAGTGGCTGTGGTTTGTATCAGTTTCATAAGCAGAGTTGAACTACATATGGTCCGTATGAGTAGGAAAAACAGTTATTTTTTTCAGGGCATGCTCATGGTTCTTGCTGTATTGGTGAGGCTGGAAAGAAGAGCTTGCTTATTGCATTAAAACAGGGTATGTTTCAGGGATGAGAACTCTGGTCTGAATTTCCCTTCAGAAACGGAGTTAAACCCCATGATCTGTGTCTTCCTACAAGCGAGAGTTCATTTCTGGTAAACCCAGTGAATTTTGTGCTCAAATGATTTTTTACAGTTCAGGAACCCAACGCTATTCTCACTATTAACTAAAGAGCATTTATGTAAGAGGAGGTGTGGTCTGTATCAGTTTCCTAAGCAGAGTTGAACTACATATGTTCCGTATGAATAGGAAACACAGTTCTTTTTTTCAGGCCATGCTCATGGTTCTTGCTGTATTTTAGATTCTGGAAAGAACAGTTTCCTTCTTCTTTTAAACAGAGTGTGTTTCAGGGATGAGAACTCTGGTCTGAATTTCCCAACAGAAACGCAGTTAAACCCCAGGATCTGTGTCTTCCTACAAGCAAGAGTTCATTTCTGGTAAACCACGTGAATTTTGGGCTCAAATGATTTTACACAGGTATAGAACTGAACACGATTATCACTATTAACTAAGGAGCATTTATGCAAGAGGAGATGTGGTCTCTATCAGTTTTATAAGCAGAGTTTGACTACATATGGTCCGTATGAGTTTGAAACAGTTCTTTTTCTATGCCTGCTCATGTTTCTTACTTTATTGGAGATGCTGTAAAGAAGAGGATCATTCTTGCCTTAAAACAGAGTTTTTTTCAGGGATGAGAACTCTGATCTGAATTTGCCTTCAGAAACAGAGTTAAACCTCAGGATCAGTGTCTTCCTACAAGCAACAGTTCATTTCTGGTAAACCCTGTGAATTTTGGGCTCAAATGATTTTTCGAAGTTCACGAACCCAACATGATTCTCACTATTAACTAAAGAGCATTTATGTAAGAGGAGCTGTGGTTTGTATCAGTTTCATAAGCACAGTTGAACTACATATGGTCTGTAAGAGAAGGAAACAAAGTTCTTTTTTTCAGGGCTTACTCAGGGTTTTTGCTGTATTTTAGACTCTGGAAAGAAGAGCTTGCTTCTTGCATTAAAACAGAGAGTGTTTCAGGGATGAGAATCTGGTCTGAATTTCCCTTCAGAAACGGAGTTAAACCCCAGGATCTGTGTCGTCCTACAAGCAAGAGTTCATTTCTGGTTAACCCAGTTAATTTTGGGCTCAAATGATTTTTCGCTGTTCACGAACCCAACGCGATCCTCACTATTAACTAAAGAGCATTTATGTAAGAGGAGCTGTGGTTTGTATCAGATTCATAAGCAGAGTTGAACTACATATGGTCCACATGAGTAGGAAACATAGTTCTTTTTTTCAGGGCATGCTCATGGTTCTTGCTATATTTTAGACTCTGGAAAGAAGAGCTTGCTTCTTCGTTAAAACAGAGTGTTTTTCAGGGATGAGAACTCTGTTCTGAATTTCCCTGCAGAAACGGAGTTAAACCCCAGATTCAGTGTCCTCCTACAAGCAAGACTACATTTCTGGTAAACCCAGTGTATTTTGGGCTCAAATGATTTTTTCGCAGTTCACGAACCCAATGCGATTCTCACTATTAACTAAAGAGCATTTATGTAAGAGTGGCTGTGGTTTGTATCAGTTTCATAAGCAGAGTTGAACTACATATGGTCCGTATGAGTAGGAAAAACAGTTCTTTTTTTCAGGCCATGCTCATGGTTCTTGCTGTAGTTTAGATTCTGGAAAGAACAGCTTCCTTCTTCTTTTAAATAGAGTGTGTTTCAGGGATGAGAACTCTGGTCTGAATTTCCCAACAGAAACGGAGATAAACCCCAGGATCTGTGTCTTCCTACAAGCAAGAGTTCATTTCTGGTTAACCCAGTGAATTTTGGGCTCTAACGATTTTTCGCATTTCACTAACCCAACGTGATTATAACTATTAACTAAAGAGCATTTATGTAAGAGGAGCAGTGGTTTGTATCAGTTTAATAAGCACAGTTGAACTACATATGGTCAGTATGAGTAGGAAACACAGTTCTTTTTTTCAGAGTACGCTCATGGTTCTTGCTGTATTTTGGACTCTGGTAGAAGAGCTTGCTTCTTGGGTTAAAACAGAGTGTGTTTCAGGGATGAGAACTCTGGTCTGAATTTCCCTTCAGAAACGGCATTAAACCCCATGATCAGTGTCTTCCTAAACGAGAGGTTTCATTTCTAGTAAACCCAGTGAATTTTGGGCTCTAATGATTTTTCGCAGTTCATAAACCCAATCTGATTCTCACTATTAACTAAAGTGCAAAAACGTAAGAGGAGCCGTGGTTTGTATCAGTTTCATAAGCCGATTTGAACTACATATGGTCTGTATGAGTAGGAAACACAGTTCTTTTTTTCTGGGCATGCTCATGTGTCTTACTACATTGGACATGCTGGAAAGAAGAGGATGATTCTTGCCTTAAAACAGAGTGTTTTTCAGGGATGAGAACTCTATTCTGAATTTCCCTGCAGAAACGGAGTTAAACCCCATGATCTGTGTCCTCCCACAAGCAAGACTTCATTTCTGGTAAACCACGTGAATTTTGGGCTCAAATGATTTTACACAGGTATAGAACTGAACACGATTATCACTATTAACTAAGGAGCATTTATGCAAGAGGAGATGTGGTCTCTATCAGTTTTATAAGCAGAGTTTGACTACATATGGTCCGTATGAGTTTGAAACAGTTATTTTTCTTTGCCTGCTCATGGTTCTTACTTTATTGGAGATGCTGTAAAGAAGAGGATCATTCTTGCCTTAAAACAGAGTTTTTTTCAGGGATGAGAACTCTGATCTGAATTTGCCTTCAGAAACAGAGTTAAACCTCAGGATAAGTGTCTTCCTACAAGCAACAGTTCATTTCTGGTAAACCCTGTGAATTTTGGGCTCAAATGATTTTTCGCAGTTCACGAACCCAACATGATTCTCACTATTAACTAAAGAGCATTTATGTAAGTAGAGCTGTGGTTTGTATCAGTTTCATAAACACAGTTGAACTACATATGGTCCGTAAGAGAAGGAAACAAAGTTCTTTTTTTCAGGGCTTACTCAGGGTTGTTGCTGTATTTTAGACTCTGGAAAGAAGAGCTTGCTTCTTGCGTTAAAACAGAGTGTGTTTGAGGGATGAGAACTCTGGTCTGAATTTCCCTTCAGAAACGGAGTTAAACCCCAGGATCTGTGTCGTCCTGCAAGCAAGAGTTCATTTCTGGTTAACCCAGTGAATTTTGGGCTCAAATGATTTTTCACTGTTCACGAACCCAACGCGATCCTCACTCTTAACTAAAGAGCATTTATGTAAGAGGAGCTGTGGTTTGTATCAGTGTCTTAAGCAGAGTTGAACTACACATGGTCCGTATTAGTAGGAAACACAGTTCTTTTTTTCAGGGCATGCTCATGCTTCTTGCTGTATTAAAGACTCTGGAAAAAAGAGCTTGCTTCTTGTTTTATAACAGAGTGTGTTTCAGGGATGAGAACTCTGGTATGAATTTCCCTTCAGAAACGAAGTTAAACTCCAGAATCTCTGTCGTCCTACAAGCGGGAGTTCATTTCTGGTTACCCAGTGAATTTTGTGCTCAAATCATTTTTCGCAGTTCAGGAACCCAACGCTATTCTCACTATTAACTAAAGAGCATTTATGTAAGAGGAAGTGTGGTCTGTATCAGTTTCATAAGCAGAGTTGAACTACATATGGTCTGTATGAGTAGGAAACACAGTTCTTTTTTTCTGGACATCCTCATGGTTCTTGCTGTATTTTAGACTCTGGAAAGAAGAGCTTGCTTCTTGCGTTATGACAGAGTGTGTTTTAGGGATGAGAACTCTGGTCTGGATTTCGCTGCAGAAACGGAGTTAAATCCCCAGGATCTGTGTCTTCCTACAAGCAAGAGTTCATTTCTGGTTAACCCAGTGAATTTTGGGCTCAAACGATTTTTTGCAGTTCACTAAACCAACGTGATTCTCACTATTAACTAAAGAGCATTTATGTAAGAGGAGCTGTGGTTTGTATCAGTTTAATAAGCAGAGTTGAACTACATATGGTCCGTATGAGTAGGAAACACAGTTCTTTTTTTCAGGCCATGCTCATGGTTCTTGCTGTATTTTAGGCTCTGGAAAGAAGAGCTTCCTTCTTCGTTTAAACAGTGTTTGTTTCAGGGATGAGATCTCTGGTCTGCATTCCCTGCAGAAACGGAGTTAAACCCCAGGATCTGTGTCTACCTACAAGCAAGAGTTCATTTCTGGTAAACCCTGTGAATTTTGGGCTCAAATGATTTTTCGCAGTTCACGAACCCTATGCTATTCTCACTATTAAGTAAAGAGGATTCATGTAAGACGAGCTGTGGTTTGTATCAGTTTCATAAGCTGAGTTGAACTACATATGGTCCGTATGAATAGGAAACACAGTTCTTTTTTTCAGGGCATGCTCATTGTTCTTGCTGTATTAAAGACTCTGGAAAAAAGAGCTTGCTTCTTGCTTTACAACAGAGTGTGTTTCAGGGATGAGAACACTTCTGAATTTCCCTTCAGAAACGGAGTTAAACCCCAGGATCTGTGTCTTCCTACAAACGAGAGTTATTTTCTGGTAAACACAGTGAATTTTGTGGTCAAATGATTTCTCATATTTCACGAACCTTATGCTATTCTCACTATTAACTAAAGAGGATTTATGTAAGAGGAGCTGTGGTTTGTATCAGTTTCATAAGCAGAGTTGAACTACATATGGTCTGTATGAGTAGGAAACACAGTTCTTTTTTTGGGGTGGCAGGCTCATGTTTCTTAATATATTGGAGACGCTGGAAAGAAGAGGATGAATCTTACCTTAAAACACAGTGTTTTTCAGTGATGAGAACTCTGGTCTGAATTTCCCTTCCGAAACAGAGTTAAACCCCAGGATCTGTGTCTTCCTACAAGCAAGAGTTCATTTCAGGTTAACCCAGTTAATTTTGGGCTCAAATGATTTTATGCAGTTCAGGAACCCAACGCTATTCTCACTATTAACTAAAGAGCATTTATGTAAGAGGAGGTGTGGTCTGTCTCAGTTTCATAAGCATAGTTGAACTACATATGTTCCCTATGAATAGGAAACACAGTTCTTTTTTTCAGGCCATGCTCATAGTTCTTGCTGTATTTTAGACTCTGGAAAGAAGAGCTTCCTTCTTCGTTTAAACAGAGTGTGTTTCAGGGATGAGAACTCTGGTCTGCATTTCCCTGAAGAAACGGAGTTAAACCCCAGGATCTGTGTCTTCCTACAAGCAAGAGTTCATTTCTGGTAATCACAGTGATTTTTGGGCTCAAATGATTTTTCGCAGTTCACGAACCCAACATGAATCTCACTATTAACTAAAGAGCATTTATGTAAGCGGAGCCGTGGATTGTATCAGTTTCATAAGCAGAGTTGAACTACATATAGTCTTATGAGTAGGAAACACAGTTCTTTTTTTCTGGGCATGCTCATGGTTCTTCCTGTATTGGAGAAGCTGAAAAGAAGAGGATGATTCTTGACTTAAAACAGAGTGTTTTTCAGGGATGAGAACCTAGGTCTGAATTTCCCTTCAGAAATGGAGTTTAACCCCAGAATCTGTGTCTTCCTACAAGCAAGAGTTCATTTCTGGTAAAGCAGGTGAATTTTGGGCTCAAATGATTTCTCACAGTTCACGAACCCTATGCTATTCTCACTATTAACTAAAGAGGATTTATGTAAGAGGAGGTGTGGTTTGTATCAGTTTCATAAGCAGAGTTGATCTACATATGGTCCGTATGAGTAGGAAACACAGTTCTTTTTTTCAGGGCATGCTCATGGTTCTTGCTGTATAAAAGAGTCTGGAAAAAAGAGCTTGCTTCTTGCGTTATAACAGAGTGTGTTTCAGGGATGAGAACTCTGGTCTGAATTTCCCGGCAGAAACGGAGTTAAACCCCAGATTCTGTGTCCTCCTACAAACAAGACTACATTTCTGGTAAACCCAGTGTATTTTGGCTCAAATGATTTTTCGCAGTTCACAAACCCAATGCGATTCACACTATTAACTAAAGAACATGTATGTAAGAGGAGCCGTGGTTTGTATCAGTTTCATAAGCAGAGTTGAACTATATATGGTCCTTATGAGTAGGAAACACAGTTCTTTTTTCAGGGCATGCTCATGGTTCTTGATGTATTTTCGAATCTGGAAAGAAGAGCTTGCTTTTTGCGTTATAACAGAGTGTGTTTTAGGGATGAGAACTCTTGTCTGAATTTCCATTCAGAAACGGAGTTAAACCGCAGGATCTGTGTCTTCCTACAAGCAAGAGTTCATTTCTTGTTAACCCAGTGAATTTTTGTCTCAAATGATTTTTTGTAGTTCACGAACCCAACGTGATTCTCACTATTAACTAAAGAGCATTTATGTAAGAGGAGCTGTGGTTTGTATCAGTTTCTTAAGCAGAGTTGGACTACACATGGTCCGTATTAGTAGGAAACACAGTTCTTTTTTTCAGGGCATGCTCATGGTTCTTGCTGTTTTTTAGACTCTGGAAAGAAGATCTTGCTTCTTGCGCTATAACAGAGTGTGTTTTAGGGATGAGTATTCTGGTCTGGATTTCCCTTCAGAACCGGAGTTAAATCCCCAGGTTCTGTGTCTTCCTATAAGCAAGAGTTCATTTCTGGTTAACCCAGTGAATTTTGGGCTCAAACGATTTTTCACATTTCACTAACCCAACGTGATTATAACTATTAACTAAAGAGCATTTATGTAAGAGGAGGTGTGGTCTGTATCAGTTTCCTAAGCAGAGTTGAACTACATATGTTCCTTATGAATAGGAAACACAGTACTTTTTTTCAGGCCATGCTCATGGTTCTTGCTGTATTTTAGATTCTGGAAAGAACAGCTTCCTTCTTCGTTTAAACAGAGTGTGTTTCAGGGATGAGAACTCTGGTCTGAATTTCCCAACAGAAACGGAGATAAACCCCAGGATCTGTGTCTTCCTACAAGCAAGAGTTCATTTCTGGTAAACCTCGTGAATTTTGGGCTCAAATGATTGTACACAGGTATGGAACTGAACACGATTATCACTATTAACTAAGGAGCATTTATGCAAGAGGAGATGTGGTCTCTATCAGTTTTATAAGCAGAGTTTGACTACATATGGTCCGTATGAGTTTGAAACAGTTCTTTTTCTTTGCCTGCTCATGGTTCTTACTTTATTGGAGATGCTGTAAAGAAGAGGATCATTCTTGCCTTAAAACAGAGTTTTTTTCAGGGATGAGAACTCTGATCTCAATTTGCCTTCAGAAACAGAGTTAAACTTCAGGATCAGTGTCTGCCTACAAGCAAGAGTTCATTTCTGGTAAACCCTGTGAATTTTGGGCTCAAATGATTTTTCGCAGTTCACGAACCCAACATGATTCTCACTATTAACTAAAGAGCATTTATGTAAGAGGAGCTGTGGTTTGTATCAGTTTCATAAGCAGAGTTGAACTACATATGGTCCATATGAGTTGAAAACACAGTTCATTTTTTCAGGGCATGCTCATGGTTCTTGCTGTATATTAGACTCTGGAAAGAAGAGCTTGCTTCTTGTGGTAAACCAGAATGTCTTTCAGGGATGAGAACTCTGGTCTGAATTTCCCTGCAGAATCGGAGTTAAACCCCATGATCTGTGTCCTCCTACAAGCAAGATTCCATTTCTGGTAAACCCAGTGAATTTTGGGCTCAAATGATATTTTCGCAATTCACGAACCCAATGCGATTCTCACTATTAACTAAAGAGCATTTATGTAAGAGTGGCTGTGGTTTGTATCAGTTTCATAAGCAGAGTTGAACTACATGTGGTCCGTATGTGTAGGAAAAACAGTTCTTTTTTTCAGGGCATGCTCATGGTTCTTGCTGTATTGGTGACTCTGGAAAGAAGAGCTTGCTCATTGCATTAAAACAGGTTATGTTTCAGGGATGAGAACTCTGGTCTGAATTTCCCTTTAGAAATGGAGTTCAACCCCAGGATCTGTGTCTGCCTACAAGCAAGAGTTCATTTCTGATAAACTCAGTGAATTTTGGGCTCAAATGATTTTTCCCAGTTCACGAACCCAACATGATTCTCACTATTAACTAAAGAGCATTTATGTAAGAGGAGGTGTGGTCTGTATCAATTTCATAAGCAGAGTTGAACTACATATCGTCTGTATGAATAGGAAACACAGTTCTTTTTTTCAGACCATGCTCATGGTTCTTGCTATATTTTAGACTCTTGAAAGAAGAGCTTGCTTCTTCGTTAAAACAGAGTGTGTTTCAGGGATGAGTACTCTAGTCTGAATTTCCCTTCAGAAATGGAGTTAAAACAAGTGATATGTGTCTTCTTACAAGCAAGAGTTCATTTCTGGTAAACCAAGTGAATTTTAGGCTCAAATGATTTTACACAGTTCTAGAACTGAACACGATTATCAATATTAACTAACGAGTATTTATGTAAGTGGAGATGTGATCTGTATCAGTTTTATAAGCAGAGTTGGACTACATATGGTCCGTATGAGTAGTTAACACAGTTCTTTTTCTTGGCATGCTCATGGTTCTTACTGTATTTGAGACCCTGGACAGAAGAGGATGATTCATGCCTTAAAACAGAGTGTTTTTCAGGGATGAGAATTCTGGTCTGAATTTCCCTTCAGAAACGGAGTTGAACACCAGGATTTATGTCTTCCTACAAGCAAGAGTTCATTTCTGGTAAACCCAGTGAATTTTGTGCTCAAATGATTTTTCGCAGTTCACGAACCCTACCCTATTCTCACTATTAACTAAAGAGAATTTATGTAAGAGGAGGTATGGTTTGTATCAGTTTCATAAGCAGAGTTGAACTCCATATGGTCCGTATGAATAGGAAACACAGTTCTTTTCTTCAGGCCACAATCATGGTGCTTGCTGTATTTTAGACTCTGGAAAGAAGAGCTTTCTTCTTGCGTTAAAACAGAGTGTGTTTCAGGGATGAGAACTCTGGTCTGAATTTTCCTTCAGAAACGGAGTTAATCCCCAGGATCTGTGTCTGCCTACAAGCAAGAGTTCATTTCTGGTTAACTCAGTTAGTTTTGGGCTCAAATGATTTTTCGCTGTTCACGAACCCAACACAATTCTCACTATTAACTAAAGAGCATTTATGTAAGAAGAGCTGTGGTTTTTATCAGTTTCATAACCAGAGTTGAACTACATATGGTCCGTATGAATAGGAAACACAGTTCTTTTTTTCTGGGCATGCTCATGGTTCTTGAAGTATTGGACACGCTGGAAAGAAGAGCTTGCTTCTTACAGTAAAACAGAATGTGTTTCAGGGATGAGAACTCTGGTCTGAATTTCCCTTCAGAAACGGAGTTAAACCCCATGATATGTGTCTTCCTACAATCAAGAGTTCATTTTTGGTAAACCACGTGAATTTTGGGCTCAAATGATTTTTCGCAGTTCACGAACCCAACGAGATTCTCACTATTAACTAAAGAGCATTTTTGTAAGTGGAGCTCTCGTTTGTATCAGTTTCATAAGCAGAGTTGAACTACATATGGTCCGTATGAGTAGGAAACACAGTTATTTTTTTCAGGGCATGCTCATGGTTCTTGCTGTATTGGTGACGCTGGAAAGAAGAGCTTGCTTACTGCATTAAAACAGGGTATGTTTCAGGGATGAGAACTCTGGTCTGAATTTCCCTTCAGAAACGGAGTTAAACCCCATGATCAGTGTCTTCCTACAAGCAAGAGGTCATTTCTGGTAAACCCAGTGAATTTTTGCTGAAACGATTTGTCACAGTTCACCAACACAACATGATTCTCACTATTTACTAAAGTGAAATTATGTAAGACGGGGACATGGTTTGTATCAGATTCATAAGGAGAGTTGAACTACATATGGTCCTTATGATTAGGAGACACAGTTCCTTTTTTCTGGCCATGCTCAGGATTCTTACTATATTGGAGACGCTGGAAAGAAGAGGATGATTCTTGCCTTAAAACAGAGTTTTTTTTCAGGGATGAGAACTCTGATCTGAATTTCCCTTCAGAAATGGAGTTAAACCCCATGATCTGTATCTTCCTACAAGCAAGAGTTCATTTCTGGTAAACCACGTGAATTTTTGGCTCAAATGATTTTACACAGTCATAGAACCCAGCGTGATTATCACTATTAACTAAAGAGCATTTATGTAAGAGGAGGTGTGGTCTGTATCAGTTTCATAAGCAGAGTTGGACTACATATGGTCCGTATTAGTAGGAAACACAGTTCTTTTTTTCAGGGCATGTTCATGGTTCATGCTGTATTGGTGACTCCTTAAATAAGAGCTTGCTTCTTGCGTTAAAACAGAGTGTGTTTCAGGGATGAGAACTCTTTTCTGAATTTCCCTTCAGAAACGGAGTTAAAGCCCAGGATCTGTGTCTTCCTACAAGCAAGAGTTCAGCTCAGGTAAACCCAGTGAATTTTGGGCTTAAATGATTTTTTGCAGTTCACGAACCCAACATGATTCTCACTATTAACTAAAGAGGATTTATGTAAGAGGAGCTTTGGTTTGTATCAATTTCATAAGCAGAGTTGAACAACATATGGTGCGTATGAATAGGAAACACAGGTCTTTTTTTCAGGGCATGCTCATGGTTCTTGCTGTATTTTAGACTCTGGAAAGAAGAGCTTGCTTCTTGCGTTATAACAGAGTGTGTTTCAGGGATGAGAACTCTGGTCTGAATTTCCCTTCAGAAACGGAGTTAAGCCCCAGGATCTGTGTCTTCCTACAAGCTAGAATTCATTTCTGGTTAACCCAGTGAATTTTGGGCTCAAATGATTTTTCGAAGTTCATGAAACCTACGCTATTCTCACTATTATGTAACGAGGATTTATGTAAGAGGAGCTGTGGTTTGTATCAATTTCATAACCAGAGTTGAACTACATATGGTCTGTATGAGTCAGAAACACATTTCTTTTTTTCTGAGCATGCTCATGTTTCTTACTATATTGGAGACGCTGGAAAGAAGAGAATGATTCTTGCCTTAAAACAGAGTGTTTTTCAGGGATGAGAACTCTGGCCTGAATTTGCCTTCATAAACGGAGTTAAACCCCAGGATCTGTGTCTTCCTACAAGCATGAGTTCATTTCTGGTAAACCCAGTAACTTATGGGCTCAAATGATTTTTCACAGTTCACGAACCCTACGCTATTCTCACAATTAACTAAAGAGCATTTATTTAGTTGGAGGTGTGGTTTGTATCAGTTTCATAAGCAGAGTTGAACTACATATGGTCCCTATGAATAGGAAACACAGTTCTTTTTTTCAGGCCATGATCATGGTTATTGCTGTAGTTTAGACTCTGGGAAGAAGAGCTTGCTTCTACGTTAATACAGAGTGTGTTTCAGGGATGAGAACTCTGGTGTGAATTTCCATTCAGAAACGGAGTTAAACCACAGCATCTGTGTCTTCCTACAAGCAAGAGTTCATTTCTGGTAAACCCAGTGAATTTTGGCTCAAATGATTTTTCGCACTTCAAGAACCCTAAGGTATTCTCACTATTAACTAACATGCATTTATGTAAGAGGAGCCGTGGTTTGTATCAGTTTCATAAGCAGAGTTGAACTACATATGGTCCTTATGAGTAGGAAACACAGTTCTTTTTTTCAGGGCATGCTCATGTTTCTTGCTGTATTTTAGACTCTGGAAAGAAGAGCTTGCTTCTTGCATTATAGCAGAGAGTGTTTTAGGGATGAGAACTCTGGTCTGAATTTCCCTTCAGAAGCGGAGATAAACCCCAGGAAATCTGTCTTCCTACAAGCAAGAGTTCATTTCAGGTTAACACAGTGAATTTTGGGCTCAAATGATTTTTCACAGTTCACGAACCCAACGCGATTCTTGCAATTAACTAAAGATCTTTTAAGTAAGAGGAGCTGTGGTCTGTATCATTTCATAAGCAGAGTTGAACTACATATGGTTCGTTTGAGTAGGAAACACAGTTCTTTTTTTCAGGGCATGCTCATGTTTCTTACTATATTGGAGAGGCTGGAAAGAAGAGCTTGCTTTTTGCCTTAAAACAGAGTGATTTTCAGGGTTGAGAATTCTGGTCTGAATTTGTCTTTAGAAACAGAGTTAAACCCAAGGATCTGTGTCTTCCTACAAACAAGAGTTCATTTCTGGTTAACCCAGTGAATTGTGTGTTCAAATGATTTTTCGCAGTTCACGAACCCTACGCTATTCTCACTATTAACTAAAGAGGATTTATGTAAAGGAGCTGTCTTGTGTATCAGTTTTACAAGCAGAGTTGAACTATATATGGTCTGTATGATTTAAACACAGTTCATTTATTCTGGGCATGCTCATTTTTCTTACTATATTGGAGACACTGGAAAGAAGAAGATGATTCTTGCCTTAAAACAGAGTGTTTTTCAGGGTTGAGAACTCGGGTCTGAATTTGTCTTCAGAAATGGAGTTAAACACCAGGATCGGTGTCTTCCTACAAGCAAGAGTTCATTTCTGGTAAACTCAGTGATTTTGGGGCTCAAATGATTTTTTGCAGTTCACGAACCCAACATGATTCTCACTATTAACTAAAGAGGATTTATGTAAGAGGAGCTTTGGTTTGTATCAATTTCATAAGCAGAGTTGAACAACATATGGTGCGTATGAATAGGAAACACAGTTCTTTTTTTCAGGGCATGCTCATGGTTCTTGCTGTATTTTAGACTCTGGAAAGAAGAGCTTGCTTCTTGCGTTATAACAGAGTGTGTTTCAGGGATGAGAACTCTGGTCTGAATTTCTCTTCAGAAACGGAGTTAAGCCCCAGGATCTGTGTCTTCCTACAAGCTAGAATTCATTTCTGGTTAACCCAGTGAATTTTGGGCTCAAATGATTTTTCGAAGTTCATGAAACCTACGCTATTCTCACTATTATGTAAGAGGATTTATGTAAGAGGAGCTGTGGTTTGTATCAATTTCATAAGCAGAGTTGAACTACATAATGTCTGTATGAGTCGGAAATACAGTTCTTTTTTTCTGGGCATGCTCATGTTTCTTACTATATTGGAGACTCAGGAAAGAAGAGCTTGCTTCTTGCGTTATAACAGAGTGTTTTTCAGGGATGAGAACTCTGGTCTGAATGTACATTCAGAAACCGAGTTAAACCCCAAGAACAGTGTCTTCCTACAAGCAAGAGTTCAGTTCTGGTAAACCCAGTGAATTTTGGGCTCAAATGATTTTTCACAGTTCAGGAACCCAAAGCTATTCTCACAATTAACTAAAGAGCATTTATTTAAGTGGAGGTGTGGTCTGTATCCGTTTCATGAGCAGAGTTGAACTACATATGGTCCGTATGTGTAAAAAACACAGTACTTTTTTTTAGGGCATGCTCATGGTTCTTGCTGTAATTTATACTCTGGAAAGAAGAGCTTGCTTCTTCGTTTAAACATAGTGTGTTTCAGGGATGAGAACTCTGGTGTGAATTTCCCTGCAGAAACGGAGTAAAAACCCAGGATCTGTGTCTTTCTATAAGCAAGAGTTCATTTCTGGTAAACCCAGTGAATTTTGGGATCAAAAGATTTTTTGCAGTTCATGAACACAACATGATTCTTACTATTAACTAAAGAGTATTTATGAAAGAGGAGCTGTGGTTTGTATCAGTTTCATAAGCAGAGTTGAACTACATATTGTCTGTATGAGTCGGAAACACAGTTCATTTTTTCTGGGCATGCTCATGTTTCTTACTATATTGGAGACGCTGGAAAGAAGAGAATGATTCTTGCCTTAAAACAGAGTGTTTTTCAGGGATGAGAACTCTGGTCTAAATTTGCCTTCAGAAATGGAGTTAAACCCCAGGATCTGTGACTTCCTACAAGCAAGAGTTCATTTCTGGTAAACCCAGGAAGTTATGGGCTCAAATGATTTTTTGCAGTTCACAAACCCAACATGATTCACACTATTAACTAAAGAGGATTTATGTAAGAGGAGCTGTGGTTTGTATCAATTTCATAAGCAGAGTTGAACAACATATGGTACGTATGAATAGGAAACACAGTTCTTTTTTTCAGGGCATTCTCATGGTTCTTGCTGTACTTTATACTCTGGAAAGAAGAGCTTGTTTCTACGTTAATACAGAGTGTGTTTCAGGGATGAGAACTCTGGTCTGAATTTCCCTTCAGAAACGGAGTTAAGCCCCAGGATCTGTGTCTTCCTACAAGCAAGAGTTCATTTCTGGTTAACCCAGTGAATTTTGGGCTGAAATGATTTTTCGAAGTTCATGAACCCTACGCTATTCTCACTATTATGTAAAGAGGATTTATGTAAGAGGAGCTGCGGTCTGTATCATTTCATAATTACAGTTGAACTACATATGGTCCGTCTGAGTAGGAAACACAGTTCTTTTTTTCAGGGCATGCTCATGGTTCTTGCTGTATTTTAGACTCTGGAAAGAAGAGCTTGCTTCTTCGTTAAAACAGAGTGTGTTTCATGGATGAGAATACTGGTCTGAATTTCCCTTCAGAAACGGATTAAACCCCAAGATCTGTGTCTTCCTATAAGCAAGTTCATTTCTGGTAAACACAGTGATTTTTGGGTTCAAATGATTTTTATCACTTCAAGAACCCAACATGATTCTCACAATTAACTAAAGAGCATTTATTTAAGTGGAGGTTTGGTCTTTATCAGTTTCATAAGCAGAGTTGAACTACATATTGTCTGTATGAGTCGGAAACACAGTTCTTTTTTTCTGGGCATGCTCATGTTTCTTACTATATTTGAGACGCTGGAAAGAAGAGGATGATTCTTGCATTAAAACAGAGTGTTTTTCAGGGATGAGAACTCTGGTCTAAATTTGCCTTCAGAAAAGGAGTTAAACCGCAGGATCTGTGTCTTCCTACACGCAAGAGTTCATTTCTGGTAAACCCAGGAAGTTATGGGCTCAAATGATTTTTTGCAGTTCACGATCCCTACGCTATTCTCACAATTAACTAAAGAGCATTTATGAAAGTGGAGCCATGGTTTGTATCAGTTTCATAAGCAGAGTTGAACTACATATGTTTCTTATGAGTAGGAAACACTGTTCTTTTTCAGGGCATGCACATGGTTCTTGCTGTATTTTAGACTCTGGAAAGAAGATATTGCTTCTTGCATTATAACAGAGTGTGTTTCAGGGATGAGAACTCTGGTCTGAATTTCCTTCAGAAACGGAGTTAAGCCCCAGGATCTGTGTCTTCCTACAAGCTAGAATTCATTTCTGGTTAACCCAGTGAATTTTGGGCTCAAATGATTTTTCGAAGTTCACGAACCCTACGCTATTCTCACTATTATGTAAAGAGGATTTATGTAAGAGGAGCTGTGGTTTGTATCAATTTCATAACCAGAGTTGAACTACATATGGTCTGTATGAGTCGGAAACACATTTCTTTTTTTCTGAGCATGCTCATGTTTCTTACTATATTGGAGACGCTGGAAAGAAGAGAATGATTCTTGCCTTAAAACAGAGTGTTTTTCAGGGATGAGAACTCTGGCCTGAATTTGCCTTCAGAAACGGAGTTAAACCCCAGGATCTGTGTCTTCCTACAAGCAAGAGTTCATTTCTGGTAAACCCAGGAACTTATGGGCTCAAATGATTTTTCGCATTTCACGAACCCTACGCTATTCTCACAATTAACTAAAGAGCATTTATTTAGTTGGAGGTGTGGTTTGTATCAGTTTCATAAGCAGAGTTGAACTACATATGGTCTGTATGAGTCAGAAACACAGTTCTTTTTTTCAGGGCATGCTCATGATTATTGCTGTATTTTAGACTCTGGAAAGAAGAGCTTGCTTCTTGTGGTAAAACAGAGTGATTTTCATGGATGAGAACACTGTTCTGAATTTACCTTCAGAAACGGAGTTAAACCCAGGATCTGTGTCTTCCTACAAGCAAGTTCATTTCTGGTAAACACAGTTAATTTTGGGTTCAAATGATTTTTCGCACTTCAAGAACCCAACATGATTCTCACAGTTAACTAAAGAGCAGTTATGTAAGAGGAGCCATGGTTTGTATCAGTTTCATAAGCAGAGTTGAACTACACATGGTCCTTATGTGTAGGAAACACAGTTCTTTTTTTCAGGGCATGCTCATGGTTCTTGCTCTATTTTAGACTCTGGAAAGAAGAGCTTGCTGCTTGCGTTATAACAGAGTGTGTTTTAGGGATGAGAACTCTGGTCATAATTTCCCTTGAGAAACGTAGTTAAACCCCAGGATCTATGTCTTCCTACAAGCAAGAGTTCATTTCTGGTTAACCCAGTGAATTTTCGGGTCAAATGATTTTTTCGCAGTTCACGAACCCAACGAGATTCTCAGTATTAACTAAAGAGCATTTATGTTAGAGGAGCTGTGGTTTGTATCAGTTTCATAAGCAGAATTGAACTATATATGGTCCGTATGAGTAGGAAACAGAGTTCTTTTTTTCTGGGCATGCTCATGTTTCTTACTATATGGAGACGCTGGAAAGAAGAGGAGGATTCTTGCCTTAAAACAGAGCGTTTTTCAGGATTGAGAACTCGGGTCTGAATTTGTCTTCAGAAACTGAGTTAAACACCAGGATCAGTGTCTTCCTACAAGCAAGAGTTCTTTTCTGGTAAACCCAGTGATTTTGGGGCTCAAATGATTTTTCGCAGTTCACGAATCGAAAATGATTCTCACTATTAACCTAAGAGTATTTATGTAAGAGGAGCTGTGGTTTGTATCAATTTCATAAGCAGAGTTGAACTACATATGGTCTGTATGAGTCGGAAATACAGTTCTTTTTTTCTGGGCATGCTCATGTTTCTTACTATATTGGAGACTCAGGAAAGAAGAGATTGCTTCTTGCGTTATAACAGAGTGTTTTTCATGGATGAGAACTCTGGTCTGAATTTACATTCAGAAACCAAGTTAAACCCCAAGAACAGTGTCTTCCTACAAGCAAGAGTTCAGTTCTGGTAAACCCAGTGAATTTTGGGCTCAAATGATTTTTCACAGTTCAGGAACCCAAAGCTATTCTCACAATTAACTAAAGAGCATTTATTTAAGTGGAGGTGTGGTCTGTATCCGTTTCATGAGCAGAGTTGAACTACATATGGTCCGTATGTGTAAAAAACACAGTACTTTTTTTTAGGGCATGCTCATGGTTCTTGCTGTAATTTATACTCTGGAAAGAAGAGCTTGCTTCTTCGTTTAAACATAGTGTGTTTCAGGGATGAGAACTCTGGTGTGAATTTCCCTGCAGAAACGGAGTAAAAACCCAGGATCTGTGTCTTTCTATAAGCAAGAGTTCATTTCTGGTAAACCCAGTGAATTTTGGGATCAAAAGATTTTTCGCAGTTCATGAACCCAACATGATTCTTACTATTAACTAAAGAGTATTTATGAAAGAGGAGCTGTGGTTTGTATCAGTTTCATAAGCAGAGTTGAACTACATATTGTCTGTATGAGTCGGAAACACAGTTCATTTTTTCTGGGCATGCTCATGTTTCTTACTATATTGGAGACGCTGGAAAGAAGAGGATGATTCTTGCCTTAAAACAGAGTGTTTTTCAGGGATGAGAACTCTGGTCTAAATTTGCCTTCAGAAATAGAGTTAAACCCCAAGATCTGTGACTTCCTACAAGCAAGAGTTCATTTCTGGTAAACCCAGGAAGTTATGGGCTCAAATGATTTTTTGCAGTTCACAAACCCAACATGATTCACACTATTAACTAAAGAGGATTTATGTAAGAGGAGCTGTGGTTTGTATCAATTTCATAAGCAGAGTTGAACAACATATGGTACGTATGAATAGGAAACACAGTTCTTTTTTTCAGGGCATTCTCATGGTTCTTGCTGTACTTTATACTCTGGAAAGAAGAGCTTGTTTCTACGTTAATACAGAGTGTGTTTCAGGGATGAGAACTCTGGTCTGAATTTCCCTTCAGAAACGGAGTTAAGCCCCAGGACTGTGTCTTCCTACAAGCAAGAGTTCATTTCTGGTTAACCCAGTGAATTTTGGGCTCAAATGATTTTTCGAAGTTCATGAACCCTACGCTATTCTCACTATTATGTAAAGAGGATTTATGTAAGAGGAGCTGCGGTCTGTATCATTTCATAATTACAGTTGAACTACATATGGTCCGTCTGAGTAGGAAACACAATTCTTTTTTTCAGGGCATGCTCATGGTTCTTGCTGTATTTTAGACTCTGGAAAGAAGAGCTTGCTTCTTCGTTAAAACAGAGTGTGTTTCATGGATGAGAATACTGGTCTGAATTTCCCTTCAGAAACGGAGTTAAACCCCAAGATCTGTGTCTTCCTATAAGCAAGTTCATTTCTGGTAAACACAGTGATTTTTGGGTTCAAATGATTTTTATCACTTCAAGAACCCAACATGATTCTCACAATTAACTAAAGAGCATTTATTTAAGTGGAGGTTTGGTCTTTATCAGTTTCATAGGCAGAGTTGAACTACATATTGTCTGTATGAATCAGAAACACAGTTCTTTTTTTCTGGGCATGCTCATGTTTCTTACTATATTTGAGATGCTGGAAAGAAGAGGATGATTCTTGCATTAAAACAGAGTGTTTTTCAGGGATGAGAACTCTGGTCTAAATTTGCCTTCAGAAAAGGAGTAAAACCCCAGGATCTGTGTCTTCCTACAAGCAAGAGTTCATTTCTGGTAAACCCAGGAAGTTATGGGATCAAATGATTTTTTGCAGTTCACGATCCCTACGCTATTCTCACAATTAACTAAAGAGCATTTATGTAAGAGGAGCCATGGTTTGTATCAGTTTCATAAGCAGAGTTGAACTACATATGTTTCTTATGAGTAGGAAACACTGTTCTTTTTCAGGGCATGCACATGGTTCTTGCTGTATTTTAGACTCTGGAAAGAAGATATTGCTTCTTGTGTTATAACAGAATGTGTTTCAGGGATGAGAACTCTGGTCTGAATTTCCCTTTATTGACTGAGTTAAACCCCAGGATCTGTGTCTTCCGACAAGCAAGAGTTCAGTTCTGGTAAACCCAGTAAATTTTGGGCTCAAATGATTTTTCCCAGTTCCTGAACACAAAGCTATCCTCACTATTAACTAAGGAGCATTCATGTGAGAGGAGGTGTGGTCTGTTTCACTTTCATAAACAGAGTTGAACTACATATGGTCCATTTGAATTGGAAACACAGTTCTTTTTTTCAGGCCATGCTCATGGTTCTTGCTGTATTTTAGACTATAGAAAGAAGAGCTTGCTTCTTCGTTTAAACTGAGTGTGTTTCAGGGATGAGAACTCTGCTCTGAATTTCCTTGCAGAAACGGAGTTAAACCCCAGGACCTGTGTCTTACAACAAGCAAGAGTTCATTTCTGGTAAACCCAGTGAATTGTGTGCTCAAATGATTTTTTGCAGTTCACGAACCCTACGCTATTCTCACTATTAACTAAAGAGGATTTATGTAAAGTAGCTGTGGTTTGTATCAGTTTCACAAGCAGAGTTGAACTATATATGGTCTGTATGATTTAAACACAGTTCATTTATTCTGGGCATGCTCATTTTTCTTACTATATTGGAGACGAGGAAAGAAGAAGATGATTCTTGCCTTAAAACAGAGTGTTTTTCAGGGTTGAGAATTCGGGTCTGAATTTGTCTTCAGAAATGGAGTTAAACACCAGGATCGGTGTCTTCCTACAAGCAAGAGTTCATTTCTGGTAAACCCCGTGATTTTTGGGCTCAAATGATTTTTTGCAGTTCACGAACCCAACATGATTCTCACTATTAACTAAAGAGGATTTATGTAAGAGGAGCTGTGGTTTGTATCAATTTCATAAGCAGAGTTGAACAACATATGGTGCGTATGAATAGGAAACACAGTTCTTTTTTTCAGGGCATGCTCATGGTTCTTGCTGTATTTTAGAATCTGGAAAGAAGAGCTTGCTTCTTGCGTTATAACAGAGTGTGTTTCAGGGATGAGAACTCTGGTCTGAATTTCCCTTCAGAAACGGAGTTAAGCCCCAGGATCTGTGTCTTCCTACAAGCTAGAATTCATTTCTGGTTAACCCAGTGAATTTTGGGCTCAAATGATTTTTCGAAGTTCACGAACCCTACACTATTCTCACTATTATGTAAAGAGGATTTATGTAAGAGGAGCTGCGGTCTGTATCATTTCATAATTACAGTTGATCTACATATGGTCCGTCTGAGTAGGAAACACAGTTCTTTTTTTCAGGGCATGCTCATGGTTCTTGCTGTATTTTAGACTCTGGAAAGAAGAGCTTGCTTCTTGTGTTAAAACAGAGTGTGTTTCATGGATGAGAATTCTGGTCTGAATTTCCCTTCAGAAATGGAGTTAAACCCCTAGATCTGTGTCTTCCTATAAGCAAGTTCTTTTCTGGTAAACACAGTGATTTTTGGGTTCAAATGATTTTTCTCACTTCAAGAACCCAACATGATTCTCACAATTAAATAAAGAGCATTTATTTAAGTGGAGGTTTGGTCTGTATCAGTTTCATAAGCAGAGTTGAACTACATATGGTCCTTATGAGTAGGAAACACAGTTCTTTTTTTCAGGGCATCCTCATGGTTCTTACTATATGGAGACGCAGGAAAGAAGAGGATGATACTTGCCTTAAAACAGAGTGTTTTTCAGGGTTGAGAACTCGGGTCTGAATTTGTCTTCCGAAACTGAGTTAAACACCAGGATCAGTGTCTTCTTACAAGCAAGAGTTCATTTCTGGTAAACCCAGTGATTTTTGGGCTCAAATGATTTTTCGCAGTTCACGAACCCAACATGATTCTCACTATTAACTAAAGAGGATTTATGTAAGAGGAGCTGTGGTTTGTTTCAATTTCATAAGCAGAGTTTAACTACATATGGTCTGTATGAGTCGGAAACACAGTTCTTTTTTTCTAGACATGCACTTTTTTCTTACTATAATGGAGACACAGGAAAGAAGAGCTTGCTTCTTGCGTTATAACAGAGTGTTTTTCAGGGATTTGAACTCTGATCTGAATTTACATTGAGAAACCGATTTAAGCCCCAAGATCAGTGTCTTCCTACAAGCAAAAGTTCAGTTCTGGTAAACCCAGTGAATTATGGGCTCAAATGATTTTTCGCAGTTCAGGAACCCAACGCTACTCTCACAATTAACTAAAGAGCATTTATTTAATTGGTGGTGTGGTCTGTATCAGTTTCATAAGCAGAGTTGAACTACATATGGTCCGTATGAATAGGAAACACAGTTCTTTTTCTTAGGCCATGTTCATGGTTCTTGCTGTATATTAGAATCTGGAAAGAAGAGCTTGCTTCTTCGTTAAAACATAGTGTGTTTCAGGGATGAGAACTCTGGTGTGAATATCCCTGCAAAAACGGAGTTAAAACCCAGGATCTGTGTCTTTCTACAAGCAAGAGTTCATTTCTGGTAAACCCAGTGATTTTTGGGCTCAAATAATTTTTCGCAGTTCACGAACCCAACATGATTCTCACTATTAACTAAAGAGTATTTATGAAAGAGGAGCTGTGGTTTGTATCAGTTTCATAACCAGAGTTGAACTACATATTGTCTGTATGAGTCGGAAACACATTTCTTTTTTTCTGAGCATGCTCATGTTTCTTACTATATTGGAGACGCTGGAAAGAAGAGAATGATTCTTGCCTTAAAACAGAGTGTTTTTCAGGGATGAGAACTCTGGCCTGAATTTGCCTTCAGAAACGGAGTTAAACCCCAGGATCTGTGTCTTCCTACAAGCAAGAGTTCATTTCTCGTAAACCCAGTACTTATGGGCTCAAATGATTTTTCGCAGTTCACGAACCCTACGCTATTTTCACTATTAACTAAAGGGGATTTATGTAAAGGAGCTGTGGTTTGTATCAGTTTCACAAGCAGAGTTGAACTATATATGGTCTGTATGATTTAAACACAGTTCATTTATTCTGGGCATGCTCATTTTTCTTACTATATTGGAGACGCTGGAAAGAAGAAGATGATTCTTGCCTTAGAAGAGAGTGTTTTTCAGGGTTGAGAATTCGGGTCTGAATTTGTCTTCAGAAATGGAGTTAAACACCAGGATCGGTGTCTTCCTACAAGCAAGAGTTCATTTCTGGTAAACCCAGTGATTTTTGGGCTCAAATGATTTTTCGCAGTTCACGAACCCAACATGATTCTCACTATTAACTAAAGAGGATTTATGTAAGAGGAGCTGTGGTTTGTATCAATTTCATAAGCAGAGTTGAACAACATATGGTACGTATGAATAGGAAACACAGTTCTTTTTTTCAGGGCATGCTCATGGTTCTTGCTGTATTTTAGAATCTGGAAAGAAGAGCTTGCTTCTTGCGTTATAACAGAGTGTGTTTCAGGGATGAGAACTCTGGTCTGAATTTCCCTTCAGAAACGGAGTTAAGCCCCAGGATCTGTGTCTTCTTACAAGCAAGAGTTCATTTCTGGTTAACCCAGTGAATTTTGGGCTGAAATGATTTTTCGAAGTTCATGAACCCTACGCTATTCTCACTATTATGTAAAGAGGATTTATGTAAGAGGAGCTGCGGTCTGTATCATTTCATAATTACAGTTGAACTACATATGGTCCGTATGAGTAGGAAACACAGTTCTGTTTTTCTGGGCATGCTCATGGTTCTTACTGTATTGGAGACGCTGGAAAGAAGAGGATGATTCTTGCCTTACAACAGAGTGTTTTTTTTTAGGGTTGAGAATTCTTGTCTGAATTTGCCTTCATAAACGGAGTTAAACCCCAGGATCTGTGTCTTACTACAAGCAAGAGTTCATTTCTAGTAAACCCAGTGATTTTGGGGCTCAAATGATTTTTCATAGTTCACGAAACCAACATGATTCTCACTATTAATTAAAGAGCATTTATGTAAGAGGAGCTGTGGTTTGTATCAGTTTCACAAGAAGAGTTGAAATACATATGGTCTGTCTGAGTAGGAAACACAGTTCATTTTTTCAGGGCATGCTCATGGTTCTTGCTGTATTTTAGTCTCTAGAAAGGACAGCTTGCTTCTTGCGTTAAAACAGAGTGTGTTTCAGGGAAGAAAACTCTGGTGTGAATTTTCCTTCAGAAACGGAGTTAAACACCATGATCTTTGTTCTTCCTACCAGCAAGAGTTCATTTCTGGTAAACAAAGTGAATTTTTGTCTCAAATGATTTTTCGCAGTTCACGAACCCTATGCTATTCTCACTATTAACTAATGAGAATTTTTGTAAGAGGAGCTGCGGTCTGTATCATTTCATAATTAGAGTTGAACTACATATGGTCCGTATGAGTAGGAAACACAATTCTTTTTTTCTGGGCATGCTCACGGTTCTTACTGTATTGGAGACGCTGGAAAGAAGAGGATGATTCTTGCCTTAAAACAGAGTGTTTTTCAGGGTTGAGAAATCTGGTCTGAATTTTTCTTCATAAACGGAGTTAAACCCCATGATCTGTTTCTTTCTACAAGCAATAGTTCAGTTGTGGTAAACCAAGAGAATTTTCCACTCAAGTGACTTTAGACAGTTCTAGAACCCAACGCTATTATCACATTTAATTAAAGAGCATTTATGTTAGAGGAGTTGCGGTTGGTATCATTTCATAAGCAGAGTTGAACTACATATGGTCCGTATGAGTAGGAAACACAATTCTTTCTTTTGGGCATGCTCACGGTTCTTACTGTATTGGAAAGAAGAGGATGATTCTTGCCTTAAAACAGAGTGTTTTTCAGGGTTGAGAAATCTGGTCTGAATTTTCCGTCATAAACGTAGCTAAACCCCATGATCTGTTTCTTTCTACAAGCAATAGTTCAGTTCCGGTAAACCAAGAGAATTTTCCACTCAAATGACTTTAGACAGTTCTAGAACCCAACGCGATTATCACCTTTAATTAAAGAGCATTTGTGTAAGAGGAGCTGCGGTCTGTATCATTTCATAAGCAGAGTTGAACTACATATGGTCCGTATGAGTATGCAACACAGTTCTTCATTTCTGGAATGCTCATGGTTCTTACTGTATTGGAGACAATGGAAAGAAGAGGATGATTCTTGCCTTAAAACAGAGGGTTTTTCAGGGTTGAGAATTCTGGTCTGAATTTGCTTTCATAAACGGAGTTAAACCCCAGGATCTGTGTCTTACTACAAGCAAGAGTTCATTTCTGGTAAACCCAGTGATTTGGGGGCTCAAATGATTTTTCATAGTTCACGAACCCAACATGATTCTCACTATTAACTAAAGAGGATTTATGTAAGAGGTGCAGTGGTTTGTATCAGTTTCATAAGCAGAGTTGAACTACATATGGTCCTTATGAGTAGGAACACAGTTCTTTTTTTCAGAGCATTCTCATGGTTCTTGCTCTATTTTAGAATCTGGAAAGAAGAGCTTGCTTCTTGCGTTATAACATAGTGTGTTTTAGGGATGAGAACTCTGGTCTGAATTTCCCTTCAGAAACGGAGTTCAACCCCAGGATCTGTGTCTTTCTACAAGCAAGTGTTCATTTCTGGTAAACAAAATGAATTTTGGGCTCAAATGATTTTTCACAGGTCAGCAAACCAAACCGATTCTCACTATTAACTAAAGAGCATTATTGTAAGAGGAGCTTTGGTTTGCATCAGTTTCATAAGCAGAGTTGAACTACATATGGTCCGTATGAGTAGGAAACATAGTTCTTTTGTTCTGGGAATGCTCATGTTTCTTACTATATTGGAGACGCTGGAAAGAAGAGGATGATTCTTGCCTTAAAACAGAGTGTTTTTCAGGGATGAGAACTCTGGTCTGAATTTCCCTGCAGAAACGGAGTAAAACCCCAGGATCTGTGTCTTCCTACAAGCAAGAGTTCAGTTCGGGTAAACCCAGTTATTTTTTGGCCCAAATGGTTTTTCGCAGTTCAAGATCCCAACATGATTCTCACTATTAACTAAAGAGTATTTATGTAAGAGGAGCTGTGGTTTGTATCAGTTTCATAAGCAGAGTTGAACTACATATGATCTGTCTGAGTAGGAAACACAGTTCTTTTTGTCAGGACATGCTCATTGTTCTTGCTGTATTTTAGACTCTAGAAAGAAGAGCTTGCTTCTTGTGTTAAAACAGAGTGTGTGTCAGGGATGAGAACTCTGGTCTGAATTTCCCTTGAGAAACGGAGTTAAACCCCAGGATCTGTGTCTTCCTACAAGCAAGTGTTCATTTCTGGTAAACCAAGAGAATTTTCCGCTCAAATGACTTTAGACAGTTCTAGAACCCAACGCGATTATCACTTTTAACTAAAGAGCATTTATGTAAGTGGAGCTGCGGTCTGTATCATTTCATAAAAAAGTTGTACTACATATGGTCCGTATGAGTAAGAAACACAGTTCTTTTTTTCTGGGCATGCTCATTTTCCTTACTGTATTGGAGACGCTGGAAAGAAGAGGATGATGCTTGCCTTAAAACAGAGTGTTTTTCCGGGTTGAGAATTCTGGTCTGAATTTGCCTTCATAAACGGAGTTAAACCCCAGGATCTATGTCTTACTACAAGCAAGAGTTCATTTCTGGTAAACCCAGTGATTTTGGGGCTGAAATGATTTTTCATAGTTCACGAAACCAACATGATTCTCACTATTGATTAAAGAGCATTTATGTAAGAGGAGCTGTGGTTTGTATCAGTTTCATAAGAAGTGTTGAACTACATATGGTCTGTCTGAGTAGGAAACACAGTTCATTTTTTCAGGTCATGATCATTGTTCTTGTCGTATTTTAGACTCTAGAAAGAAGAGCTTGCTTCTTGCGTTAAAGCAGAGTGTGTTTCAGGGAAGAGAACTCTGGTCTGAATTTCCCTTCAGAAATGGAGTTAAACCCCAGGATCTGTGTCTTCCTACAAGCAAGTGTTCATTTCTGTTAAACAAAGTGAATTTTGGGCTCAAATGATATTTCGAAGTTCAGCAACCCAAACTGATTCTCATTATTAACTAAAGAGCATTAATGTAAGAGGTGCTGAGGTTTGTATCAGTTTCATAAGCAGAGTTGAACTACATATGGTCCGTATGAGTAGGAAACACAGTTCTTTTTTTCAGGGCATGCTCATGGTTCTTGCTGTATTTGTGACGCTGGAAAAAAGAGCTTACTTCTTGCATTAAAACAGGGTGTATTTCATGGATGAGAACTCTGGTATGAATTTCCCTTAACAAACGGAGTTAAACACCATGATCTTTGTCTTAATACCAGCAAGTGTTCATTTCTGGTAAACCAAGTGAATTTTGGCTGAAATGATTTTTCACAGTTCAGGAACCCAACGCTACTTTCTCTATTAACTAAAGAGGATTTATGTAAGAGGATCTGTGGTTTGTATCAGTTTCATAAGCTGAGTTGAACTACATATGGTCCGTCTGAGTAGGAAACACAGTTCTTTTTTTCAGGGCATGGTCATGGTTCTTGCTGTATTTTAGCCTCTGGAAAGAAGAGCTTGCTTCTTCTGGTAAAACAGTGTGTGTTTCATGGATGAGAACACTGGTCTGAATTTCCCTTCAGAAACGGAGTTAAACCCCAGGATCTGTGTCTTCCGACAAGCAAGAGTTCAGTTCTGGTAAACCCAGTAAATTTTGGGCTCAAATGATTTTTCCCAGTTCCCGAACACAACTCTATCCTCACTATTAACTAAGGAGCATTCATGTGAGAGGAGGTGTGGTCTGTTTCACTTTCATAAACAGAGTTGAACTACATATGGTCCATTTGAATAGGAAACACAGTTCTTTTTTCAGGCCATGCTCATGGTTCTTGCTGTATTTTAGACTATGGAAAGAAGAGCTTGCTTCTTCGTTTAAACTGAGTGTGTTTCAGGGATGAGAACTCTGCTGTGAATTTCCTTGCAGAAACGGAGTTAAACCCCAGGACCTGTGTCTTACAGCAAGCAAGAGTTCATTTCTGGTAAACCCAGTTAATTTTGGGCTCAAATGATTTTTTGCAGTTCACGAACCCTACGCTATTCTCACTATTAACTAAAGAGGATTTATGTAAAGGAGCTGTGGTTTGTATCAGTTTCACAAGCAGAGTTGAACTATATATGGTCTGTATGATTTAAACACAGTTCATTTATTCTGGGCATGCTCATTTTTCTTACTATATTGGAGACGCTGGAAAGAAGAAGATGATTCTTGCCTTAAAAGAGAGTGTTTTTCAGGGTTGAGAACTCGGGTCTGAATTTGTCTTCAGAAATGGAGTTAAACTCCAGGATCGGTGTCTTCCTACAAGCAAGAGTTCATTTCTGGTAAACCCAGTGATTTTTGAATTCAAATGATTTTTTGCAGTTCACGAACCCAACATGATTCTCACTATTAACTAAAGAGGATTTATGTAAGAGGAGCTGCGGTCTGTATCATTTCATAATTACAGTTGAACTACATATGGTCCGTCTGAGTAGGAAACACAGTTCTTTTTTTCAGGGCATGCTCATGGTTCTTGCTGCATTTTAGACTCTGGAAAGAAGAGCTTGCTTCTTGTGGTAAAACAGAGTGTGTTTCATGGATGAGAACACTGGTCTGAATTTCCCTTCAGAAACGGAGTTAAACCCCAAGATCTGTGTCTTCGTATAAGCAAGTTCATTTCTGGTAAACACAGTGATTTTTGGGTTCAAATGATTTTTCTCACTTCAAGAACCCAACATGATTCTCACAATTAACTAAAGAGCATTTATTTAAGTGGAGGTTTGGTCTTTATCAGTTTCATAAGCAGAGTTGAACTACATATTGTCTGTATGAGTCGGAAACACAGTTCTTTTTTTCTGGGCATGCTCATGTTTCTTACTATATTGGAGACGGTGGAAAGAAGAGGATGATTCTTGCATTAAAACAGAGTGTTTTTCAGGGATGAGAACTCTGGTCTAAATTTGCCTTCAGAAAAGGAGTTAAACCCCAGGATCTGTGTCTTCCTACAAGCAAGAGTTCATTTCTGGTAAACCCAGGAAATTATGGGCTCAAATGATTTTTTGCAGTTCACGAACACTACGCTATTCTCACAATTAACTAAAGAGCATTTATGTAAGAGGAGCCATGGTTTGTATCAGTTTCATAAGCAGAGTTGAACTATATATGGTCCGTATGAGTAGGAAACACAGTTCTTTTTTTCTGGGTATGCTCATGTTTCTTACTATATGGAGACGCTGGAAAGAAGAGGGTGATACTTGCCTTAAAACAGAGTGTTTTTCAGGGTTGATAACTCGGGTCTGAATTTGTCTTCAGAAAC
The DNA here is from genome assembly GCA_949786405.1 of Onychomys arenicola. Classification (NCBI taxonomy): domain Eukaryota; kingdom Metazoa; phylum Chordata; class Mammalia; order Rodentia; family Cricetidae; genus Onychomys; species Onychomys arenicola. The sequence continues at coordinate 1,261,240 of CATKUM010000037.1, read as the reverse complement.
TGAGTTAAACACCAGGATCAGTGTCTTCTTACAAGCAAGAGTTCATTTCTGGTAAACCCAGTGATTTTGGGGATCAAATGATTTTTCGCAGTTCATGAAGCGAAAATGATTCTCACTATTAACCTAAGAGTATTTATGTAAGAGGAGCTGTGGTTTGTATCAATTTCAGAAGCAGAGTTGAACTACATATGGTCTGTATGAGTCGGAAATACAGTTCTTTTTTTCTGGGCATGCTCATGTTTCTTACTATATTGGAGACTCAGGAAAGAAGAGCTTGCTTCTTGCGTTATAACAGAGTGTTTTTCAGGGATGAGAACTCTGGTCTGAATTTACATTCAGAAACCGAGTTAAACCCCAAGAACAGTGTCTTCCTACAAGCAAGAGTTCAGTTCTGGTTAACCCAGTGAATTTTGGGCTCAAATGATTTTTCACAGTTCAGGAACCCTATGCTATTCTCACAATTAACTAAAGAGCATTTATGTAAGAGGAGCCATGGTTTGTATCAGTTTCATAAGCAGAGTTGAACTACATATGGTCCTTATGAGTAGGAAACACAGTTCTTTTTTTCAGGGCATGCTCATGGTTCTTGCTGTATTTTAGAATCTGGAAAGAAGAGCTTGCTTCTTGCGTTATAACAGAGTGTGTTTCAGGGATGAGAACTCTGGTCTGAATTTCCCTTCAGAAACGGAGTTAAGCCCCAGGATCTGTGTCTTCCTACAAGCAAGAGTTCATTTCTGGTTAACACAGTGAATTTTGGGCTCAAATGATTTTTCGAAGTTCACGAACCCTACGCTATTCTCACTATTATGTAAAGAGGATTTATGTAAGAGGAGCTGCGGTCTGTATGATTTCATAATTACAGTTGAACTACATATGGTCCGTCTGAGTAGGAAACACAGTTCTTTTTTTCAGGGCATGCTCATGGTTCTTGCTGTATTTTAGACTCTGGAAAGAAGAGCTTGCTTCATGTGGTAAAACAGAGTGTGTTTCATGGAGGAGAGCACTGGTCTGAATTTCCCTTCAGAAACGGAGTTAAACCCCAAGAACTGTGTCGTCCTATAAGCAAGTTCATTTCTGGTAAACCCAGTTAATTTTGGGCTCAAATGATTTTTCGCAGTTCACGAACCCTACGCTATTTTCACTATTAACTAAAGAGGATTTATGTAAAGGAGCTGTGGTTTGTATCAGTTTCACAAGCAGAGTTGAACTATATATGGTCTGTATGATTTAGACACAGTTCATTTTTTCTGGGCATGCTCATTTTTCTTACTATATTGGAGACGCTGGAAAGAAGAAGATGATTCTTGCCTTAAAACAGAGTGTTTTTCAGGGTTGTGAATTCGGGTCTGAATTTGTCTTCATAAACGGAGTTAAACCCCAGGATCTGTGTCTTACTACAAGCAAGAGTTCATTTCTAGTAAACCCAGTGATTTTGGGGCTCAAATGATTTTTCATAGTTCACGAAACCAACATGATTCTCACTATTAATTAAAGAGCATTTATGTAAGAGGAGCTGTGGTTTGTATCAGTTTCACAAGAAGAGTTGAAATACATATGGTCTGTCTGAGTAGGAAACACAGTTCATTTTTTCAGGGCATGCACATGGTTCTTGCTGTATTTTAGTCTCTAGAAAGGACAGCTTGCTTCTTGCGTTAAAACAGAGTGTGTTTCAGGGAAGAGAACTCTGGTGTGAATTTTCCTTCAGAAACGCAGTTAAACACCATGATCTTTGTTCTTCCTACCAGCAAGAGTTCATTTCTGGTAAACAAAGTGAATTTTTGTCTCAAATGATTTTTCGCAGTTCACGAACCCTATGCTATTCTCACTATTAACTAATGAGAATTTTTGTAAGAGGAGCTGTGGTCTGTAACATTTAATAATTAGAGTTGAACTACATATGGTCCGTATGAGTAGGAAACACAATTCTTTTTTTCTGGGCATGCTCACGGTTCTTACTGTATTGGAGACGCTGGAAAGAAGAGGATGATTCTTGCCTTAAAACAGAGTGTTTTTCAGGGTTGAGAAATCTGGTCTGAATTTTTCTTCATAAACGGAGTTAAACTCCATGATCTGTTTCTTTCTACAAGCAATAGTTCAGTTCTGGTAAACCAAGAGAATTTTCCACTCAAGTGACATTAGACAGTTCTAGAACCCAACGCGATTATCACATTTAATTAAAGAGCATTTATGTTAGAGGAGTTGCGGTCGGTATCATTTCATAAGCAGAGTTGAACTACATATGGTCCGTATGAATAGGAAACACAATTCTTTCTTTTGGGCATGCTCACGGTTCTTACTGTATTGGAAAGAAGAGGATGATTCTTGCCTTAAAACAGAGTGTTTTTCAGGGTTGAGAAATCTGGTCTGAATTTTCCATCATAAACGTAGCTAAACCCCATGATCTGTTTCTTTCTACAAGCAAGAGTTCATTTCTGGTAAACCCAGTGATTTGGGGGCTCAAATGTTTTTCATAGTTCACGAACCCAACATGATTCTCACTATTAACTAAAGAGGATTTATGTAAGAAGAGCTGTGGTTTGTATCAATTTCATAAGCAGACTTGAACAACATATGGTACGTATGAATAGGAAACACAGTTCTTTTTTTCAGGGCATGCTCATGGTTCTTGCTGTATTTTAGACTCTGGAAAGAAGAGCTTGCTTCTTGTGTTATAACAGAATGTGTTTCAGGGATGAGAACTCTGGTCTGAATTTCCCTTCAGAAACGGAGTTAAGCCCCAGGATCTGTGTCTTCCTACAAGCAAGAGTTCATTTCTGGTTAACCCAGTGAATTTTGGGCTCAAATGATTTTTCGAAGTTCACGAACCCTACGCTATTCTCACTATTATGTAAAGAGGATTTATGTAAGAGGAGCTGCGGTCTGTATCATTTCATAATTACAGTTGAACTACATATGGTCCGTCTGAGTAGGAAACACAGTTCTTTTTTTCAGGGCATGCTCATGGTTCTTGCTGTATTTTAGACTCTGGAAAGAAGAGCTTGCTTCTTGTGGTAAAACAGAGTGTGTTTCATGGATGAGAACACTGGTCTGAATTTCCCTTCAGCAACGGAGTTAAACCCCAAGATCTGTGTCTTCCTATAAGCAGGTTCATTTCTGGTAAACACAGTGATTTTTGGGTTCAAATGATTTTTCTCACTTCAAGAACCCAACATGATTCTCACAATTAACTAAAGAGCATTTATTTAAGTGGAGGTTTGGTCTGTATCAGTTTCATAAGCAGAGTTGAACTACATATGGTCCTTATGAGTAGGAAACACAGTTCTTTTATTCTGGGCATGCTCATGTTTCTTACTATATTGGAGACTCAGGAAAGAAGAGCTTGCTTCTTGCGTTATAACAGAGTGTTTTTCAGGGATGAGAACTCTGGTCTGAATTTCCCTTTATTGACTGAGTTAAACCCCAGGATCTGTGTCTTCCGACAAGCAAGAGTTCAGTTCTGGTAAACCCAGTAAATTTTGGGCTCAAATGATTTGTCCCAGTTCCTGAACACAACGCTATCCTCACTATTAACTAAAGCGCATTCATGTAAGAGGAGGTGTGGTCTTTTTCAATTTCATAAACAGAGTTGAACTACATATGGTCCATTTGAATAGGAAACACAGTTCTTTTTTTCAGGCCATGCTCATGGTTCTTGCTGTATTTTAGACTATGGAAAGAAGAGCTTGCTTCTTCGTTTAAACAGAGTGTGTTTCAGGGATGAGAACTCTGCTCTGAATTTCCTTGCAGAAACGGAGTTAAACCCCAGGACCTGTGTCTTACAACAAGCAAGAGTTCATTTCTGGTAAACCCAGTAAATTTTGGGCTCAAATGATTTTTTGCAGTTCACGAACCCTACGCTATTCTCACTATTAACTAAAGAGGATTTATGTAAGAGGAGCTGTGGTTTGTATCAATTTCATAAGCAGAGTTGAACAACATATGGTACGTATGAATAGGAAACACAGTTCTTTTTTTCAGGGCATGCTCATGGTTCTTGCTGTACTTTATACTCTGGAAAGAAGAGCTTGCTTCTTCGTTTAAACAGAGTGTGTTTCAGGGATGAGAACTCTGGTCTGAATTTCCCTTCAGAAACGGAGTTAAGCCCCAGGATCTGTGTCTTCCTACAAGCAAGAGTTCATTTCTGGTTAACCCAGTGAATTTTGGGCTCAAATGATTTTTCGAAGTTCATGAACCCTACGCTTTTCTCACTATTATGTAAAGAGGATTTATGTAAGAGGAGCTCGGTCTGTATCATTTCATAATTACAGTTGAACTACATATGGTCCGTCTGAGTAGGAAACACAGTTCTTTTTTTCAGGGCATGCTCATGGTTCTTGCTGTATTTTAGACTCTGGAAAGAAGAGCTTGCTTCTTGTGGTAAAACAGAGTGTGTTTCATGGATGAGAACACTGGTCTGAATTTCCCTTCAGAAACGGAGTTAAACCCCAAGATCTGTGTCTTCCTATAAGCAAGTTCATTTCTGGTAAACACAGTGATTTTTGGGTTCAAATGATTTTTCTCACTTCAAGAACCCAACATGATTCTCACAATTAACTAAAGAGCATTTATTTAAGTGGAGGTTTGGTCTTTATCAGTTTCATAAGCAGAGTTGAACTACATATTGTCTGTATGAGTCGGAAACACAGTTCTTTTTTTCTGGGCATGCTCATGTTTCTTACTATATTGGAGACGCTGGAAAGAAGAGGATGATTCTTGCATTAAAACAGAGTGTTTTTCAGGGATGAGAACTCTGGTCTAAATTTGCCTTCAGAAAAGGAGTTAAACCCCAGGATCTGCGTCTTCCTACAAGCAAGAGTTCATTTCTGGTAAACCCAGGAAGTATGGGCTCAAATGATTTTTTGCAGTTCACGAACCCTACGCTATTCTCACAATTAACTAAAGAGCATTTATGTAAGATTAGCCATGGTTTGTATAGTTTCATAATCAGAGTTGAACTACATATGGTTCTTATGAGTAGGAAACACAGTTCTTTTTTCCAGGGCATGCACATGGTTCTTGCTGTATTTTAGACTCTGGAAAGAAGATATTGCTTCTTCTTTTAAACAGAGTGTGTTTCAGGGATGAGAACTCTGCTCTGAATTTCCTTGCAGAAACGGAGTTAAACCCCAGGACCTGTGTCTTAATACAAGCAAGAGTTCATTTCTGGTAAACCCAGTTAATTTTGGGCTCAAATGATTTTTTGCAGTTCACGAACCCTACGCTATTCTCACTATTAACTAAAGAGGATTTATGTAAAGGGGCTGTGGTTTGTATCAGACAGAAGCAGAGTAGTACTATATATGGTCTGTATGATTTAAACACAGTTCATTTATTGTGGGCATGCTCATTTTTCTTACTATATTGGAGACGCTGGAAAGAAGAAGATGATTCTTGCCTTAAAACAGAGTGTTTTTCAGGGTTGAGAACTCGGGTCTGAATTTGTCTTCAGAAATAGAGTTAAACACCAGGATCGGTGTCTTCCTACAAGCAAGAGTTCATTTCTGGTAAACCCAGTGATTTTTGGGCTCAAATGATTTTTTGCAGTTCACGAACACAACATGATTCTCACTATTAACTAAAGAGGATTTATGTAAGAGGAGCTGTGGTTTGTATCAATTTCATAAGCAGAGTTGAACAACATATGGTACGTATGAATAGGAAACACAGTTCTTTTTTTCAGGGCATGCTCATGGTTCTTGCTGTATTTTAGACTCTGGAAAGAAGAGCTTGCTTCTTGCGTTATAACAGAGTGTGTTTCAGGGATGAGAACTCTGGTCTGAATTTCCCTTCAGAAACGGAGTTAAGCCCCAGGATCTGTGTCTTCCTACAAGCAAGAGTTCATTTCTGGTTAACCCAGTGAATTTTGGGCTCAAATGATTTTTCGAAGTTCACGAACCCTACGCTATTCTCACTATTATGTAAAGAGGATTTATGTAAGAGGAGCTGCGGTCTGTATCATTTCATAATTACAGTTGAACTACATATGGTCCGTCTGAGTAGGAAACACAGTTCTTTTTTTCAGGGCATGCTCATGGTTCTTGCTGTATTTTAGACTCTGGAAAGAAGAGCTTGCTTCTTGTGGTAAAACAGAGTGTGTTTCATGGATGAGAACACTGGTCTGAATTTCCCTTCAGCAACGGAGTTAAACCCCAAGATCTGTGTCTTCCTATAAGCAGGTTCATTTCTGGTAAACACAGTGATTTTTGGGTTCAAATGATTTTTCTCACTTCAAGAACCCAACATGATTCTCACAATTAACTAAAGAGCATTTATTTAAGTGGAGGTTTGGTCTGTATCAGTTTCATAAGCAGAGTTGAACTACATATGGTCCTTATGAGTAGGAAACACAGTTCTTTTATTCTGGGCATGCTCATGTTTCTTACTATATTGGAGACTCAGGAAAGAAGAGCTTGCTTCTTGCGTTATAACAGAGTGTTTTTCAGGGATGAGAACTCTGGTCTGAATTTCCCTTTATTGACTGAGTTAAACCCCAGGATCTGTGTCTTCTGACAAGCAAGAGTTCAGTTCTGGTAAACCCAGTAAATTTTGGGCTCAAATGATTTGTCCCAGTTCCTGAACACAACGCTATCCTCACTATTAACTAAAGCGCATTCATGTAAGAGGAGGTGTGGTCTTTTTCAATTTCATAAACAGAGTTGAACTACATATGGTCCATTTGAATAGGAAACACAGTTCTTTTTTTCAGGCCATGCTCATGGTTCTTGCTGTATTTTAGACTATGGAAAGAAGAGCTTGCTTCTTCGTTTAAACAGAGTGTGTTCCAGGGATGAGAACTCTGCTCTGAATTTCCTTGCAGAAACGGAGTTAAACCACAGGACCTGTGTCTTACAACAAGCAAGAGTTCATTTCTGGTAAACCCAGTAAATTTTGGGCTCAAATGATTTTTTGCAGTTCACGAACACTACGCTATTCTCACTATTAACTAAAGAGGATTTATGTAAGAGGAGCTGTGGTTTGTATCAATTTCATAAGCAGAGTTGAACAACATATGGTACGTATGAATAGGAAACACAGTTCTTTTTTTCAGGGCATGCTCATGGTTCTTGCTGTATTTTAGACTCTGGAAAGAAGAGCTTGCTTCTTGCGTTATAACAGAGTGTGTTTCAGGGATGAGAACTCTGGTCTGAATTTCCCTTCAGAAACGGAGTTAAGCCCCAGGATCTGTGTCTTCCTACAAGCAAGAGTTCATTTCTGGTTAACCCAGTGAATTTTGGGCTGAAATGATTTTTCGAAGTTCACGAACCCTACGCTATTCTCACTATTATGTAAAGAGGATTTATGTAAGAGGAGCTGCGGTCTGTATCATTTCATAATTACAGTTGAACTACATATGGTCCGTCTGAGTAGGAAACACAGTTCTTTTTTTCAGGGCATGCTCATGGTTCTTGCTGTATTTTAGACTCTGGAAAGAAGAGCTTGCTTCTTGTGGTAAAACAGAGTGTGTTTCATGGATGAGAACACTGGTCTGAATTTCCCTTCAGCAACGGAGTTAAACCCCAAGATCTGTGTCTTCCTATAAGCAGGTTCATTTCTGGTAAACACAGTGATTTTTGGGTTCAAATGATTTTTCTCACTTCAAGAACCCAACATGATTCTCACAATTAACTAAAGAGCATTTATTTAAGTGGAGGTTTGGTCTTTATCAGTTTCATAAGCAGAGTTGAACTACATATTGTCTGTATGAGTCGGAAACACAGTCCTTTTTTTCTGGGCATGCTCATGTTTCTTACTATATTGGAGACGCTGGAAAGAAGAGGATGATTCTTGCATTAAAACAGAGTGTTTTTCAGGGATGAGAACTCTGGTCTAAATTTGCCTTCAGAAAAGGAGTTAAACCCCAGGATCTGCGTCTTCCTACAAGCAAGAGTTCATTTCTGGTAAACCCAGGAAGTATGGGCTCAAATGATTTTTTGCAGTTCACGAACCCTACGCTATTCTCACAATTAACTAAAGAGCATTTATGTAAGATTAGCCATGGTTTGTATAGTTTCATAATCAGAGTTGAACTACATATGGTTCTTATGAGTAGGAAACACTGTTCTTTTTTCCAGGGCATGCACATGGTTCTTGCTGTATTTTAGACTCTGGAAAGAAGATATTGCTTCTTCTTTTAAACAGAGTGTGTTTCAGGGATGAGAACTCTGCTCTGAATTTCCTTGCAGAAACGGAGTTAAACCCCAGGACCTGTGTCTTAATACAAGCAAGAGTTCATTTCTGGTAAACACAGTTAATTTTGGGCTCAAATGATTTTTTGCAGTTCACGAACCCTACGCTATTCTCACTATTAACTAAAGAGGATTTATGTAAAGGGGCTGTGGTTTGTATCAGACAGAAGCAGAGTAGTACTATATATGGTCTGTATGATTTAAACACAGTTCATTTATTGTGGGCATGCTCATTTTTCTTACTATATTGGAGATGCTGGAAAGAAGAAGATGATTCTTGCCTTAAAACAGAGTGTTTTTCAGGGTTGAGAACTCGGGTCTGAATTTGTCTTCAGAAATAGAGTTAAACACCAGGATCGGTGTCTTCCTACAAGCAAGAGTTCATTTCTGGTAAACCCAGTGATTTTTGGGCTCAAATGATTTTTTGCAGTTCAGGAACACAACATGATTCTCACTATTAACTAAAGAGGATTTATGTAAGAGGAGCTGTGGTTTGTATCAATTTCATAAGCAGAGTTGAACAACATATGGTACGTATGAATAGGAAACACAGTTCTTTTTTTCAGGGCATGCTCATGGTTCTTGCTGTATTTTAGACTCTGGAAAGAAGAGCTTGCTTCTTGCGTTATAACAGAGTGTGTTTCAGGGATGAGAACTCTGGTCTGAATTTCCCTTCAGAAACGGAGTTAAGCCCCAGGATCTGTGTCTTCCTACAAGCAAGAGTTCATTTCTGGTTAACCCAGTGAATTTTGGGCTGAAATGATTTTTCGAAGTTCACGAACCCTACGCTATTCTCACTATTATGTAAAGAGGATTTATGTAAGAGGAGCTGCGGTCTGTATCATTTCATAATTACAGTTGAACTACATATGGTCCGTCTGAGTAGGAAACACAGTTCTTTTTTTCAGGGCATGCTCATGGTTCTTGCTGTATTTTAGACTCTGGAAAGAAGAGCTTGCTTCTTGTGGTAAAACAGAGTGTGTTTCATGGATGAGAACACTGGTCTGAATTTCCCTTCAGCAACGGAGTTAAACCCCAAGATCTGTGTCTTCCTATAAGCAGGTTCATTTCTGGTAAACACAGTGATTTTTGGGTTCAAATGATTTTTCTCACTTCAAGAACCCAACATGATTCTCACAATTAACTAAAGAGCATTTATTTAAGTGGAGGTTTGGTCTTTATCAGTTTCATAAGCAGAGTTGAACTACATATTGTCTGTATGAGTCGGAAACACAGTCCTTTTTTTCTGGGCATGCTCATGTTTCTTACTATATTGGAGACGCTGGAAAGAAGAGGATGATTCTTGCATTAAAACAGAGTGTTTTTCAGGGATGAGAACTCTGGTCTAAATTTGCCTTCAGAAAAGGAGTTAAACCCCAGGATCTGCGTCTTCCTACAAGCAAGAGTTCATTTCTGGTAAACCCAGGAAGTATGGGCTCAAATGATTTTTTGCAGTTCACGAACCCTACGCTATTCTCACAATTAACTAAAGAGCATTTATGTAAGATTAGCCATGGTTTGTATAGTTTCATAATCAGAGTTGAACTACATATGGTTCTTATGAGTAGGAAACACTGTTCTTTTTTCCAGGGCATGCACATGGTTCTTGCTGTATTTTAGACTCTGGAAAGAAGATATTGCTTCTTCTTTTAAACAGAGTGTGTTTCAGGGATGAGAACTCTGCTCTGAATTTCCTTGCAGAAACGGAGTTAAACCCCAGGACCTGTGTCTTAATACAAGCAAGAGTTCATTTCTGGTAAACACAGTTAATTTTGGGCTCAAATGATTTTTTGCAGTTCACGAACCCTACGCTATTCTCACTATTAACTAAAGAGGATTTATGTAAAGGGGCTGTGGTTTGTATCAGACAGAAGCAGAGTAGTACTATATATGGTCTGTATGATTTAAACACAGTTCATTTATTGTGGGCATGCTCATTTTTCTTACTATATTGGAGATGCTGGAAAGAAGAAGATGATTCTTGCCTTAAAACAGAGTGTTTTTCAGGGTTGAGAACTCGGGTCTGAATTTGTCTTCAGAAATAGAGTTAAACACCAGGATCGGTGTCTTCCTACAAGCAAGAGTTCATTTCTGGTAAACCCAGTGATTTTTGGGCTCAAATGATTTTTTGCAGTTCAGGAACACAACATGATTCTCACTATTAACTAAAGAGGATTTATGTAAGAGGAGCTGTGGTTTGTATCAATTTCATAAGCAGAGTTGAACAACATATGGTACGTATGAATAGGAAACACAGTTCTTTTTTTCAGGGCATGCTCATGGTTCTTGCTGTATTTTAGACTCTGGAAAGAAGAGCTTGCTTCTTGCGTTATAACTGAGTGTGTTTCAGGGATGAGAACTCTGGTCTGAATTTCCCTTCAGAAACGGAGTTAAGCCCCAGGATCTGTGTCTTCCTACAAGCAAGAGTTCATTTCTGGTTAACCCAGTGAATTTTGGGCTGAAATGATTTTTCGAAGTTCACGAACCCTACGCTATTCTCACTATTATGTAAAGAGGATTTATGTAAGAGGAGCTGCGGTCTGTATCATTTCATAATTACAGTTGAACTACATATGGTCCGTCTGAGTAGGAAACACAGTTCTTTTTTTCAGGGCATGCTCATGGTTCTTGCTGTATTTTAGACTCTGGAAAGAAGAGCTTGCTTCTTGTGGTAAAACAGAGTGTGTTTCATGGATGAGAACACTGGTCTGAATTTCCCTTCAGCAACGGAGTTAAACCCCAAGATCTGTGTCTTCCTATAAGCAGGTTCATTTCTGGTAAACACAGTGATTTTTGGGTTCAAATGATTTTTCTCACTTCAAGAACCCAACATGATTCTCACAATTAACTAAAGAGCATTTATTTAAGTGGAGGTTTGGTCTGTATCAGTTTCATAAGCAGAGTTGAACTACATATGGTCCTTATGAGTAGGAAACACAGTTCTTTTATTCTGGGCATGCTCATGTTTCTTACTATATTGGAGACTCAGGAAAGAAGAGCTTGCTTCTTGCGTTATAACAGAGTGTTTTTCAGGGATGAGAACTCTGGTCTGAATTTCCCTTTATTGACTGAGTTAAACCCCAGGATCTGTGTCTTCCGACAAGCAAGAGTTCAGTTCTGGTAAACCCAGTAAATTTTGGGCTCAAATGATTTGTCCCAGTTCCTGAACACAACGCTATCCTCACTATTAACTAAAGCGCATTCATGTAAGAGGAGGTGTGGTCTTTTTCAATTTCATAAACAGAGTTGAACTACATATGGTCCATTTGAATAGGAAACACAGTTCTTTTTTTCAGGCCATGCTCATGGTTCTTGCTGTATTTTAGACTATGGAAAGAAGAGCTTGCTTCTTCGTTTAAACAGAGTGTGTTTCAGGGATGATAACTCTGCTCTGAATTTCCTTGCAGAAACGGAGTTAAACCCCAGGACCTGTGTCTTACAACAAGCAAGAGTTCATTTCTGGTAAACCCAGTAAATTTTGGGCTCAAATGATTTTTTGCAGTTCACGAACCCTACGCTATTCTCACTATTAACTAAAGAGGATTTATGTAAGAGGAGCTGTGGTTTGTATCAATTTCATAAGCAGAGTTGAACAACATATGGTACGTATGAATAGGAAACACAGTTCTTTTTTTCAGGGCATGCTCATGGTTCTTGCTGTACTTTATACTCTGGAAAGAAGAGCTTGCTTCTTCGTTTAAACAGAGTGTGTTTCAGGGATGAGAACTCTGGTCTGAATTTCCCTTCAGAAACGGAGTTAAGCCCCAGGATCTGTGTCTTCCTACAAGCAAGAGTTCATTTCTGGTTAACCCAGTGAATTTTGGGCTAAAATGATTTTTCGAAGTTCATGAACCCTACGCTTTTCTCACTATTATGTAAAGAGGATTTATGTAAGAGGAGCTCGGTCTGTATCATTTCATAATTACAGTTGAACTACATATGGTCCGTCTGAGTAGGAAACACAGTTCATTTTTTCAGGGCATGCTCATGGTTCTTGCTGTATTTTAGACTCTGGAAAGAAGAGCTTGCTTCTTGTGGTAAAACAGAGTGTGTTTCATGGATGAGAACACTGGTCTGAATTTCCCTTCAGAAACGGAGTTAAACCCCAAGATCTGTGTCTTCCTATAAGCAAGTTCATTTCTGGTAAACACAGTGATTTTTGGGTTCAAATGATTTTTCTCACTTCAAGAACCCAACATGATTCTCACAATTAACTAAAGAGCATTTATTTAAGTGGAGGTTTGGTCTTTATCAGTTTCATAAGCAGAGTTGAACTACATATTGTCTGTATGAGTCGGAAACACAGTTCTTTTTTTCTGGGCATGCTCATGTTTCTTACTATATTGGAGACGCTGGAAAGAAGAGGATGATTCTTGCATTAAAACAGAGTGTTTTTCAGGGATGAGAACTCTGGTCTAAATTTGCCTTCAGAAAAGGAGTTAAACCCCAGGATCTGCGTCTTCCTACAAGCAAGAGTTCATTTCTGGTAAACCCAGGAAGTATGGGCTCAAATGATTTTTTGCAGTTCACGAACCCTACGCTATTCTCACAATTAACTAAAGAGCATTTATGTAAGATTAGCCATGGTTTGTATAGTTTCATAATCAGAGTTGAACTACATATGGTTCTTATGAGTAGGAAACACAGTTCTTTTTTCCAGGGCATGCACATGGTTCTTGCTGTATTTTAGACTCTGGAAAGAAGATATTGCTTCTTCTTTTAAACAGAGTGTGTTTCAGGGATGAGAACTCTGCTCTGAATTTCCTTGCAGAAACGGAGTTAAACCCCAGGACCTGTGTCTTAATACAAGCAAGAGTTCATTTCTGGTAAACCCAGTTAATTTTGGGCTCAAATGATTTTTTGCAGTTCACGAACCCTACGCTATTCTCACTATTAACTAAAGAGGATTTATGTAAAGGGGCTGTGGTTTGTATCAGACAGAAGCAGAGTAGTACTATATATGGTCTGTATGATGTAAACACAGTTCATTTATTGTGGGCATGCTCATTTTTCTTACTATATTGGAGACGCTGGAAAGAAGAAGATGATTCTTGCCTTAAAACAGAGTGTTTTTCAGGGTTGAGAACTCGGGTCTGAATTTGTCTTCAGAAATAGAGTTAAACACCAGGATCGGTGTCTTCCTACAAGCAAGAGTTCATTTCTGGTAAACCCAGTGATTTTTGGGCTCAAATGATTTTTTTCAGTTCACGAACACAACATGATTCTCACTATTAACTAAAGAGGATTTATGTAAGAGGAGCTGTGGTTTGTATCAATTTCATAGGCAGAGTTGAACAACATATGGTACGTATGAATAGGAAACACAGTTCTTTTTTTCAGGGCATGCTCATGGTTCTTGCTGTATTTTAGACTCTGGAAAGAAGAGCTTGCTTCTTGCGTTATAACAGAGTGTGTTTCAGGGATGAGAACTCTGGTCTGAATTTCCCTTCAGAAACGGAGTTAAGCCCCAGGATCTGTGTCTTCCTACAAGCAAGAGTTCATTTCTGGTTAACCCAGTGAATTTTGGGCTGAAATGATTTTTCGAAGTTCACGAACCCTACGCTATTCTCACTATTATGTAAAGAGGATTTATGTAAGAGGAGCTGCGGTCTGTATCATTTCATAATTACAGTTGAACTACATATGGTCCGTCTGAGTAGGAAACACAGTTCTTTTTTTCAGGGCATGCTCATGGTTCTTGCTGTATTTTAGACTCTGGAAAGAAGAGCTTGCTTCTTGTGGTAAAACAGAGTGTGTTTCATGGATGAGAACACTGGTCTGAATTTCCCTTCAGCAACGGAGTTAAACCCCAAGATCTGTGTCTTCCTATAAGCAGGTTCATTTCTGGTAAACACAGTGATTTTTGGGTTCAAATGATTTTTCTCACTTCAAGAACCCAACATGATTCTCACAATTAACTAAAGAGCATTTATTTAAGTGGAGGTTTGGTCTGTATCAGTTTCATAAGCAGAGTTGAACTACATATGGTCCTTATGAGTAGGAAACACAGTTCTTTTATTCTGGGCATGCTCATGTTTCTTACTATATTGGAGACTCAGGAAAGAAGAGCTTGCTTCTTGCGTTATAACAGAGTGTTTTTCAGGGATGAGAACTCTGGTCTGAATTTCCCTTTATTGACTGAGTTAAACCCCAGGATCTGTGTCTTCCGACAAGCAAGAGTTCAGTTCTGGTAAACCCAGTAAATTTTGGGCTCAAATGATTTGTCCCAGTTCCTGAACACAACGCTATCCTCACTATTAACTAAAGCGCATTCATGTAAGAGGAGGTGTGGTCTTTTTCAATTTCATAAACAGAGTTGAACTACATATGGTCCATTTGAATAGGAAACACAGTTCTTTTTTTCAGGCCATGCTCATGGTTCTTGCTGTATTTTAGACTATGGAAAGAAGAGCTTGCTTCTTCGTTTAAACAGAGTGTGTTTCAGGGATGATAACTCTGCTCTGAATTTCCTTGCAGAAACGGAGTTAAACCCCAGGACCTGTGTCTTACAACAAGCAAGAGTTCATTTCTGGTAAACCCAGTAAATTTTGGGCTCAAATGATTTTTTGCAGTTCACGAACCCTACGCTATTCTCACTATTAACTAAAGAGGATTTATGTAAGAGGAGCTGTGGTTTGTATCAATTTCATAAGCAGAGTTGAACAACATATGGTACGTATGAATAGGAAACACAGTTCTTTTTTTCAGGGCATGCTCATGGTTCTTGCTGTACTTTATACTCTGGAAAGAAGAGCTTGCTTCTTCGTTTAAACAGAGTGTGTTTCAGGGATGAGAACTCTGGTCTGAATTTCCCTTCAGAAACGGAGTTAAGCCCCAGGATCTGTGTCTTCCTACAAGCAAGAGTTCATTTCTGGTTAACCCAGTGAATTTTGGGCTAAAATGATTTTTCGAAGTTCATGAACCCTACGCTTTTCTCACTATTATGTAAAGAGGATTTATGTAAGAGGAGCTCGGTCTGTATCATTTCATAATTACAGTTGAACTACATATGGTCCGTCTGAGTAGGAAACACAGTTCATTTTTTCAGGGCATGCTCATGGTTCTTGCTGTATTTTAGACTCTTGAAAGAAGAGCTTGCTTCTTGTGGTAAAACAGAGTGTGTTTCATGGATGAGAACACTGGTCTGAATTTCCCTTCAGAAACGGAGTTAAACCCCAAGATCTGTGTCTTCCTATAAGCAAGTTCATTTCTGGTAAACACAGTGATTTTTGGGTTCAAATGATTTTTCTCACTTCAAGAACCCAACATGATTCTCACAATTAACTAAAGAGCATTTATTTAAGTGGAGGTTTGGTCTTTATCAGTTTCATAAGCAGAGTTGAACTACATATTGTCTGTATGAGTCGGAAACACAGTTCTTTTTTTCTGGGCATGCTCATGTTTCTTACTATATTGGAGACGCTGGAAAGAAGAGGATGATTCTTGCATTAAAACAGAGTGTTTTTCAGGGATGAGAACTCTGGTCTAAATTTGCCTTCAGAAAAGGAGTTAAACCCCAGGATCTGCGTCTTCCTACAAGCAAGAGTTCATTTCTGGTAAACCCAGGAAGTATGGGCTCAAATGATTTTTTGCAGTTCACGAACCCTACGCTATTCTCACAATTAACTAAAGAGCATTTATGTAAGATTAGCCATGGTTTGTATAGTTTCATAATCAGAGTTGAACTACATATGGTTCTTATGAGTAGGAAACACAGTTCTTTTTTCCAGGGCATGCACATGGTTCTTGCTGTATTTTAGACTCTGGAAAGAAGATATTGCTTCTTCTTTTAAACAGAGTGTGTTTCAGGGATGAGAACTCTGCTCTGAATTTCCTTGCAGAAACGGAGTTAAACCCCAGGACCTGTGTCTTAATACAAGCAAGAGTTCATTTCTGGTAAACCCAGTTAATTTTGGGCTCAAATGATTTTTTGCAGTTCACGAACCCTACGCTATTCTCACTATTAACTAAAGAGGATTTATGTAAAGGGGCTGTGGTTTGTATCAGACAGAAGCAGAGTAGTACTATATATGGTCTGTATGATGTAAACACAGTTCATTTATTGTGGGCATGCTCATTTTTCTTACTATATTGGAGACGCTGGAAAGAAGAAGATGATTCTTGCCTTAAAACAGAGTGTTTTTCAGGGTTGAGAACTCGGGTCTGAATTTGTCTTCAGAAATAGAGTTAAACACCAGGATCGGTGTCTTCCTACAAGCAAGAGTTCATTTCTAGTAAATCAAGTGTATTTTAGGCTCAAATGACTTTACACAGTTCTAGTACCCAACACGATTATCACTATTAACTAAAGAGCATTTATGTAAGAGGAGCTGTGGACTGTATCATTTCATAAGCAGAGTTGAACTACATTTGGTCCGTGTGAGTACAAACATAGTTCTTTTTTTTCTGGGCATGCTCTCGGTTCCTACTGTATTGGAGACGCTGGAAAGAAGAGCTTGCTTCTTGCCTTAAAACAGAGTGTTTTTCAGGGTTGAGAATTCTGGTCCGAATTTGTCGTCAGAAACGGAGTTAAACCCAAGGATCTGTTTCTTTTACAAGCAAGAGTTCTTTTCTGGTAATCTCATTGAATTTTGGGCTCAAATGATTTTTCGCAATTCAGGAACCCAACGCGATTCTCTCTATTAACTAGAGAGCATTTATGTAAGAGGAGCTGTGGTTTGTATCAGTTTCATAACAGGAGTTGAACTAAATATGGTCTGTATGAGTAGGAAACACAGTTATTTTTTTCCGGGCATGCTCATGTTTCTTGCTGTATTTTAGACTCTGGAATGAAGAGCTTACTTCTTGCATTAAAACAGGGTGTGTTTCATGGATGAGAACTCTGGTCTGAATTTCCCTTTACATACGGAGTTAAACACCATGATCTGTGTCTTCCTACCAGCTTGAGTTCATTTCTGGTAAACCAAGTGAATTTTCGGCTCAAATGACTTTACACAGTTCTAGAAATCAACGAGATTATCACTATTAACTAAAAAGCATTTATGTAAGAGGAGCTGTGGTCTGTATCAGTTGCATAAGCAGAGTTGGACTACATATGGTCCGTATGAGTAGGAAACACAGTTCTTTTATTCAGTGCATGCTCCTGGTTCTTGCTGTATTTTAGAATCTGGATATAAGAGCTTGCTTCTTGCGTTAAAACAGAGTGTGTTTCAGGGATGAGAACTCTGGTCTGAATTTGCCTTCAGAAACGGAGTTAAACCCCAGGATCTGTGTCTTCCTACAAGCAAGAGTTCATTTCTGGTTAAACCAGTGAATTTTGGGCTCAAATGATTTTTAGCAGTTCACGAACCAAAACGCAATTCTCACTATTAACTAAAGAGCGTTTATGTAAGAGGAGCTGTGGTTTGTATCATTTCATAAGAAGATTTGAACTACATATGGTCCATATGAGTAGGAGACACACTGCTTTTTTTTTTGGTCATGCTCATGGTTCTTACTATATTGAAGATGCTGGAAAGAAGAGAGTGATTCTTGCCTTAAAACAGAATGTTTTTCAGGGATGAGAACTCTGGTCTGAATTTCCCTTCACAAACGGACTTAAACCCTAGGATCTGTGTCTTCCTACAAGCAAGATTTCATTTCTGGTAAACCAGTTGAATTTTGGCCTCTAATGATTTTTCGCAGTTCACCAACCCAAACCGATTCTCACTATTAACTCAAGAGCATTTTTGTAAGTGGAGCTTTGGTTTGTATAAGTTTCATAAGCAGAGTTGAACTACATATGTTCCGGATGAGTAGGAAACACAGTTCTTTTTTTCAGGGCATGCTCAAGGTTCTTGCTGTATTTTAGACTCTGGAAAGAAGAGCTTGCTTCTTATGTTAAAACAGAGTGTTTCAGGGATGAGAACTCTGGTCTGAATTTCCCTGCAGAAACGAAGTTCAACCCCAGGATCTGTGTCTTTCTATAAGGAAGAGTTCATTTCTGGTAAACAAAGTGAATTTTTGGCTGAAATGATTTTTCGCAGTTCACCAACCCAAACCGATTCTCACTATTAACTAAAGAGAATTTATGTAAGAGGAGCTGTTGTTTGTGTCAGTTTCATAAGCAGAGTTGAACTACATAAGGTCCGTATGAGTAGGAAACACAGTTCTTTTTTTCTGGGCATGCTCATGGTTCTTGCTGTATTTTAGACACCGGAAAGAATTTCTTGCTTCTTGCGTGAAAACAGAGTGTGTTTCATGGATTTGAACACTAGTCTGTATTTCCCTTCAGTAACGGAGTTAAACCCCAGGATCTGTGTCTTCATACAACCAAGAGTTCAGTTCTCATAAACCCAGTGAATTTTGGAGTCAAATGATTTTTCGCAGTTCAGGAATCCAACGCTATTCTCACTATTAACTAAAGAGCATTTAAGTAAGAGGTGGTGTGGTCTGTATCAGTTTCATAAGCAGAGTTGAACTAATTATGGTCTGTATGAATAGTAAACACAGTTCTTTTTTTCAGGCCATGCTCATGGTTCTTGTTGTATTTTAGACTCTGGAAAGAAGAGCTTGCTTCTCCGTAAAAACAGAGTGTGTTTCAAGGATGAGAACTCTGGTCTGAATTTCCCTGCAGAAACGGAGTTAAACCCCAGCATCTGTGTCTTCCTACAAGCAAGAGTTCAGTTCTGGTAAACCCAGTGAATTTTAGGCTCAAATGATTTTTCAATGTTCAGGAGACCAACTCTATTCTCACTATTAAATAAAGAGCAATTATGTAAGAGGAGCTGTTGTTTGTATCAGTTTCATAAGCAGAGTTGAACTACATATGGTCCGCATGAGTAGGAAACACAGTTCTTTTTTTCAGGGCATGATCACGGTTCATGCTGTATTTTAGACTATGGAAAGAAGAGATTGCTTCTTGCGTTAAATCAGAGTGTGTTTCAGGGATGAGAACTCTGGTCTGAATTTCCCTTCAGAAACAGAGTAAAACCCCATGATCTGTGTCTTCCGACAAGCACGAGTTCATTTCTGTTAAACCAAGTGAATTTTCAGGTCAAATGATTTTACACAGTTCTAGACCACAACGCGATATCACTATTAACTAAAGAGCATTTATGTCAGAGGTGATGTGGTCTGTATCATTTAATAAGCAGAGTTGAACTACATATGGTCCGTATGAGTAGGAAACACAGTTATTTTTTTCAGGGCATGCTCATGGTTCTTGCTGTTTTTTAGAATCTGTAAAGAAGAGCTTGCTTCTTGCATTAAATCAGAGTGTCTTTCTTGGATGAGAACTCTGGTTTGAATTTACCTTCAGAAACGGAGTTAAACCCCAGGATCTGTGTCTTCCTACCAGCAAGAGTTACTTTCTTGTAGACTCATTGAATTGTAGGCTCAAATAATTTTTCGCAGCTCACGAACCAAAACGGGATTCTCACTATTAACTAAAGAGCATTTATGTAAGAGGAGCCGTGGTTTGTATCAGTTTCATAAGCAGAGTTGAACTACATATGGTACTTATGAGTAGGAAACACAGTTATTTTTTTCAGGGCATGCTCATGGTTCTTGCTGTATTTTAGACTCTGGAAAGAAGAGCTTGCTTGTTGCATTAAATCAGAGTGTGTTTCAGGGATGAGAACTCTGGTCTGAATTTAGCTTCAGAAACGGAGTTAAACCCAAGGATCTGTTTCTTCCTACAATCAAGTGTTCTTTTCTGGTAATCTCATTTAATTTTGGGCTCAAATTATTTTTCGCAATTCAGGAACCCAACGTGATTCTCTCTATTAACTAAAGAGCATTTATGTAAGAGGAGCTGTGGTTTGTTTCAGTTTCATAAGCAGAGTTGAACTACATATGGTCCGCATGAGTAGGAAACACAGTTCTTTTTTTCAGGGCATGCTCACGGTTCATGCTGTATTTTAGACTCTGTAAAGAAGAGCTTGCTTCTTGCGTTAAATCAGAGTGTGTTTCATGGATGAGAACTCTGGTCTGAGTTTACCTTCAGAAACGGAGTTAAACCCCAGGATCTGTGTCTTCCTACAAGCAAGAGTTCATTTCTGGTTAAAACAGTGAATTTGGGGCTCAAATGATTTTTAGCAGTTCACAAACCAAAACGCAAATCTCACTATTAACTAAAGAGGATTTATGTAAGAGGAGCTGTGGTTTGTATCAGTTTCATAAGCAGAGTTGAACTACATAGGGTCCGTATGAGTAGGAAACACTGTTCTTTTTTTCAGGTCATGCTCATGGTTCTTGCTGTATTTTAGACTCTGGAAAGAAGAGCTTGCTTCTTGCATTAAAACAGGGATTGTTTCATGGATGAGAACTCTGGTCTGAATTTCCCTTCACAAACGGAGTTAAACCCCATGATCTGTGTCTTCCTACCAGTAAGAGTTCATTTCTGGTAAACCAAGAGAATTTTCGGCTCAAATGACTTTACACAGTTCTAGAACCCAACGCGATTATCACTATTAACTAAAGAGCATTTATGTAAGTGGAGCTGTGGTGTGTATCATTTCATAAGAAGAGTTGAACTACATATGGTCCATATGAGTAGGAAACACAGTGCTTTTTTGGGGGGCATGCTCATGGTTCTTACTATATTGAAGATGCTGGAAAGAAGAGAGTGATTCTTGCCTTAAAACAGAATGTTTTTCAGGGATGAGAACTCTGGTCTGAATTTCCCTTCACAAACGGACTTAAACCCTAGGATCTGTGTCTTCCTACAAGCAAGAGTTCATTTCTGGTAAACCAAGTGAATTTTGGCCTCTAATGATTTTTCGCAGTTCACCAACCAAAACCGATTCTCACTATTAACTCAAGAGCATTTTTGTAAGTGGAGCTTTGGTTTGTATAAGTTTCATAAGCAGAGTTGAACTACATATGTTCCGGATGAGTAGGAAACACAGTTCTTTTTTTCAGGGCATGCTCAAGGTTCTTGCTGTATTTTAGACTCTGGAAAGAAGAGCTTGCTTCTTATGTTAAAACAGAGTGTTTCAGGGATGAGAACTCTGGTCTGAATTTCCCTGCAGAAACGAAGTTCAACCCCAGGATCTGTGTCTTTCTATAAGGAAGAGTTCATTTCTGGTAAACAAAGTGAATTTTTGGCTGAAATGATTTTTCGCAGTTCACCAACCCAAACCGATTCTCACTATTAACTAAAGAGAATTTATGTAAGAGGAGCTGTTGTTTGTATCAGTTTCATAAGCAGAGTTGAACTACATAAGGTCCGTATGAGTAGGAAACACAGTTCTTTTTTTCTGGGCATGCTCATGGTTCTTGCTGTATTTTAGACACCGGAAAGAATTTCTTGCTTCTTGCGTGAAAACAGAGTGTGTTTCATGGATTTGAACACTAGTCTGTATTTCCCTTCAGTAACGGAGTTAAACCCCAGGATCTGTGTCTTCATACAACCAAGAGTTCAGTTCTCATAAACCCAGTGTATTTTGGAGTCAAATGATTTTTCGCAGTTCAGGAATCCAACGCTATTCTCACTATTAACTAAAGAGCATTTAAGTAAGAGGTGGTGTGGTCTGTATCAGTTTCATAAGCAGAGTTGAACTAATTATGGTCTGTATGAATAGTAAACACAGTTCTTTTTTTCAGGCCATGCTCATGGTTCTTGTTGTATTTTAGACTCTGGAAAGAAGAGCTTGCTTCTCCGTAAAAACAGAGTGTGTTTCAAGGATGAGAACTCTGGTCTGAATTTCCCTGCAGAAACGGAGTTAAACCCCAGCATCTGTGTCTTCCTACAAGCAAGAGTTCAGTTCTGGTAAACCCAGTGAATTTTAGGCTCAAATGATTTTTCAATGTTCAGGAGACCAACTCTATTCTCACTATTAAATAAAGAGCAATTATGTAAGAGGAGCTGTTGTTTGTATCAGTTTCATAAGCAGAGTTGAACTACATATGGTCCGCATGAGTAGGAAACACAGTTCTTTTTTTCAGGGCATGATCACGGTTCATGCTGTATTTTAGACTATGGAAAGAAGAGATTGCTTCTTGCGTTAAATCAGAGTGTGTTTCAGGGATGAGAACTCTGGTCTGAATTTCCCTTCAGAAACAGAGTAAAACCCCATGATCTGTGTCTTCCGACAAGCACGAGTTCATTTCTGTTAAACCAAGTGAATTTTCAGGTCAAATGATTTTACACAGTTCTAGACCACAACGCGATATCACTATTAACTAAAGAGCATTTATGTCAGAGGAGATGTGGTCTGTATCATTTAATAAGCAGAGTTGAACTACATATGGTCCGTATGAGTAGGAAACACAGTTATTTTTTTCAGGGCATGCTCATGGTTCTTGCTGTTTTTTAGAATCTGTAAAGAAGAGCTTGCTTCTTGCATTAAATCAGAGTGTCTTTCTTGGATGAGAACTCTGGTTTGAATTTACCTTCAGAAACGGAGTTAAACCCCAGGATCTGTGTCTTCCTACCAGCAAGAGTTACTTTCTGGTAGACTCATTGAATTGTAGGCTCAAATAATTTTTCGCAGCTCACGAACCAAAACGGGATTCTCACTATTAACTAAAGAGCATTTATGTAAGAGGAGCCGTGGTTTGTATCAGTTTCATAAGCAGAGTTGAACTACATATGGTACTTATGAGTAGGAAACACAGTTATTTTTTTCAGGGCATGCTCATGGTTCTTGCTGTATTTTAGACTCTGGAAAGAAGAGCTTGCTTGTTGCATTAAATCAGAGTGTGTTTCAGGGATGAGAACTCTGGTCTGAATTTAGCTTCAGAAACGGAGTTAAACCCAAGGATCTGTTTCTTCCTACAATCAAGTGTTCTTTTCTGGTAATCTCATTTAATTTTGGGCTCAAATTATTTTTCGCAATTCAGGAACCCAACGTGATTCTCTCTATTAACTAAAGAGCATTTATGTAAGAGGAGCTGTGGTTTGTTTCACTTTCATAAGCAGAGTTGAACTACATATGGTCCGCATGAGTAGGAAACACAGTTCTTTTGTTCAGGGCATGCTCACGGTTCATGCTGTATTTTAGACTCTGTAAAGAAGAGCTTGCTTCTTGCGTTAAATCAGAGTGTGTTTCAGGGATGAGAACTCTGGTCTGAGTTTACCTTCAGAAACGGAGTTAAACCCCAGGATCTGTGTCTTCCTACAAGCAAGAGTTCATTTCTGGTTAAAACAGTGAATTTGGGGCTCAAATGATTTTTAGCAGTTCACAAACCAAAACGCAAATCTCACTATTAACTAAAGAGGATTTATGTAAGAGGAGCTGTGGTTTGTATCAGTTTCATAAGCAGAGTTGAACTACATAGGGTCCGTATGAGTAGGAAACACTGTTCTTTTTTTCAGGTCATGCTCATGGTTCTTGCTGTATTTTAGACTCTGGAAAGAAGAGCTTGCTTCTTGCATTAAAACAGGGATTGTTTCATGGATGAGAACTCTGGTCTGAATTTCCCTTCACAAACGGAGTTAAACCCCATGATCTGTGTCTTCCTACCAGTAAGAGTTCATTTCTGGTAAACCAAGAGAATTTTCGGCTCAAATGACTTTACACAGTTCTAGAACCCAACGCGATTATCACTATTAACTAAAGAGCATTTATGTAAGTGGAGCTGTGGTGTGTATCATTTCATAAGAAGAGTTGAACTACATATGGTCCATATGAGTAGGAAACACAGTGCTTTTTTGGGGGGCATGCTCATGGTTCTTACTATATTGAAGATGCTGGAAAGAAGAGAGTGATTCTTGCCTTAAAACAGAATGTTTTTCAGGGATGAGAACTCTGGTCTGAATTTCCCTTCACAAACGGACTTAAACCCTAGGATCTGTGTCTTCCTACAAGCAAGAGTTCATTTCTGGTAAACCAAGTGAATTTTGGCCTCTAATGATTTTTCGCAGTTCACCAACCCTAACCGATTCTCACTATTAACTCAAGAGCATTTTTGTAAGTGGAGCTTTGGTTTGTATAAGTTTCATAAGCAGAGTTGAACTACATATGTTCCGGATGAGTAGGAAACACAGTTCTTTTTTTCAGGGCATGCTCAAGGTTCTTGCTGTATTTTAGACTCTGGAAAGAAGAGCTTGCTTCTTATGTTAAAACAGAGTGTTTCAGGGATGAGAACTCTGGTCTGAATTTCCCTGCAGAAACGAAGTTCAACCCCAGGATCTGTGTCTTTCTATAAGGAAGAGTTCATTTCTGGTAAACAAAGTGAATTTTTGGCTGAAATGATTTTTCGCAGTTCACCAACCCAAACCGATTCTCACTATTAACTAAAGAGAATTTATGTAAGAGGAGCTGTTGTTTGTATCAGTTTCATAAGCAGAGTTGAACTACATAAGGTCCGTATGAGTAGGAAACACAGTTCTTTTTTTCAGGGCATGATCACGGTTCATGCTGTATTTTAGACTATGGAAAGAAGAGATTGCTTCTTGCGTTAAATCAGAGTGTGTTTCAGGGATGAGAACTCTGGTCTGAATTTCCCTTCAGAAACAGAGTAAAACCCCATGATCTGTGTCTTCCGACAAGCACGAGTTCATTTCTGTTAAACCAAGTGAATTTTCAGGTCAAATGATTTTACACAGTTCTAGAACACAACGCGATATCACTATTAACTAAAGAGCATTTATGTCAGAGGAGATGTGGTCTGTATCATTTAATAAGCAGAGTTGAACTACATATGGTCCGTATGAGTAGGAAACACAGTTATTTTTTTCAGGGCATGCTCATGGTTCTTGCTGTTTTTTAGAATCTGTAAAGAAGAGCTTGCTTCTTGCATTAAATCAGAGTGTCTTTCTTGGATGAGAACTCTGGTTTGAATTTACCTTCAGAAACGGAGTTAAACCCCAGGATCTGTGTCTTCCTACAAGCAAGAGTTACTTTCTGGTAGACTCATTGAATTGTAGGCTCAAATAATTTTTCGCAGCTCACGAACCAAAACTGGATTCTCACTATTAACTAAAGAGCATTTATGTAAGAGGAGCCGTGGTTTGTATCAGTTTCATAAGCAGAGTTGAACTACATATGGTACTTATGAGTAGGAAACACAGTTATTTTTTTCAGGGCATGCTCATGGTTCTTGCTGTATTTTAGACTCTGGAAAGAAGAGCTTGCTTGTTGCATTAAATCAGAGTGTGTTTCAGGGATGAGAACTCTGGTCTGAATTTAGCTTCAGAAACGGAGTTAAACCCAAGGATCTGTTTCTTCCTACAATCAAGTGTTCTTTTCTGGTAATCTCATTTAATTTTGGGCTCAAATTATTTTTCGCAATTCAGGAACCCAACGTGATTCTCTCTATTAACTAAAGAGCATTTATGTAAGAGGAGCTGTGGTTTGTTTCAGTTTCATAAGCAGAGTTGAACTACATATGGTCCGCATGAGTAGGAAACACAGTTCTTTTTTTCAGGGCATGCTCACGGTTCATGCTGTATTTTAGACTCTGTAAAGAAGAGCTTGCTTCTTGCGTTAAATCATAGTGTGTTTCAGGGATGAGAACTCTGGTCTGAGTTTACCTTCAGAAACGGAGTTAAACCCCAGGATCTGTGTCTTCCTACAAGCAAGAGTTCATTTCTGGTTAAAACAGTGAATTTGGGGCTCGAATGATTTTTAGCAGTTCACAAACCAAAACGCAAATCTCACTATTAACTAAAGAGGATTTATGTAAGAGGAGCTGTGGTTTGTATCAGTTTCATAAGCAGAGTTGAACTACATAGGGTCCGTATGAGTAGGAAACACTGTTCTTTTTTTCAGGTCATGCTCATGGTTCTTGCTGTATTTTAGACTCTGGAAAGAAGAGCTTGCTTCTTGCATTAAAACAGGGATTGTTTCATGGATGAGAACTCTGGTCTGAATTTCCCTTCACAAACGGAGTTAAACCCCATGATCTGTGTCTTCCTACCAGTAAGAGTTCATTTCTGGTAAACCAAGAGAATTTTCGGCTCAAATGACTTTACACAGTTCTAGAACCCAACGCGATTATCACTATTAACTAAAGAGCATTTATGTAAGTGGAGCTGTGGTGTGTATCATTTCATAAGAAGAGTTGAACTACATATGGTCCATATGAGTAGGAAACACAGTGCTTTTTTGGGGGGCATGCTCATGGTTCTTACTATATTGAAGATGCTGGAAAGAAGAGAGTGATTCTTGCCTTAAAACAGAATGTTTTTCAGGGATGAGAACTCTGGTCTGAATTTCCCTTCACAAACGGACTTAAACCCTAGGATCTGTGTCTTCCTACAAGCAAGAGTTCATTTCTGGTAAACCAAGTGAATTTTGGCCTCTAATGATTTTTCGCAGTTCACCAACCCAAACCGATTCTCACTATTAACTCAAGAGCATTTTTGTAAGTGGAGCTTTGGTTTGTATAAGTTTCATAAGCAGAGTTGAACTACATATGTTCCGGATGAGTAGGAAACACAGTTCTTTTTTTCAGGGCATGCTCAAGGTTCTTGCTGTATTTTAGACTCTGGAAAGAAGAGCTTGCTTCTTATGTTAAAACAGAGTGTTTCAGGGATGAGAACTCTGGTCTGAATTTCCCTGCAGAAACGAAGTTCAACCCCAGGATCTGTGTCTTTCTATAAGGAAGAGTTCATTTCTGGTAAACAAAGTGAATTTTTGGCTGAAATGATTTTTCACAGTTCACCAACCCAAACCGATTCTCACTATTAACTAAAGAGAATTTATGTAAGAGGAGCTGTTGTTTGTATCAGTTTCATAAGCAGAGTTGAACTACATAAGGTCCGTATGAGTAGGAAACACAGTTCTTTTTTTCTGGGCATGCTCATGGTTCTTGCTGTATTTTAGACACCGGAAAGAATTTCTTGCTTCTTGCGTGAAAACAGAGTGTGTTTCATGGATTTGAACACTAGTCTGTATTTCCCTTCAGTAACGGAGTTAAACCCCAGGATCTGTGTCTTCATACAACCAAGAGTTCAGTTCTCATAAACCCAGTGAATTTTGGACTCAAATGATTTTTCGCAGTTCAGGAATCCAACGCTATTCTCACTATTAACTAAAGAGCATTTAAGGAAGAGGTGGTGTGGTCTGTATCAGTTTCATAAGCAGAGTTGAACTAATTATGGTCTGTATGAATAGTAAACACAGTTCTTTTTTTCAGGCCATGCTCATGGTTCTTGTTGTATTTTAGACTCTGGAAAGAAGAGCTTGCTTCTCCGTAAAAACAGAGTGTGTTTCAAGGATGAGAACTCTGGTCTGAATTTCCCTGCAGAAACGGAGTTAAACCCCAGCATCTGTGTCTTCCTACAAGCAAGAGTTCAGTTCTGGTAAACCCAGTGAATTTTAGGCTCAAATGATTTTTCAATGTTCAGGAGACCAACTCTATTCTCACTATTAAATAAAGAGCAATTATGTAAGAGGAGCTGTTGTTTGTATCAGTTTCATAAGCAGAGTTGAACTACATATGGTCCGCATGAGTAGGAAACACAGTTCTTTTTTTCAGGGCATGATCACGGTTCATGCTGTATTTTAGACTATGGAAAGAAGAGATTGCTTCTTGCGTTAAATCAGAGTGTGTTTCAGGGATGAGAACTCTGGTCTGAATTTCCCTTCAGAAACAGAGTAAAACCCCATGATCTGTGTCTTCCGACAAGCACGAGTTCATTTCTGTTAAACCAAGTGAATTTTCAGGTCAAATGATTTTACACAGTTCTAGACCACAACGCGATATCACTATTAACTAAAGAGCATTTATGTCAGAGGTGATGTGGTCTGTATCATTTAATAAGCAGAGTTGAACTACATATGGTCCGTATGAGTAGGAAACACAGTTATTTTTTTCAGGGCATGCTCATGGTTCTTGCTGTTTTTTAGAATCTGTAAAGAAGAGCTTGCTTGTTGCATTAAATCAGAGTGTGTTTCAGGGATGAGAACTCTGGTCTGAATTTAGCTTCAGAAACGGAGTTAAACCCAAGGATCTGTTTCTTCCTACAATCAAGTGTTCTTTTCTGGTAATCTCATTTAATTTTGGGCTCAAATTATTTTTCGCAATTCAGGAACCCAACGTGATTCTCTCTATTAACTAAAGAGCATTTATGTAAGAGGAGCTGTGGTTTGTTTCAGTTTCATAAGCAGAGTTGAACTACATATGGTCCGCATGAGTAGGAAACACAGTTCTTTTTTTCAGGGCATGCTCACGGTTCATGCTGTATTTTAGACTCTGTAAAGAAGAGCTTGCTTCTTGCGTTAAATCATAGTGTGTTTCAGGGATGAGAACTCTGGTCTGAGTTTACCTTCAGAAACGGAGTTAAACCCCAGGATCTGTGTCTTCCTACAAGCAAGAGTTCATTTCTGGTTAAAACAGTGAATTTGGGGCTCGAATGATTTTTAGCAGTTCACAAACCAAAACGCAAATCTCACTATTAACTAAAGAGGATTTATGTAAGAGGAGCTGTGGTTTGTATCAGTTTCATAAGCAGAGTTGAACTACATAGGGTCCGTATGAGTAGGAAACACTGTTCTTTTTTTCAGGTCATGCTCATGGTTCTTGCTGTATTTTAGACTCTGGAAAGAAGAGCTTGCTTCTTGCATTAAAACAGGGATTGTTTCATGGATGAGAACTCTGGTCTGAATTTCCCTTCACAAACGGAGTTAAACCCCATGATCTGTGTCTTCCTACCAGTAAGAGTTCATTTCTGGTAAACCAAGAGAATTTTCGGCTCAAATGACTTTACACAGTTCTAGAACCCAACGCGATTATCACTATTAACTAAAGAGCATTTATGTAAGTGGAGCTGTGGTGTGTATCATTTCATAAGAAGAGTTGAACTACATATGGTCCATATGAGTAGGAAACACAGTGCTTTTTTGGGGGGCATGCTCATGGTTCTTACTATATTGAAGATGCTGGAAAGAAGAGAGTGATTCTTGCCTTAAAACAGAATGTTTTTCAGGGATGAGAACTCTGGTCTGAATTTCCCTTCACAAACGGACTTAAACCCTAGGATCTGTGTCTTCCTACAAGCAAGAGTTCATTTCTGGTAAACCAAGTGAATTTTGGCCTCTAATGATTTTTCGCAGTTCACCAACCCAAACCGATTCTCACTATTAACTCAAGAGCATTTTTGTAAGTGGAGCTTTGGTTTGTATAAGTTTCATAAGCAGAGTTGAACTACATATGTTCCGGATGAGTAGGAAACACAGTTCTTTTTTTCAGGGCATGCTCAAGGTTCTTGCTGTATTTTAGACTCTGGAAAGAAGAGCTTGCTTCTTATGTTAAAACAGAGTGTTTCAGGGATGAGAACTCTGGTCTGAATTTCCCTGCAGAAACGAAGTTCAACCCCAGGATCTGTGTCTTTCTATAAGGAAGAGTTCATTTCTGGTAAACAAAGTGAATTTTTGGCTGAAATGATTTTTCGCAGTTCACCAACCCAAACCGATTCTCACTATTAACTAAAGAGAATTTATGTAAGAGGAGCTGTTGTTTGTATCAGTTTCATAAGCAGAGTTGAACTACATAAGGTCCGTATGAGTAGGAAACACAGTTCTTTTTTTCTGGGCATGCTCATGGTTCTTGCTGTATTTTAGACACCGGAAAGAATTTCTTGCTTCTTGCGTGAAAACAGAGTGTGTTTCATGGATTTGAACACTAGTCTGTATTTCCCTTCAGTAACGGAGTTAAACCCCAGGATCTGTGTCTTCATACAACCAAGAGTTCAGTTCTCATAAACCCAGTGAATTTTGGAGTCAAATGATTTTTCGCAGTTCAGGAATCCAACGCTATTCTCACTATTAACTAAAGAGCATTTAAGTAAGAGGTGGTGTGGTCTGTATCAGTTTCATAAGCAGAGTTGAACTAATTATGGTCTGTATGAATAGTAAACACAGTTCTTTTTTTCAGGCCATGCTCATGGTTCTTGTTGTATTTTAGACTCTGGAAAGAAGAGCTTGCTTCTCCGTAAAAACAGAGTGTGTTTCAAGGATGAGAACTCTGGTCTGAATTTCCCTGCAGAAACGGAGTTAAACCCCAGCATCTGTGTCTTCCTACAAGCAAGAGTTCAGTTCTGGTAAACCCAGTGAATTTTAGGCTCAAATGATTTTTCAATGTTCAGGAGACCAACTCTATTCTCACTATTAAATAAAGAGCAATTATGTAAGAGGAGCTGTTGTTTGTATCAGTTTCATAAGCAGAGTTGAACTACATATGGTCCGCATGAGTAGGAAACACAGTTCTTTTTTTCAGGGCATGATCACGGTTCATGCTGTATTTTAGACTATGGAAAGAAGAGATTGCTTCTTGCGTTAAATCAGAGTGTGTTTCAGGGATGAGAACTCTGGTCTGAATTTCCCTTCAGAAACAGAGTAAAACCCCATGATCTGTGTCTTCCGACAAGCACGAGTTCATTTCTGTTAAACCAAGTGAATTTTCAGGTCAAATGATTTTACACAGTTCTAGACCACAACGCGATATCACTATTAACTAAAGAGCATTTATGTCAGAGGAGATGTGGTCTGTATCATTTAATAAGCAGAGTTGAACTACATATGGTCCGTATGAGTAGGAAACACAGTTATTTTTTTCAGGGCATGCTCATGGTTCTTGCTGTTTTTTAGAATCTGTAAAGAAGAGCTTGCTTCTTGCATTAAATCAGAGTGTCTTTCTTGGATGAGAACTCTGGTTTGAATTTACCTTCAGAAACGGAGTTAAACCCCAGGATCTGTGTCTTCCTACCAGCAAGAGTTACTTTCTGGTAGACTCATTGAATTGTAGGCTCAAATAATTTTTCGCAGCTCACGAACCAAAACGGGATTCTCACTATTAACTAAAGAGCATTTATGTAAGAGGAGCCGTGGTTTGTATCAGTTTCATAAGCAGAGTTGAACTACATATGGTACTTATGAGTAGGAAACACAGTTATTTTTTTCAGGGCATGCTCATGGTTCTTGCTGTATTTTAGACTCTGGAAAGAAGAGCTTGCTTGTTGCATTAAATCAGAGTGTGTTTCAGGGATGAGAACTCTGGTCTGAATTTAGCTTCAGAAACGGAGTTAAACCCAAGGATCTGTTTCTTCCTACAATCAAGTGTTCTTTTCTGGTAATCTCATTTAATTTTGGGCTCAAATTATTTTTCGCAATTCAGGAACCCAACGTGATTCTCTCTATTAACTAAAGAGCATTTATGTAAGAGGAGCTGTGGTTTGTTTCACTTTCATAAGCAGAGTTGAACTACATATGGTCCGCATGAGTAGGAAACACAGTTCTTTTGTTCAGGGCATGCTCACGGTTCATGCTGTATTTTAGACTCTGTAAAGAAGAGCTTGCTTCTTGCGTTAAATCAGAGTGTGTTTCAGGGATGAGAACTCTGGTCTGAGTTTACCTTCAGAAACGGAGTTAAACCCCAGGATCTGTGTCTTCCTACAAGCAAGAGTTCATTTCTGGTTAAAACAGTGAATTTGGGGCTCAAATGATTTTTAGCAGTTCACAAACCAAAACGCAAATCTCACTATTAACTAAAGAGGATTTATGTAAGAGGAGCTGTGGTTTGTATCAGTTTCATAAGCAGAGTTGAACTACATAGGGTCCGTATGAGTAGGAAACACTGTTCTTTTTTTCAGGTCATGCTCATGGTTCTTGCTGTATTTTAGACTCTGGAAAGAAGAGCTTGCTTCTTGCATTAAAACAGGGATTGTTTCATGGATGAGAACTCTGGTCTGAATTTCCCTTCACAAACGGAGTTAAACCCCATGATCTGTGTCTTCCTACCAGTAAGAGTTCATTTCTGGTAAACCAAGAGAATTTTCGGCTCAAATGACTTTACACAGTTCTAGAACCCAACGCGATTATCACTATTAACTAAAGAGCATTTATGTAAGTGGAGCTGTGGTGTGTATCATTTCATAAGAAGAGTTGAACTACATATGGTCCATATGAGTAGGAAACACAGTGCTTTTTTGGGGGGCATGCTCATGGTTCTTACTATATTGAAGATGCTGGAAAGAAGAGAGTGATTCTTGCCTTAAAACAGAATGTTTTTCAGGGATGAGAACTCTGGTCTGAATTTCCCTTCACAAACGGACTTAAACCCTAGGATCTGTGTCTTCCTACAAGCAAGAGTTCATTTCTGGTAAACCAAGTGAATTTTGGCCTCTAATGATTTTTCGCAGTTCACCAACCCTAACCGATTCTCACTATTAACTCAAGAGCATTTTTGTAAGTGGAGCTTTGGTTTGTATAAGTTTCATAAGCAGAGTTGAACTACATATGTTCCGGATGAGTAGGAAACACAGTTCTTTTTTTCAGGGCATGCTCAAGGTTCTTGCTGTATTTTAGACTCTGGAAAGAAGAGCTTGCTTCTTATGTTAAAACAGAGTGTTTCAGGGATGAGAACTCTGGTCTGAATTTCCCTGCAGAAACGAAGTTCAACCCCAGGATCTGTGTCTTTCTATAAGGAAGAGTTCATTTCTGGTAAACAAAGTGAATTTTTGGCTGAAATGATTTTTCGCAGTTCACCAACCCAAACCGATTCTCACTATTAACTAAAGAGAATTTATGTAAGAGGAGCTGTTGTTTGTATCAGTTTCATAAGCAGAGTTGAACTACATAAGGTCCGTATGAGTAGGAAACACAGTTCTTTTTTTCAGGGCATGATCACGGTTCATGCTGTATTTTAGACTATGGAAAGAAGAGATTGCTTCTTGCGTTAAATCAGAGTGTGTTTCAGGGATGAGAACTCTGGTCTGAATTTCCCTTCAGAAACAGAGTAAAACCCCATGATCTGTGTCTTCCGACAAGCACGAGTTCATTTCTGTTAAACCAAGTGAATTTTCAGGTCAAATGATTTTACACAGTTCTAGAACACAACGCGATATCACTATTAACTAAAGAGCATTTATGTCAGAGGAGATGTGGTCTGTATCATTTAATAAGCAGAGTTGAACTACATATGGTCCGTATGAGTAGGAAACACAGTTATTTTTTTCAGGGCATGCTCATGGTTCTTGCTGTTTTTTAGAATCTGTAAAGAAGAGCTTGCTTCTTGCATTAAATCAGAGTGTCTTTCTTGGATGAGAACTCTGGTTTGAATTTACCTTCAGAAACGGAGTTAAACCCCAGGATCTGTGTCTTCCTACAAGCAAGAGTTACTTTCTGGTAGACTCATTGAATTGTAGGCTCAAATAATTTTTCGCAGCTCACGAACCAAAACTGGATTCTCACTATTAACTAAAGAGCATTTATGTAAGAGGAGCCGTGGTTTGTATCAGTTTCATAAGCAGAGTTGAACTACATATGGTACTTATGAGTAGGAAACACAGTTATTTTTTTCAGGGCATGCTCATGGTTCTTGCTGTATTTTAGACTCTGGAAAGAAGAGCTTGCTTGTTGCATTAAATCAGAGTGTGTTTCAGGGATGAGAACTCTGGTCTGAATTTAGCTTCAGAAACGGAGTTAAACCCAAGGATCTGTTTCTTCCTACAATCAAGTGTTCTTTTCTGGTAATCTCATTTAATTTTGGGCTCAAATTATTTTTCGCAATTCAGGAACCCAACGTGATTCTCTCTATTAACTAAAGAGCATTTATGTAAGAGGAGCTGTGGTTTGTTTCAGTTTCATAAGCAGAGTTGAACTACATATGGTCCGCATGAGTAGGAAACACAGTTCTTTTTTTCAGGGCATGCTCACGGTTCATGCTGTATTTTAGACTCTGTAAAGAAGAGCTTGCTTCTTGCGTTAAATCATAGTGTGTTTCAGGGATGAGAACTCTGGTCTGAGTTTACCTTCAGAAACGGAGTTAAACCCCAGGATCTGTGTCTTCCTACAAGCAAGAGTTCATTTCTGGTTAAAACAGTGAATTTGGGGCTCGAATGATTTTTAGCAGTTCACAAACCAAAACGCAAATCTCACTATTAACTAAAGAGGATTTATGTAAGAGGAGCTGTGGTTTGTATCAGTTTCATAAGCAGAGTTGAACTACATAGGGTCCGTATGAGTAGGAAACACTGTTCTTTTTTTCAGGTCATGCTCATGGTTCTTGCTGTATTTTAGACTCTGGAAAGAAGAGCTTGCTTCTTGCATTAAAACAGGGATTGTTTCATGGATGAGAACTCTGGTCTGAATTTCCCTTCACAAACGGAGTTAAACCCCATGATCTGTGTCTTCCTACCAGTAAGAGTTCATTTCTGGTAAACCAAGAGAATTTTCGGCTCAAATGACTTTACACAGTTCTAGAACCCAACGCGATTATCACTATTAACTAAAGAGCATTTATGTAAGTGGAGCTGTGGTGTGTATCATTTCATAAGAAGAGTTGAACTACATATGGTCCATATGAGTAGGAAACACAGTGCTTTTTTGGGGGGCATGCTCATGGTTCTTACTATATTGAAGATGCTGGAAAGAAGAGAGTGATTCTTGCCTTAAAACAGAATGTTTTTCAGGGATGAGAACTCTGGTCTGAATTTCCCTTCACAAACGGACTTAAACCCTAGGATCTGTGTCTTCCTACAAGCAAGAGTTCATTTCTGGTAAACCAAGTGAATTTTGGCCTCTAATGATTTTTCGCAGTTCACCAACCCAAACCGATTCTCACTATTAACTCAAGAGCATTTTTGTAAGTGGAGCTTTGGTTTGTATAAGTTTCATAAGCAGAGTTGAACTACATATGTTCCGGATGAGTAGGAAACACAGTTCTTTTTTTCAGGGCATGCTCAAGGTTCTTGCTGTATTTTAGACTCTGGAAAGAAGAGCTTGCTTCTTATGTTAAAACAGAGTGTTTCAGGGATGAGAACTCTGGTCTGAATTTCCCTGCAGAAACGAAGTTCAACCCCAGGATCTGTGTCTTTCTATAAGGAAGAGTTCATTTCTGGTAAACAAAGTGAATTTTTGGCTGAAATGATTTTTCACAGTTCACCAACCCAAACCGATTCTCACTATTAACTAAAGAGAATTTATGTAAGAGGAGCTGTTGTTTGTATCAGTTTCATAAGCAGAGTTGAACTACATAAGGTCCGTATGAGTAGGAAACACAGTTCTTTTTTTCTGGGCATGCTCATGGTTCTTGCTGTATTTTAGACACCGGAAAGAATTTCTTGCTTCTTGCGTGAAAACAGAGTGTGTTTC
This sequence comes from Onychomys arenicola, assembly GCA_949786405.1. Taxonomy (NCBI): domain Eukaryota; kingdom Metazoa; phylum Chordata; class Mammalia; order Rodentia; family Cricetidae; genus Onychomys; species Onychomys arenicola. The sequence goes on along the minus strand of CATKUM010000037.1, from coordinate 1,226,070 downwards.
ATGGATTTGAACACTAGTCTGTATTTCCCTTCAGTAACGGAGTTAAACCCCAGGATCTGTGTCTTCATACAACCAAGAGTTCAGTTCTCATAAACCCAGTGAATTTTGGACTCAAATGATTTTTCGCAGTTCAGGAATCCAACGCTATTCTCACTATTAACTAAAGAGCATTTAAGGAAGAGGTGGTGTGGTCTGTATCAGTTTCATAAGCAGAGTTGAACTAATTATGGTCTGTATGAATAGTAAACACAGTTCTTTTTTTCAGGCCATGCTCATGGTTCTTGTTGTATTTTAGACTCTGGAAAGAAGAGCTTGCTTCTCCGTAAAAACAGAGTGTGTTTCAAGGATGAGAACTCTGGTCTGAATTTCCCTGCAGAAACGGAGTTAAACCCCAGCATCTGTGTCTTCCTACAAGCAAGAGTTCAGTTCTGGTAAACCCAGTGAATTTTAGGCTCAAATGATTTTTCAATGTTCAGGAGACCAACTCTATTCTCACTATTAAATAAAGAGCAATTATGTAAGAGGAGCTGTTGTTTGTATCAGTTTCATAAGCAGAGTTGAACTACATATGGTCCGCATGAGTAGGAAACACAGTTCTTTTTTTCAGGGCATGATCACGGTTCATGCTGTATTTTAGACTATGGAAAGAAGAGATTGCTTCTTGCGTTAAATCAGAGTGTGTTTCAGGGATGAGAACTCTGGTCTGAATTTCCCTTCAGAAACAGAGTAAAACCCCATGATCTGTGTCTTCCGACAAGCACGAGTTCATTTCTGTTAAACCAAGTGAATTTTCAGGTCAAATGATTTTACACAGTTCTAGACCACAACGCGATATCACTATTAACTAAAGAGCATTTATGTCAGAGGAGATGTGGTCTGTATCATTTAATAAGCAGAGTTGAACTACATATGGTCCGTATGAGTAGGAAACACAGTTATTTTTTTCAGGGCATGCTCATGGTTCTTGCTGTTTTTTAGAATCTGTAAAGAAGAGCTTGCTTCTTGCATTAAATCAGAGTGTCTTTCTTGGATGAGAACTCTGGTTTGAATTTACCTTCAGAAACGGAGTTAAACCCCAGGATCTGTGTCTTCCTACAAGCAAGAGTTACTTTCTGGTAGACTCATTGAATTGTAGGCTCAAATAATTTTTCGCAGCTCACGAACCAAAACGGGATTCTCACTATTAACTAAAGAGCATTTATGTAAGAGGAGCCGTGGTTTGTATCAGTTTCATAAGCAGAGTTGAACTACATATGGTACTTATGAGTAGGAAACACAGTTATTTTTTTCAGGGCATGCTCATGGTTCTTGCTGTATTTTAGACTCTGGAAAGAAGAGCTTGCTTGTTGCATTAAATCAGAGTGTGTTTCAGGGATGAGAACTCTGGTCTGAATTTAGCTTCAGAAACGGAGTTAAACCCAAGGATCTATTTCTTCCTACAATCAAGTGTTCTTTTCTGGTAATCTCATTTAATTTTGGGCTCAAATTATTTTTCGCAATTCAGGAACCCAACGTGATTCTCTCTATTAACTAAAGAGCATTTATGTAAGAGGAGCTGTGGTTTGTTTCAGTTTCATAAGCAGAGTTGAACTACATATGGTCCGCATGAGTAGGAAACACAGTTCTTTTTTTCAGGGCATGCTCACGGTTCATGCTGTATTTTAGACTCTGTAAAGAAGAGCTTGCTTCTTGCATTAAATCAGAGTGTGTTTCAGGGATGAGAACTCTGGTCTGAGTTTACCTTCAGAAACGGAGTTAAACCCCAGGATCTGTGTCTTCCTACAAGCAAGAGTTCATTTCTGGTTAAAACAGTGAATTTGGGGCTCAAATGATTTTTAGCAGTTCACAAACCAAAACGCAAATCTCACTATTAACTAAAGAGGATTTATGTAAGAGGAGCTGTGGTTTGTATCAGTTTCATAAGCAGAGTTGAACTACATAGGGTCCGTATGAGTAGGAAACACTGTTCTTTTTTTCAGGTCATGCTCATGGTTCTTGCTGTATTTTAGACTCTGGAAAGAAGAGCTTGCTTCTTGCATTAAAACAGGGATTGTTTCATGAATGAGAACTCTGGTCTGAATTTCCCTTCACAAACGGAGTTAAACCCCATGATCTGTGTCTTCCTACCAGTAAGAGTTCATTTCTGGTAAACCAAGAGAATTTTCGGCTCAAATGACTTTACACAGTTCTAGAACCCAACGCGATTATCACTATTAACTAAAGAGCATTTATGTAAGTGGAGCTGTGGTGTGTATCATTTCATAAGAAGAGTTGAACTACATATGGTCCATATGAGTAGGAAACACAGTGCTTTTTTGGGGGGCATGCTCATGGTTCTTACTATATTGAAGATGCTGGAAAGAAGAGAGTGATTCTTGCCTTAAAACAGAATGTTTTTCAGGGATGAGAACTCTGGTCTGAATTTCCCTTCACAAACGGACTTAAACCCTAGGATCTGTGTCTTCCTACAAGCAAGAGTTCATTTCTGGTAAACCAAGTGAATTTTGGCCTCTAATGATTTTTCCCAGTTCACCAACCCAAACCGATTCTCACTATTAACTCAAGAGCATTTTTGTAAGTGGAGCTTTGGTTTGTATAAGTTTCATAAGCAGAGTTGAACTACATATGGTCCTTATGAGTAGGAAACACAGTTCTTTTTTTCAGGGCATGCTCAAGGTTCTTGCTGTATTTTAGACTCTGGAAAGAAGAGCTTGCTTCTTATGTTAAAACAGAGTGTTTCAGGGATGAGAACTCTGGTCTGAATTTCCCTGCAGAAACGAAGTTCAACCCCAGGATCTGTGTCTTTCTATAAGGAAGAGTTCATTTCTGGTAAACAAAGTGAATTTTTGGCTGAAATGATTTTTCACAGTTCACCAACCCAAACCGATTCTCACTATTAACTAAAGAGAATTTATGTAATAGGACCTGTTGTTTGTATCAGTTTCATAAGCAGAGTTGAACTACATAAGGTCCGTATGAGTAGGAAACACAGTTATTTTTTTCAGGGCATGCTCATGGTTCTTGCTGTATTTTAGACTCTGGAAAGAAGAGCTTGCTTGTTGCATTAAATCAGAGTGTGTTTCAGGGATGAGAACTCTGGTCTGAATTTACCTTCAGAAACGGAGTTAAACCCAAGGATCTGTTTCTTCCTACAATCAAGTGTTCTTTTCTGGTAGTCTCATTGAATTTTGGGCTCAAATGATTTTTCGCAATTCAGGAACCCAACGTGATTCTCTCTATTAACTAAAGAGCATTTATGTAAGAGGAGCTGTGGTTTGTTTCAGTTTCATAAGCAGAATTGAACTACATATGGTCCGCATGAGTAGGAAACACAGTTCTTTTTTTCAGGGCATGCTCACGGTTCATGCTGTATTTTAGACTGTGTAAAGAAGAGCTTGCTTCTTGCGTTAAATCAGAGTGTGTTTCAGGGATGAGAACTCTGGTCTGAGTTTTCCTTCAGAAAAGGAATTAAACCCCAGGATCTGTGTCTTCCTACAAGCAAGAGTTCTTTTCTGGTAAACTCATTGAATTTTCGGCTCAAATGATTTTTCGCAATTCAAGAACCAAAACGCGATTCTCACTATTAACTAAAGATGATTTATGTAATAGGAGCTGTGGTTTGTATCAGTTTCATAACAGGAATTGAACTACATATGGTCTGTATGAGTAGGAAACACAGTTATTTTTTACCGGGCATGCTCATGTTTCTTGCTGTATTTTAGACTCTGGAAGGAAGAGCTCACTTCTTGCATTAAAACAGGGTGTGTTTCATGGATGAAAACTCTGGTCTGAATTTCCCTTTACATACGGAGTTAAACACCATGATCTGTGTCTTCCTACCAGCAAGAGTTCATTTCTGGTAAACCAAGTGAATTTTCGGCTCAAATGACTTTACACAGTTCTAGAAATCAACGAGATTATCCCTATTAACTAAAGAGCATTTATGTAAGAGGAGCTGTGGTCTGTATCAGTTTCATAAGCAGAGTTGAACTAATTATGGTCTGTATGAATAGTAAACACAGTTCTTTTTTTTCTGGGCATGCTCATGGTTCTTACTCTATTTTAGACTCTGGAATGAAGAGCTTGCTGCTTGCATTATAACAGAGTGTGTTTTAGGGATGAGATCTCTGGTTGAATATCCCTTGCGAAACGGAGTTAAACCCCAGGTCTGTGTCTTCATACAGCCAGAGTTCATTTCTGGTAAACCCAGGGAATTTTGGGCTCAATTGATTTTTTGCGGTTCACGAACCCAACATGATTCTCACTATTAACTAAAGAGCATTTATGTAATACGAGCTGTGGTTTGTATCAGTTTCATAAGCAGAGATGAACTACATATGGTCCGTTTGATTAGGATACACAGTTCTTTTTTTCAGGGCATGCTCATGGTTCTTGCTGTATTTCAGACTCTGGAAAGAAGAGCTTGCTTCTTGCATTAAAACAGGGTTTGTTTCATGGATGAGAACTCTGGTCTGAATTTCCCTTTACAAACGGAGTTAAACCACATGATCTGTGTATTACTGCAAGCAATAGATCATTTCTGTTATACCATGTGAATTTTTGGCTCCAATGCCTTTACATAGTTCTAGTACCCAACGCGATTATCACTATTAACTAGAGAGCATTTATGTAAGAGGAGCTGTGGTCTGTATCATTTCATAAGCATAGTTGAACTATATTTGGTCTCTATGAGTACAAACACAGTTCTTTTTTCTGGACATGCTCATGGTCTTACTGTATTGGAGAAGCTGGAAAGAAGAGGATCTTTCTTGCCTTAAAACAGAGTGTTTTTCAGGGATGAGAATTTTGGTCTGAATTTGCCTTCAGAAACGGAGTTAAACCCCAGGATCAGTGTCTTCCTACAAGCAAGAGTTCATTTCTGGTAAAACCAGTGAATTTTGTGCTCAAATTATTTTTTCGCAGTTCCCGAACCCAACATGATTCTCACTATTAACTAAAGAGCATTTATGTATGAGGAGCCGTGGTTTGTATCAGTTTCATAAGCAGAGTTGAACTACACATGGTCTGTATGAGTATGAAACACAGTTATTTTTTTCCGGGCATGCTCATGTTTCTTGCTGTATTTTAGTCTCTGGAAGGAAGAGCTTACTTCTTGCATTAAAACAGGTTGTCTTTCATGGATGAGAGCTCTGGTCTGAATTTCCCTTTACATACGGAGTTAAACACCATGATCTGTGTCTGCCTACCAGCAAGAGTTCATTTCTGGTAAACCAAGTGTATTTTTGGCTCAAATGACTTTACACAGTTCTAGAAATCAATGTGATTATCACTATTAACTAAAGAGCATTTATGTAAGAGGAGCTGTGGTCTGTATCAGTTTCATAAGCAGAGTTGGAATACATATGGTCGTATGAGTAGGAAACACAGTTCTTTTTGTCAGGGCATGCTCATGTTTCTTGTTGTATTTTAGACTCTGGAAATAAGAGCTTGCTTCTTGCGTTAAAACACATTGAGTTTCATGGATGAGAACTCTGGTCTGAATTTCCCTTCAGAAACGGAGTAAAACCCCATGATCTGTGTCTTCCGACAAGCACGAGTTCATTTCTGTTAAACCAAGTGAATTTTCAGCTCTAATGATTTTACACAGTTGTAGAACACAACGCGATTATCACTATTAACAAAAGAGCATTTATGTCAGAGGAGCTGTGGTCTGTATCATTTCATAAGCAGAGTTGAACTACATATGGTCCGTATGAGTACGAAACACAGATCTTTTTTTCAGGGCATGCTCATGGTTCTTGCTGTATTTTAGACTCTGGAAAGAAGAGCTTGCTTCTTGCATTAAAACAGGGTGTGTTTCATGGATGAGAACTCTGCTGTAAATTTCCCTTCACAAACGGAGTTAAACCCCATGATCTGTGTCTTCCTACAAGCAAGATTTCATTTGTGGTAAACCAAGAGAATTTTTGGCTCAAATGAATTTACACAGTTCTAGTACCCAATGCAATTATCACTATTAACTAAAGAGCATTTATGTAAGAGGAGCTGTTGTCTGTATCATTTCATAAGCAGAGTTGAACTACATTTGGTCTGTATGAGTACAAACACATTTCTTTTTTTCTGGGTATGCTCATGGTTCATACTCTATTGGACACGCTGGAAAGAAGAGGATGATTCCTGCCTTAAAACAGAGTGTTATTCAGGGATGAGAATTCTGGTCTGAATTTGCCTTCACAAACGGACTTAAACCCTAGGATCTGTGTCTTCCTACAAGCAAGATTTCATTTCTGGTAAACCAGTTGAATTTTGGCCTCTAATGATTTTTCGCAGTTCACCAACCCAAACCGATTCTCACTATTAACTCAAGAGCATTTTTGTAAGTGGAGCTTTGGTTTGTATAAGTTTCATAAGCAGATTTGAACTACATATGTTACGGATGAGTAGGAAACACAGTTCTTTTTTTCAGGGCATGCTCAAGGTTCTTGCTGTATTTTAGACTCTGGAAAGAAGAGCTTGCTTCTTATGTTAAAACAGAGTGTTTCAGGGATGAGAACTCTGGTCTGAATTTCCCTGCAGAAACGAAGTTCAACTCCAGGATCTGTGTCTTTCTATAAGGAAGAGTTCATTTCTGGTAAACAAAGTGAATTTTTGGCTGAAATGATTTTTCGCAGTTCACCAACCCAAACCGATTCTCACTATTAACTAAAGAGAATTTATGTAAGAGGAGCTGTTGTTTGTATCAGTTTCATAAGCAGAGTTGAACTACATAAGGTCCGTATGAGTAGGAAACACAGTTCTTTTTTTCTGGGCATGCTCATGGTTCTTGCTGTATTTTAGACACCGGAAAGAATTTCTTGCTTCTTGCGTGAAAACAGAGTGTGTTTCATGGATTTGAACACTAGTCTGTATTTCCCTTCAGTAACGGAGTTAAACCCCAGGATCTGTGTCTTCATACAACCAAGAGTTCAGTTCTCATAAACCCAGTGAATTTTGGACTCAAATGATTTTTCGCAGTTCAGGAATCCAACGCTATTCTCACTATTAACTAAAGAGCATTTAAGTAAGAGGTGGTGTGGTCTGTATCAGTTTCATAAGCAGAGTTGAACTAATTATGGTCTGTATGAATAGTAAACACAGTTCTTTTTTTCAGGCCATGCTCATGGTTCTTGTTGTATTTTAGACTCTGGAAAGAAGAGCTTGCTTCTCCGTAAAAACAGAGTGTGTTTCAAGGATGAGAACTCTGGTCTGAATTTCCCTGCAGAAACGGAGTTAAACCCCACAATCTGTGTCTTCCTACAAGCAAGAGTTCAGTCCTGGTAAACCCAGTGAATTTTCGGCTCAAATGATTTTTCGATGTTCAGGAGACCAACGCTATTCTCACTATTAAATAAAGAGCAATTATTAAAGAGGAGCTGCTGTTTTTATCAGTTTCATAAGCAGAATTGAACTACATATGGTCCGCATGAGTAGGAAACACAGTTCTTTTTTTCAGGGCATGATCACGGTTCATGCTGTATTTTAGACTCTGGAAAGAAGAGATTGCTTCTTGAGTTAAATCAGAGTGTGTTTCATGGATGAGAACTCTGGTCTGAATTTACTTTCAGAAACGGAGTTAAACCCCAGGATCTGTGTCTTCCTACAAGCAAGAGTTCTTTTCTGGTAAACTCATTGTATTTTCGGCTCAAATGTTTTTTTTGTAGTTCAGGAACCAAAACGCGATTCTCACTATTAACTAAAGAGGATTTATGTAAGAGGAGCTGTGGTTTGTATCAGTTTCATAACAGGAGTTGAACTACATATGGTCTGTATGAGTATGAAACACAGTTCTTTTTTTCTGGGCATGCTCCTGTTTCGTACTGTATAGGAGACGCTGGAAAGAAGAGGATCATTCTTGCATTAAAACAGAGTGTGTTTCATGGATGAGAACTCTGGTCTGAATTTCCCTTCAGAAATGGAGTTAAACCCCACAATCTGTGTCTTCCTACAAGCAAGAGTTCATTTCTGGTAAACCCATTGGATTTTGGGCTCAAATGATATTTAGCAGTTCACGAACCAAAACGCAATTTTCACTATTAACTAAAGAGCATTTATGTAAGTGGAGCTGTGGTTTGTATCAGTTTCAAAACCAGAGTTGAACTAAATATGGTCCGAATGAGTAGGAAACACAGTTCTTTGTTTCAGGGCATGCTCATGGTTCTTGCTGTATTTTACAATCTGGAAAGAAGAGCTTGCTTCTTGCATTAAAACAGGGTGTGTTTCATGGATGAGTTCTCGTTTTAATTTCCCTTAAGAAACGGAGTTAAACCCCATGATCTGTGTCTTCCTACAAGCAAGAGTTCATTTCTAGTAAATCAAGTGAATTTTAGGCTCAAATGACTTTATACACTTCTAGTACCCAACGCGATTATCACTATTAACTAAAGAGCATTTATGTAAGAGGAGCTGTGGACTGTATCATTTCATAAGCAGAGTTAAACTACGTTTGGTCCGTATGAGTACAAACACAGTTCTTTTTTTCTGGGCATGCTCTCGGTTCCTACTGTATTGGAGACCCTGGAAAGAAGAGCTTGCTTCTTGCCTTAAAACAGAGTGTTTTTCAGGGTTGAGAATTCTGGTCCGAATTTGTCGTCAGAAACGGAGTTAAACCAAGGATCTGTTTCTTCCTACAATCAAGTGTTCTTTTCTGGTAATCTCATTGAAATTTGGGCTCAAATGATTTTTCGCAATTCAGGAACCCAACGTGATTCTCTCTATTAACTAAAGAGCATTTATGGAAGAGGAGCTGTGGTTTGTTTCAGTTTCATAAGCAGAGTTGAACTACATATGGTCCGCATGAGTAGGAAACACAGTTCTTTTTTTCAGGGCATGCTCACGGTTCATGCTGCATTTTAGACTGTGTAAAGAAGAGCTTGCTTCTTGCGTTAAATCAGAGTGTGTTTCAGGGATGAGAACTCTGGTCTGAGTTTACCTTCACAAACGGAGTTAAACCCCAGGATCTGTGTCTTCCTACAAGCAAGAGTTCTTTTCTGGTAAACTCATTGAATTTTCGGCTCAAATGTTTTTTCGCAATTCAAGAACCAAAACGCGATTCTCACTATTAACTAAAGATGATTTATGTAAGAGGAGCTGTGGTTTGTATCAGTTTCATAACAGGAATTGAACTACATATGGTCTGTATGAGTAGGAAACACAGTCATTTTTTTCCGGGCATGCTCATGTTTCTTGCTGTATTTTAGACTCTGGAAGGAAGAGCTCACTTCTTGCATTAAAACAGGGTGTGTTTCATGGATGAAAACTCTGGTCTGAATTTCCCTTTACATACGGAGTTAAACACCATGATCTGTGTCTTCCTACCAGCAAGAGTTCATTTCTGGTAAACCAAGTGAATTTTCGGCTCAAATGACTTTACACAGTTCTAGAAATCAACGAGATTATCACTATTAACTAAAGAGCATTTATGTAAGAGGAGCTGTGGTCTGTATCAGTTTCATAAGCAGAGTTGAACTAATTATGGTCTGTATGAATAGTAAACACAGTTCTTTTTTTCTGGGCATGCTCATAGTTCTTGCTGTATTTTAGACAATGGAAAGAAGAGCTTGCTTCTTGCGTGAAAACAGAGTGTGTTTCATGGATTTGAACACTAGTCTGTATTTCCCTTCAGTAACGGAGTTAAACCCCAGGATCTGTGTCTTCATACAAGCAAGAGTTCAGTTCTCATAAACCCAGTGAATTTTGGCCTCAAATGATTTTTCGCAGTTCAGGAATCCAACGCTATTCTCACTATGAACTAAAGAGCATTTAAGTAAGAGGTGGTGTGGTCTGTATCAGTTTCATGAGCAGAGTTGAACGAATTATGGTCTGTATGAATAGTAAACACAGTTCTTTTTTTCAGGCCATGCTCATGGTTCTTGTTGTATTTTAGACTCTGGAAAGAAGAGCTTGCTTCTTCGTTAAAACAGAAGGTGTTTCAAGGATGAGAACTCTGGTCTGAATTGCCCTGCAGAAACGGAGTTAAACCCCAGGATCTGTGTCTTCCTACAAGCAAGAGTTCATTTCTGGTAAACCCAGTGAATTTTGGGCTCAAATGATTTTTCACAGATCAGGAACCCAACGCGATTCTCACTACTAACTAAAGAGCATTTATGTAAGAGGATCTGTGGTTTGTATCAGTTTCATAAGCAGTGTTGAACTACATATGGTCCGCATGAGTAGGAAACAAGGTTCTTTTTGTCAGGGCATGCTCATGGTTCATGCTGTATTTTAGACTCTGTAAAGAAGAGCTTGCTTCTTGTGTTAAATCAGAGTGTGTTTTAGGGATGAGAACTCTGGACTGAATTTACCTTCAGAAACGGAGTTAAACCCCAGGATCTGTGTATTCCTACAAGCAAGAGTTCTTTTCTGGTAAACTCATTGAATTTTCGCCTCAAGTGTTTTTTCGCAATTCTAGAACCAAAACGCGATTATCACTATTAACTAAAGAGCATTTATGTAAGAGGAGCTGTGGTCTGTGTCATTTCATAAGCAGAGCTGAAGTATATTTGGTCTGTATGAGTACAAACACAGTTCTTTTTTTCTGTGCATGATCATGGTTCGTACTCTATTGGACACGCTGTAAAGAAGAGGATGATTCTTGCCTTAAAATAGAGTGTTTTTCAGGGATGAGAACTCTGGTCTGTTAGGGATGAGAACTCTGGACTGAATTAGCCTTTCGAAACTGAGTTAAACCCCAGGATCATTCTCTTCCTACAAGCAAGAGTTCATTTCTGGTAAACCCAATGAATTTTGGGCTCAAATGATTTTTTGCAGTTCACGAACCCTACAATATTCTCACTATTAACAAAAGAGGATTTATGTAAGAGGAGCTGTGTTTTGTATCAGTTTCATAAGCAGAGTTGAACTACATAGAGTCTGTATGATTAGGAAACACAGTTCTTTTTTTCAGGCACTGCTCATGGTTCTTGCTGTATTTTAGACTCTGGAAAGAAGAGCTTGCTTCTTCGTTTAAACAGAGTGTGTTTCAGGGATGAGAACTCTGGCCTGAATTTCCCTGCAGAAACAGATTTAAACCCCAGGGTATGTATCTTCCTACAAGCAAGAGTTCATTTCTGGTAAACCCAGTGATTTTTGGGCTCAAATGATTTTTCGCAGTTCACGAACCCAACATGATTCTCACAATTAACTAAAGTGGATTTATGAAAGAGGAGCTGTGGTTTGTATCAGTTTCATAAGCAGAGTTGAACTACATATGGTCTGTATGAGTCGGAAACACAGTTCTTTTTTTCTGGGCATGCTCAAGTTTCTTACAATATTGAAGACTCTGGAAGGAAGAGCTTGCTTCTTGCGTTATAACAGAGAGTGTTTCAGGGATGAGAACTCTGGTCTGAATTTCCCCTTAGAAATGGAGTTAAACCCCAGGATCTGTGTCTTCCTACAAGCAAGAGTTCATTTCTGGTAAACCCAGTGAATTTTGGGATCAAATGATTTTTCACAGTTCACAGCCCTACGCTATGCTCACTATTAACGAAAGGGGATTTATGTAAGAGGAGCTGTGGTTTGTTTCAGTTTAATAAGCAGAGTTGAACTAAATATGGTCTGTATGAGTAGGAAACACAGTTCTTTTTTTTAGGCCATGCTCATGGTTCTTGCTGTATTTTAGACCCTGGAAAGAAGAGCTTGCTTCTTGTTTTACAACAGAGTGTGTTTCAGGGATGAGAACTCTGGTCTGAATTTTCCTTCAGAAACGGAGTTAAACCCCAGGATCTGTGTCTTCCTAAAAGCAAGAGTGCAGTTCTGGTAAACCCAGTGAATTTTGGGCTCAAATGATTTTTCACAATTCAGGATCCCATCGCTATTCTCGCTATGATATAAAGAGCAGTTATGTAAGAGGAGGTGTGGTCTGTATCAGTTTCGAAAGCAGAGTTGAACTACATCTGGTCTGTATGAATAGGAAACACAGTTCTTTTTTCTGCACATGCTCATGGTTCTTAATGTATTGGAGAAGCTGGAAAGAAGAGGATCTATCTTGCCTTAAAACAGAGTGTTTTTCAGGGATGAGAATTCTGGTCTGAATTTCCGTTCAGAAACGGAGTTAAACCCCACAATCTGTGTCTTCCTACAAGCAAGAGTTCATTTCTGGTAAACCAAGTGAATTTTCGGCTCAAATGTCTTTACACAGTTCTAGAAATCAACGAGATTATCAATATTAACTAAAGAGCATTTATGTAAGAGTAGCTGTGGTCTGTATCAGTTTCATAAGCAGAGTTGGACTACATATGGTCCGTATCAGTAGGAAACACAGTTCTTTTTTCATGGCATGCTCATGGATCTTGCTGTATTTTAGACTCTGGAAATCAGAGCTTGCTTCTTGCGTTAAAACAGATTGTGTTTCAGGGATGAGAACTCTGGTCTGAATTTGCCTTCAGAAACGGAGTTAACCCTAGGATCCGTGTCTTCCTACAAGCAAGAGTTCATTTCTGGTTAAATCAGTGAATTTTGGGCTCAAATGATTTTTAGCAGTTCACGAACCAAAACGCAATTCTCACTATTAACTAAAGAGCATTTATGTAAGAGGAGCTGTGGTTTGTATCAGTTTCATAAGCAGAGTTGAACTACATATGGTCCGTATGAGTAGGAAACACTGTTCTTTTTTTCAGGTCATGCTCAAGTTCTTGCTGTATTTTAGACTCAAAAAAAAAAAAGAGCTTGCTTCTTCGTTAAAACAGAGTGTGTTTCAGGGATGAGAACTCTGGTCTGAATTTCCCTTCAGAAATGGAGTTAAACCCCAAGATCTGTGTCTTCCTACAAGCAAGAGTTCATTTCTGGTAAACCCAGTGATTTTGGGGCTCAAATGATTTTTCGCAGTTCAAGAACCCAACATGATTCTCACTATTAACTAAAGAGCATTTATGTAAGAGGAGCCGTGGTTTGTATCAGTTTCATAAGCAGAGTTGAACTACATATGGTACGCATGAGTGGGAAACACAGTTCTTTTTTTCAGGGCATGCTCACGGTTCATGCTGTATTTTAGACTCTGAAAAGAAGAGCTTGCTTCTTGCGTTAAATCAGAGTGTGTTTCATGGATGAGAAGTCTGGTCTGAATTTCCCTTCGCAAACGGAGATAAACCCCATGATCTCTGTCTTCCTGCAAGCAAGAGATCATTTCTTTTAAACCAAGTGAATTTTTGGCTCAAATGCCTTTACACAGTTCTAGTACCCAACGCGATTATCATTATTAACTAAAGAGCATTTATGTAAGAGTAGCTGTGGTCTGTATCATTTCATAAGCAGAGCTGATGTATATTTGGTCTGTATGAGTACAAACACAGTTCTTTTTTTCTGGGCATGATCATGGTTTGTACTCTATTGGACACACTGGAAAGAAGAGGATGATTTTTGCCTTAAAATAGAGTGTTTTTCATTGATGAGAACTCTGGTCTTAATTAGCCCTTAGAAACTGAGTTAAACCGCAGGATCATTGTCTTCCTACAAGCAAGAGTTCAGTTCTGGTAAACCCAGTGAATTTTGGGCTCAAATGATTTTTCGCAGTTCAGGAACCCAACGCGATACTCACTATTAACTAAAGAGCATTTATGTAAGAGGAGCTGTGTTTTGTTTCAGTTTCATAAGGAGAGTTGAACTACATATGGGCCGCATGAGTAGGAAACACAGTTCTTTTTTTCAGGGCATGCTCACGGTTCATGCTGTATATTAGACTCAGTAAAGAAGAGCTTGCTTCTTGCGTTAAATCAGAGTGTGTTTCAGGGATGAGAACTCTGGTCTGAATTTACCTTCAGAAACGGAGTTAAACCCCAGGATCTGTGTCTTCCTACAAGCAAGAGTTCTTTTCTGGTAAATTCATTGAATTATCGGCTCAAATGATTTTTCCCAATCTAGAACCAAAATGGGATTCTCACTATTAATTAAACACGATTTATGAAAGAGGAGCTGTGGTTTGTATCAGTTTCATAACAGGAGTTGAACTACATATGGTCTGTATGAATCGGAAACACAGTTCTTTTTTCTGCACATGCTCATGGTTCTTACTGTATTGGAGAAGCTGGAAAGAAGAGGATCTATCTTGCCTTAAAACAGAGTGTTTTTCAGGGATGAGAATTCTGGTCTGAATTTCCCTTCAGAAACGGAGTTAAACCCCAGGTTCAGTGTCTTCATACAAGCAAAAGTTCATTTCTGGTAAACCAAGTGAATTTTTGGCTTAAATGACTTTACACAGTTCTAGAAATCAACGAGATTCTCACTATTAACTAAAGAGCATTTATGTAAGAGGAGCTGTGGTCTGTATCAGTTTCATAAGCAGAGTTGGACTACATATGGTCCTTATGAGTAGGAAACACAGTTCTTTTTTCAGGGCATGCTCATGGTTCTTGCTGTATTTTAGACTCTGTAAATAAGAGCTTGCTTCTTGCGTTAAAACAGATTGTGTTTCAGGGATGAGAACTCTGGTCTGAATTTGCCTTCAGAAATGGGGTTAAAACGTTGGATCCGTGTCTTCCTACAAGCAAGAGTTCATTTCTGGTTAAACCAGTGAATTTTGGGCTCAAATGATTTTTAGCAGTTCACGAACCAAAACGCAATTCTCACTATTAACTAAAGAGCATTTATGTAAGAGGAGCTGTGGTTTGTATCAGCTTCATAAGCAGAGTTGAACTACATATGGTCTGCATGAGTAGGAAACACACTTCTTTTTTTCTGGGCATGCTTATGTTTCTTACAATATTGGAGACCCCGGAAGAAGAGCTTGCTTCTTGCGTTATAACAGAGAGTGTTTCAGGGATGAGAACTCTGGTCTGAATTTCCCTTCAGAAACGGAGTTATACCCCAGGATCTGTGTATTCCTACAAGCAACAGTTCATTTCTGGTTAACCCAGTTAATTTTGGGCTCAAATGATTTTTTGCAGTTCACGAACCCAACGCGATTCTCACTATTAACTAAAGATCATTTATGTAAGAGGAGCTGTGGTTTGTATCAGTTTCATAAGCAGAGTTGAACTACATATGGTCTGTATTAGTAGGAAACACCGTTCTTTTTTTTAGGCCATGCTCATGGTTATTGCTGTATTTTAGACTCTGGAAAGAAGAGCTTGCTTCTTCGTTAAAACAGAGTTTGTTTCAGAAATGAGAACTCATGGCCGGAATTTGCCTTCACAAACGGAGTTAAACCCTAGGATCCGTGTCTTCCTACAAGCAAGAGTTCATTCCTGGTTAAACCAGTGAATTTTGGGCTCAAATGATTTTTCGCAGTCACGAAACCTACGTTATTCTCACTATTAACAAAAGAGGATTTATGTAAGAGGAGCTGTTTCATAAGCAGAGTTGAACTACATATGGTCCTTATGAGTAGGAAACACAGTTCTTTTTTCATGGCATGCTCATGTTTCTTGCTGCATTTTAGACTCTGGAAAGAAGAGATGGTTTCTTGTGTTATAACAGAGTGTGTTTCAGGGATGAGAACTTTGGTCTGAATTTTCCTTCAGAAACGGAGTTAATCCCCAGGATCTGTGTCTTCCGAAAAGCTAGAGTTCAGTTCTGGTAAACCCAGTGAATTTTGGGCTCAAATGATTTTTGCAATTCAGGAACCCATCGCTATTCTCACTATGAAATCAAGAGCAATTATGTAAGAGGCTGTGTGGTCTGTATCAGTTTCAAAACAGAGTTGATCCAAATATGGTCCGTATGAAATTGAAACACAGTTCTATTATTCAGGCCATGCTCATGGTTCTTGCTGTATTTTAGACTCTGGAAAGAAGAGCTTGCTTCTTCGTTTAAACAGAGTGTGTTTCAGGGATGAGAACACTGGTTGAATTTCCCTGCAGAAACGGATTTAAACCCCAGGATATATGTCTTCCTACAAGCAAGAGTTCATTTATGGTAAACCCAGTGATTTTTGGGCTCAAATGATTTTTAGCAGTTCACGAACCCAACATGATTCTCACTATTAACTAAAGTGGATTTATGTAAGAGGAGCTGTGGTTTGTATTAGTTTCATAAGCAGAGTTGAACCACATATGGTCTGTATGAGTGGGAAACACAGTTCTTTTTGTCTGGGCATGCTCATGTTTCATACAATATTGGAGACGCTGGAAAGAAGATCTTGCTTCTTGCATTATAACAGAGAGTGCTTCAAGGATGAGAACTCTGGTCTGAATTTCCCCTCAGAAACGGAGTTAAACCCCAGCATCTGTGTCTTCCTACAAGCAAGAGTTCATTTCTGGTAAACCCAATGAATTTTGGGCTCAAATGATTTTTTGCAGTTCGCGAACCCTACGCTATTCTCACTATTAACAAAAGAGGATTTATGTAACAGGAGCTGTGTTTTGCATCAGTTTCATAAGCAGAGTTGAACTACATATAGTCTGTATGATTAGGAAACACAGTTCTTTTTTTCAGGCACTGCTCATGGTTCTTGCTGTATTTTAGACTCTGGAAAGAAGAGCTTGCTTCTACGTTTAAACAGAGTGTGTTTCAGGGATGAGAACTCTGGTCTGAATTTCCCTGCAGAAACAGATTTAAAACCCAGGGTATGTATCTTCCTACAAGCAAGAGTTAATTTCTGGTAAACCCAGTGATTTTTGGGCTCAAATGATTTTTCGCAGTTCATGAACCCAACATGATTCTCACAATTAACTAAAGTGGATTTATGTAAGAGGAGCTGTGGTTTGTATCAGTTTCATAAGCAGAGTTGAACTACATATGGTCTGTATGAGTCGGAAACACAGTTCTTTTTTTATGGGCATGCTCATGTTTCTTACAATATTGGAGACTCTGGAAAGAAGAGCTTGCTTCTTGCGTTATAACAGAGAGTGTTTCAGGGATGAGAACTCTGGTCTGAATTTCCCTTCAGAAACGGAGTTAAACCCCAGGATCTGTGTCTTCCTACAAGCAAGAGTTCATTTCTGGTTAACCCAGTTAATTTTGGGCTCAAATGATTTTTTGCAGTTCACGAACCCAACGCGATTCTCACTATTAACTAAAGAGCATTTATGTAAGAGGAGCTGTGTTTTGTATCAGTTTCATAAGCATAGTTGAACTACATATGGTCTGTATTAGTAGGAAACACAGTTCTTTTTTTCAGACCATGATCATGGTTCTTGCTGTATTGGAGACGCTGGAAAGAAGAACTTGCTACTTGCCTTAAAACAGAGTGTTTTTCAGGGTTGTGAATTCTGGTCTGAATTTGTCTTCAGAAACGGAGTTAAACCCCAGGATCTGTGTCTTCCTACAAGGAAGAGTTCATTTCTGGTAAACCCAGTGAATTTCGGGCTCAAATGATTTTTCACAGTTCACAACCCTACGCTATTCTCACTATTAACAAAAGGGGATTTATGTAAGAGGAGCTGTGGTTTGTTTCAGTTTAATAAGCAGAGTTGAACTAAATATGGTCTGTATGAGTAGGAAACACAGTTCATTTTTTTAGGCCATGCTCATGGTTCTTGCTGTATTTTTGACTCGGGAAAGAAGAGCTTGCTTCTTGTTTTACAACAGAGTGCGTTTCAGGGATGAGAACTCTGGTCTGAATTTCCCTTCAGAAATGGAGTTAAACCCCAGGATCTGTGTCTTCCTACAAGCAAGAGTTCATTTCCGCTAAACCCATTGATTTTTGGGCTCAAATGATTTTTCACAGTTCATCAACCCAACATGATTCTCACTATTAACTAAAGTGGATTTATGTAAGAGGAGCTGTGGTTTCTATCAGTTTCATAAGCAGAGTTGAACTACATATAGTCTGTATGAGTAGGAAACACAGTTCTTTTTTTCAGGCAATGCTCATGGTTCTTGCTGTATTTTAGACTCTGGAATTAAGAGCTTGCTTCTTCGTTTAAACAGAGTGTTTTTCAGGGTTGAGAATTCAAGTCTGAATTTGTTTTCAGAAACGGAGTTAAACCCCAGGATCAGTGTCTTCCTACAAGCAAGAGTTCATTACCTGTAAACCTAGTGAATTTTGGGCTCAAATGATTTTTCGCAGTTCGCGAACCCAAAATGATTCTCACTATTAACTCAAGAGCATTTAAGTATTGGAGCTGTGGTTTGTATCAGTTTCATAATCAGAGTTGAACTACATATGGTCCGTATGAGTAGGAAACACTGTTCTTTTTTTCAGGTCATGCTCATGTTTCTTGCTGTATTTGAGACTCTGGAAAGAAGAGCTTGCTAATTGCATTAAAACAGGGATTGTTTCATAGATGAGAACTCTGGTCTGAATTTCCCTTCACAAACGGAGTTAAACCCCATGATCTGTGTCTTCCTACCAGCAAGAGTTCATTTCTGGTAAACCAAGTGAATTTTCGGCTCAAATGACTTTACACAGTTCTAGAACCCAACGCGATTATCACTATTAACTAAAGAGCAATTATGTACGTGGAGCTGTGGTGTGTATCATTTCATAAGAAGAGTTGAACTACATATGGTCCATATGAGTAGGAAACAGTGCTTTTTTTTTGGGCATGCTCATGTTTCTTACTATATTGGAGACGCTGGAAGAAGAGGATGATTTTTCCGTGAAAACAGAGTGTTTTTCAGGCATGAGAACTCTGGTCTGAATTTGCCTTCACAAACGGAGTTAAACCCCAGGATCTGTGTCTTCCTACAAGCAAGAGTTCATTTCTGGTAAACCCAGTGAATTTTGGGCTCAAATGATTTTTCGCAGTTCTTGAACCCTACGCTATTCTCACTATTAACTAAAGAGGATTTATGTAAGAGGAGCTGTGGTTTGCATCAGTTTTTATAAGGAGAGTTGAACTACATATGGTATGTATGAGTAGGAAACACAGTTCTTTTTTCAGGCCATGCTCATGCTTCGTGCTGTATTTTAGACCGTGGAAATTAGAGCTTGCTTCTTCGTTTAAACAGAGTGTGTTTCAGGGATGAGAACTCTGGTCTGAATTTGCCTATAGAAACGGAGTTAAATCCCAGGATATGTGTCTTCCTACAAGCAAGAGTTCATTTCTGGTAAACCCAGTCAATTTTGGGCTCAAATGATTTTTCGCAGTTCGCGAACCCTACGCTATTCTCACTATTAACTAAAGAGGATTTATGTAAGAGGAGCTGTGGTTTGTATCAGTTTCATAAGCAGAGTTGAACTACATATGGTCTGTATTAGTAGGAAACACATATCTTTTTTCTGGGCATGCTCATGGTTCTTGCTGTATTTTAGACTCTGGAAAGAAGAGCTTGCCTCTTCGTTTTTACAGAGTGTGTTTCATTGATGAGAACTCTGGTTTGAATTTCCCTGTAGAAATTTAGTTAAAACCCAGGATCTGTGTCTTCCTACAAGCAAGAGTTCATTTCCGGTAAACACAGTGAATTTTGGGCTCAAATGATTTTTCGCAGTCACGAAACCTACGTTATTCTCACTATTAACAAAAGAGGATTTATGTAAGAGGAGCTGTGGTTTGTATCAGTTTCATAAGCAGGGTTGAACTACATATGGTCCTTATGAGTAGGAAACACAGTTCTTTTTTTCGTGGCATGCTCATGTTTCTTGCTGCATTTTAGACTCTGGAAAGAAGAGATGGCTTCTTGTGTTATAACAGAGTGTGTTTCAGGGATGAGAACTCTGGTCTGAATTTTCCTTCAGAAACGGAGTTAATCCCCAGGATCTGTGTCTTCCTAAAAGCAAGAGTTCAGTTCTGGTAAACCCATTGAATTTTGGGCTCAAATGATTTTTCGCAATTCAGGAACCCATCGCTATTCTCACTATGAAATAAAGAGCAATTATGTAAGAGGAGGTGTGGTCTGTATCAGTTTCGAAAGCAGAGTTGATCTAAATATGGTCCATATGAATATGAAACAGAGTTCTATTATTCAGGCCATGCTCATGGTTCTTGCTGTATTGTAGACTCTGGAAAGAAGAGCTTGCTTCTTCGTTTAAACAGAGTGTGTTTCAGGGATGAGAACTCTGGTTGAATTTCCCTGCAGTAACGGAATTAAACACCAGGATATATGTCTTCATACAAGCAAGAGTTAATTTCTGGTAAACCCAGTGATTTTTGGGCTCAAATGATTTTTCGCAGTTCATGAACCCAACATGATTCTCACAATTAACTAAAGTGGATTTATGTAAGAGGAGCTGTGGTTTGTATCAGTTTCATAAGCAGAGTTGAACTACATATGGTCTGTATGAGTCGGAAACACAGTTCTTTTTTTCTGGGCATGCTCATGTTTCCTACAATATTGGAGACTCTGGAAAGAAGAGCTTGCTTCTTGCGTTATAACAGAGAGTGCTTCAGGGATGAGAACTCTGGTCTGAATTTCCCTTCAGAAACGGAGTTAAACCCCAGGATCTGTGTCTTCCTACAAGCAAGAGTTCATTTCTGGTTAACCCAGTTAATTTTGGGCTCAAATGATTTTTTGCAGTTCACGAACCCAACGCGATTCTCACTATTAACTAAAGAGCATTTATGTAAGAGGAGCTGTGTTTTGTATCAGTTTCATAAGCAGAGTTGAACTACATATGGTCTGTATTAGTAGGAAACACAGTTCTTTTTTTCAGACCATGATCATGGTTCTTGCTGTATTGGAGACGCTGGAAAGAAGAACTTGCTTCTTGCCTTAAAACAGAGTGTTTTTCAGGGTTGAGAATTCTGGTCTGAATTTGTCTTCAGAAACGGAGTTAAACCCCAGGATCTGTGTCTTCCTACAAGGAAGAGTTCATTTCTGGTAAACCCAGTGAATTTCAGGCTCAACTGATTTTTCACAGTTCACAACCCTACGCTATTCTCACTATTAACGAAAGAGGATTTATGTAAGAGGAGCTGTGGTTTGTTTCAGTTTAATAAGCAGAGGTGAACTAAATATGGTCTGTATGAGTAGGAAACACAGTTCTTTTTTTTAGGCCATGCTCATTGTTCTTGCTGTATTTTTGACTCGGGAAAGAAGAGCTTGCTTCTTGTTTTACAACAGAGTGTGTTTCAGGGATGAGAACTCTGGTCTGAATTTTCCTTCAGAAACGGAGTTATACCCCAGGATCTGTGTCTTCCTAAAAGCAAGAGTTCAGTTCTGGTAAACCCAGTTAATTTTGGGCTCAAATGATTTTTCACAATTCAGGAACCCATCGCTATTCTCGCTATGAAATAAAGAGCAATTATGTAAGAGCAGGTGTGGTCTGTATCAGTTTCGAAAGCAGAGTTGATCTAAACATGGTCCGTATGAATCGGAAACACAGTTCTTTTTTTCAGGCCTTGCTCATTGTTCTTGCTGTATTTTAGACTCAAAAAAAAAAAAAGCTTGCTTCTTCGTTAAAACAGAGTGTGTTTCAGGGATGAGAACTCTTGTCTGAATTTCCCTTCAGAAATGGAGTTAAACCCCAGGATCTGTGTCTTCCTACAAGCAAGAGTTCATTTCTGGTAAACCCAGTGATTTTTGGGCTCAAATGATTTTTCACAGTTCATGAACCCAACATGGGTCTCACTATTAACTAAAGTGGATTTATGTAAGAGGAGCTGTGGTTTGTATCAGTTTCATAAGCAGAGTTGAACTACATAAAGTCTGTATGAGTAGGAAACACAGTTCATTTTTTCAGGCAATGCTCATGGTTCTTGCTGTATTTTAGACTCTGGAAAGAAGAGCTTGCTTCTTCGTTTAAACAGAGTGTTTTTCAGGGTTGAGAATTCAATTCTGAATTTGTTTTCAGAAACGGAGTTAAACCCCAGGATCAGTGTCTTCCTACAAGCAAGAGTTCATTACCTGTAAACCCAGTGAATTTTGGGCTCAAATGATTTTTCGCAGTTCCCGAACCCAAAATGATTCTCACTATTAACTCAAGAGCATTTAAGTATTGGAGCTGTGGTTTGTATCAGTTTCATAAGCAGAGTTGAACTACATATGGTCCGTATGAGTAGGAAACACTGTTCTTTTTTTCAGGTCATGCTCATGGTTCTTGCTGTATTTGAGACTCTGGAAAGAAGAGCTTGCTAATTGCATTAAAACAGGGATTGTTTCATGGATGAGAACTCTGGTCTGAATTTTCCTTCACAAACGGAGTTAAACCCCATGATATGTGTCTTCCTACCAGCAAGAGTTCATTTCTGGTAAACCAAGTGAATTTTGGGCTCAAATGACTTTACACAGTTCTAGAACCCAACGCGATTATCACTATTAACTAAAGAGCATTTATGTACGTGGAGCTGTGGTGTGTATCATTTCATAAGAAGACTTGAACTACATATGGTCCATATGAGTAGGAAACAGTGCTTTTTTTTGGGCATGCTCATGTTTCTTACTATATTGGAGACGCTGGAAAGAAGAGGATGATTTTTCCGTGATAACAGAGTGTTTTTCAGGCATGAGAACTCTGGTCTGAATTTGCCTTCACAAACGGAGTTAAACCCCAGGATCTGTGTCTTCCTACAAGCAAGAGTTCATTTCTGGTAAACCCAGTGATTTTTGGGCTCAAATGATTTTTCGCAATTCATGAACCCAACATGGTTCTCACTATTAACTAAAGTGGATTTATGTAAGAGGAGCTGTGGTTTGTATCAGTTTCATAAGCAGAGTTGAACTACATATAGTCTGTATGAGTAGGAAACACAGTTCATTTTTTCAGGCAATGCTCATGGTTCTTGCTGTATTTTAGACTCTGGAAAGAAGAGCTTGCTTCTTCGTTTAAACAGAGTGTTTTTCAGGGTTGAGAATTCAAGTCTGAATTTGTTTTCAGAAACGGAGTTAAACCCCAGGATCAGTGTCTTCCTACAAGCAAGAGTTCATTACCTGTAAACCCAGTGAATTTTGGGCTCAAATGATTTTTCGCAGTTCCCGAACCCAAAATGATTCTCACTATTAACTCAAGAGCATTTAAGTATTGGAGCTGTGGTTTCTATCAGTTTCATAAGCAGAGTTGAACTACATATGGTCCGTATGAGTAGGAAACACTGTTCTTTTTTTCAGGTCATGCTCATGGTTCTTGCTGTATTTGAGACTCTGGAACGAAGAGCTTGCTAATTGCATTAAAACAGGGATTGTTTCATGGATGAGAACTCTGGTCTGAATTTTCCTTCACAAACGGAGTTAAACCCCATGATATGTGTCTTCCTACCAGCAAGAGTTCATTTCTGGTAAACCAAGTGAATTTTGGGCTCAAATGACTTTACACAGTTCTAGAACCCAACGCGATTATCACTATTAACTAAAGAGCATTTATGTACGTGGAGCTGTGGTGTGTATCATTTCATAAGAAGACTTGAACTACATATGGTCCATATGAGTAGGAAACAGTGCTTTTTTTTGGGCATGCTCATGTTTCTTACTATATTGGAGACGCTGGAAAGAAGAGATGATTTTTCCGTGATAACAGAGTGTTTTTCAGGCATGAGAACTCTGGTCTGAATTTGCCTTCACAAACGGAGTTAAACCCCAGGATCTGTGTCTTCCTACAAGCAAGAGTTCATTTCTGGTAAACCCAGTGATTTTTGGGCTCAAATGATTTTTCGCAGTTCATGAACCCAACATGATTGTCACTATTAACTAAAGTGGATTTATGTAAGAGGAGCTGTGGTTTGTATCAGTTTCATAAGCAGAGTTGAACTACATATGGTCCATATGAGTAGGAAACACAGTTCTTTTTTTCGGGGCATGCTCATGGTTCTTGCTGTATTGGAGACACTGCAAAGAAGAACTTGCTTCTTGCCTTAAAACAGAGTGTTTTTCAGGGTTGAGAATTCAAGTCTGAATTTGTTTTCAGAAACGGAGTTAAACCCCAGGATCAGTGTCTTCCTACAAGCAAGAGTTCATTACCTGTAAACCCAGTGAATTTTGGGCTCAAATGATTTTTCGCAGTTCACGAACCCAAAATGATTCTCACTATTAACTCAAGAGCATTTAAGTATTGGAGCTGTGGTTTGTATCAGTTTCATAAGCAGAGTTGAACTACATATGGTCCGTATGAGTAGGAAACACTGTTCTTTTTTTCAGGTCATGCTCATGGTTCTTGCTGTATTTGAGACTCTGGAAAGAAGAGCTTACTAATTGCATTAAAACAGGGATTGTTTCATGGATGAGAACTCTGGTCTGAATTTCCCTTCACAAACGGAGTTAAACCCCATGATATGTGTCTTCCTACCAGCAAGAGTTCATTTCTGGTAAACCAAGTGAATTTTGGGCTCAAATGACTTTACACAGTTCTAGAACCCAACGCGATTATCACTAATAACTAAAGAGCATTTATGTACGTGGAGCTGTGGTGTTTATCATTTCATAAGAAGAGTTGAACTACATATGGTCCGTATGAGTAGGAAACAGTGCTTTTTTTTGGGCATGCTCATGTTTCTTACTATATTGGAAACGCTGGAAAGAAGAGGATGACTTTTCCGTGAATACAGAGTGTTTTTCAGGCATGAGAACTCTGGTCTGAATTTGCCTTCACAAACGGAGTTAAACCCCAGGATCTGTGTCTTCCTACAAGCAAGAGTTCATTTCTGGTAAACCCAGTGAATTTTGGGCTCAAATGATTTTTCGCAGTTCTCGAACCCTACGCTATTCTCACTATTAACTAAAGAGGATTTATGTAAGAGGAGCTGTGGTTTGCATCAGTTTCATAAGCAGAGTTGAACTACATATGGTATGTATGAGTAGGAAACACAGTTCTTTTTTTCAGGCCATGCTCATGCTTCGTGCTGTATTTTAGACTCTGGAAATTAGAGCTTGCTTCTTCGTTTAAACAGAGTGTGTTTCAGGGATGAGAACTCTGGTCTGAATTTGCCTATAGAAACGGAGTTAAAACCCAGGATATGTGTCTTCCTACAAGCAAGAGTTCATTTCTGGTAAACCCAGTGATTTTTGGGCTCAAATGATTTTTCGCAGTTCACAAACCCAACATGATTCTCACTATTAACTAAAGAGGATTTATGTAAGAGGAGCTGTGGTTTGTATCAGTTTCATAAGCAGAGTTGAACCACATATGGTCTGTATGAGTATGAAACACAGTATTTTTTTCAGGGCATGCTCATGGTTCTTGCTGTATTTTAGACTCTGGAAAGAAGAGCTTGCCTCTTCGTTTTTACAGAGTGTGTTTCATTGATGAGAACTCTGGTTTGAATTTCCCTGTAGAAATTTAGTTAAAACCCAGGATCTGTGTCTTCCTACAAGCAAGAGTTCATTTCCGGTAAACACAGTGAATTTTGGGCTCAAATGATTTTTCGCAGTCACAAAACCTACGTTATTCTCACTATTAACAAAAGAGGATTTATGTAAGAGGAGCTGTGGTTTGTATCAGTTTCATAAGCAGAGTTGAAGTACATATGGTCCTTATGAGTAGGAAACACAGTTCTTTTTTTCATGGCATGGTCATGTTTCTTGCTGCATTTTAGACTCTGGAAAGAAGAGATGGCTTCTTGTGTTATAACAGAGTGTGTTTCAGGGATGAGAACTCTGGTCTGAATTTTCCTTCAGAAACGGAGTTAATCCCCAGGATCTGTGTCTTCCTAAAAGCAAGAGTTCAGTTCTGGTAAACCCATTGAATTTTGGGCTCAAATGATTTTTCGCAATTCAGGAACCCATCGCTACTCTCACTATGAAATAAAGAGCAATTATGTAAGAGGAGGTGTGGTCTGTATCAGTTTCGAAAGCAGAGTTGATCTAAATATGGTCCATATGAATATGAAACACAGTTCTATTATTCAGGCCATGCTCATGGTTCTTGCTGTATTGTAGACTCTGGAAAGAAGAGCTTGCTTCTTCGTTTAAACAGAGTGTGTTTCAGGGATGAGAACTCTGGTTGAATTTCCCTGCAGTAACGGAATTAAACACCAGGATATATGTCTTCATACAAGCAAGAGTTAATTTCTGGTAAACCCAGTGATTTTTGGGCTCAAATGATTTTTCGCAGTTCATGAACCCAACATGATTCTCACAATTAACTAAAGTGGATTTATGTAAGAGGAGCTGTGGTTTGTATCAGTTTCATAAGCAGAGTTGAACTACATATGGTCTGTATGAGTCGGAAACACAGTTCTTTTTTTATGGGCATGCTCATGTTTCTTACAATATTGGAGACTCTGGAAAGAAGAGCTTGCTTCTTGCGTTATAACAGAGAGTGTTTCAGGGATGAGAACTCTGGTCTGAATTTGCCTTCAGAAACGGAGTTAAACCCCAGGATCTGTG